>LATX02000178.1:0-605703 GCA_001466705.2 Moniliophthora roreri
TCAACTTGATCAGAGTTGCCACACTTAGAATTCCAACAAAACTCTTAGCTAGGTTGATTTTCTCTTATTGAAGCAATCTCTTTCAAAGTGTTCACCTCTAGAGGAGTATATATGGGTTTTAAAAAGGGTTTATATCACAAACCACACACAAAACACAAAGAACATAGTGCACAAAGCACAAACACAAGAGCTACAGTCCCATACAAAGACTCAATAGCCAATATAGTCTGACCCTATGGAGTTCAAGACTTCTTCAAGACAACTACAGCACACAGTGTACTAGAAAAGGTCTTAGACCAATTTCTACAAAGAGCTCAGTGCAGGCACACCCCTTGCTAAGACTCTAAGTGTGTCACAACCTGATACACACACAGGCCATACTCCAAGTGCCCAAGGCTCCTTCTTGGTGTAAAGTCTCTCTTAGAAAAGTGCTACAACACACTCAAGATGTTACTCTTATCTCTTACAATGCAAGTTCGTTATCAGATGTCTATCTCTCTGGAGTCACTCAGAACCAATCTCCAGGGCCTGAAGTGAGAAAGCAAAACTGGAATGGCACACAAAATTTATACACCAAACAAACTCATCATGTATTCACACTCAGAGGGGACAGAGTTACTTGAGTATACATGAATATCTAGCTGTCCTTATATACGGTCTATGGAATATATCTACAGAAAAATATAAATATTGTCTGATAAATCAGGAAATAATAAACGAGTGACTGAGATGCTAAAAGAGGGAATATTTGGATGTCATGGAGTCTGGCCACTAGGGTATCTATGTCTCCAGGTGTTCTGGACTCTATAATTTGTATTTTCTCTTTTCTAAGTCAGATATCTATGAGCAGATGGTTGTATCCATCCCATTTCTCTACAGCATTTTCCTTTCTAGCATCCACACATCAGCAGAAGCCTAGATGCCAAAGTTTCCAAGGTCAGAACATGCTGTTACTGTCCCTATCTCCTTTGACAATGCACACTTAGTCTTAGTTAGGACTTCTTATGCATTAGATATTCTTCATATGTCTTGTTGTATCTGTCTGTAGGTAGTGGATATCCTTTGGAAGTGATTTCCTTCTTTCCAAGATGGATTTGTACCTAGTTAGTTTATTTCATATTGTTTCACTGCCTTCAAACTCTTTATTAAGAGATTGCCTGCTTTGACTTTGACTCATATATTGACTTTGAAGGAGAATTGTTCTTTGATCATTCCTGTTCTAAGTCATCTTTCTGTTTTGATGTCTCCTCTAAGTACCACTGTACTGTTTGACTGCATGTTGCACTTTGCAGATGTCATAGAAAGTTAAAATAGAAATTAAAATCCCATTGATAGCACTTGGTTAACTAGCCAATGTGTTCATTGGGTTCTCTACAGGTTTTGGGAGTGATTCACTTTNTCCCCTTATATACTCTACAAAATAAATAATCTAATATATCTGTCATACATACAAGTAAAACTGAGTCAGGTGCTAAATATTATATAAACTAAGCTGTGTTTGGTAATTTCTCTGTCACAGTGTCCGATTATAGTCAGGCTTCATAGCCATAAACTCTTTTATTCTTTTTCTATAATGATTGTGCAATCTCCTGACACTAGTACCTCTGTACTGTTTGACTGCAGGTTGCACTTTGTAGATGTCATAGAAAGTTAAAATAGAAATTAAAATCCCATTGATAGCACTTGGTTAACTAGCCAATGTGTTCATTGGGTTCTCTACAGGTTTTGGGAGTGATTCACTTTGGATCTGATACATAGATAAGTCAGAAAGTACAGCTTAGACACCTCTGTATAGCGTATCATATAGCTCTTCATACTTTCTAAGGTACCACAGCTTCTCTAAGGCAATGACTAGCAGACTGGGCTCACTCTAGTTCTTATTACCTGTTATCTCGTGTCATATTAAAGTGTTCCAATTCAGAAATAGTGTAAAATGAATAAAAGTGGGTCTTTTCTAGGTTTGACATATTATCGTTGTCTCAGATGGCAATAACAACTTTTTGAAGTCACAGCAAACATATATACTACATACAAGGTGTTCTTTTTATGCTATCAATACAAAGGAAATACACCCAGAATACTACTATATATTTGCTTCCAGACAACACTCAGAAAATTCTATTAGTTTCAAGTTGTCATCACATATTGAAAACAGCAAGCATACTCTGGATTTTAATTTCCAGAAGAGTCTATGTTTTTTTATTATTTTATGATAATGAAATTATAGAATTATCCTTTAATTTTCTAATTACAAATATACTAAATTTTCTGCCTTATAAAATAGTGAGAAAACATTTAGAAAATAAATATAAGATTTTGAATTTTATATCAAAGGAAACATGTTAAATACAAAAGGAAAACTATATGAAAATTATCTAAAAACTGCTTTAAAATATAGTGTTTTCACATGATTTTCCTACTATTTTCCTACACTGGGTGCAGGAAAGCATAAGTTGAGGTAACTTATGTAATGTCTATACTTTAGTTACAACTAGAGATTTTAAAATAACTCAAATTAATTATTCAATAGATATGTTATATATTGAAAAGCATAATCTGAAAAGTATCTATTAAATACCTGCTATAAATTATGCTTTGCTTATACTGTAGATTATAGTATAGATATGCTATATATTTATGCTACAAAGCAGAACAGATATATAGCATAAGCATCAGATACAAAAACTCAGTTATGCAGCATATATGCAATGTGATTTTAAAGCATAAAGGAATAATATATTCTGTGTGGTAATAGCTATTACACACTACATCTAAAAACAAGATGTGCATACTCAATATAGCATAACTATTACAAAAGTTGAAGTTGACTTATGCTATAGTTGTGCAATACTGTAGCATTTCAAGCAGTTTGAATGCAGATGTGACTAGTGACCAGATGTCTGAAATTTGGGTTTTGGCTGATGGATAAGTAACCTGTGACATGTTTAAATGTGTATGAGAATGGTTTGCCTGACATTGAGCTTTAAGGTATTCAATAGTCTCTTAAATCTTTTGCTTTGAGATTGCAAGTTAGTACAGTTGAGATGTTATTTTTGAGTTTCTCAGCTAATTTTTTGAATTCAACCTATCACTTTGTGACCAGTGACCAACATGACATTTCAAGCAAACAGAAGTGCCCTGTAATCTATAATGTTCAAAGTGCTTGAAATGTTACAGTACATAAAGATGGAGAAAGTTAGAATATAAAGGCTGCAGAGGCAAGAGACCCTTAATCAAGAGAGCATAAGGTAAAGAGTCTTCAATCAAAGGATGCTAGGTAAGGAATATCAAGGCAAAGATGAACATAAAGAATCCTTAATAGAAGAATATGAAGGCAAAGGCAGAGAATTGTTAATTGAGGGAGCATAAGGTGAAAAATGCTCATTTGAAGTATGCTAAGGCAAAGGTAAAAGTGAAGAATTCTTAATAGAAGGATACAAAGATGAACAATCCTCAAGTAGAGCATGCTAAAGTAAAAGTAAAGTATGCTAAGGCAAAGATAAAGGTTAAGAATCCTTGATGTAAGGATATGAGGTAAAGGTAAAGGATATTTAGTTGAAGGAGCATAAGTTGAAGAATCCTTAATTGAAGGATGCTAAGGTGAAGTATGCTAAGGCAAAGATACAGGTGAAGAATCCTCAATGTAAGGCTAAGATAAGAATAAAGGATATTTAGTTGAAGGAGCACAAGTTGAAGAATCTTTAATTGAAGGACACTAAGGTAAAGGTGAAGAATCTTCAATGTAAAGATATGAAGGTAAAGAATCCTCAAGTGAAGAATGCTAAGGTAAAGGTAAAGTATGCCAAGGCAGGAGTAAAGGTGAAGGGTTCTCAACTGAAGGATGCTAAGATAAAGATAAAGAGTTTTTAAAAAGTAGAGGATCCTCAATAGAAGGGTGCAAAGGCAAAAAATTCTTAATGGAAGAATATGAAGACAACAGCAGAGAATTTCTGATTGAAGGGGCATAAGGTAAAAAGTGCTTATTTAAAGGATATGACAGCAAAGGCAAAGGTAAAGGTAAAGGATCCTCAATTAAAAAATATAAAGGTAAAGGTGCAGAGTTCTCTTTACCTTAGTATCCTTCAATTGAGAATTCTTTACCTTATGCTTCTTTGAATTTTACCTTTACTTTAGCATCCTTCATTTGAGAGGATCATTTACCTTTACATTCTTATGTTGGGGATTCTTCATCTTCACTTTTGCCTTACTATACTTCACTTTTACCTTGGCATCCTTCAATTGAGAATTCTTCACCTTATACTCCTTCAGCTAAAGATCTGTTACCTTTACTTTAGCATCCTTCAATTGAGAATCTCTTTACCTTCAACCTTACCTTAGCATCTTTCAACCTTATGCTCCTTCAACTAAATATCCTTTGCCTTTACCTTCACATCCTTATACTGAGGATTCTTTGCCTTTATCTTTGCCTTAGCATACTTTACTTTTACCTTAGCATCTTTCAATTAAGGATTCTTCAACTTATACTCCTTCAACTATATATTCTTTACCTTTACCTTAGCATTCTTCACTTGAGGATCCTTTACCTTCATATCTTTACATTGAAGATTCTTCACCTTCACCTTTACCTTAGTGTCCTTTAATCAAGGATTCTTCAACTTGTGCTCCTTCAACTAAATATCCTTTACCCTTACCTTAGCATTCCTACATTGAGGATTCTTCACCTTTATCTTTGCCTTAGCATCCTTTAATTAAGGATTCTTCAACTTACACTCCTTCAACTAAAATATCCTTTACCTTTACCTCATATCCTTACATTAAGGATTCTTTGCCTTTATCTTCACCTTAGCATACTTCACCTTTACTTTAGCATGCTCTACTTGAGAATTGTTCACCTTTGTATCTTTCTATGAAGAATTTCTTGCCTTTGCATCCNATGCTAAGGCAAAGGTAAAGGTGAAGAATTCTTAATAGAAGGATGCAAAGGCAAGAAATTCTTCATAGAAAGATACAAAGGTGAACAATTCTCAAGTAGAGCATGCTAAAGTAAAGGTGAAGTATGCTAAGGTGAAGATAAAGGCAAAGAATCCTTAATGTAAGGATATGAGGTAAAGGTAAAGGATATTTTAGTTGAAGGAGTGTAAGTTGAAGAATCCTTAATTAAAGGATGCTAAGAAGATAAAGGCAAAGAATCCCTAGTATAAGGATGTGAAGGTAAAGGCAAAGGATATTTAGTTGAAGGAGCATAAGGTGAAGAATCCTTAAGTGAAGGATGCTAAAGTAAAGAATGTTTAGTTGAAGGAGCATAGAGTGAAGAATCCTTAATTGAAGAATGCTAAAATAAAGAATGTTTAGTTAAAGGAGCATAAGATGAACAATCCTTAATTGAAAGATGCTAAGGTAAGGTTGAAGGTAAAGAGATTCTCAATTGAAGGATGCCAAAGTAAAAGTGAAGTATGTTAAGGCAAAGGTGAAGATGAAGAATCCCCAATGTAAGAATGTAAAGGTAAGTGATCTTCAAGTGAAGGATGCTAAAGTAAAGGTAAAATTTAAAGAAGCATAAGGTAAAGAATTCTCAATTGAAGAATACTAAGGTAAAGAGAACTCTGCACCTTTACCTTTGCCTTTGCCATCATATCCTTTAAACAAGCACTTTTTACCTCATGCCCCTTCAATTAGAAATTCTCTGCTGTTGCCTTCATATTCTTCCATTAAGAATTACTTACCTTAACACCTTTCTATTAAGAATTTTTTGCCTTTGCATCCTTCTATTGAGGATCTCCTACTTTTTAAAAACTTTTTATCTTTATCTTAGCATCCTTCAGTTGAGAACCCTTCACCTTCATACCTTTGAGTTGAAAATTCTTCACCTTTACCCTTGTCTTGGCATACTTTATCTTTACCTTTATATCTTTATATTGAAGATTCTTCACCTTCACCTTTATACTTGGCATACTTCACCTTTACCTTAGCATCCTTTAATTAAGGATTCTTCAACTTACACTCCTTCAACTAAAATATCCTTTACCTTTACCTCATATCCTTACATTAAGGATTCTTTGCCTTTATCTTCACCTTAGCATACTTCACCTTTACTTTAGCATGCTCTACTTGAGAATTGTTCACCTTTGTATCTTTCTATGAAGAATTTCTTGCCTTTGCATCCTTCTATTAAGAATTCTTCACCTTTACCTTTGCCTTAGCATACTTCAAATGAGTATTTTTCACCTTATACTCCCTCAATTAACCATTCTCTGCCTTTGCCTTCATATTCTTTTATTAAGGATTCTTTATATTCATCTTTGCCTTGATATTCCTTACCTAGCATCCTTTGATTGAGGACTCTTTACCTTATGCTCTGGGTCTCTTGCCTCTGCAGCCTTTATATTCTAACTTTCTCCATCTTTATGTGCTGTAACATTTCAAGCACTTTGAACATTATAGATTACAGGGCACTTCTGTTTGCTTGAAATGTCATGTTGGTCACTGGTCACAAAGTGATAGGTTGAATTTAGGGGATTAGCTGAGAAACCCAAAAATAACATCTCAACTGTACTAACTTGCAATCTCAAGGCAAAAGATTTAAAAGACTATTGAATACCTTAAAGCTCAATGTCAGGCAAACCATTCTCATACATGTTTAAACACATCACAGGTCACTTATCTATCAGCCAAAACTCAAATTTCAGACATCTGGTCACTAGTCACATCTGCATTCAAACTGCTTGAAATGCTACAGTATTGCACAACTATAGTATAAGTCAACTTCAACTTTTGTGATAGTTATGCTATATTGAGTATGCACACCTTGTTTTTAGATGTAGTGTGTAATAACTGTTACCACACAGAATATATTATTCCTTTATACTCTACAGTCATTTGCAAAAAAGTTTGCACTCTGCAACACATGTGTTTTGTTTACATAAATAAAAAAATAAAAAAATGCAATAGTCATGTTCTCTACATCTCTTGACTCTCTACCACCATCATGGGCCATAGATCAAAGAAATATGCTGGTTCATAACAAGTATAATATTTATTTGTATCATATTCTGTAGTTAGAAAACATAGCCCACATGTCTAATGTATCCTTGTGCATTCTGTGGTGTAATAACTTCAGTTGTTACCACATACATGTCATAAAGTAGCCCTGCATCTGCATGAATATCAAGAAAAATGGCATTGTTCCATCTAATGAAGTGCTTGATCTTGGAGAAGGCCTCTTCAATTGGGTTGTAGTCTGGTGAGTATGGGGAAAGGAACTCAATGCAGACACCTGAAAGGGGGTCAGAGAAAGCTATTGAAGAATATTGGTATGGTGCATGTAACCATATTCATTTGCCAACTCAAGAATTCTCTCTCTATAGTGTATGCAAGCATTATCAAGTATAATGACACTGAGTGAACCAGGGAAAGGCAAAGTCATTGGAAGCTGCTGGCACTTTAGGTATACCAAAGACTGGAATTACAAGTACCACTCACCACATCATGCTCAAACCATTCCAGAAAAGTTTCCCTCTTCAATGACCCTTCCACAGCTCTAGACGAGATTATTCTATCAACTGTAAGCAGCCCAACAGCAGTGACCTGACATCTATGAACAAACTTCTGCTTCTTCTCTGCCCATTTGCCTTTCTTGAACCTCCCAAACTGACAAGCTGGGGTTTTATCATTCTTGAATGTCTTATCAATGAAACCAAGTTGATGTGCACAATATCCAGCCATCTTTCAAGCAAAGTCATTTCAAAGGGGTTTATTATGTTCAAGAGCAATAGCTTTCAGTCTTTTGCAGAACATGCCAGCTTTCTCCAGTGCTCAGTGAATGGTCATAAAGTAAACAGATATGAATTGATTATGACATGTCAGTTTGAGGAAACTCACTGAGGAAACAGTCAGAGTGATAATAGATGAGCTTGAGTAGATAGCCAATGTCTTCTTTCAGAAGAGGTCAATGCCCTTGCTTGGCATGGTTCTGCTTCTCCACATAGCCCAGGCCAGTCTTGCACCATAGCTTCTGCATTCTAAAAAATGACCTTTGAGATCTTGAGTCCTTCACATATCTGCTTGATTGAGAGTATGCCTTGTAACAATAGTCTAATAGCAGCATATTTGATTGCCAAAGGGATACAAGCACCAGGCATGGCTGGGAAGTAGCAAGGAGAGAGCTGAGAGTAATTATTTATTTATTTATGTAAACAAAAGGCACACACAGCAGAATGCAAACTTTTTTGCAAACAGCTGTAAAATCACATTGCATACATGTTGCATAACTTGAGTTTTTGTATCTAATGCTTATGCTATATATCTGTTCTGCTTTGTAGCATATCTATATAGCATAAGCAAAGCATAATTTATAGCAGATATTCAATAGATACTTTTAGTGATGTTGCAGGCTGGGCTCAAGCCCTGATACCCAGCCTGACTGAGCCCAGGGCTCATGGTACCCAACCCAGCCCTATGGAGGGCTTTGCAGGGCTGAAGGCCCAGGCTCACATCTCAGAAAGCCCAAGCCCTGGGCTTGAGCCTGGGCTTGTCAGTATATGCGCCACCCATGAAGAAGTGCAGAATTTTTGGCACTAACCATGGCTATGACATCTGAGATTCCGTCTTGGAAGATGTAGTGCATGTGACTCCAATTTTCTGGTTGAAACTCTGGATAAGACCTGTTTTGGAAGGTTCCTATGCATAGGTATTTTCTTTCGGTTACTTCACACAATGCCTTTGATGCATAGGAAATCCACTCAAACAACTAGTAATGTTGCATTAACTGCTTATACAAGTTAAATGATGGATATTTAACTCTTACAGGATCTCATTTATGCATCCTGAGCCAATCAAACCACCCTGACGTGCAAATTGATTTCTAGTTAGCAAGCCCAGGCTGAGCCCAAGCCCTGCCTAAGGCTTGGGCTTTACAGGGCTCAGGGCTCGGGCTCAATGTTCGACAAGCCCAAGCCCTCTGGAGCCCTGCTCTGCTCCAGGGTATTGAGCCCAGCCCAGCCTGCAACATCACTAGATACTTTTCAGATTATGCTTTTCAATATACAATATATCTATTGAATAATTAATTTACAGCTGTTGTAAGAATTGTAGAATAGATTTCATTTTTTGTCGCTCAGCGCTTTTGTTGACAGTAAACAACAATTAACCCAAATTAGAAAGGGATGCTGTAAGGCCCCCACCACATCACCTGAACTCGGAACGGATACCCACACGAGCAGGTTCCATCTCATCATATCCTGCTGCATTTAGAACATGTTTCTTGAGCTTTGATACTATTGGCTGGCTAACACCAAGAACTCTGGCAGCTGTGCTTTGACTGGTTCTTAGAGAGAGGGCAAATATCTCACATTTGAAGGCTGGATGAATGTAATGATAGTTGCCCATGGTTGCACGGCCCAGGCTACTTGGGCGATGTGTGACATGTGATGCAGTGGGAGCCTTACAGCATCTCTTTCTAATTTGGGCTAATTGTTGTTTACTGTCAACAAAAGTGCTGAGCAACAAAAAATGAGATCTATTCTACAATTCTTACAATGGCTGTATGTTACGAACATGCTGACATCACGGACTACTTAGCTAGCATGTGATTGTACTATCTATTATTTTCTTCGTTGTTCCATTACCTTCTATTTATCTTAGTCAGATTTCTTTCACCTTCCATTACTTTCCAGAACGATTACTCAAGTTTATTCTCTCTAGTTCTCTTACCTTCTTTATCATTTGTCATCATGTATATTTGTAGTATTTAAGCAGTACCAACTAGGCCCAAGCTCTCCAGCTTGACCTGGTTAACAATAAACCTTGTACCAAGCAACGAACCTCTGAACTGCAGAGCAATCTGCACAAACTCAAACTTGAGCCTCTATTGACTTAGCAGAAGGTTTTACCTACTGTTGAGTTGGTTGTTGATGTTGCTGTGCAAGTAACGTAACACTGTAAGTTATTTTAAAATTCCTAGTTGTAACTAAAGCATAGACATTACATAAGTTACCTCAACTTATGCTTCTCTGCACCCAGTGTGGGGCGTTTTTTCGAGGCAGATCACCACTGGTGGAGCAGAGCCACCGACGGAAACTGACGCTTAGCGAGCGCCCTGGCCTCAGCTCGGGCTTTCGGAACTTTATGGCCGCTTTTGATATCATGACTTACTCAGATAATAGATTCTGCTTCCTAACCGCTGATGCAAGGGTATATAAACGACTATCACTGTCCACTAGTAGCTTATTAATCCTCCAATGGCCATGTCCCTCAAACCACCCTTCACCCTCGCCTCGGCAATCAGCAAGGTCAAGCTCGGACAAAACCTCTGGAATACCAAGGATCCTGCAAAAGTGGCATTAGCCTACACACCGAACACGATTTGGCGGAATAGGGATCAGTTTTTGACTGGGAGAGATGAAGTGAAGAAGTTTTTGGAGGACAAATGGAGGAAGGAGCATCATTATGTGTCAGTCTGTCTTGCAGAGCTCATAGGTCCAGACGGCTGATAAACTCCAAGGTTGAGGAAGGAGCTCTTCACTTTCAACGAGAATAAGATCGCGGTCCAGGTGCTCAATGCGTCCTTTCCTCCTTCCTGTTGGTTGCTCATCTTGTACAACTTGGCAGTTCTTTTACGAATGGAACACCCAAGCTGATGCAAAGGGCCAATGGTTCCGGACTTATGGGTTAGAGGTCAGTCAACTTCGTTACCCCAATGCCATTTCTCAGCTAATGCTATTCAAAGGACTGGACATTTGACGAATCCGGTCTAATGCGCAAACGGATGATGAGTGGCAACGATGTGGCGATTTCTGAAGCAGAGCGATGGTTCAAGCCAGGTGTTGATATTGAGTCTGTCGTTATAACAGAGAAGCATCTGTAGCTCTGCCAGCTGGGTACCCACAATACACTATCACGCCCTACCAAAATTTTTGCATATTGGCGGAGTTGAGTTTGAACTGGGCAAACTGACTTGTATTTGCATCACGCACCTAAATTCAAAACTCTTTCCCTTACCACCCCAGAATGCGAATTCTCCACCTTTCTATCCTTTCAACATCCACGCTCTTTCTAACTGCAATTGCGGATCCGTTGCCTCTTCACTCGCCAGGCTTCACCGCACCACTGAAGCATGTCTGGGATCTCTCGCGACGATCAGAGGTAAGCTATCGAAGTTCTCGAGGAAATTGCTAATTCATTATCCATATAGGTCGACATCTCGTATAGAAAACGCGTAGAGCATGGGCGTCGTCGTCTCGCACTCGCCGTCGGCCAACCCAACCCCAAAAAATATTTCAATCGTATTGATATCCCCAACATGAAAGGCATCCAGGTTGATATCAAGGACTCGGATGGCGAAAAGAAAACGCTGTTAGCCGCGTCCGAAGCTGAAGAAGAGGATGGATATCATTCAACGCGCCTTGAGATAGAGTACGACTACTTCCTTTCTTGCTATGGTTCAGCTCACGTGCTGGATGGACAGATCCATAGATATTGGATGTAAGTACCTCGTCGACGCACTCAAGTATAACACTCATCAACGTCGAAGACATTTGCAAAACCTTCATCGGCACGCCACTACGCGAATTCAATATGCTCGTTGATTCCGGTTCGGCTGACTTTTGGGTTCCTCGCGAAGGATGTCTGAGCGAGTCTGGTAAGAAGTGTGTACGTCTTTCCTCTTCTCATGCTCCATATTCTCGTAGCTCAACCACCTACAGGCACACAAAACCCTCGGTCCAAACACCAGCAACACCTTTCGCTCCAGTAACGACTTCTTCTTTATCTCATATGGCTCAGGAGACGTTCTAGGTTTCATGGGCAACGATACCCTCTCCATCGCAGATTTACAGTTGAAGGAATACAGATTTGGAACAGTGACGATGGAGAGTGATTACATTGCTTTGTAAAGACACGCTTCTTTTTCTTCCTCTTAAGAACCCTGCCTGACTCACGCTGACAGACCAGAAGTATCTTGGGACGGGATAATGGGATTTGGCAAACCCGTGAGTTGTCTCCTATTTCTTTCAGCTCTTCGACGCTGAATCCAGCTTCACCCTCAGAAAATCTCCCGTGAACCAAATACCCAGCCACTCCTCCTAGCCCTGTACAATGCGGGTCTCATTCCATTTCCCATCGTTTCGTTCAAAATACCACGCTTCCTTGACCATGAAGAAGGCGAAATGACACTAGGAGCACTCAACCCTGCCAGATTTAAACTAGATACAGTCGTTACGCTGCAAAGCACTGGCACAAACGGGTTCTGGGAGGTTCGCGTTGACAAATTTGGTGTTAATGGCGCGGAAATGTTTTCGAATGAGAAGGTGGCGATTTTGGATACGGGAACCACGTTGATTATCGTTCCTCCCGAGGTCTGTCGGCTGAGGTTTTCCTTCTCAGCACACAAGTCTTAGTAGTCTGATTCGTATCTCTCTTTCGTAGGACGCGGAACTTATACACGCTTTCATCCCCGGTTCGACATTTGACGGCGAAGAGTACCGAATTCCGTGCAATTCCAGCAATCATATCTCGGTCTGGTTCGGAGGCAAGGAATTTGATATCGATTCGAGGGATATGGCTATGGACCTAGATGAGGGGAAAAGCGAATGCTATTCGGGTATTGCGCCAGGTGATATTGGGATGGGTGAGGGTGTTTGGTTGGTATGTACTTTGCTTTCTTTCTCTTGATTGATTTTTATTAGATATGATTGATTCATAGATGGGCGATACGCTCCTCAAAAACGTATACATGAGTCTAAATATGGATACGGATGAGGTTACTTTGGCGAAGCTAATGCAGGATACAAGCAGGCCTTGTTACTTTCAAGTGGCTTGCGAGTGAGTCCTGGAACTCTACTTAACTTGCATGCACTCGAGTAACTTGAACTGAGTAGCGGGGGTATCGGACCATAACATACAATCTTGGTTTTATCTTTTGCGCCGCGCACTAAGAACCATGCCAATACACTAGCAGAACACCGGGACTGAAATCAATAGTCATTGTGCAATCCGAGACCTAGCAAAGCATTTGGATGCTGCTAGGAGCATCAGCTCGT
Organism: Moniliophthora roreri; assembly: GCA_001466705.2. Lineage (NCBI taxonomy): Eukaryota > Fungi > Basidiomycota > Agaricomycetes > Agaricales > Marasmiaceae > Moniliophthora > Moniliophthora roreri. The sequence goes on from LATX02000178.1 coordinate 12,996, forward strand.
CCAATGGGGAATACGGACGACGGCGAGTTGCATGTTATGCTATGACCAGTATCCGGGACACGCCGGCGAGAAAGTCGATGTCGATCCATATAAAAGGTCATCCCAGCTGGAACTGATAACGAACGAGGACTCGTGCCCAGAACCGAACTAGCGGGTTTCACAGAACGTGCAGGCATCGTTGCTATGTAACTGTGCTTTTTTTTTTCGGCATGGAAACGCATGAGCACCTTCGGTCGGTAAATTGTACCGACCAGAAGCCGAGATTCTTCGCCAGTCGTTCTCGACTGTCTGAAAGCAGGAAATGGCAGAAAGGGACTGTATTTCGGCGTAATCTATGATTCAGAGTCCGAATCAGGCGGGCCCTGATTACGGTCCTTCTTAGTATCACCCGGTCCACTATCGTCCGCCTCAACTTTCTCGTCGTCTTCACTTTCGCTGTCATCTTCAAGCTGGTGTTGATGATTTGGGTTCTCAAATAGCAGATCTTCGCCCTCGTCTTCTCTAGCCTCTGTCAGGACGTTAACCATATAAGGTCATTTACAAAGAAACACAAGACTGACGTTTCTCCCGCCTGGACTTCTCCCAATCATTTTCAAGTTCCTCTATGATCTTATCCTGGACACTACTGACTTCCGCCGCTGACTCGCAGATTTGGTACTTGTCTATGAAAGACCTAATTTTTCATTTTTTTAGTCATTACCCAGTAAAAAAAGCAGCGAGAGGACGCACTTATTAACCTTATAGAATGATCCTCCCCAGCCAAATCCAGACAATAGCGTTTCGGGGTATTCGTCAAAGCCAGTGATGTAAAACGCAGCAGCAAGTGCCTCGACGCAGTTGAGCCGCCAAGGTTTTCCATAGTTGACCGGATTTGTTGCAATGAGGTATGGTACTTGATCACCATTAGTTCAAGTGCAAACGAAAAAATTCGAAGAAGAGCACACACAAAGCCTCTCATGCGGACTCGCAATCTTGTTGAAAGGAACGTCGTCCAACCGAGCCCAGGAGCATTCCACGACAGCCAACCCGCCGTTTAACACAATTTCACGATCAGAGGGGCTGATCACTTGCGTTCCTTTTGGTCTTAGGGTGAAGATGAGAATCCGATATCCAGGCAAGGAGGATTCACGAACATGATTTAGTGATAGTGTCGCAGGGAGAGCGAGGATATGGTGCTCACGAGACGACGATACCTCTAAACCGAGATTGACCGACTCGGAGTTCTTTTATGAGTCCGAGACGCGCTAGCTTTTTGCCTGAGCAGCGACGAGGGTCACAGTGATCAAAGTCCTGCAAAATTTAAGCACGAATTTTTAAAAATTGCATGCTTGTACCTACCCACATTGCGACAGGAACATTTATCTTTCTTTGAACATTCACTTCATCTTTCAGGAATAAGATTCTCAAAATTTCCAAGGAGAACAAGTACACACTATCGCCCGACTCGGTTTCATCGTTATCGTCCACTGCACTATCTGGTCGCCAATCTTGGGTGATCCTCTCAAGTCTTCCTCCTCTCGAACCTCTGGCGTTTCCTCTCGATAAGTTTCTGCCTCGATCTCCTCCACGGCCCCCTCGTTTTGATTTAGAAGAAGATGCAGATGAGAATTCCGAGTTTTTCTTGCCCATGGCTGAGAATGATGATATGGCGAAATTTAGAAGTATTCAGGGCCGCCGAATCTATCTGCCTACAATGACATACATATCCGCCTTGTCACACACTTCGTCATCTTCTAGATGGCGGAATACTTAACGTGTGATTGGCTGCGCAGTCTCTATGAAACCCAGACTGTTCTTACCCTTTCTTCGTCGCACCGCGCCCACCGTATCCAAGTTTTCCTCAAGAATCTGGTCTAGAAGCATGGCAGCAAAGTCAATACCCGTTCTCGATGAATCCGAACTCGGGGACGGTCAGATGTATGCTTAATACAAGATACATTCGTTAAGTACGATTGACGATACGGAATCATTAGGAAAGAAGTCGAATTCGAGCAGGGGAAGGTTCTGCTCTCTCGTCTCGGTGACAAGATTCATGCGACGAGTGCTTTCTGCACCCATTATGGAGCACCTCTTGCGAAAGGTGTCTTGACAGCGGACGGAAGGGTTGTTTGGTACGTTTATCAGTCGTTCCGTTCAACTGGTCGTTTCTGACACCGTCTTTTGAAGCCCTTGGCATGGAGGTCGGTATCACCATTCACGGAAAGGGACAGACAGACTTACTCGTCGTCATGAACAGCGTGCTTCAACATTTGTACAGGCGATATTGGTATGTACACTGTACTGAGTGATTTCGTTGTAGCTGACCACGATTTTGCAGAGGACGCTCCCGCCCCGAGTGCTCTGCATTCCTTCGAAGCTCAAGTAATTGATGGCAAGATTCACGTAACAGCGAACCCCCAGTACACCCTGAAAGAGAATAAAAGCCGGCCACCGAAACTCTCTACAGCGGGATTCGACGCAGTCGGAAAAGGAACGGTCATCATTGGAGGAGGATCAGGCGCATTCCAAGCAGTAGAGAGTTTACGCGAGGTCAGTGTTCCACCAACGACTTCACTTTGATCCCGATGATGCTGACAGTGATCTGAGCAGCACGGGTACAAGTTCCCAATCACTGTGATTTCAAAGGAGCCGCATCCACCTATTGACAGGTCAGCCGCTTATGCCTGTTGGATGGATTGATTCTTTTCCTGAATGTTACCATCACAGAACGAAGCTCAGTAAAGCGCTGATTACTGACTCGTCAAAGATAGAGTGGAAGTCGGCCGCGGACCTTAAAATCAAGTATGGTGTCAACTTGCGTGTTGGTGTGGTGCGTGTTGGCGTCCTTGATTCAGTAAACCATCTGTGGAGTAACCCGACACCCTAGGAAGCGACCTCTGTGGATCTTCAGAACAGGAAGGTGATCCTCGACGGCGGAAAGGACTCTGTCATATATGACAAGCTTGTCATTGCTCCCGGAGCGACACCTCGTAGACTGCCTATTCCTGGCGTTGACCTGGAGAATGTCTACACTTTCAGAGGTATCCAAGATGCCAAAAGGGTTGATGCTGGTATGTCCTCGGTAGATGAGATTGAAACTGGGCACCCAACTGACACCAAATATATGTCTAGCTGCCCAAGAAGGAAAGAAAATAGTCATTATTGGCAGCTCTTTCATCAGCATGGAGCTCGTTGTCGCGCTTTCCAAGAAGAAGTTGGCTTCTATCGACGTTATTGGTATGGAGGAATTTCCGTTCGAGACGGTGTTAGGCAAAGAGGTCGGCGCCGGTCTGAAGAAGGTGAGGTTGATCTCATGTCCGTGGTCGTCGTACGTCTGAACCGGGCAACAGTACCACGAATCACAAGGCGTCAAGTTCCATATGCAAACCAAGGTGGAAAAGATTGTTTCTCAAGAGGGTAACGCCTCCTTGGCGAGTGGCGTCGTGGTCAACGGCCAAACTTTACCAGCCGATTTTGTTGTCATGGGTGTCGGCGTTGCTCCTGCCACGGAGTTCTTGAAAGGCAGCGGAATCGAGCTCGAGAAAGACGGCGGAATCCAAGTTGATGAATACCTACGTGTCGTGAAGCTTCCTCAAGATATCAAGGGCGTCTTCGCCATTGGTAAGTCGGAATGTTGCGTACTCCGAGACGTGAATCATACATATGAAACAGGCGATGTCGCAATTTACCCTCAGGCCGGACAAAACGTTCGGATAGAACACTGGAATGTTCGTTTTTCTCTTGTGGCGCTGTGCGCTCCGAGCGGCGAAATTAACGAGTCTGATAGGTTGCGGGGAACCACGGAAGGGCGGTCGGCAAGACCATTGCTAGCAGTCCCCAACCATTTGTCAAGACTCCGGTGTTCTGGAGTGCCCGTGAGTCGGAATTTTTTGTTGTGATGTTTGGGATAATGTACTCACTGTTCTTGTAGAGGGTCAACAGTTGCGCTATTGCGGGTACGGCGTGGGCTTTGACGACGTCATTATCAAAGGCGATCCAAACGAGATGAAGGTGTGCAGCGAACGCACTTGAGTTGTAAATCAGGTGTCCAACCGACGTATTCTAGTTCATCGCGTATTATGTGAAACAAGGGAAAATCGTGGCTGTTGCAAGGTAGGGGCGATGTTTCCTCCTCGTGTGCGCTGGCTGATGATTCGCCTTGTGTAGCATGCAGAATGACCCAGTTGTCAGCAAGGCCTCTGAATTGCTCAGATTGGGGTTGATGCCCTCACCTGACGAAATTAGGGACGGAAAGGTGCGTCCTTTACCTTTGCCTTATAAACGTTTCTGATATCCCTCGCTGCAGGACCTGCTGTCGGTCGACGTTTCGAGCTCCAGCGCACTGCCAAAGGTTGCATAATCATTCGATGATTGACATGCCGTCCTGAGGTGTGGCACGAAACCTATCCCTGTCGTGATTTCTGGAAATGAAAGCATAAAACAATATATGTACCACCATCTGTATCTTGTATCACGTTGCAATCTGTTCCGACCGAGCTCACAGACACTGCCCGCACAGTTCACGGGTTATCTGAGAATTTCGACTTATCTGATCCCAAATAATTATTCTAGACTGTCAAGCAAGTAGAGCTTAGGTGTGAAGGCGTGAACGTTCATGATGTTCCCGAGTCAGCCACATGACACGAGGCCCTAATACCATTTCGGGAGAGGTGCGGGCAGGTTGCCAAATGTTCAGCTAACTTCGATTCCAGGGAGGCCGTTTTTGCGAATATCGTTTCAATTACGGAATTTTTTTCATCTGAGATATTTCGGAAAAAGACCGTGAAATGGATAGGAAGCAGTACAAAACGGCCATGCCGCTTCAGAAGCCGCACACGGTGTGGATACCTGGATCTGGAACGGCGGGGCAGTCGGTTGATGATTACGTCCCACCCAGAAGCTGTTCCCAGGGCGGTATCAGTCAGATTTTACCCTCGAAAAAAAAGCAGCGTGCTGCATAAAGAAAGCTGAGCACAGCGAACAGCAGGCTACAGAGATGCTCTGTAAAAGATAAATTGGGGTCGAGGAGCGTGGTTTCATGGGAAAAACCGAGTAACTCGAATTAGTACTGCCAGCCTTTTGGTGGCTACTGTGTTTGTCATTGTTTCGATTCTGGACGGACCACTTCTTGCCCCAACACTGGAAGCATAGCGCAACTCTTTCTTAAACCACAACGTCGTACACGCAGACAACCACCCATACGATGTCCACGGCAGTACATCAGCTGCCTCTGCAAATGATGTCTTATCATTCGCGGTCGTCGCTCAATGGTGTCGCCGTCAGTGCGAACAATCAACCAGGTCCTAGCGTTTTGCCTACCCCTCCTGTTGTGGCGACTCGCAAACGGAAACGAGCTCCTCAATACACGGTCAGCTACAGCGAAGTTCAGGAAGTCGATAGCGAAGGTCGACTCCGAGACGTCATAGTCATTGAAGATACACCTCCTCCCAACACAATGTCCCCAGCAACCACTATCGGTGGAGGTCATTCTGTGCCCTATCAACCACCCGTCTACACCGCTCCAATAAGGACTAGAGCTCGTGCAGCTGCAGAAGCGCAGGCGATGCAATCCACTTCATCTAGTGCTATTGCCGCACCGCCTAACAAGAAACGGAGGCGAGAGCACGATGAACTCCATCCTCCTCCTGCAAAGAAGACGGTTGCGAGCAGCCAAACCTCTCAAGCTCTAGCTCAGACTAAATCCTGGGATAGCAGAAGTGGTGCTGCTACGGACGACGTATGTGGATCACTTATCTTCCTCTATTGTCATGTTGACGTGTTTTTTGTCATTTCAGGATCCTTGGGACGATAAAGATGGCCATTACATAGTCAAGGAAGGAGATATTATATTCAAGCGATGTACATCGCCGTTCTCCCGCATTTTTAGACACAGTGCCTGACTCGTCATATCATAGATCGCACGGTTCGACTGTTAGGTCAAGGGACGTTTGGCAAAGTCGTGGAAGCTGTCGATACTCACACCACTAAGAGAGTGGCGATCAAGATCATTCGTGCGGTACCTAAGTACCGTGATGCCAGTAAGATCGAAGTCAGGGTACTCCAGAGACTGAAGGAAAAGGACCCACACAACACGAAGTATGTTTTCACTCTTTTTTTTTTTTTTTTCTTGCCAGTCTTTTCTCACATCCATGACAGCAAATGCATTCACCTGTTGAACTGGTTTGACCATCGCAATCACATATGTCTGGTGTCGGAACTGCTTGGCATGTGTCTTTTCGACTTCCTCAAAGATAACGACTTTGCCCCTTTCCCTCGTCACCATATCCAGTCTTTTGCAAGACAGCTCTTGGGGAGCGTTGCTTGTACGTGTTACAGGCTTTGCTGTGTTATGTTTTCTCATCTCCATTCCGCAGTCTTGCACCGAGAACAACTGATTCACACGGATCTTAAGCCAGAAAATATTTTGCTTGTGCATAATGATTTTCGGGTCGTCAATATCCCCGTGCCCGGCAAGGTATGTTCTCGAATCCGTGTAACCAAGGATGCGACTAAGTATCCCTCCAGCGAAACGCCACGAAGTCTAAGCGAATATTAGAGTCTACAGACATCAGGCTCATCGATTTTGGCTCTGCTACATTTGAGAAGGAGTACCATTCTCAAGTAGTTGCAACCCGTCATTATCGTGCCCCCGAAATTATTCTGGGTTAGTCCAAGTCCTGGCTGGTCGACGTGCATAAATAGTAATAAAGTCTATTCTAGGTTTAGGATGGTCATATCCTTGCGATGCTTACTCTTTGGGATGCATTCTAGTGGAGTTCTTCACCGGAGTAGCCCTCTTTCAAACTCATGACAACCTTGATCATCTGGCGATGATGGAGGTGGTTATGGGAAAGATGCCTGAACGTTTCGCTCGCGCAGGAGCTCGATCGAAACCTGAATTCTTCAAAGAAGGTGCCAAATTAGATTGGCCAAAGCCCAAGGTTTCTCGTCAGAGTAAAAAGGATGTGCGCTCAGTGCGGCCGTTGGCGGTAAGCGACTTTCAGACGGTTCAAGATCATTCAATTTATACCAGTTCTCAGGAAATCATCCCTCAAACGGACCTGATTAACAGGCAGTTCCTAGATCTCGTCCGAAAATTGTTGGCGTTCGATCCCGCACAACGGCTGACTGTTGCAGAAGCAATCAAGCACCCGTATTTCTCGATGCATATTCCGGAAGAGTTATGAATGATGCTTGCCGTATTGCACAACATCGAACTCTCCATTGGTTCTCTTCAACTCAATATCTGTTACGTCCCCCCTCCGTGTACTACAACCCCTCTACTCTCATCCACGATTTATTCCATGTCAACTATTATTCTTCTCCAAAGTTAAGATGTGTGGAAAACGATGGTACCGTGGCCATACATACATAAACTTTGGAATATCCCAACAGTAGGCGATAGGATTCGATATCATGAAGCCTTTAGGAGTTGCGATGATGGAGTTCCTCGAAAAGTCAAGGTACGATTCAGGCACGGCGACCTGGTGATCCACCGAAAAGCGACTCGCCTCGCAGCGAATCATCTAGACCTCGATTTTTTATCATTGGCCATATTATTCGAGATTTTTGTTTTCAAGTCCCCGCACTACAACTTCCTCTGTTTGTATCATCCAACACTTCTTCGTTATTTGTTTTCTATGTTCTGCTTATACACTTCTCCGCAGACTCGGGGATTAGTTTTATATCTATTGCACCATGGCATTGTCTTGTATCATCAACATTCTTCCATGTCGTCAATTTATCTATGCATAGAGGTCCGGACTATGAGCGGCGAAGGCTTTTTTACATTACACTTGGAATTTGGAGGTGCGCCGACATTCCTGTTGTTTCTAACGGCGTTATGCTGAACATCTGAAGTTCTGGATGTTATCAGGTTATGTCGTCGAAGCCTAATTTGGACCATTCTCCTGGAGATTTCAAGTCAGACTGCAATGTTCAATAGATCAAATTATAGTAATGTATTATGTTCTCTGGATCTGTCTCTTACTGCAAGGAGCTCCGGAATCCGTACGGTGCAGGGATCCACTTTCTCAATTCCGGAAACTTGCGAAGCACGGCAACTTCGGCTCGAAGTGTTTCTCAAGCACAGGTGATCTTGTCCATGCGTTCAATTATGCAAAGCTATGGTGAGGTGGAGGGGGAGTCGACGTCGACTAGTCGTCAACTCGGCCGGCGGAAGCGCCGGATTAACGGCGATGACTACGTCATCGTCCCGTTCCCATAGCCCGCGAAGCGGGGGCAGGTTAGGGGTTAGGGGTTAGGGGTTAGGTAGTTAGGGTCTGCTACGTGCACGTGAGAGATTAGTGACCTCTCATAACGGCGATCGTTATCTCTTTATCTTTTGACGACTAATCTCAGGGGTGAGGGGTTATTCAGCGTCATACCATGTACTACTTCTTGCTTACACCCCACAGCTTCCTTCTGGCAGCGACGGTTAGACAACCCAACGTGCGAACGGCCCTACTTTCGTAGATGTTCCTCCTCAAAGCCGCTGGCCTTCATTCGCTTCGAACACTAGCGACGCTCTATTTTCTTTGCCTTTCGGTAATGGTTGTCTCAAGTCAGAATTCCACCGTCGCCAGGGTACTGATATACTCCGCCACTCGAGGATTTCGGCATGACTCCATTCCAACGGCGATAGAGGTACTCAAGGCGAAAGGACCCTCAATTAATGTCGATTTCGACAACACGGAAGATGAAAATGCGTTCACGGACGAGAACCTGGCAGGGTATGACGCAGTGTTGTTCTTGAGCACTACGGGTGAAGGTATGAGGGCAATTTGTCCTTGCATAATTTTTTCTAACGAGGTCATAGTATTACAGGCTCCCGGAAAGGCTGCGTTTCAGAACTATTTAGATCTCGGCGGCAATTTCATCGGAATTCATTCATCCAGTGATTCTCTGCTGAACGATACTTTCTTTGAGAGAGAGATCGGTGGGTGACATGCCTTGTAATCGCGTTCTGTCACTAATTTGAACCCCGAGGCAGGCGCGTACTTTGATTACCACCCACCACTTCAAAATGCTGTCAGTGCCGCTGGCCATGTTCACGACGGCGTTCAGCTCAGCCATTAATATTTCATAGACTATAAATGTACTCGATCAGTCACACCCGAGCACCCGTATGCTTCCTGCCCAATGGAGAGTTCAAGACGAGATGTTCGCCGCTTTCTAATCGTGGATTCCAGCAACTGAGACTCACGAATATAAAGGTACAACTTCAAGTCTGATCTTCGAGCAGTTGGAGCGACGGTTATCCTATCAGCGGATGAATCAAGTTATACAGGTACGACTGGGGCTATCACGGTATGGACATGCGACTTACGCAAATCTAGATGACGGAGTGCGCAAATTCAACCAAGGAACACCACATCCAACAGGCACGTAAACTGCTCAAGGATTTTGCGGTCATCACCATTAATCAACCACATGTTACCAGCATGGTACCAAGAACGAGGAGCTGGAGTTGAAAAAAGCGGAACTCCTGGACGCAGCTTCTACACGAGCCTTGGTCATTTGAACGAAACTTGGCATGTGAGTAGGGTGCTTGACCGATTTGCCACTGGTCGGTAGATTTGACGAGGATCGGTTTAGGATGACTTGTTCATCGGCCATGTTTTAGGTGGAATGACCTGGACTCTGCAGGCAAATACAACGAGAGCGTTCAACCCCAAGGCATCTGTAGGAGCAGAGCCTGGTGGTGGTACGGGCTCTGTGGGATCCAATCCGGACAGTCACGACGGCTCGCCGCAAGTCGTTTTCTAACTTTTTCCTCTCGGATTTCACTCAAGTAAAGGAAATTCCAGATCCACGGACGCTGGAACTGTCATTTCTGTCACGACCAGTAGCACCGTAGTCCTTGGAACTTTGCTTACTTACTGCCTGCTGTTTTGAAATACCTCGTACACTATGAATGGACTTTCCAACTGAAATTTCCTAGTTACCTGTGTGTATTATGACTCATGATATGAAGGTTGAGCGTATGGAGGCCGAGTAAAGAGATGTAAAACCATCATTATAGACGAATAGTCTATTGTAGAGGGGTACAGTTGTCGTGGGGTAGGGCCACTGAGCATCGTACGCAAACGAGACAGGCTCGAAGAATCCATAGCTGCTGTCAGACATTGTGTATCGAATGGAAGGAGCAGGAAGAGGTTGGATAGTGCTATGACGAATATGACTGGTAGAGGAGGAATGAGGTTTCTTTCGTAGACTCGCAAATGACGCTCGTACCCTGTATCATCTCAACCCAACCTTTTCCATCAATCCGCTCAGCTTCGAGACTGTTGGGCTGGGAGCCTCTGGTCCACCTGCTGCAGTTGTTCTCCGTTCCCCTAAAAACTTTTGATGTTCTTTTTGCGCATTCTCGCGGAGAACTTTAAGGAAATGTTGAGGTGTCAGACCACCGGGTTCACGGAATCGACCAAAAGCTGCTCGTTCTTCTGACTTCTTTAGATGTACATGAGTTGCAACGTATGGCTTGAGCTAAAAGAGGTCAATTAAGTTTTCAGATGAGAACGCTCCAGAATTAAGACACACTGGAGAGTTATTTATCTCTGATATTGGAGGCGCAACGAACACGCGCACTTTTTCGTCTATAAGACGATATTTCGCCTTGCCTCGTATGACATGTTTACCCGGTGCGCCAGTTCGATGTCCTCCGGGCAGAAAAGCTTGACGAGTACCTGATTGCAATTGCGCTGGATAAGCAGGCTATTCGGGTTTGGTGGTAGAAGTGTTTACCTTTGTAAAAATCTTTATTGCCTTTCTTCGAGGTCAGAGGACGTCTAGAGGCTTTAGACAGTCGAGCTACTGTTGGGAACATGGCACTCAGAAGGGAGTGTCGCAACTCCGAGTTCGACCTCGGAAAAATTTCTCACGTCAAGATATGATCTCTCGCAAAAATTCCAGCAATGAGTTTCCTCTTCGTCTGAATCCGAACGTCACTGATTTCTTGGGTGTATCAACTTCGGTGACCATACTAGATGCCCCTCGACACTGCAAAGTTAGGATACAAAACGACAAGAACGAACTTATGGTACCCCTTCCGCAATCATCGCCATTCGTGTAGGGCGCACGTAAATTCTTCCATCTCTGGTCCTGATACCCTGAATCATTATATCTTTCAGACTTCACATGCGAGGCAAGCATCCATTCAAAGTGTGCTCTGCCAAGAGATGAAGGGGGCTCGCTGCAATTGAAATAATTGAGGCGATAACTCGGTTACAGTCGTTTCTCAATCATCCATTCATCCGCCAGACCTCCCAATACTAGCGACCCTAGTTCTACCCGAGAAACGGGACCTATCAAAAAGATGAGACTGGCTATAAAATGACAGTAAACCACTCTCAACCAGCCCGGATACCATGGCCCTACTCAAAACGATACAGCTAATGTTCTGGATTCTGCTCCTCCCAAGAGCAGTCATCAGTCAAACACAGATTCCAGCCAATGTGTTGATATACACGCTGACCTTGGGCTACGTTCACGAATCCACGTCGACCGCCGTTCAAGCTCTCAGGGAGAGGGGTGCCTCTATCAACGTCAACTTCGAGCACACAGAGGACCCAAACGTGTTCACCGACGAAGGTCTAGCCAGATATGATGGGTTGCTGTTTCTAAACACACACGGGAATTAAGCCTCTATGTACCGACCTAATAGGAGACTTGCAGTACTCTACCCATCTGGCAAGGCCGCATTCCAAAAGTACCTAAATCTGGGCGGTAATTTCGCTGGTATCCATTATGCCACTGGCTGCCTAGAGAATGATACATTCTATGAAAAGGCCATCGGTGCGCATTGTTTTCCTTAAGGATTACTGGTCATCGTACTGATTCTTAATGTACAGGCGCGTACTTTGACTATCATCCACCGGGTGTCTTGAATGCGGTCTGTTTCGCCGTTTTCTCTGGAAGAACCTTCTGACTTGTTGGCATGGGTTCCAGACCGTGAATGTCGTCAACCAGTCGCATCCTAGCACTAGTATGCTTCCTGCACAATGGAAAATACAGGACGAGATGTACGGTGGAGCTACGGTGTCTTCCATATTTGAAGGCCTGACACACGTCATGACAGGTACAATTTCAAGTCAGACCCTCGAGATATTGGTGCAACGGTCATCCTCTCAGCGGACGAGTCTAGTTATACGGGTGCGGGTCTACTGACTCATATCAGGTCCAACAATGTCACTGATTTGCGTATAGATGACGGAGAGCGTAAATACGATCAAGGTGAACCTCATCCAACCGGTATGTCATAGTGTTGGACACAGAGCTATTCCGAATTTTTGACAGCTGCCCCAATCTAGCCTGGTACCAGGAACGAATAGCTGCCGTTGAAAGCGGTGGAACACCGGGGCGTAGTTTCTGCACCAGCCTCGGACATTCGACCGAAACTTGGCATGTGAGCTGTGATAGTTTCGAATGACTTATTCGGACCGCGCTAAAGTAACATCATCACAGGACGATCTGTTCATGGCCCATGTCCTTGGAGGGATACAATGGGCTTCATTGTCTAATACAATGAGAGCGTTCAACCCCAGCGCTTCTGTTGGTGCAACCAACTTGGCAATTGTCCCAACTGCGTCGGGTTTCACGTTAGCTTTCTCAGTGGTCGTGCCAGTCATGGTCATGGTCCTCCTTCCCTGAGTTCCTGAAGCAGTACCCGGGCTCCGCTGTTACCTCTAAACGAAAGGAAGAATAGGATTTCTTCGATGTTTTCTACTAGCCGCAGGACTTCCGCTGTCGTCCGATGGTCAGCGCACTTCGATGCACTGGGTTGGCAAGGCACACAATTCAAATGATGGATATTCCACGTAGGGGGATTTGCGTAGTTCTTGGGATCGTCGTTTCAGACTCAACATAAGATCATCGATAGTCATCGACGCCGAGTGTACTCTCCGAGGCGATATGGACTGCGGATGGCTTGAGACCAATTATGTATGACAGATAGCAGGGGAGATTCTTCGATTTCCATAATTGATGTAGGTCTACTGATTGAGTTATTCTTTCCATCTGAAGGATCTCTCGGGCGTTTTAATCATGACGCGATATAGGTTTTAGGATATTTGTTTAGAAGATATATATTTCAATTTCCGCGAGACAGACTTGGGTTTCGAAGGCTTAAGTCTGTCCTCCGAGGACTGAACCTGCTAATTTGCAACTAGCGGAAGCCGGTAGACGTAGCACAGTTGGGAACGCAAAGGATCTTGTTGTCAGCAGAATCAATGGTTAACCGAAATTGCACCCAAGCCAAATCGTTGCCATCAACCGGCGGTCTAAACAATCTTCTCATCCTTACAGAAACGTCAAGATCCCATTTCAGGAAATCGCCCAAGGCCCTTCGACATTTTAATACTCCAATGGGTCAGCTTCGCCGCGCCCCACTTGACCCATCTTCCCTCTACAGATATCTTGGGTTCAGAAGCCACCAACTCCCGAATTCCTCGAACCCGCTTATTCTCGCCGTGTCTAGGATACCGTCTGGAGTAAGTATTCCTTGAACTCTTATAATCATTGTATGCCGAAGTACGGTACTCCAAGAGGAAAAGATCCTTCCGCACATCCTCGTTCCCTTCTCCCTTTGTCTACTTCATGGTCTACAGCGTTTTCTAACAGCATATCAACAGATCTCGCGACCCTAACCACTTCCAAACTCTCCGAACAATTGCTTGAGCTCAGCTCGCGTGCGCACCAACGAATCAAGCCTGCAGCAACATCCAGTCCATCACGAAAACCATGTCGCAACGCGTATCTATCCCATCCATTCCTTCTCCTTGTACATCTACGTCCTCAGATGCAGGACCAAGGACTCCAGAGCCCAATTCACCTATAGCAGGACACAATGGTTCCGAGAACGGTACGCTTCGTCGCCTATTGCTATTTGTTCTGGCTGATACCTGCATATTCTAGCCAATACTGCAAATGCAGTCGGAAGCAAGAGGAAACCAAATAGGAGGGCTAACACTGCTGAGCGCCGAGCAACACACAATGCCGTCGAGAGGCAGAGAAGGGAAACGCTCAATGGTCGGTTTCTGGTTAGCAAGCAATTCATTCATCGCGTTGCCTTGTTTTGACTCTTGATACCAGGATCTAGCAAAACTGCTACCCAATCTGTCTCAAATTCGCCGCCCATCCAAATCCGCCATCGTCAATTCCTCCATAGCTCACATCCATGCTTCCCGTCGCCACAGAGCACTTTCCTCCCGTGAGCTGCGCTTACTCAAATACGAATGTGATCATCTGCGTCGGGAGCTCAATGAATGGCGCGACCGAGCTGGGATACCTCAAGTTGAAGAGCCTGTTAGAGGCGAGGGATTCGGAATGGTTCTCGAAGGCGAGTTGGAGATTATTCCCGTAACCAATGGGCCTGTGGATGAGGAGGAGGATGGTCTTTATGGCGAGGAAAACTCTTTCGACCACGAGGTTCAAGCCGGCGCTATTGGGGTTGAGGAGCAAGCACGCCTCGTACAATCCCAATATACATCTGTTCCTTCAGTCAACACTCCCTTCTCTCAACATGCACCCCAGCCGCCTCTGTTGACACGGAGCAACTCCAACCCTCACCCAATGATTACAAGTCCGACTCGTGTGTCCTTCGACAATCTGGTACTGGGAGCGTACGACTCACATGTACAGCCGTCTGCAGGTGGACAAACGAACGTGGAGGTGAACCCTTACCCGAATACCTTAAACGCAGGCTATGACAAGTATGTGATCGGGCCACATGGGAGGGGACGGAGTAGTAGTATAACTTCATCAGGCAGTGCAAGTCCACCTCATCATCAGCCTCGGGGACACAGCTCACAACCTCGTGGGTATCGGCCTCAGCATCAAGGTCAACCTGGATGGAGCAGCATACAGATGCAGAACTTTGGGAACCAACCTTTTGGGTTCTAGTCTGAATTCTCCTGTCTACCTATATTTTATGTCATGTCCATGTCCAGATATATCCCTCCCAAGTCTTACATCACGTCCAGAGCCATGACTCTTCTGTGTAACGCTATATCATACCATTTATCCACCCTCAGCCTATGTTTGAAGTGGGACTGGTCTCATTCTAATTTCATCACAACAGACTTCACCACCTCCGTTCTAAGCACTCTTTTAATTGTCTGTTTCAAATCCTCACACTCGTTCTCTACATGTTATTTGACAGAGGAAGTCAGCATGGTACGGAAGGGCCAGTTGTAGAATAGAAGACATAGAACTGCCGGATATCAGAGCGTCGGATCGTTAAGCCTGTGACATGATGTCCCTCCCGTGACAAGTACGGGAGGAGATTCAGAACTTCCGCGTTGAGTTTGCATGACCGACGCCAATATACATTGTCTTTGATGTCAGCCGAATCACTATAATACAGTTATTGAACGAAGGAGTTGTGGTAAGGAATGGTGGTGTGTCGCCATGAAAGAAATCCGAAATAATTGCTACATGATAACATCTTCCTGCCAGCATCAGATGTAGGTGAACGAAACGTAACCAGTACTAGTCTGTAAAAAAAAAAGGCGTTCTTCGTGGGCCAAATCACTGGGGTGAGGTCGTTGGGTTGTTACTATACAGCCGGTTGTAATGTTGGGCAAGGGTAGGGGAACCAGTCCGCTCTACACTCGCCAACAATAAAGGCCGTAAACGAGCTGAAGGTGGCGCAGATGGGTCCGCAACAGGCGAAGGGAATGACGGTTGTACCGCACTTAGCATGGGCTGATTCCGAATAGCAGAAGGCATGGACCCGTCTGCATTCTGACGAGATAACCAGCCAGACAAATCTAGCTCAATAGAACCTGCCGAATACACGGAGCTGGTACGTTGCGGTAGCGCGGTCATCCTGGGAGGGTTGGTCATACTAGTCATGGAGACCGGTGATTGCGTCCGGAAAGAAGAGCTGCTTCTCTGGTCAATGTTGGTTGATGACCGATAAGCATTGGAAAATTGCAGAGCCACCGGGGGAGACCGTATGCGACGGGGTGGCGGCGGCAGACTGGACAGGGTGTCTGTTGACTCTTTGCGGACATGCTCTGACATAGGATATATTTTCGTCCCAACGACATCCGGGTGGGCATTGAGCCCTTCGTTCAACTCCGCAACCGGGGAAATATTGCGGGGTATACCGGCAACATCAGGGCTGTTATGACTGTATAGGCTCCTGTTGTCACCGACCAACAGCCTGCGTTCGGAGGACGTGTCGGTAGTTGGCGAAATAGACGGATTCCCCGCTCGGTATTCGTTGATCATCTTCTCCGTAAGGTTATAATGAATCGGCGTGGCAGAAACTGTAGTCAACCTCTTTAAGGTATCAGCGGATCCAAACGACATGTCCGTGTCTCGTTTGGACTGTTTGAATTGCGTTGGGCCCCCCGCGCCGAATGCTGGGGTAAGCACTCTATGCGTATTGTAAAGAAGCAATGCGTTGGCCACACCTAATACCAAAAATTAGTGGAAGCATACGCTACAGAGTCAAATCTTTAGTTACCGAGGGTAAACCAACACACGAAGGCGAAGACGGCAACCTCAAAGGGGACTTCCATTCCAGCGAGTCCAAGTAAACGGACGACAGAATATGGGATCAGGAAGAGGATGTACGCTATCATCAAGTAATTAGGTCGCGTTGTTCCAATACAAAATTTGAGAGCTCACCGGCAGGGTACCTAGAAAATCACATCAGTTGCGCGCACAAACCTGAATACAAGAGAATCTCATACCATATCATGCTCTTCGCAATTCCAGCGACAAAACGCTGATATTTTTCGCCGGATGTGTCGCCACGATCATTTCGGTCTAGCGACAGTTTGACACCGCCCTTGATTACGAGCGAGCCCCGCAGGACAAGGAAGATCAAAGAATACAGAATGCCTGAGAGAAGCGCAGCAACAAAAATCTTCAAAAACAGTTAGCAAGTCTGACAGGATAGAAAAGAGGGGAGGCGCGTACGGGAAGGAGATGTAGGAAGAACAGACTACTCCCAAAGGTCGTTTTCACACCGCAAGCTAACCCTGAGACACCATAGATAGGTCCCACGTTAACCATGATCGGGAGGACCGCTAAGACAAATAAGAAAGTGTAAGCGGTAAGCGAGAGTCATTTGCAACGATGCGGAACCAATACGAACCAATGACGGTAGCTAATGACCAGCCAAGGAATATGGCAGGTGCATAAATGAAGACCGACTGGCGCTTGCGCAGGACCAGTGAATTGAAGGTATGGATTCCGATGGCTACGGTGAAGTAGGCGGTGGCAACATTTCCAAATTGCATGACCACAGCTACAGTATATATGTTGGCAAAATGCTCGGGTTCCAGGTGGACGAATATTTACCTTGAGCAATACAGTAGCCATCTGAGTTTATGGAGTGAGTTTGGTGAAAAACTATGAAGAACAGGATGCCGCACCTTCTGTAATCCCTCGTTGTATCAAGAAGGGCAGACCCATCAATCCAGCCACACTATTGAATGAGTTTGCAATGAGGAGACAGGCAGCGTAATATCCCAACTGCGTATTGAAGAAAATGTAGTCCCGGTACTGCGAAATATTGCGCCCGCATAGCCGGAGGCCAACCAACCAAATGCCACGAAGAATAATTGAAAGTAGAGCGATTGAAGAAAGAATGGCGAACACGTTAACAGCCTAGGTTTGCAGACGGAAATTCAAATACATTGGGTACGGTGACACCACTATACGGAAGTTCACTCACAATAGCCCCTGGCAATTCCTTGTTAGATAGGGGAATAAAAACGGCTACAGATCTTGCTGGGGGTATAGGTGAAGCCGGAAGAGGAGCCATCTTGAAATTATTGACTTTTCAGTATCCTTCTCGACAGACTGGACTCTTGAGGGCGGAAAAAACGACACTGGTCGTCCTGCGCCGGTCGTCGTGAAAGATCCTACAGGAGGACGAATGGAAAGGGAACCGGTCCTGGAGGAAAGAAAGCAAGAAAAATAGGTTCACAAGGGTACCAGGGTTCACTTTGTCTGTCAGGCCTCAGGCCTCGTGCCTCAAATAGCAAGTTTTGTCATACAGTATGTTACCAGCGCCCAAAATGGCAAGCAGACAGACTTTTGACGAACATCGATGGGAATCAATCCACGTTAATACTGTACAACGCTTATCTTTCCGTACTTGACTACCATCATTGTCAAGACCCCAAAGTGTGGCCGAGCGGCGTAATACAATTACCCTCACTTTCGGCCAAAAAACTTCTCGATCCCTTTCGCGGGCTCTTTCCGTCTCTTCTTCACTCCCATACTAGTCTTTCCGGATTGAACGGGTTGAGGGTCTGGTTCGATCTCTCGTGCTACGGTTTGAGCGAAATGGAAATCTTGATGTTCCACCTTCATCACTTTCAGCGCACGGGAATGGTCGTCTGCAGTTCCGCTTGCTATTTGCATCGCTGACAATGAGAATCTCTTGCGACACGTAGAGCATGTGAAAGAGGTTGCGCCAGTATCAAAATCCTCGCCTTTCTCCGCACTGTTTCCGTCTTCTTCACTCCGCCTTCCTTTGACGATTCCATGTAGGGATGATTCTTCGTCGTTGTCATCTCGGAAGCGTTTAGGTGCTTGACCGCCCGAAAAGAATCCGTCTATGCTTTGTTGACCCCCCTCAGCTACCTCTATCCCAGTGAAAGCGAGCTGAACGCTAGTGACCTTCATCTGTCCAGGATCCTTGCCCACAAGTTCTTTCCAGAGTTTACTACCTGCGGTAGCGATGATGTCGACCGTGACTTCGCGTGAAAAAGGAAAGGGAGCTTGCTTGGAACGAGATACGTCGTAGCCTGTGCAGTCCTCAATTCAAATTCTTACTCAACATTATCAAGGAGAAAGGGTAATTACCCTGTCTGGCATGTAGAACCAAAGTCTTTGGCCACAGGTGGGCATTGAGCTTGCGAGCGTCATTTAGCCGTAGACTCAGTTCTGCAGCCAAGACCCGTATCCAGTGATGGCCGTCCGACGCTTTCGTGATAGGTTTTTGGAGATTCTTGGAAGCCAACATACTCTTGTTGACCGCAGACTTTTCCTTGACTACCGCAATAACTTTGATTAGAAACACCTTACGAAATGATTCTTGAAGGTACCTTCCGTCCTGTCGATACCTCTAGGTTGGGAAATCATTGATGAGATGATATGCCGGTTTCATGAAAGCCGGACTTCCGTACCGTAGAATCTCGTAGACCCATATGGCCTCCTCACCAAATTTGTGTTGCATTTCCTCTGACAGATCCCAGAAGTCGAAGGAATAGAGACCGTAATCAATGGCCATGTCTTTGCTGATCCGCCTGATCATGTTCACTCACCAAGTGATATGGGTCTGAAAATTAAAACCACGCGAATGAGAAGCGCAGAAGTGCCTCGAGGAGCTTCACTACTCACAAAAGATCTCCAACAGTCGATACATCGTATTCTTTGGCAATTGCTTCCCCGAGTTTGCCGCCCAGGAATCGAATCTATATGTTGTCAGTCCGAGTCGCTAGCAACGAAATGATTGTACTCAATTCACCTTTTGAAAAGGCAATGGCTTCAAGTAATTCGGAATCGCCGCATTTCGCAAAATAGTCTGCGAATACGGTTTCTTGTACGAAGCAGCAAGCTATCGATGATCGTCCATTTAGGGCCGTGTCATGAGGTTGTGGTAGGTGGGTACGAACCTTTGCCAGAAACTTGTTTCTGGCGATACCCTGATAAGAAAACCGGTTGTGAGGTTGTCGGGTTGCGATGATGTAGTTTCCACATACTGCGGATGTGGTATACCCCAAAGTCCCCGCGATAGCCACTCGCACTTTGTTCATCATCTCTGCGGCAATAGAAAGGCCAACGTCGTGCCATGTATTCGGAGCTGTATCGTCGTATTGCTTTGAGTGTTCCAGGTCCTCGGGATCTTTCGCTATGACAGGTATAATGTTTGAAAAGGATCCCCAGTCAATGGCAGGTGGCGGAGGCAGTGGGGTATCTAGACCCTCCGGCGAGTCCGAGGGTGGTGATGTGAGGTAGGGATAACGTCGCAACAATTCTTGTCGCACGGGCTTCGTGAAATCTATGAACGCCTCATCAATAGAAGCCTTTTCTTGATAGTTTTCAATTTAGACCCCGACAAGTATAATATTACACTTTACCAATCTCGGCACCGGGGAGCCCCTCTTTGAACATGTTCAAAACCTTGACACTTTCGCGGCGGTAGTAATCCAGTGACACCTAAGCAGCATCTAACGCCTCAGCCGGAGAAACCGTTCAAGTGGAAATAATACGAACTTTATGTGTTCTAGAATCGACTTTATCCCAATATCCAGGTTCAGCCTCTCCTTCTTTGTACGTTGCAACGTGTACAATCATCAGTTCTGGACAACGCTCCTTTGCGTCTTGCAGTTTGTGGAAGCGCGTGATGCCATACTCTCGGGCAGGGTAGTTGACTGCTATGATGCCCTCCCATTGTAATACAACCAAAGGCTTGTCTTTAACACCAAGTCGAACCATTTCGCATGCAGCGTAGAAGGCATCGCTATCGCAGAGCGCCACAACGCGTAAGGGATCCCTGACACCGAGGTTTTGCTGGAGGATGTGTCGGTAGGTAATGATGGGATTAAGGTCGTCAAAGTCCTGCACCGTAGCTTTCTCTTTGCCTTTCCAGATCGACTTGCCAGCAGAGACGGGTGGACGTGACTCGGACATGGTAGGGGTACGCGCCGATGTGGTGGTAGATATTTGGTCGACAAATATTGACAACACCGGTGACATAGCGCTGGGGACTGCGAAAGCGCTTACTTGCGAAATGACTTCGCGGCCCACGATCTTCTTAGCTCCAACCATTACCATCTAGCTTTTTGCCCAACCGCTATGCAGTCGATTCGCTCCCAATATTGGGCAAGAACCCGCAAGCAAATTTTTGATGGACTCTCCAACAGTAAGTGCTTGACTTGCAAAGAAAGGAAGAAGCCACACTCAAAATTCGACTAGTTGTTAGAATGAGTGGGGCAGATGAGCCCTCTCGCGCGCCACGGACTCTATTCTCCTTTAACACGCCTGAAGATGTACAAATGATGGCTACAGGATGTGATGGAGACATTGGCGGAAATTCAACCGTTCACTTTGATCTGGATACTACACCAAAACACAACCAGCCTATAGGAAAGCCAGCAACGGCAAGATTCTGGGGAAGCATGAGGTTGGATGTGCAGCCCAAGTACCGCGGGAGGATACGGGGAGGTTATGCTGCGTTTAGGAACAAGGTGCATTGGCCTGGTTTGCGCTTTTCCGCAGCTGAACGTTCACACTCCTCGATAGCGTCGAAACAGTCTGTTCGGGGAAGTACTTGAAAACATTGAGTTTCATGAATACCTTGCCCTTCGTATACGGCTAGGGGGTGACCCTAGCACGCACAACGCGTACTTTATGAACTTGCAAACCAATGGGCCAATCTCGACGGACTTGTGGCAGCATCGATTATACTTCAAACGAACGGACAACCAGTGGGAAGATATATTCGTGATTATGCATCTCCTTTGCAAGATGTACAAAGGCACTGAGGAGGCTTCCTATAGATCCCATTCCGCAACTTTGTGCGAACAAATAACGGTGAACTCTCTGAAATACAGTTGGAGATGAGCGACAAACTACGCAGCGTTGGTATTTCGGTACTCGGAGGAAATAGTGGCTCGGCAGGAAACTATGAGCTAGGTATCGATTCAATCCGAATCGTAAACGAGGAAGATGCAAAATCGGACTTGAGTGAGTAACTGAGACTTCATGCCATATATCATCATCTTCTAAAGAATACTGCTCCAGATGTTCCACTGGGTAGAAAGGAAAAGGACGAAAAATGGGAAAATCTTTGAGCTGAAGTATAGACCTGAAACGGCTCTCTCCGGAATCTGTACATACTTGCCATCTTCACAGACAAGACTGGGTACGAGTGCGCAACAGCTCAACCCAATTCTTTCGTTCAAATTAGTCTACTGACTGATAGACCGCTCGCTGCTTTGGGGTTAGCTTTGTGGGGTGATGCCCGCCCCAACGACGATAGGAATCTCGCGAATAAAGCTCAGTGTGTACAGCTATTTCCATAATTCTAGGCCACATTGAAAAAAAAGTTGGATTACCAATAGCTCCACTATGATATCATTATGTCATAGATACCACCTATACCTATATGGACCAATAACGCGAACGAAAGCAAAAGCCCCACTGCTCGAGTGCATCCACACCTGTGTATCTACGGCATCCAAACCATCATCCTATTCAGCAGGAACCGAATGGCTGGTCAATACCTCACTGGAATGATGCTTCTTCTGCGTGTAATGCTCACAGTTGAGTATGCAAATGCTGGACTGTTGTAGCCAGGATGATGTGAGATTTCTGATGGACATTGGCCTCGTATAGTGAGTAATGTATGTTTTCTTTCTTTCGGGATGGACGTATCGATGTTAGCAAGAGAAACGGGCGTGAAGAAAGCACAACATACAGCATAACTCAAGTGACATGGCGTGGAGGCGTGGAGCTATTAGTAATCCAAACTTTTTTTTCGGTGCGGCCTAGAATTATGGAAATAGCTGTCAAAGGATAGACAAAGGAGGATTAAGAGAAATCGTTACGATCATGATGGGTAAGAGGTCTACCGATAATATATACAGCTTGAGCAACTTTTGGCAACAGCATGAAAAGCAGATGGTATCTCCTCGCGGCTTTAGAGAGCGTACGTGGGATAATAGAGGGTGCGAGACTTAGGGATTGCAGAAAGACTAGGGAATGCCGAGACGTAGAAAATTCAGGCGTGTAGGGTAACCAGAACAAGATAAAGAAACAACAAAACAGTGGCAATACTAAGATGATCATGGAAGGCGGAGGATGATGGCGGCGGCCGGTGTGTAATCAAACAGGTGGGAATGATCATGGAGGCGGCATCATAGAACAACACAACCACCACAGCATCCAGTTGATTCTCCCTCATTCTGATCGTTCATATACGTTCCAGGTGGTCCACCTCCAGATTGCATCATCGGCCGGCCGGTATTTTGTTGGTCCTGTGAATGAATTGAATGGGGAGACGTCGTAGTGTCATAAGGGGGGTTAGACATACCTTGTTATATTTCCTAATTTCACGGACAAGAGTGCTGAAAGCTTCGTCTACATTGATACGCTGCTTGGCAGACGTCTCGATGAACTTGCAGCCAAAGTGCTTCGCGAGATCTCGGCCCTCTGAAGAAGAAATTATCAATTCAAAAAAAAGATCAATGGTAACAAGAAATACGCTTACCATTCATGCCCACCTGACGTTCATACTCCAAATCGCACTTGTTGGCAACAACGACGACAGGGAATGTATCTTGATCCTTGACCCGAAGAATCTGTTGGTGGAAAGTACTGATTTCTTCAAACGAGTTTCGTGATGTAATTGAGTATACGAGAAGGAATCCCTCTCCAGTTCGCATGTACTGCTCTCGCATAGCCCTGTGATTTGAAAGTGAGCGTTCTAGTTGTGGGAAGGAGATTCAGGGGCTTAGTGGTCGCCGACTCCTGGTAAAAAGGATATCCAAAAAGATCCCAAGAGCGACTAGTGCGAGTTGTTGAAGAGAGAAAGAAGCGTAGAGGAGAAGTTGTGTATAACACAGAACAAGGTAAGTACTCACCCGTACTCCTCCTGACCGGCGGTATCAAGAACATCCAACAGCGCCACTTCGTCGTCAATGACACACTGCTTTCGGTACGAGTCTACCTCCAGATGTGAGAACTCAATTCGTCAGGCTCAGTTCCTTGAAACTGCACCTTCAATGGTTGGGTCGTACTCGTCTACAAAGTGGCTCTGAATGAACTGAATAGTCAGAGCAGACTTGCCGACACCTTTGAAAGAGTACAAGATGAGCCTTCCTGTTTTTGTTCGAGTAAATTTCAGAGACATACCACCACCACCGACGACCACGAGTTTATATTCCCTCAAGAATTGAGTCTAGTGGAATGTGAGCTGTGAGATAGATACGAAGGAATGGGAATACTCGGACACTGACCCTTCCAGCCATTCTAACCTGATAGTGCGCAGAAAAGAGTAGAAATAAGGGATAGTGAAACGGGCAGACCCTTAAAAGTAGGAAGAGAGAGAGAAAAGGATGAAGTGTTGCAGCGTCCGGAATCGCAATATTGACAGGCTCTCAAAACAATGTCAAACAAAGACTAGTGACTCTAGTTGCCTCACACACCAGACATATACATGTAATATACATGCACAGGTCATCTCGGATTCTTCTGATGCTTAACAATTGCTTAACAGCTCTATTATCTGCTCTAAAGGTGTACCAGAGCTGCAGACTTTTCAACTTGCACGATCAATAATCCATGACAATGATCACTTGCATCCGACATACTTATCCTTAACACCCCTGTCCTTTCATCCGCAGTAGATAACCTTCTCCCAGAACCTGAACGCCCTCGGAACAACCCGACATAATATATCAGCAATCTGCATCATTTCCTGCATCAAGTTGGGATCAATCCAACTCAGTCAGGCCCCAGCAGGTCCCAATCTTTGTTGTTGCCTTGGACCGCACACCTCATTTCGATCAGAATGTCATGCATGTCATGATTCTCTGACCTTGATATGTCCCCAAAATCGCACGTCATGCGTCTAAAGCTACCTCCAAGGCACCGGCACCACCGCTTCATCAATTCAAGAACCCCTTGAATATTCTTAGAGGTCAGTATGCCACGCTCTGCCGACAGAGAACCATATGTACTGACTTGTCGAGCTACAGCAAGTGTTCACCATGAATCGAGGGTCGTCATAGTCCACTGTCTACGGCTCCGAAACGCTTCGAGTTACAGCCCCACCGAGGCTGCTACACTACACAATCCAAACACTTCCCCTCAAGTCGAAAGTTCGTCTATCCAGTCTACAACTAGTCCAAATTTGCAGCTACTTGGCGCGCTTCGTGAAGCACGGCATTGACACACAGGAACCAGGGCTATCGTCGACCATGAGCTCTACAGACAGCGGACTTGGTTGATCTCAACTGTCCGATACGAAGCGACGATGGCCGAGACAATTATAATTTAAAAGATAATCTATAAAAGCTGGAGAGTGAACGGCCATTCGAACCCAGCTCCTACTCATTCTCGAGTCGAGTCATCTACACGCACAAAAAACTGCTAGCATGTTTTCTACGCTCTCTCTTCTGGCGTTCGCTGGATTGGTCGTCGCGTCTGGTACGTGCCCGCATAAACCCAGTTGCCATATACTTGTCCTCTGACTATGTACTGCAGGCGCGGGATTGAACAGCAGATCCTTTGATTTGACTTCCACCACTACTGATTGGACATCCATCAGGACCGCCCTCTTAGCCAAGGCAGAGCAGCAAGCTAGCGGGACAGCGCTGAGACCCGCTGTCGCTGCTGCCGCACTACCAGAGCCGCCCGTGCCGGCTGGCTACGAACTTGCTTTTGGGCCCTTGAACGCGTCGACTTCTGCTCTCGGGGTTCGTAAACTCTTGCTCTTGCTATTATCGAAATTGAGCTGATAATCATTACGTAGTATATGGGCTTTGTTTTCGTACCCACATACAACCCATCAAGCTGCAGTGATCTTTGCAAAGTTCGGGATTTTGACGCGAATGGCGGGCTATGCCAATTTTTCAATATCTATCAAGCCACTGTCAACAAAACTGCGTCGTTCGTGTGTGCAATGGTCCGTGTTTTCTATTTTCGGGTTTGTTCGTGTACGAAGCTTACCCACGTTATAGTACTACCTCCCAACTGACAACTCTACCGCAACGAATCCGGGAGATGCCACTGTTACCATCACCGAATCCCGGGGCTATCGTCGCATTTCTACCATCGAAGGTGGAACGTTCGAAAGTTTGACGTGTACACCTCCCGCAGTTACATGCAGTGCGACAACTTCCGGCGGTTGGGTTGGGACAACAGACACTGCAGTGATCGTTCATAACACTGCGCTTGCTCATTTCGGTTCGGGTGCGGTCAGCCTCGGCTCGCTGAGTGGTAATACCGCGAATGCAGGAAAAGTAACCACACCCGTTCTCAAGACAAAAGCCGGGCCTTATGTCCTGGAATTCTTCCATACCAACACCCTTCTTAACCCAGCTAATGCCTCAAACACCGCCGTGAACGTCACATGGAACGGCGTTGTTATCGATACCTTGCAAGGAGCGAGTAACTGGACCTTCCACGGTTACACGCTCGAAGCTAAAGGAAACGATACCTTGGCCTTTGTTGGTGGAAAGTTCCCAGCATACGACTTCATTGATGATGTTTTCCTCTTTAGTCTCTAGGGATAAACTTTCAGAACTCTGCATATCAGTAGGATACCCTTTGCAAAATTCCCCTTGTATAGTCACTGTTATAATGAAAATTCCATCACGCGTCCAATGTGGTGTAGTGGCTAACATTGCTGTCTTTCATGTAAGAGCACAGCAGCCCGGGGTTCGATTCCCCGCATTGGAATGTTGTGGAGTCTCTTTTTAACTCTGAATCGGTGGCCCACTTGTGAAGGGCAAGACGGTACAGAATACTTTCTGCTGCCTTCTTAAGGCGGTGGTGACGGTGGTGAATATAATACAAGTATTCAATAACGGTAGGGCGGGTTTTTCGCCAAAGGCACAGGTTCTTCCCCCCATTCTTTCTTCCTCGTCACCGGCAGTATTACAATGCAGTTTTGAGAAAGATTAGCGGCACGATGATTGGGCTCATAGGGCTTACTGCTACTCTGGAGTCTGTATCGACTGCTGTTGCGAACTTGAATCGATTTTTGAAATTGCGATGGACGGCCCGAAAAATTAAGCGACGACGGGGCTATATAGACTACGACAGGTTGATACGAGCTTTGACTGACGGTTGTCCTGTCGCAAAAAGGAGGACGTACATACATGCCGACAGTCCTTACTTTGCCTTCGAACCAACAATAACAAATTAATCCATCCTATACTATATTATGTACATCGCTTCAAAAAGAGCCGCACGACTTTAGGTACCTCCCTGCGCTGTCTTGGCAGCCTCTTTCCTTGCAGCAATCCTATCTTTGTCTCTCTTCGCAAACAACTTGTGTCTCTGGGCTCCTCCCGCAGCTCCAGCTGCGCTCGAGCTCGCACTCGCATTACCCCCAGCAGCACCTCTACCAAATCCACCACGTCCAGCGCCAAATCCACCACGAGATGCAGCAAGCGACTTGTTAGCACTTCGATTCTGTTCCATATACGCCATATGTGAAGCACCGGAAAGTGCTGTAAGCGAGCCAGTGGTACGTTGTGTTTGAGGGAACCTGTGTGTCCATGTGGTGAGATCAGTCATGAACAATCCCGGGAAAGCAGAGCCAGAACATACCTCCCCCTGCCACCGGGTTGCCCAAAGTCTTTGCTAGTCACTGAACCGGGTAAATCACCTTCTCCGCCTCTGACGTCGCTTCCAAGTTCAGCATCATTCTCGTTCGCAATCAACACAGATTGTAGCAACTCGATCTGCTCGTCTCTGGTTCTGTACACCAATTCGGGAAGCTTCTCAAGTCCGTCTAGCTTCGTGATCACTTTGAATGCGTAACCTTGGTCGATGAGGAACTGCAAATGGAGGTCGGTCGCGCCTCTGGGGACTCGTACTGATCCACACACCTGTTGCCTTTTAGTCGAATAGAACATCTCCTGTGTGTCTTTAGACACGAGGGAATAGAAGAACGCGTTGAAACCTTCATCGTTCCTCCTCTTGGCTCGAAGAATGCGTCCAAGACGCTGAGCTTCTTGTCGACGAGAACCAAAGTGGGAGGAGATTTGAATAAGACAGGTCGCTTCGGGAAGATCGATGGATGTATCTCCGACCTACAGGCCATCAGTTCTCTTCACCCAAGCCAGTTCAATATGGACATGGATACTCACCTTACTCAGGAAAATCGTATTCACATTCGGGTCATGCTGAAACCGTGATAGAATACGCATGCGTTCAACTTGGCCCGTTGCTCCATGAATGTACAATCTTCGCAATCGTGTAGCGTATGCCTGTCTCTCACCTTAGCAATCTGACCCAGGACATAAGAAAGAATCCACTTACCACCAACGCATACACATTATCCGAGAATACAATGATCTTGTCTCCACGATCTTCATGATATTTGATGAGGAATTGGCAGGCCTACGTGTACGGTCTCAACCTGTCCATGTCAACCAGAAGGTAAAAGAAAGCTCACCTGGAACTTATTAGGATTCATACAATACAGCAGCATCCTCTTCCGACTCTGCTCTCTCAAATACTCATGATAGAACTCGGGCGTCATCGGACACCACACTTCCGCACATTGCACGTTAGCGATATGACCTTTAGCTGCCAGGTCCCTACGACACCACCGTCAGCTTAAACATTGCTGCGAGAAGAACAAAATACACACATCCAGTTAGCTTCATACAACTTGGGCCCAATCATATAGTTCAAGTCGGCAATCTTGTCGTCCTCTCGAACCAATGTCGCTGTCAAGCCCAACTTGCTATGTGCTTTAATTGTTGTCACGACTCGTCTAAACATGGCAGCAGGGACGACATGGACCTCGTCCAGGAGAATGAAACCCCATTCACGAGATGTGAGGAATTCCATCATCTTTTTCGATTCGTGTGATCGGTTATGGGTGTTCGCGACCATGGAATACGTGGACACGACGATACCCGATTCACCTGCAAACTGTGCAAGTGTTTGCGTTAAACTTGTCGGACCAAAACTGGGAGTGAACTCAAACCTACTTTCTCCTTCTGATCAGCAGTGAACACCGCAATCTGCCTATCCGTGACATTGGACCACTGCATGAATTGCTGTTTCCATTGCATCACCGAGACACTACAGCACTCATTAGACTTGGAAAAATGGCATGGAAATATCCACTCACGATGAAGTACAAAGCACCAAACAACTCTTCTTGATAGTACATGCCGCAGTAATACCGACGAGAGTTTTACCTGCACCACAAGGCAACACAATAATACCAGACCTCGCACGTCTTGAGGGTGATGGTGTCATTAGCATGCCATGCCACGTCCATAGTGTAGAGAACACACCCATTCCCAAACATTTTACTCAAACTCGTTTCTTGATATGGACGAATCGTAGTCGCGGGTTTGAGATCGATATCAAGGTTGGCATTTATCTGGAAAGAAAATAGTAGGATCGAGAATCAAAGACAAGAAGGGGAAAACCCACTGTATCATTTCGAAAATCATATTCCTCCAACATTGGATACTCCAACTCATTACAACGTTTCTTAACATCGTCAATTTTGGCGTCATCAATCTCAAAAGCGTGTACATTGTCATCGTCTTCGTCAATTTCATCTGTAGGAACATAGTCAGATAGAATATTACTTGAGAGAAAACAGATATACGTACCACCTTCCACACCGACAACCGAAGTAAACAGGTTTTCGTCTCCCTTTTTCGCATCACCGTTCTTGTCACCCTCTTTGTCCTTGTCCTTCGATGTCCCGGGTATAACTAGATTTCCCTTTGTCGGTGCCTTGGATGTCATTAAACCTGGCTTTCCCGCTGCGTTCATGCCAGGTGCTGCACCAAAGGTGTTACCCAGAACTGAGTTATCCACCTCTTGACGAACCACGCGAGCGTCACGGATAACACGGTCTTTAAGAAGGAGTTGGAGAGTTTCAGGGTGTGAGGATTCGACATAGTATCTATAATGACTGACGTTCAGTCACTCGTTCGAAAAGACTGAAATGTATGACACTGACCTATTGTGTTTCAATACAAGTTTCACCTTGCCATACGAGAGCGTACACGACCGAATAAAATTTGTTATGCTTTCTGGTACGGGGACTTTGGAGAGGCGGTTGAGGACTGAAATGATATCGGGTGTTTGAAGACCAACAGAGACGGCGGCATAGAGAGAGTACGGTGTAAGCTTGTATTCATGGATAAACGACGGTCTATTGGTACACGAACATTCAGCACAGAAAACGATGCTGTAGTCTGGCGATAACGCACCGACTGACAGGTTCACTAATTGCTGTCAAGAAGTCCTGCGCCTGCTCTGCAATTGGACTAAATTTCTCCAATATAATATGTCCATCGTCTGGGCTTATCCATAATGGCCGACTTGCATGGTCAGGCTTGAGATGCATGAAAGAAAAGTCCGTTTGTGATCCTTCAAATAAATATGACACGAGTTTATTCTGATTCGCCCTATAGTCCTTTTCTGCAGGATTCTGACCGGTGTGGGATTGAAGTTTTCGAGCGAGAGCACCGAGATTGATGGTGGCCGAGGCGCCTTTGGGCACCAGGGAAGATGTTGCGGGCTCTGGAGGGGATGGGGGTATCACTTCATCTTCGTCAAAGTAGTCATCTTCATTATGTCGAGCCCGTTTTGCTGGTCTACTAGGTCCTGCTTCAGAGGCTCGTTTTGAGGACATAAACGGTGGTGGTGGTATTGGGAAGAGTCCGACTCTGAGTCGCGACCGGCACCGTGCGATCTAAGGATTAGTTGACCTCAGGATTAGTCATTCCATGGCTAGCGCTCGAACCGGACCGCAAGGTCTCCTTTGTCAATGAACACAGCGCCATCCCCATGTGTCACTACTACTTCGTCACTCCCCCTGCGAAGAAAATTATCCTCTGTGTTATCGACAAGGGCGAATATCGAAATAGCGTCTGGATGGCTGTCGTCTCTCTAATCTCCCCACTATACATACGCGGTCTACTACTGCACCCATCGAAGATCTGGTCAGTTGTCGAGTGAGGAAGGTAGAAAATTATCAACTCAAAGTCCTTGACGGTTCCAAATCCGAGGTTATACTCGCTTATGTGCGTTCTGCGAAAGGGGATGGCAAAAGTGCCATGTTTTGGAGGGTGAATCGGGATATGTCCGTCAGTGCATTCTGTCTTGTACAGAACATTGATTGACCTCCATTTCAAGGAATGAGAATCTCAGAAAACCTGGAGCCTATGACATGGTCAAATGAAAGGCTTCAAATCCGGATATCGTGGTTACCACACCATCCTCCGATCCTTTGCACCGCTTGAATGCAAACCCTTCAAAGTCATTTAATGTGCAACGTTGGCTGCTGCTGCCCAAGGCTATGGCTCCTTACCACACAAGTCTGTCTAGCGGGCTGCGACATTCTGCCACTGCGCTCATCGGATATGTGAAGTAGACATCAGAGATATCAAGAGAAGATGGGCCTTTGGACGTCTTGGTCGTATTGAGGATATGAAAGTTATTGATGACGATGGCAGGACGTTGTACTTTGACATGGATACACGATCTGTGAAACGCCATACCCAGCTTCCTCATACGCCTTCTTGACCTCATCATACATCATCCCCCAAGGAGGATCCAGAATAGTAATCTGGTAGAGGGTTGGTTGGTGAGCTTTGTTGATAGTCCCCACTGAATACGAATAACCGCTTGATCGTGTCCTCTTTCTTGATGCCTTTCTCTTTGGCCAGCGAGAGTAAAAGATCGAGGAATACCGCCGTAAAATCTGTGTTCGAACTCCATTCAGAGCTATTCATGCTCATAACAGTGTCGTACAGAGACATGTCTGTCTCCAGCTCCTCGGTTAAGTCCGCGTGTCAAGCGCGTTCTTCCTGGGCCGGTCCCTTCTATTCCGTATTGTGCCCGACGAGGTCCTGTTTCATGCGATCTGGCATACCATCCGGAAACGTGTATTTTGGACGAGGAGCATGAAGAAATGTAGATTCCATGAGTTACAATTTACCCATCGTCGCGAGAGCGAGGATGTAAGCAAGTCTTTCCAGTATTCATGGGACATGCCAATTTCCTGATTCCTGTCAATTTGCTCGTCGACTTCCCTGAATTTCATCATACACACGGGTGCGACAATCGTGTTGAAGTTGGAGATTGCGGCTCGTGGATGATTCTTGTATAACCAACTATGCACTGCGCATGGAATGTCGGTCAAACTCCATGAAAGGAGCTGGAGAGGAGAACCCACTGGTAGAACGCCCCTCTTTCCGCCCCACCGTCATTAACGCTCCTCAACTGTCAGATGAGACGAAGAGTCAACTCGGGATCTTCTTTCCAGGCTTTTGGTAGAACCCTTCCCAAGTCTTTTGATCTGACCCAAGCAGTTAACGCGTTGAACGCGTCCAAAGTTAGGGATAGGGTAGAGTTGTACGCGCGAGCATTATTTCCAGCTCGGGTTCGGTATCCTGTTTCTTCAAGGGCCGACATAGGATTTATAGGAACTTGGTCAATGACCGTTTTCTCGACCTTGACAACCTCTGGCTGAGCAGGGAGAAGGACATCAAGGAAATTTGGGTCCTAAAGTTCAGGTATCTGGGGGAGAGTGAAGATCTGGGAGGTAGCCATTGTGAGATGCCTAATCCTGAGGTTGACATGACTGGAATTCGAGCAAAGTCTTTTATGGCAAAAGAGTGAATTGTGCTACAAAGCAACCAAAGATCATTCCAAATAATGTAGAATGGAGTTGATGAACGAGACAAGTTCCCGCTCCGTTCGATAAGACATTGGTTATAACTTGTGGGTGCTCTCCAGAGTCGCCTCCCCCGTCACCCTTCAGCTTGTCAATGGCAAGTACGACGGAAGATCAGAAATGTCGTTTACAAGAGAGACAAGACCCGAAGAAGATCACTACACAAGACGTAGTTGACGCCTGGTTGACGCAAAGCTCTCGATGATGATGGTGTGGCACAGAGCCGCGATCGTCATGATCATCACCGCATACATTAGTCATTCCTCAACAACTTTGAACCATGCCGCCAACACCAATGTTGAGCTCAATGCCCCCTGCGCTCGAATGGCCTCTACAGTTCTGTGCATTCGTCACAGCAACGACATATATTCTCTCCATCGTCACCTCCAACGTATCCCAGGTCGACCGTCTTTGGACCTTTCTCCCAAACATCTACACGGCATACTACGCACTACTCCCTATTCTCCCAAAAGCTCATGAACAACCCTTTTTCCTTTGCCCATACGTTCCCCCTTCAATGGAGAAACTGGCAGAGCAATGGAATCCCAGGGCATTGTTGATGCTAGGTCTTGTAACCACTTGGATGCTCCGATTGAGCTACAACACATACCGCCGCGGTCTCTTTAGTCTCAAAGACGAAGACTACCGCTGGGCCGTCCTTCGTACTCAACTCAGCCCCTTCCTCTTCCAAGTCACCAACCTCACATTCATCGCCATCACTCAAAATATTCTCCTTTTCTTCATGGGAATCCCAGCGTATATTGCCGCCTCCCAACCACCCGAGCCTCTTGCCACGTCGGATTACGCATTGGCTACGTTAGCATCGACATTACTCGTACTCGAGTTCACGAGTGATAACCAGCAGTTCTCGTACCAGTCTTACAAGGCTGCGCATCTCAAGGGTGGTCAATATAATGCTGCTGACCATTGGCCAGGTGCGAGGCTTCAATGGACACCTGCGGATGCACAAAGGGGTTTCATCACCCGCGGTTTATTTGCCTACTCCCGTCATCCCAATTTTGCATGCGAACAGGCGTTTTGGTGGACGATTAGCTTGTTCCCACTGCTAGCACCTTCAGCACCTTCGCTCACTGTGAACTACTCAGTTACAGAATGCCTCGAATGGCTCAAAAGCCCTTCGTTCACCGCAGACCTATCCAATCCAGCTACATGGCCTATCTTCCTCCTCCTTCTCCCCGCGGCTTGCTATTCCATTCTCTTTTTCTCGTCCACACCGTATACTGAGAGCATCACAACTAAGAAGTATGCAGCTTACAAGGACTATCAATGCCGCGTTGGCATGTTTTCGCCCATTCAGACTTTCGAAAAGGCCATTTGGTTATGGATTACACAGGGGAGTGACGGGAAAAAGGCAGTCGAGGCAAAGGTTTGGGGAGCTGGTGTCAAGGGCAAAGGCAAGGCAGAGTAAATGTACATGGTGAATTTCGTGTTATGTATAGACGCTGTTGTACGCTTGAAGTTCGAACATGTATCATTTTCCGATGAATCAGAAAAAAGCAAATTCTTCAGGAGTCATTCCAATGCGGGGAATCGAACCCCGGGCTGCTGTGCTGACCCGAAATAGGTGAAAGACAGCAATGTTAGCCACTACACCACATTGGAATTACAAGGATGTTAATACCAATGTTGTCAATGGCTCAGGTTACTACCGATAACAACGATGGGGAACCGAACCATATTAACAAGACAGATGTGCAATGCCACCGTCCATCTGGAAGTACATAAATACTGTTCCAAAACTCAAATGCTCGCAAATCACAAACAGACGTGTCCAAATCATCGCACTCACTTTGAACTTGAACCTCTTTGTACCGGTGCAGGCACTAATTCCGGTACTCAATGTCAACTCCAGAGCTGACCTTGACTTGGATGATCCACTCTCGGGCTACCCTTACCTCTTCCATTCTCCCCTGCCTTCGCCTTCTCCATGTCTTTATGACCCGAAATAGAACACAAAACTGCCTTTCCCTCTTTCTGCACTTGCGTATCCCACAAACTTTCCACCAGCGGGACAGACACAGCAGAAGAGTCAAATCCGGGATCCTCATCTTTGTCCCAAATCTTGTCCATTGTTGCAAAAGATATAGAGTCGGTGTGCGAGGGTCTTATGTTGATGTCGCGATCGTTCACAGTGAACGCAGAATCGATGGATGTGCCGTGCCGTTCGAGCCAGAAAGTCTTGGGGGCGGATATGGCGGTGTCCCGTCGTTGTAATCCTTGTGGCCGTTTGAGCTGTTCGCGGCTTTACTAGTGGAAATCAAGACGGGTGGGGTAGCTGGGGTGATCCTTGGATTAGGTGCCCCCCATGCACTTGCATCCTTAGGTTTTGACGCAGCAGGTTGAGACTTGGATGAGGTGTCCATATTAGAGAAAGATGGTTTGCCTTTCCCCCATGCACCGACTATCATAACATAAACCATCAGCTAAAGTGTAGGAAGTTTATCCTCATACAAACACACTTTTTGCTGACGAGGTCACGATACTCGGAATGGGTCCGTGTCTATTTGAAGAGCTGTTGACCTGCACACTAGAACGGATTTGGGTCATTCCGGGAGTTGCTCCTCGTCCCTTGACAGCCCACACTCCACTCAGAACTACAGGATCTTTGGGGTGTGGTGCAGCGTTAGCTTTATACTTGGTCCACGCCGTTGAGCCAACCACTGGAGGAGGAAGTCAGTAATACGTAAAATTGGGATCGTATAAGTAGCGTGTATCTGGAGGTGCCGACTGCTCTAGGCCTGGGGGTGGTTTAACCGCGACTGGTAGTGGTCGACACATCGGTTTATTCGCCCTGTCTTCCGCTGGTACGTTGCACCAATGGATCGGAGGATATGGGTTCTTGAATACGGCTCTAACGAGTCGGGTAGAATGCGAATGCGAATACATAGAAGGAATTTTGCGTACCCTTGATCCCTTTTCCATCCTCTGAACCATGCGTCGTCGATATCTATGGTGTACCAGCCTGCATAAACGATCACTACTGTAGACGATCATACATCGAATGTCACGTTGAGAAAGGATTCATTCACTCACCATCTTTCTCAGCCGCTCAATGACTGGAATATACCGAATAAAAAACCTGGCTGAACCTCTCTTTCTCCTCCATGGTCGGGGTGACCAGGAGCTCAGCCCAGCGATGCTCGCCCAACAAACACCCCATATCCGTATCGGTAAATCCTTTCTTGACTTCTATGAGAATCGTTGCGAGGTACGACTAAAATTATGCGAAGAATTAGAATTGGAAACATGCATCTCCGAGCCAGGACTCACTTGCACGAGTACGATAAAGGATTGCAACTAGCCATTCCGGGTCAATCATCTCGGCAATCCACCTGGCGCATTTTACTCGATCGATATGGCTTCGCATGTTGGCATTAAAGGGGTACGGCTGATATATGGTGAAGAACTGGACATCACCTGGAGGTGGTGGAGTTTTGACACGTCTGGGCATTATTCTGAAGGCGAGTCAATGGGTTGATGCATGTCACTGGAAAGTAAGGCCCCAAAGATAAATAGTCAGGATTACAAAGGGGTGGTCTTTGCCAGGGTTGTGCTCGAAACTGTCCTTTGTCGTTTGTCCTGGTCAAATAGCTTTTGTGTGTCTAGACTAGAGAGACATCATGCCTGTTATAGAGGTTGCATCCCGAGGCGCGATATTTTTGGGATCGCAGGGTTCTCCTTTGGAATGAACCGGGAAAGAGCTGACCCTAACACTAGAGACGACGATGAGCTCGAGGAACGATGTCGGAGATTAGTTATCGACCGCCGGTATCAACCTCAGAGTACCCAGAACCGAGGGGGAAGTTGGGAACTGATTTTTTTTTTCTGTGACTGTTGTTCCGACAACTTCTGGCGCGGACGACGTCGGGGTTGCAGACAAAGATGGTGGAAACGTGATACGGCATGAGCCCCAAAACGAACCACTTTAAAATTACAGAAAAATCCTTAGACAAATCGATACATACATTGGAGATGAATAATAGGAGAATGAAGGGGGGTGCTACTGCAGGTATTCAAATGCTGATGTCAAGAAGTAATGCTGCTTCAACCGTTGACGAAGAAGGCCAACTTATGAATCCCAAACCGATACGGTTTCGTCCTCCGCCAGGACATCGTCCAGATCGTCCTCGTTCTTTGCCATTGGAGAACGTGATCCAGACACCACTGGTCTCCTCGAGTTAAAATCGTCTCTTTTAGCGATCTCACCGGTGCGGGCACTTTCGTATCCACCGGTTCCTACACAGAACTTGGATTCAAAACCAAAACGAATAGCGCAGATACCATTGCAACTGACCTTGATAGTTTACTCTGCCTTTACGTCCGCCTTTACCCCTGCCACCTCGACTATTTGCACCGCCCTTTGCACCACCATTATCCGCGGCGCCTTGCTTCTCCTTCGCCTTCTGCCGCTCCCTCTCCTTCTCCATCCTCGCTCTCTCCCTACAAATTCCCTTCTTACACACCCTTGGCGTGTCTCGATGAATGGAACACACAAGCTCTTCCTCTTTGGGAGTGGCCGCAGTAACTTGCGTATCCCACAAGTTCTCTGCCAGCGGGACAGAACTAGCGATGACCGACGGATAGAACGGATCCTCCTCTTCGTCTACCACGTCTCCAGAGCCAGCTAAAAGATCGTCCATGATCGAAGCACTCGTAGCAAGGGATACAGTAATGCCTTGCACCTGCATATCGCCTTCGACATCGTCTGACCATGAGAAGGGTTTCTTGTTGGTGTCGGTATCAGCCGCAGTTGAATCGTTCAAAGTGGAAGTGGTGGAAGTAGAATCGATAGAAGATGCAGTGCCATTGTTCGAGCGAGAGAGTCCGGGAGGTGGAGGTAATGATTTTCCATTGTTGTAATCACTTGTGTCGTTCGCCTTCAAGGGCGCGCCGTTTGCGACTTTGGTAGTGACCTTGATAGGTAGACTCAACCCGGGTGGTTTGGACGCAGTTGAAGAGGTGATCCTTGGATTAGGTGCGCCCCATACGCTTGCATCCTTGGGCTTCGACGCAGCGGGTGGAGGCGAGGTGCCGATGTTAGGGAACGATGGTTTGCCTTTCCCCCATGCACCGACTACCATATCCATCAGCTAGAGTGTAGAACTTTACTCTTATCCAAACACACCTTTCGCTGAGGAAGTCGCGATATCCGGAATGGGTCCATTAGAAGAGCCGTTAGAGGTGGCTGCAGCTGCACGTTTGACCTGGACACTAGAATGGGTCTGGGCCGTTCCGGGAGCCGCCCCTCGTCCCTCGGCAGCCCACGCTCCACTCAGAACTACAGGATCTTCAGAGTTTGGTGCGACTTTATCCTTGAGCCACGCCGACGAGCCGACCACTGGAGAAGGCACGTTCTCGAAATCAGTAACGCGTGAAGGCGTCATAGAGGGTCAGAACAGCGTGTACCTGGAGGCGCTGGTTGCTCTGGAGGTGTTTTGACGGCGACTGGTAGTGGGCGACACATCGATTTGTTCGTCCTGTCTTCCGCCGGTACGTCACACCAATGGGTCGGAGGATATGGGTTCTTGAATACGGTTCTAGCGAGTCGGGTAAAATACAAATGCGAACACGTAGAAGGAATTTTGCGTACCCTTGGCCCCTCTTCCACTCTCTGAACCACCCGTCATTGATGTCTATAGTCTTCCAGCCTGCATAGGCGACTGTATATAGTTCCGCGACATGACACGTTGGGGAAGCATCTCACCATCTTTCTGGGCCTCTCTATGACTAGGATATGTTGAATGAAAGATCTGACTGAACCTCTCGCTCTCTTCTGTAGTCGGGATGACCAGAAATTCAGCCCAGCGATGCTCGCCCAATAAACGTCCAGTATGCGTGAACCCCTTGTCGACTTCGATGAGAATACTCCCGAGGTATGACTACGTTTACAGGAGGAATAAGAAACGAGCATTTCGCCAAATGGGGACACTTACACGAGGACGGTAAAGGATTCCAATAAGCCATTTCTGGTCAATTATCTCGGCGATCCACCTGGCGCATTTTACTCGATCATTTTGACTCTCCATGTTGGCATTCAGAGGATATGGCTGATATATGGTGAAGAATCGTACATCATCTGGAGGAGGAGGAGTTTTGATACGTTTGGGCATGATGAGCAGTCAGTCGATCGAAGGTGATGGAAGGAGATAAAGGTGAGTAGGTGCGTGTAGGCGTCTAAATACTTTCACGCGCCTTGACGCACAGACCAATACCAAATACCAAACAAAGTGCAACAAGTACTACCTTCAGTACAGCTATTGAACCATGATAAACATGCATAAGACTTCCGATGCATAATGCACGGAGTCTGTACTGGAAGCCTGTTTTCCGCGTCTCCCAAACCTCGTAATCTTGACCAGTTCTAACTATGCGTCAATCCTCGTCGGCACTTCCAAGCACTTACACTGTGTTGAGTGTGATGACAGTTCTAAACTCAAATGGTAAATGTACGTCAAGTTATGGAGGATTCCTCCGTAATCTTCCGCTTCTTTGCGGCGGGTCCTTCAATTAGACCGATGTCCGAATCATCGCTCTCTCCCTTGAATCCCAATGCCTCGATTCTATCGGCAATCACTACCAGCTGAACTCCCAACTGATCACAAGTGTCTATCACTTCGTCTTGCGAGACACGGCGCGCAGCAAACTTGCCGCGTACTTGTGCGAATTGTCTGATGAGGACCGTCAGGCAATTACTGAAAGTGAGGATCCGGTATGAAAATGAGTTGAATGATGAACAACCTTTCCTTTGTATAGCGTCAAGAGGATGACGCAAACGCGTTGTCCGATCGACTTCCTGAGCATTACGGACGGACAGAGACTTGCTCTCTTCTGCACGGTTCATCAGAGCTCAAGCAGGAAAGTTCAAGGTGTATACCTGCAAACTGTGCCGCGGTAGCTTTGACTTCCGATAGCTGTTTGCCAAGTGAGTCTCTCGTGCCTTCAAGCTCGTCCTCTTTTTCAAGGAGCTTCTCTTCAAGGAGTATCTGTTCTTGGAGTAGCTTTCTCCTTTCCTGTCGGCTGTCTTCTAAGAGACGTTTCGAGCACTCTTCTTCGTCTAAATAGCGCTAAGCACCAAGACTTATCAAGCCAACATGCCTACTTACCCAACAGCTTTCTCCCTAGAATATCCTTGTCGTTCTTGATGCTTTCCAACTCTTCGCGGGAACTAGCCAAGCTCTCTTTGAGCTCCCCTAGCTCGTCCTCTCTTTCGCGCAATTCCAGCTGAACATTGGACAGGGAGCAACGCAGATCGCCATTCTCCCTGCTGAGATGATCCATTTGGGATGCGTGCTCATCCTTCAGCCGCGCCATTTCAGCGTCCGCACAGTCGAGTCGTTGATTTCTCTCTATCAGTTGTGTTTGCAACTGTGAGGTGCGTATTTCTAACACTTCTTTTTCCCTTCCCTTCTCCTCCAGCCGCTGCCGCACATCAAGGATAGTTCGCTTCAGTGCCTCCAAGTCAAGCTTGTTCTGCTGAAACTTCAAATTCATCACCACCAAATCATCATTCTCCTCCTTCAACTTCTCCGCACGACCCACTGATTCCCGGAGCTCCTGAAATGTTTCGTCCAGCTGCCCCGACAACCGCGCGTGTTTACAGCGCAGGTCCTCATTTTCTCGCGTCGCTTCTGGTATGCGTCGTTTGTACTCTCGAACTTCCTTCACCTGAGATCGAAGTTGTCGACACTCGATCGTGAGACTCTCGTATTTTTGGAGCATTGTCTTGTTAATTTCTCTAGCTTGTTCCAAGATGTTTTGTTGCTCAAGAATCGTGACTTCTTGCAAAGGAAAGACGATGGTGTCGGTACTTGGTGAATCATGCGTCTCCGTAGCACCAGTGGGGACGTCAAGTTCTTCATATTCATGGGTCGACGTAGTTTCTGCTGCATGATTAACTGTTTCAGCGCGAGAGGCACCGGGGACAACCATGGTTTCTACAACACGGCGAGCACACCCCTTCACAAATGCGCCAAGGTCCGAGTCGCTGAGACCCAGAGCAGTTTTGACACGAGTAAAACGCTCTTCCAAAAGTTTGGAGCACGGTAGAAACAGGTCAGCACATCTCTGGCACGATGCTGATCGAGAGTGAGGGCTACATTGCGAGTTGAGTTCTTTACAGCGGGTACAGGCCTGTAATTTAAGCCCTGTTCTGAACTTGGAAGGGTATACTCACCTTATTCTGACTTTGGCTATTCCACTGCTTCACTTCTTCAACCGTTGACTCTCATCCATTCTTGGAAGAACACGTCCTGAGATATTTTTCGGGCCGTAGCAGTCAAACCTTGCATCTGAGTATACGAATGAGGTAGGGAAAGTTCGATGTGGGCATGAAGAGTGGTTGAAGTTGGTAAACAAGACCGGATCTGCGACGCGTCCGCCGTTCATCCGATTTCTCACAGGTACAACCCTTTCCTCCTCCCGCCACCGGCAAGAACGCCGTCGTCACTTCCACAAATACCATCCTGCAACTATCCCGAGTTGAGGCACATTCCGTGGATGAAACTCATTCATGGAGCTCGAGAAGGCGCCGTTTCTGCTTCGAAGTTTATAACTAACAGAGATAATTCCGGGTATGTAAGGGAAACCTTTGTCTCCATTCACGCACTGACACATTGCATAAGAATTTGCTGCTGACTCGAACATCATTGGTGATTCAAATGCGCGCTCTATACCAGTTCATACCAGTCATTCCGGGCTCACCGTTACACTGTTGCAGGTGAGACTCTTGACCATGCGGTCAAATAGATCCCTTCCGCAATACAATATGAAAGTCAAGATGCGCCATTCTCGCACGAAAAACCTCAATAAAGGTGGAACCTTGCGAGAGAGGCATTTCTCTCGCTGCCATTGTCACTGGACATGAATGTATCTGTGAACTTCTCCCAGCTTGGCTGAATATCTCCACAGGTATGTACATTTTGTAGATGCATTCAACATCGTCACTCTCTGCTACGCTCGCTACTAGTCTCTAACAATTTCTTCCACCCATGTCATGCCCAGACACAGTTGTCGTTGGCACTCGCGTATTCCGCTGATCGAACAGTCCCCACGGGTGGAGCCCTGACCGCTATAGAACTCAGTAAGAAGAATTCTCAACTCGCTAGCAGGACCTGACCCAGGCACTGCGTCGACGTATTCAACCTCTTTCCCCCAGTCGCTTCCCGACGGACTCGAATGTGATTTCTTCGCCCGAAACGCGGAAAATCTGGTATTCCAAGTCTTTTGGAGTAAATGTGGTTCAGACATGCAACAAAGCCCAGAAATCGGTTACCTCAATGGGCGTGTCTTCGTTACGGGCATGCTCCTCTTACCTCCAACATCGTCTTCCTTTGTAATGGAAAACGTGATATTGCCCCTTCCTTTTGCAACGCTAAATTTTCCGTTCTCCTCGACTGCGCCGAACAGCGGGAGAACACCATGGAAAGGACCGGTCTAAAAAATATCGCTCACGAAGAATCTGGTCCAGGGCAAACCGTTCTTTCTCAGGTATTCTGTTTCATAGATGTTAGCCACCAGAAATTAATTCATCAATCACGACCTACCAGCAAACTGATCTTTTTGTACCAAAAGTGATCCTGGGTGAGCATTCGGAGTAAGACTGACACCCCCAGTCGGGATACCGAATTCAGATGGGATGAATAGCCTCACGCCAGCCTTCTTGGCAGCGTCCGCAAGAGTCCTTTGCTGAGCGTCGAGAGCGTCGCCACCGATTGCCGACACTACAACTTCATTTCCATGGTTTTTGAGCACTTGGGCGACCTCCTCTACATTTTTCATGTCTACTTTGGCGACGGTCAAGGAAAATGTAGTGTCGGTGTTAGGACGTCTTGCGAATAAGAATGAGTGGGCTCACCAACGGAGAGGAAATTCTTCAAAATGTGCTTCCCAATGTACCCGTTGGCATCGATAAGAACGAATGTCTTGTGAGTCGACATGATAGTGGTGTGCTGGAGTGTTATCTGAAAATACGAGCAATTTTTATTGCTACGATGATCTGACTTCCCCATGGTTTACTACGACATTTCATTCCTTGTTCGGGATACTTACTTTCGGTTCTGTCGATTGTGATTGATAATATTAAAATGATCTTTTGGCAGGGAAGCCAGTTTTAAGTAGTACCTGCAGGTCAGGCGCACTGTTAGTACACATTTTCATCGATTCACGGCTGTAGGAAGTCACGCTCCACCTTTCACCTTTCCATGGATATTGTTAAAGCAACTTGACACTCGTTGAGCTGCGTGAGACCCCACTGAGAACCGATGTCTCGCAATGCCACCACCATCTCCCAGTTAGTCGCCCACGGATTCTCTTCGCTCTCAATTCAACACCCTCCCAAATCCAAACTTGCTGCAGTCCTCATTCTCCTTTACGAAAACCCCCAATCCAGTCAACTCCGGGTTCTACTTTCGACGCGCTCCAAGTCTCTACGTACTCATCCTGGCCAGACTGCTCTTCCTGGCGGAAGGAAAGATGATACGGATCCAGATTTGATTTATACTGCGTTGAGAGAGGCAAACGAAGAAGTTGGATTGCCATTTCCGGAGGAATACGCCAAACAGAAAGATGGGGTCGCGACGACAAACAGTATCAGAATCCTCTGCACCTTAGAA
Source organism: Moniliophthora roreri (assembly GCA_001466705.2). Taxonomy (NCBI): domain Eukaryota; kingdom Fungi; phylum Basidiomycota; class Agaricomycetes; order Agaricales; family Marasmiaceae; genus Moniliophthora; species Moniliophthora roreri. The sequence continues at coordinate 56,031 of LATX02000178.1, forward strand.
CCTTTTCTTTCGGTCTATCGTGTCATTGCTCTCCCTGTGGTGGCATTTCTTGAAGATCCAAGTGTTCTTCAAGTCCTTCAACCATGCGAAGGGGAAGTTGACAGAATTTTTACGTGGCCGCTGGAAGGTGTCCTGGATCCTGAGAACGTGCTTAGCAATGAGGAAGGACTAGCGGTTGCTGGGTCGGAGGACTGGCCATTTAATGAGAAGGAATTTCATGTGAGTTATATACCACGCTGGCTTGTCGCGCTCTGGGCTCATTCACAACTGTCAGAAATACGAAGACACACTAGTGCCTGTCCTCAACAACACTTCCTACAGATATCATCGATTCAGAAGCGCGGCTTCGCCTCTCACAGGTTTGACCGCTGATGTTCTTGTGCGTCCTTCTCGGGGAAACCTGATTATACACGTAACTGACTAGCTTTGCGATGCCATCAGATACACCTAGCACAGATTGCTTTTGCTCCGCGACACACGAGCTATGTCCGGGCTGCGCCTGACCAACCCTTAGGCTATGATTTGGTTTTAGAAATCCTACAAGGCAATGGCGAACGCAAGTTGGAGAAGATGATTACCAATGAAGCAGCAGCAGCAGCACCTTCAGTGTCGGCTTAGATCTCATCGAAGAGAGAAGGAATTCGGAAGAAATAGTGACGTACAATATTTTGTACGATGTAAGTCTAGAAACTTTTTTTAACTATTCACATACCTACAGTCCGCTTGATTGAAACTGCAGCGAGACACCCATCAAGATCTGAGGATAGACTGCAAAAGTACTGGCGAGAAAATGGATCACGGTGAAACGCGTACGTGTGTCCCGACGTGCGCTCAGTACTCAGTTACACGTAGGTTCTGCAGTTCATATTAGGGTTCTCTGGTGGGATCTCCGGTCCACTGCGATCTACTCTACCCTTTGTGGAACCTGATCGCAGTCCATTTTATACATTCAGAGCAGCTGACAAAAATCTGTCATGGATCCGATAGGCGAAAGCCGTCGTTGTGACCTGACTGCGGAATCAGGCATTGAATACGGGTACATAAAGCCAACGGGAATTGTGGTCACTGCCCATGACTCACGACGACATGTCTACTGCACTTCCCACGTATTCTAACCCCCAGGCTACCAGCGGCGACGTGAAGGTTCCTTTGGAGGTATCTCCTCAGTTTCCGTCACCCCATGGTTCACCAGCACCGACTAGTCCCGTCGCTGTGATGAGTCAGGCAGGATATCGAGACAGGATTCTCCTCTTCTCCATGATCACCTCGATTCTCTTCTGCGTCGTCGTCTTCGTCCTCTCGGCTTTGACTCCCACCGCATCAGCCTTCTTGAATATCGTCACTCCCCTACTTCTCTTCGCCCACCATTCTCTGTACCTTGATAAATACTACAAGTGCCCCTCCGATTCGGAGAGTCGTGTAGCACGAGGCATTCTACTCGTCATCCTTTTGGCGGGCAGCGTGTTGACTTTCGTGGGCGGCATTTTTCCTCTTGCTATGGGGTATAACGATATCCATATTGCCCAAGGAGTGCTGCAAATATTCCATACTTTCTTGGTGATAATCATTGCCTGGAGATGCTGGCGCGCTTTACCAAAGACGTCCGGCGCCATCAGGGTAAGTGTAGTAGTCAACTATTTTAATTTTTTCGTCTTCTGATTCACCCTCAAAAGCTCCCGGACGACTCAAACGTCCCATTGAACAGCACCGTGCCCGTCAATTTCAAGGCATGGAAGCCAGTCGTCAACGCTTCCCTTCCTCTTCCCTTTTGGGCAGTCAAGATCTCCCTTGAGATGTGTATTGTCATACCCATCCTGGCCATTAACACAGGTGGTTCTCCAGCATTCGTGTTGAATATTGTCACCCCGATCCTCATCGTTATTCATCACCTTTTCCTTATCCTTGTTTACACCGATAAGGTCTGTAAACCCTCCAACGACTCGGAGAACCATAGAAACACAGAGCCTCTGATCCCATCCTTCCGTCGCGACGGCGACGGGTTCGTTTTCATTTCACTCGTTTTGCTTTTTGTCCCCGCACTGGTCGGGGGTATTTTGGCATTGGTTTGGAGCGAAGAGCAACGCCACTGGTACTATTATCGACGTACGAACCCAACGGCGTTAGTCCAAGGAATTCTGCTGGTGATCGAGTCAGCGATGTTGCTTGGGTTTGCAATCTGGATCTTGGTGAAGATTTTCAAGAAGAAGAAGGATAATGTTGCGTCCGCGTGCCAGGGCGTTTAAGGAGTAGGAAGTAGTCGCACGTACTTTGAAGGTCAATATGCATCCCATAATACACTGTACAATTACTCCCGATTGACCCTCGAAGGGCCAAATCAATTCCATGCCATTCCTTTTTCCCACTTCCCTCAAACGGATGAGTGGCATCACGTCACGCCACGCAGTATATAACTGACGTGCCATGAATATGCATTGGTTGGTTAATTAATCTTAGCCGGATAGTTCAGCTCTTGTGCTTCTTCTACGGCTGGCTGACTGCTCTTTACAGGTCATGCAACAAATCCTATTCTTACAACTCGAAGACCAACTAGAGCTTGCGCTACTTGGAGCGAAGTTCGAAGCAGCTGACAAAACCAGGAAGAGCATCTACAGGGCGCTGTTTGCGCAGTCCATTCATTCTAGACCAAGAAAATGATCAAGATCAGGCATGGGGAAAACGCGGAGCTCTCCTATAAGTAATGATGGCCAGCGGCGGGATCATTGGCTACTCAGACCATGGGCGTGGTGCCTAATGCACCTCCCATACTCAACCTCGTGCCGCCACAAACGACGAAAGCACCCGTCGCGACAGATATTCCGTCGGCATTATCTAGCGTTGTCCTCGTATCTCAAAGAAGGAATGACCGAGATAGAGTTTGGGCTTCTGGCATCTCGATTCACATATTCGTGGTCGTTTCCTTCCTTTCTGTTGTTGATCCAGGTGTATCCGACTTCCGTGACATCGTCATCCTTGTATGCCACCATTCGTTTTACCTCAGCAAATACTACGATCACATCGTTCTCTTAGCTGGTCTGGTGGGGTGGCCACCCTCGTAGGTGGCATCACTCCCATCTCTCCAAGGCAACTGCACCACCCACGCAACTAAATCCTCAGGCTGTTCCCACAAGTAGTTTTGCAATTCATGCATACAACCTCTGTGGCGAGTATTACATGTGGATATTGGTGCGCACTTAAGACGTCCGGTGCCTGAGCAGAGGGAATTCATATACACACGGGTCTATCATCTTACTTGGTACGAAATCCTTCTCTTCTAATGCCTCTCACACAGTAACCACTTCTGCTCTCCGAATTATTCATTTCCCCACTCGTGATTCCAAATTCCTCGGTTTCGAAATTCTGGTTTCCAAAAGTATTATCCTGTCCATTACTGTTCCCAGGGATATTGATGGAAAATGAATATCCCCTGCGGTCTCCAAATGATGTTTGTTGTCTGGCCTTAGGTGGATGGATGGGCGGACGAGGGATCACTGCGCCAGTCGGGAATGGATATACGGACTTCCATGCAAACTCAGATTGGGAAGGTGAATCCGGTGGACTTGTTGACAATGTCAACCGCCGATGATACACGGCAGGTAGCCCAGGAAATCGGGATGAAGAAGAGAAGCATGGTTGAGGACGTCGACAATCCTCTGTCAAGGAACCTGAACGCTGAGCTTGGAGGTGAGCATGCGTACGAGTTGGACTCTGAGAGGGACATGGTATGTAGATGGGATGTCTTAAGACACCCAGAAAAACTGTCGGACAGGTTGGGTCGCGAACCTACTCAGGCATGTGTTTTTATGAAGTTTAGGAGCATATTATAGGAGCGTAACGATAGATTCTGACAATAGGGAGGATTGAAGGCCTCGGCTCTGCCACAGACGATTGTCGTTGAGGTGTGAAATCTGATCATCACTATTTCAACGCCACTGTCAGAGATGTCTCATCGCAGCAGAGAAATGGCTCACCAAATGTTAGTACATCCACAACCGCTGTTCGTACGGAGAATACAAAATACAGTAATATGTAGGGTAAATAGTGCGTTTACGAAGACAGCATGACGACAATAATATAAAAACCGACAAATGTGAACAAGAAGAAAGGAAGGGAATAAATCAGCGCAGATGCAAATATCTATCGTCGCCTTGTCGCTTTTCCAACGTGATCCGTGCGCGTCATTGAGGCTGGTACGTAGTCACCATCATCATCTTCTACTTCGTCTTGGATATGGTCACTTTCCTCAGCCCCATCCACGGACCCTATGCCCATAAATACAGGAACACCGCCACCACCACCATGAGCGAGGTAACCTTTTTTCTTACTGCGTGTACCCACCGCCGATATCATACGGCCACCCTGAATCTTCGGATTTTTGACATACTTAGGAATACCGGCAACATCCGCATCCTCTTCATCATCTCCTGCCTCGTAGAGCGCCTCGTCTTCGGAACGCCTTGCATCAACCGCACTTCTTAGCTCGTCATCCAAGGTGCGACGTCTGGCTCTCATAGCCGATGAAGATTCTGCATGATCGTCGGCCTCGTTTTCAGCCTGCGTGAAAACGGATAATTCAGCCCGAGAAGACACGTTTAGAAGTCCGGTCGTGCGGGGCTGAGATTCTTCACTTGATACTTTTCTAAATGTGGATGTAGAAGCTTTGCGCTGCTTCGTTCCAGGATTCTTCTTTTTGCCCTTTAAGCTTCCACTTCGAGCAACAGGTATCTTTGACAATCCACCGGCTTTCTTCGTCTGCATTTTACGACCTCGAGGCGGCTCGCTCTCCGTAGATTGCCTCCGTAGTATTGACTCTGCGGAGGTATTACCACCTAGTGAAAGTGGATCCTCGGATGATTCGTCTTCCCCATCGTTCAGATTTACAGGATCTTCGTCGAAATCATCACCAGGGTCCGGCTCCTCTCTTTCTTTCCCTTTCACAACACGTGCATACGGAGTGGGTGGCCTAGACCTGCTCTGAGATCTCGAGGGTTTCCTCATGTGAGAGTCACGGTCATCAGGAGTATCTGCGGGTTCGACTCTGACGATAGTATCTCTGATGGAGTCCAACGCACGACCTCTGCCTCTAACTCTGCCGGCTGGAGGTCGAGGTCGTTGCGGTGATGGCGTAACAGGCATTGGTGATACAGGCGGCCGTTTGGAGAAAGCTGCCGCTGCCGACTTAGGTTTCGCGGGCTGCGGAAGTCGTAAAGAGGGTTCAGGCACAGGTTCGCGTTCTGTGAAAGGCGTCAACAGTCTGCCAGGTTCTGGTGATACCTGGTCGTCGTGATCTTGAGGCGACGTTGGCGAAGCAGATCCTTTTGTTGGATGTAGTAGAGGCGGAGATTTTGGGTTGACACGGTAGGGGTAGTAGCCATCAATGTCTTCCACATCCATATCCGTACCACTAATATCATTCACTTCGGGATCCACATCCACAATTTCTTTCTGCTTCTTCCCCCTCTCAATCCTGGGTCTTGGAGAGACGACGACTCGAGGAACGACTTGTCTATGGCTTTGATGCACTTGGGCATCCTGGTCATGGTCGTCGTTCTCTCCATGCCAATCATCATCAATACTTGTGCTGCCTTCGGGTAAGTCTGAGCACAATGACGGGGTCTCTTGAGAAGGTAGAATAGCAGAGGGTGCCCATGCTCTACTGGGACCAGTAGTCCCTGATGGAAGCGTATAGATCCGCATTTGTTGAGACTTTGTCAACGCGTTAGGTGGAGGTGAGGATGATGTAGAAGATATTCGTCTGGCAGACGGTGATTTCGACATCGGGGGAAGCGACTGCGGAGAGTGGAGACGCTGTTGAGACAAAGTGGATTTGGAAGGGACATGACCTATACGTGAATCAGAAGCAACGATTTTGCTTCTACCTGAGGCTGATGTGGAACGGGGCTTATTGGAAGTGGAGCTGCTAGACGATGCGGACGAGTTATCTGTATCGACAGATACAGTCGAAGCAAAGCTGGATGGCTGCCTCGATAGTACAATGGGACCATTATGATGCGATTGACTAGGGTTTACCGCAGGAAGAGAAGCAGTCGAACTGACCATGTCAGCCCGAACATTCGCAGTTGTATTGGGGGGAGTAGGTATTTGGCCACGCTTCCTGCTAGAACTCTCATCTTCATCCACATTCCTTTTGCGCTTTCGTCCGGAGCTGTCGTATACCCCATTGGGTCGCTCTTCCAAGCCGGGAGGGGCAGGCTCGTTGTCCTTCAAGCGAAAGTTGAGTATATGTCCCAGATCGCTTGCATCGGCTTCCCCTCCGATTGACAAATCGCCTAATATGCCTGACTCCCGGCGAAATGACGGATTGGATCGAGAGAGTGAGCTATCACTCCTTGATGAAGTAGAGAAGGAGAACGATGCAGAGCGATCTACTTCACCAGGCGGTAAGCCAACCTTCCTTAGTCTGACCGTTTTCATCTCCTTCAAAAAGTCTGCCATCTTGTCCGGTTGCAGGCCAACTGTTGGCTTGCCTGTCCTCCGGCTGCCCGACGTACTGCTACTCAAACTCGAGTAAGCTGGGTTGATCGGCGCTTCAGTGGGAGTTCCCGCATGTTTCAGCGAGGCGCGAGCGCTTGCAAACAAGGTTTGGGCATCCATTGATGAGGGTGCACGGATCAGTGTTGCTGGAGGTGGCGGAGGCGGCGGTGGAGGCGGCGGAAGATGATTAGAAGTCATGGTAGTAGATGCACCCGTTGATCGTTTGGACAGCTATGGACAGCTAATGTCAACATTCTCGGCGAAGATACAACCAGAATAATCCGCACCTCTTCTCTTAATCGCCTAACTTCCTCTTCGAGAATCCTGATGCGCTCCTTGTCGTGCTCCCAAGCTTCACGCTGCCCTTGATCTGCCTTGTCTCTATCTCTATCCCAGCGCTGTTGATTCCGCATGTGCTCTTCTCTCGCCTCATCAAGTTCTCTCTCTTTTCCTCGCACACGAATCTCTCCTGAAGTGTCCAGGTCCGAGTGCCGACCGCTGCTGGCACCATGCAGACCTAACTGCCTTTCCTTTCCCTTCGGGTTTCGTGATATAGGTAGGGGTGGAGGCGGCATCGCCAACACATCCTCATCACTGTACTCATCCAAGTGGTTTGTATGAGCCTTCTGCTTCCCCTTTCGTTTAGACGGCGCTGGAGACCTGGATAACGACGAGGAGTTAGCCTCACGCCGGATATAATAAGACGTCTGTACTGACGGTGATGATATAAAGCTAGCAGGTGTTCCATACCGTTCCGAAGGAGTTTCATGTCTCGCGCGTTTTGAAGGACCTGGTTGGTCGTCTGAGTCGGAATCGGCGTTGTCGTGGTCTCCGCATAATGTTGGCGCCATTGAGGGAGACCGAGGAAATAAGGACCCCGGCATAGTCGTACGCGACGACGACGAGGGCTTGGATGACGATGAGGCTGCATTTTTCTTGTTCTTGACGCGTTTCTTGGGTTGTTGATGTCCAGTGTTCTAATGCGGGAATTAATACATCAATTCTGAGGATTTCTGCAGCAGAAACTTGGCAACATACGACAGAGATTACACCGCCAGTGGCATTTGTGACAAAAGAGCCGACTTCGCGTGAAACATAGTTGAGAACGCCAGAAAACAGTCCTTGCGACTGGTCTCCCATCAAATGCGAGAACAAGAACGAGATGAAGCCCAAACAAACCAAACAGCCTGCCATGACCGATATCCCGGTCCGGTCTCCGGCCATGACCAGCGATTTCCTCGCCATGATCTACACAGGCAAACCAGAACGAACCCTCTTCTGCAGTCGGGGTAGCCGTCCGTTACAAGTCAGTCCGAAAAGACTCGTATAAAGCACCGAAGCAATATGCCCCTGCAGTATTTGTCTACAACTGGGCACCGTCATTCCGACATCATGCATGATGGACATCCCTAAAATGATTGGTGTCAGTGAGCTGACCTTGGAGTTGACGGCCAATCCACTTCTATTACTGTCCGCCCACCATGGAGATACTGCTCGCAATCGCAACTGCGCTCGTGGCTCGTACCATCCTACTGACGATATATCGTTTGTCATTCCATCCACTACGACGTTATCCGGGCCCATTACTCGCTGCTTGCACGAACTACTATCACATCTACTACGACGTGTTTTGTCATGGAGGCTGGCTGGACCATTTAAAGGAGCTGCATCGAGTGTATGGTGGGTTCCAACCTCGATTAGTGAAGGTGAACCCATTGCTGAACTATCTTAGGTCCCGTCGTCCGGGTAGGGCCGCGAGAAGTACGTCTTGAATTCGCGCCAAATAGCCTAAATTGACTCTTCCGCAAGCTTCATTTCTCCGATCCCAATGCCTACGACGACATCTACTTGGCCAAATTCATAAAAGATCCGAACCATTATAAAGCTTTGCCAGTTTCAGATGCTCTAGTCAGTACTACAGACCCCCAAGAAGCATCGAAACGTCGTTTGAGACTTGGGCCGTACTTCTCCAGAAAGGCCGTTCTTGAATTAGAATCGCAAGTTCAGAAGAATGTGCGCATCGTGTTTTTGCTCTATAGCTTCAACGTTAATAACGCGTTACGCCCCTTAGGTCAATAGGCTCATTGAGACCTTGTCCTCGTTCACACCAGGTGGCCGGTCTGCAGACCTTCTCCTGGCGTATCGATCGACCTCGGTTGACATCATGACGTCCTATCTCTTTTCACACAAAATAGGCGCCCTTGATGTCCCAAACTTCCAACATCCTCTCGTTCTCGTGATGGACTCCGTGCTTCAAAACGTGTGGATTCAGAAACACTTTATGTCCCCATTTCCATTGGAGAACATCCCTCACAGCATCCTTCGTCGAATAGCACCAGCCATGAACCCATTCCTCGACTTGATAGAATCCATCTCTCAAAAAGTGGGTGAATATACGCTTAACCCACCCTCCACGGATGACGCTGGGCATAAACTTGTCTTCGATGCCTTCTTGAGTGAACATCGAGATGACTCCTCTGCAAGCCCATGGACCGTGCCTCGTAAAGAGCTGCTTGAAGAATGTCTCCAATTGCAATTTGCTGGCACTGATACTATTGCCAGCACTTGTATGGTCGGTTCATTTCATCTACTTCGGGAACAGGATGCCCTGGCACGACTGAAGAAGGAGTTGGTTGAAGCATGGCCGGACATGGAGTCACATATGACCTACGATTCATTGGAGAGACTACCCTACCTGGTTTGCCTTTTCAAGTCTCAATGATCTTTGAAACTCGTGCTGATCATAGTATAGACTGCTGTCATCAAGGAATCCTTGCGCTTGTCCCCTGGAGGTGTTAGTCCCTTTCCTCGTGTAGTTGGACCATCAGGCGCGACCGTCGCTGGATGTGAGGTGCCAGACAAGGTAACTCTTGGCATCATAGCTTATTATTATTATCTGACTAACGCCAAACTGTCTAGACTACTGTCTCTTGCGCATCTTACTTCGTTCATACCAATCCCTCCATCTTCCCGGACCCTGACCGCTTTATACCAGAACGTTGGCTGGGCTCTAACACTCGCGAGCTTGAAAAGTACCTGGTTCCATTCACAAAAGGACCAAGAACATGCCTTGGGATCAAGTTTGTGCAGTGATATCCCTATTCTATTGTTCACACGGACTGATACTATTTCAGCCTGGCTTGGTGCGAGCTTTATCTGATTTTTGCCAACGTTTACAGGAAGTTGGATCTGACGTTGGATGACACTCAGTGAGTCATCCCCCTGGACATAGAAACATATGCTAACATACTGTACCGTCGCTAGCGGCAAACCCAGTCTCGAATTCCGAGATTATCTTCTACCTTTATATTGCGGAAACAAGCTTCGTGCTTTTGCACAGCTCAGATGTCCTTGAGTAACGACGTTTTTTGAAACATATGACGGAACGATGAACTAACGCAGCACCACATTCACACAAACTCAATAGCTAACTGCGCGAACATTCCTGTGTTCGTGTTTGAGTTTTCCTTGTACTTGTAGTGTATGCATGTAGTGAAGTTATTGGTCCGTAGAACGCGGAATTTGGAGCATTGGAATCAAAGTTGGAAGTTGTTTTCACGACTTGGCCCTCTCTCCCTGACCGTTCACTCTTCGCTTTCGTCTCCGATTCGGTCTTCGGATATGCGAGCTGTGCACCATTTTTCAGGTGTCGCTATTCCGGTGAGGATGAATGGTTTCATGCTTTGTACTTCTAATGTTTCAACCTTGTTCTCTAGAATGCACTCGGTTGCCACAATGCCTCAGCAAGCCCAACATTTACCTACCAACGTAAGTGTCATAAGCAGGAAGTCATGAATTGTACGCGGGAATCAGTAGGGATGCACGTCGATCGGAATGATCAAGGCTCAGATCTCAGATCCAACACGTATCCTTTACCGAATCATTCCTCTAGATGATCCAAAGTTTTATAGAACAATTCTGCAAGACTGAGTACCGCAATTCCCTTCTCTTTTCTAACTCATGGTTTCTCGTACTCTCAACGAAGATGTTTCTGTCTGGAAAGGCAGCCACGAAAACGTCAATCCTTCGTGAGTGCTCACCCCACCGATACAGGTCGGCGCTGCTTACTCTGCAATTGGAGTGGTTTTAATCCTCGCTTGGAGTGAGTGATCGGCATACTGCGCACTAGCCCGGTGCTGAACCTGTCCACAGTGGACGCAACGATGAGCGTACTGCAGAAATATGCCGAGTCCCATCGCCAGCTATATCCTGGATCTGATATAGTCGTGGTTCAGTCGCATATGCATTTCTTTTGGAGCAGCGATATTGAAAAAGTGAGTCCTTTCCTTTGTGTTAATAGGCTCGGATCATTCAGTGACCTTTTTCTTCAGAAAAAGACACTTGCACCTGTAGCTGATTACGTCCTTTCTCGAGTCTATACTCGTGGACTCAACACTTCGGGAAGGGGGATGATCGTTCACACATTCTCGAACGGTATGTGCACTTTTAATTTCAATGAAATGGCTAAGGTGGCCCGATTGAGGTTCCCACGCCTCCAACTTCTGACCCTATCAGAACTCCTAGTATCTCGCCTCAAAGATATCGAAGCGTCATTGCAGAATTTACAATACCACCGCTGTGTCCCCATTGCCCTCATATTTGATTCCCTTCCTAGACGCGTGAAGAGGCCTGGTATGCGATCTATTGAAGTCGCGTCATCACAGGTTCACATTCCTGAACGACTATCTTACTTCCGGCCAATTATCTTAATGTCTATTGCCCATCACGTCCACACTGAAGGTATTCCAAAATATTTTCCGGCACTCCATGCACATCTTTGTCGGCCTGACGTGCTCCCGGGATGTACGTTTAGCACCCCTCGGTTGTATGCCTATTCGGACACTGATGAGGTGGTGGCACATGAAAGTGTAGAAGAGCATCTCGAGGGAATTCGAACTGAAGTACGCGTTTGAGCAAGGAAACATGTGGTGAACAATGGCTTCTGAAGAACAGGTAAATTGAGACATTTAGACTGTTTGCTCATCTCACTTTCAGGCTCAGGTTCCCCTTTTGAAGCTCTACTACCGCTAAATGTCTTGAAGGATCCTGTCGAAGTATTCTCATCGTTCGATTGTAAACTAGAGTCGTCACTCAATGAACATTAGGCCTGTGAGCGGCCCTTTACCAACGATGGCAAGCATATGGTGAAGAATGAACACGTGTATGTGAATGTATTCTCGGGCTTTAACCAAGCACTCCCGAAATGGTTTCCAATCCTTCATAGACACCTTCGTCGGCCTGACGTGCTCCCAGGATGCACGTTTGACGGCGCTCAAGTGTACATCTACTCGGATGCCGATCAAGTAGTCGCGCATGGAATAGTGATGTTGCGGGCTGGGCTCAAGCCCTGATACCCAGCCTGACCGAGCCCAGGGCTCATGGTACCCGACCCAGCCCTATGGAGGGCTTTGCAGGGCTGAAGGCTCGGGCTCACATCTCAGAAAGCCCAAGCCCTGGGCTTGAGCCCGGGCTTGTCAGTATATGTGCCACCCATGAAGAAGTGCAGAATTTTTGGCACTAACCATGGCTATGACATCCGAGATTCTGTCTTGGAAGATGTAGTGCATGTGACTCCAATTTTCCGGTCGAAACTCTGGATAAGACCTGTTTTGGAAGGTTCCCACGCATAGGTATTTTCTTTCGGTTACTTCGCGCAATGCCTTCGACGTGTAGGAAATCCACTCAAACAACTGGTAATGTTGCATTAACTGCTTATACAAGTTAAATGATGGATATTTAACTCTTACAGGATCTCATTTATGCATCCTGAGCCAATCAAACTACCCTGACGTGCAAATTGATTTCTGGTTAGCAAGCCCGGGCTGAGCCCGAGCCCTGCCTAAGGCTTGGGCTTTACACGGCTCAGGGCTCGGGCTCAATGTTCGACAAGCCCAAGCCCTCTGGAGCCCTGCCCTGCCCCAGGGTATTGAGCCCAGCCCGGCCCGCAACATCACTAGTGCCATGGAAGTGTAGAAGAACACATTGAGGATATCCAAGGCCTATCGCCCAACATGCAGTCAAAGAGGTTCACTGGAAGCTAGCATGTATTGCATGTAAAACAGGATCCAAAAAGGTATTGGGGTGCTGTGGAACAAGCATGGAAGGAGGCCCTCCGTCAAGCAACAGTTGATATATAATACATTCAAACTGTGATTCAAATATAGGTAAAAGTAAATTACTTTTATATCAAATCAATTCTGTTATCCTCAATGCGAAGGCAGCTATGATTATGAAGCGGAAATAAGATAATTGTCGAGGAATGTGGGTAGCGTTGATGTCCCGACCTCAAGGACCGTATGGATACGAGGGCGATAGACGATGGGGGTACTTTGAGCATATTCAAGGCGAGACTCTAAGAGCTGAGATAAGACCAGCAATTGGAAAGCGCACGCCCGAAAGGGTGTCAATCAGGAAGGCCAAGTTCAGGTGAGCCGAGGGAGTACGTACCATTTGAGAATGTGTGAACCAACATCCCTTTTCTGTAGTAATAGTATTCGATTCCCGAGCATAGACCGGGAGCAAAGATATTCAACTGCAGGTTCAACCGTTTTCCCCTGACCAAGGAAACCAAATTGAGTACTTGTTAGTCAATAATGTCATTGAATGTCGACGAGAGTAAATAAGAACTCACAATAGGTTCATGACTACCTTCCCAGATAGAGACGTTCTCGCTCAGAGCATAAAGGGCCATGGATTGGGGAACCGATCTTTGCTGCGACATTTACGACCTCGGAATCGCTACCTGACATCCTGTGTGTAAGTTACTGGACAGCTACGCACGTCACTGCTCCGGGTAATCAGGACATGTCTCTTCTCTTCAAACACCTTCGGATCCACCAGGTATTTGGGGCGAACACCGATGTTGGCAAGACATTGTTGACCACAGCGCTCGTCAGAGCATCTGCGGCTTCGAATAAGCCCGTTTTCTACTTGAAACCAGTCAGTACAGGTCCCCCTGAAGGAGCGGATGATAAGTGAGGTCCTAACAATTTTGTCGAGGATCTTTGCTCACTTTTATCTTGCAGGCATATTCAGCGATATACTACTTCTTTGAGAGAACGCGTCTCAATAAAATGTCTTTTCCAGTATCAGGAACCTGTCAGTCCGCACCTTGCAGCAAAACTTGCAGCAGACAATGGTGATCTCAGAGGTGTTGGTACCCGTTATTCCCCCGTCTAACGCCGCTCTGACGTTGTTTTATTACCAAGATTCCCTCGGACGATACCTTTGCTAATTCTGTGGCCAATTTCATCCGACAATGCGCGTCCAAGTCGTTGGATAAGGCTCATATGTATGTGGAAACTGCAGGAGGTGAGGGGTAGTGAGTGTGATGCGCCGATGGCGAGGAGGAAAAGGTACTCATTGCGGGATTTTCTTCCAGGCATTCACAGTCCAACACTATCCGGCACAACTCAGGCAGAAGCCTATCGCTCTCTCTTTCTCCCCACCATTTTGATCGGCGATTCAAAGCTGGGCGGGATATCCACTACCATCAGTGCTTACGAGGCCCTTGTGTTACGAGGTTACGTCGTCGACTGCATTCTCCTCTTCCGGGACGAGTATTATCGGAATTGGGAATATCTCAAAGACTATTTCGCTGATAGAGGAGTACGCGTCTCCACTGTGCAGGCACCTCCAGAACGCTTGGCAGATCCCTCTAGAAACTTTGAAGTGACCGATAGGTACTATCAAGGGTTGCTGAACGAAAATGCGGACGATGGAATCCCCCAAATCATTACCCATCTCGACAACTGCCACGAAGCCCGCATCGCGGACCTGCAATCGATGCCTCGCAGAACATTAAATTCCGTATGGTGGCCTTTCGTACAGCATGGCTTATTTCAGGATGAGAAGGACATCATGGTCATCGACAGTGCTTACTCCGATTACTTTAGCATCCAATCACCCAACCAAAACCCCGGCTCATCTCTCCTTCAACCCCAGTTTGACGGTTCTGCCTCTTGGTGGACACAAACATTCGGCCACACAAATTCTTCGCTTACCTTAGCTGCAGCCAGAGCAGCAGGTCGTTACGGACATGTCATGTTCCCTCGAGCTACCCACCTTCCGGCACTACAGCTCGCAGAGTATCTCGTGAATGAAGGACCCGGGAAAGGTTGGGCCTCACGCGCATTCTTTTCCGACGATGGGTCTACGGGCATGGAAATTGCGTTGAAGATGGCCCTTCGCGCGTATACTTCACGCCAGGGTTCGTCTTTGACTACCGCGGAAAAGAAATCTCTCGGTATCCTTGGATTGAAAGGAAGCTACCACGGGGACACCATTGGCGCTATGGACGCTTGCGAAGAGGGTGTCTATACGTGTGAATGGCACAACGCGAGGGGGTACTGGCTAGACCCGCCTTCTGTCTCTATCCAGAACGGTAAACCTATCATTACGCTACCTGCAGGCGTGTCATCTTCGGATTCGGGCGAAACCATGATGCCTGCTGAATCACTTTCATGGATTTATGATGTCGAGGCCCGTCTGCAAACTCCCCAAGCAGATATTTACGGAACCTGGATCCGCAGAGTGCTCGACAACCTCCAGCCGCGACAAAATCTGGCAGCGTTGGTAATTGAGCCTCTGGTATTGGGTGCTGGTGGCATGATATTTGTCGATCCTCTCTTCCAGCGTGTTCTGGTGGATGCTGCTCGGAAGGCAGGACTCCCGGTGATCTTTGATGAAGTCTTTGTTGGCCTTCATCGTGTCGGCCCAGAGAGCGCGACATCCATTCTTGGCGTGAAGCCCGACATTTCTGTCAACGCAAAGGTGTTGACTGGTGGCCTTGTTCCCCTCGCAGTTACCCTAGCATCGGATTGGATCTTCCGAGCGTTTTTAAGTAACAACAAGGCGGATGCTCTGCTGCACGGTCATTCCTACACCGCACACGCCATAGGCTGCGAGGTTGCGAATGAAACGCTTCGGTTGATCCAGAAGGTGGTTACTGGAGACCATTGGAGGGCTGCTCAACAGAGCTGGCAGACATCCGATACTCCCAGTACTGTGTTCAGTCTGTGGGATCCCAGCTTCATTGATGCCGTATCCAAAAACCCATCTGTGCAGGAGGTCATGACACTTGGTACAGTGTTGGCTATCAAGCTGAAAGACGACGATGCAGGTAGGAAAAATGCGGCTACTCTGGGATACCGATTGTTCTAATTTCTAATTCTTTTCACTCAGGGTACGCCTCACATAGCGCCGAAGCGGTCTTCAAAGACCTTGCTGTCGCTGATACGCCAGACGGCTCTCTTTCTGTATCTCCTGGAGGTGCACCTTTCGGAGTGCATTTCAGAACACTCGGAAATGTGGCCTATTTTATTACCAGTCTGAACAGTGCACCGTCTACCCTTCGCTCCCTAGAAGACAAAATATGGCGAACTCTCCAAAGTTCGTAAATCTCTGCATTAGTACAATAAGATAGAATGTAGAGTAAACAGATCCAAAATGTGTTAAATAGCCCTAACTACGCCAGTATTGTGCGAGATCATGTATCCTATCCAGAACAACTGTGAAATATGACGTCTCATTCAAGAGAGCTTCGAAATGCTTGATAGCCTCTTCCTCAGTCAAATCCAAGCGGAACTTCTCCTGTATCTGCTCGTGAACGTCGCGGTGCTTGATGTCGGGTATATTAGCATCCACCATTAGAGCAACCAAGTTGAGAATGAGATTGGCACTCTTTCGTAAGATTGTGAACGCAGTAAAGCAAAAGCTCTTGAACCGTGCATAGTGTGGTGAATTGGCACCGCCCATGCCGTCGACCATTTCTTTACAAACTTTAACCGGAGGCGGGAAGGGTTTGGGATCTCGGCCAAGAATATAACCAAAGTCGACTGAGAAACAGAGATGTATGAGCGTTTGGTCGAAAGAAGCACGACTAGGAAACCATACCGTGGAAGAAGTGTCCATCAGGCGCAACTAAGAGATTGTCCAAGTGACGATCACCGACTCCAAGAAGGTATGTCACAACGCAATAACCAGCTATGAGGAAGTCAGGATTCGCGTTGATGGATGCTGTGATGCGGCTCACCGCAGCTCTTCACAAAGGTATCAATGACACCAGGCTCAATCCCTGAAGTACCAACGCTCCCTTCATCAGGGTAATTCGCTCGCAGGTAGTTCAAAACATTCCCATGCTCGCTGACAATCGCGGCAATTGATTTGCTAGGAATGAACTGCGCCATGCCTTGAAGGGGACCGGTTGCGAGCACGTTATATGGGCTGAGCTTGAGGTCAAGATTCTCCTTCCGCAATAGTCGGTCCATAAGCGTGAACAACTGGATAACCAGCTGATCTTGTCGCATATCATCTCCATCCTTGAATATGATAGGGAATTCGGATCCGTCGGAACATTGGAAGTAGAGCAGCAGTGGGAAAAGATTCGACTTGAAAACTGAGGATTTCTCGGCGATGATCCCAGTAACTTCAACAGTGGCATCAAGTGGTAGTGGTAAGGGAGGTATGGAGGCGAGATTGTTCTTCGAATCCGCAATTATTGAACGTAATTTCTCGATTTTCTTCGGTCGAGGATCTTTCGACGTTCTCAATTCTTTAGCACGCTTGGCGAGCGTCTCCACGAGCTGTCCTTGTCGACGGAGGAGTTCTCTTCGGTCGGATCCATTCTCAGACTAATCATCACGACTGTTAGTACGTGCACTCGTCAAATGAACGGTGGCATCACCTCCAAAATCTTGGTCATAAACTTGAAGATGACGCGTCCATACATCTTTGATACCACCTTGTCCTCTAGTGCCACCTCTACGATTAAGTACCAGTACAATCTGTTTCCAAGGATGTGGTCCTGGACACCTCGAGCAATAAGGAAATCCGTAAGACCGCTGTCATCGTATGAAATGGCGTTCGTGGCTGATCTCGACGACCTCTGATCACTCGCTGCACTCTCAAACTTAAGTGCTTGCACTAGTTGAAGGAGATACAGTAACAATTCCTGAGGAAAACTGTCAGTCAACGTATACACAAGCAGAAAAGAGATGTACATCATCGTCTGCTCTCGTCAACTGTTTCACGGCAAACGCCCTTACTCGCGAATCCACGGTACCTGGTCCCAATAGTTCCAATGCATCATCGATATCAATCTCTGTCCATTGGGGAAGAAGTTCTTCTACAGCTTGCTTCACCTCCGAGGGATCTCGCCAAGTTACGGACTTGAGGAATTTCGTTAGACCCCTCTTGTCGCGCGCTAGATAGAATCTGAATTTCCAGATGAGATCTTTCTCCTCCGAGTTCAGAGGCTGACTCGGTGCATAGTTCAAGATATCCTTATTAATTCCGGCATCAGAAACGCGGCATTGACGGGAAACGAGGTGGAATACTCACCCCGATAGCATCTCTGTCTTTGGCATTTGGTTTCAGCTCCCGGTCGTAAGGTCCGCTTCTATGACTGCGAACAAGACGGCGGTGTTTGTCTTCTACGGGATTTTCTCTAGAAAGATCAGGATCTATGACACTCCATAGATGTGTGTCGGTAGAAAAGGCTGCAGGCGGCACCGCCGGCGTCTGCGGTTGAGGTGTCGGTATCGATGAGGTTGAGGCAACGGTTGGCGCTTCCTAGATTCCAAATGTGGGTGATAGGTCGCGATAAAAAGCATAGTAGTTACCCACGAGTTCACTGAATATGACTGGGAAGTCAAAACGAGGAAGGTCAATGTATAGAAACAGTTTCTCAGATTTCTGTGCTTCTGCCTGTGATCATGGCTCAATGCAAGGTATGCTGTGGAAAAATAAGACTTACAGCATGGACTTCTTCCATCTTCCTGAACGTCATCTTATCCAACCAGTCGGATTTCGATAGATCTCCTCGTTCGTATTTTTTAACAAGCTTGGATACACATCAGCGCCGATCACAATGTAGTAGAATGATTCACACCTTCTCAAGCCGACCCATCTCATCCCTTACTTCCAGTTTGCTCGGGGTTGTGGATTCTACTGAGCCATCTGCTTCGATTCCTGGCCAAAGAAGTAACCTGTGTTTCCCTCGACGTAAAGTCCTGCAATAGCAGAATAAGTGTCAGAATGTTGCAAACCAGACTCAATACGCACCATTTCTTGCCAAAGAGACGGAATGTAGTGCCTCCAATAGGCATGGCTGCTCTCGGTCCCGCAATATCCCATACTGTGAATGTGACTTGTGCACTGAGAGGTAGGTCGCAGTAACGAATCGGAAATGTAATCCATTCGTTCCAGCTGTTAGAGCAGAGTCAGTATGAGCTTCCGCTATAGGGATGAAACACATACAAGTATGCATTTTTAAATGCCTTGAAGGAAGTCCGAAATGGAATTGTCAATGGTTTATTATCTGCAACAAGCTGACAGGTAACGTAGAGATCTGAAAGATTCCTTGGACCTGAAATTATTGCATATTAAGGCATGTGATATCTGAGTACTTACGGTGATTGTACACCATGAAACTTGAGCTCTGGGTGCTCAAGGAGTTCTGTAAATGACCTTGGTTGTCGAATGCCTTCCAGCTGAGAACTGAAGGAGCTTTAACTTTTAAGAAATGTAATGAATTACACGTCGTACATTCTGAAAGTCACCGGAAGCTTGAGGTCGGTAAGTTTGGCAAAAGTAAAATCATCTCGATTGTCCTTGTCCATAGTGAGGTAAGAATGGGCATGGAGCAGTGATAACCTGGTAGTGATAGAAGCCGAGAAAGGTGAATTCAGCGCGCGAACCGTGTCACTATCCTCTCCCTCTACCACCATCATCGACTTTTCCATCCTCTCGTACAATTCACAAACATCGCCTTAGTCTGGCACTATTGTTCCCGTTAGATGTAACACAAGATGATCCGGATTCACTGGAAGGTTATGCACCCCTCCCTTGCAAGCAAGGCTAAGCATAGGAGGATTTGGCGTCACTACCAAGGGCCCGCCTCTAGAGACTATATGGCACTGCAAATTTCGACTCACGGAATGGCCTCTATTGGCGACACGGACGAAAGGGCGGTCCTGTGAAACGGATCTGAACACTTGTTTCCCTGTTCCGCTTTTGTCGACAGCCAACACAAGGCCTTCGGTGCGCATGGCGACACATTACAGCAGCTCGAGGCCTATTCCTCGTGTGCATCCGCCCTAGCAATTTTGATTCGCCGGCATTAGTTCTGAAGATGAAGAACGAAACGTTATGGAGAAGGAACTCCACCTGACGACCTCGAATGTTGAGAGAGGAACGCACGCTCACCCCGAAAAAAATAATGCTTGGAGGCTCTTCACAGGCGGGAGCATTTCAACTGAAGCTGGTTCGACACCCGAGTTTGCTTTGAAGGATGAACTTCGGGTGCCTTTTATGGTCCCACAGGAATCTTAGAGGCTGGGGTCGGTGCGAATAGTCGTCAACTATCCCGCTTTCCGAGATCATCTCCAACTCCCTTGCTAGTCGAGATTTCCACATACATCCGGTGCACTATCTGGAAGGATGGGTATGCTTTGACTATGGAAGCATGTACAGACCATCGTCACTGAGGGAGCAGTTACAAGTTCTCAAATTCAATCATACAATAGTCGAATATCTTATTTTCCATTAGCTGGTACACACTCAACTTCATACACCTCGCGACCATGTTACGGATTGATCAGGCCATGTACCGATGTTTCTCTTCAACTAGAGGATAACTTGTGCCAATGGCACTTATGAATAGGCTGGGCCTTAAGCTGTTCGTCGCGAACCTTCGGTTCACTCCTCGCAGCCTAATGGAAGTAAGTGCTCGCGGGGCAGCAGTGAGAGTGATAGTGAGCTTGTGCCCGTGGTGCTAGGAATGGTCACTCGAGAGGGAGGGGCAAGCTGCTCGTCGCCGAACCTTCGGTTCTCTGCTCCTCACAGCTAGTGGGGCGGCGAGCGCTCGTGGGGCAACAGCCAATCAGATATGACTTTTGCCACGTGATGGTTCATGATTTACTGTACCGGAGTGAATGGAGACAACCAGTAACGGGTAACACAGCCTCAGAAAGTTGTAGTAAACGGGGACGTAACACAGTAACGAGGCTCAGTTGTTAGGAAAAGTAGTGTTACATCAAAATCATTTTCCAACAGTGGATTCACCTACAATGAAGTCCTGAATAGTCCAAGTTCCCCTGGTGTAATCACTGAGATTTGGAACTTATGATGATTCTTGTCCAGTACAAGTCTACCAGTAGTACCAGATGTGTACTTGAGTTGTTAAATATGACTGAGTAACATGTAACGCAGAGTCTGGTTGTTAAATTTTCAGTCATCAGCGATGTAACGCAGGCCTCAGCAGTTGTCTCCATTCACTCCGGTACAGTATTCTATTGTAGTCTGTAGACACATCAAAAGCGGCTAAGTCTTCGCGTTGTTACATATCTATAGACCATGTGGAACGTTAGTATACCTCATGTCCACTTGTAGTAGTACTGTTTTAAAGACAATCCGGGTTCTTAAAGCTTCACCAGTTGTATCAAGAGCAAACGTCCTTGCACTGGCTTTGCTGCGCAGGCAATTGCGTAGATCCCTTGAATCCTGGGTCCCGATTGGCGGCCGAATAGAATTATGTAAATCGGCCGATGTATGTCGTTGAATTTGACTCGAAAAAATTTAGGCGAAGCCTACACTCTTACCCCAACCACCATGGCCTCCCTTGCTTCTCGTTCTGCTTCTCAAGCTCTTCGTGCTGCCTCGCGGCGTGCACCACGTACCATTGGTGCTTCGAGCGCCAGGGTCGCTTCCTATTCCTTGTTAGCAAAAACAACTACCTCAAAATGTGCTCAACGCGCACCAGTTCAGGTAATTGCCACACTAAAAACAGGTATTCAATACGCCTTATTGATATTCCGTGCATGTTTTTAGGCTCGTGGCGTCAAAACCCTTGATTTTGCTGGAACCAAAGAGACTGTATACGAACGCAGTGACTGGCCTTTAGCCAAGCTACAAGAGTACTTCAAAAATGACACCCTTGCTCTCATTGGTTACGGCTCTCAAGGCCATGGCCAGGGTTTGAACGCTCGTGACAACGGGCTCAATGTTATCGTAGGTGTTCGCAAGGATGGGGAGAGCTGGAAGCAGGCCATGGAGGATGGTTGGGTAAGTTCACGTCCTTTTTTGCTTTTGCCTTCTCTCGAGTGACCTGTCGCTTACTTTGCATTCTCAGGTACCTGGTGAAACCTTGTTCCCTATTGAAGAAGCTATCAACCGGGGTACCATCATCATGAACTTGCTCTCGGATGCAGCTCAGTCACAGACGTGGCCCACCGTCGCTCCGCTCATCACCAAGGGCAAGACTCTCTACTTCTCGCACGGTTTCTCCGTCGTCTACAAGGAAGACACCAAGGTCGTACCTCCTCCTGATGTCGATGTAATTCTTGTTGCTCCTAAAGGTTCCGGCCGCACTGTCCGTACCCTCTTCAAGGAGGGTCGGGGTATCAACTCTAGTGTCGCTGTCTGGCAAGATGTAACGGGTAAGGCCAAAGAAAAGGCCATTGCGCTCGGAGTTGGTATCGGTTCCGGCTACATGTACGACACTACTTTCGAGAAGGAAGTGTACTCCGACTTGTATGGTGAACGTGGAGTCGTAAGTGCATCATTTCGTAATTTTAATTCGTGCGGGAAATACTAATCTCGGTATTTTAGCTCATGGGGGCTATCCGTAAGATCAGTTCCCACATCATTAATCTTCTCCGCCGCTAACGGAATTCTTTACAGAGGGACTTTTCTTGGCTCAATATTCTGTGCTCCGCAAGAACGGCCACACCCCGTCAGAGGCTTTCAATGAAACCGTCGAGGAAGCTACTCAGTCATTGTATCCTCTCATCGGTCAAAAAGGGTATGTACCTTCAGGCCTCCAGTATTATGGCTCACAGCTGACTTTTATTTCCTTAGGATGGATTACATGTTCAACGCCTGCTCTACCACGGCTCGTCGTGGCGCTCTCGACTGGGCCCCCGTTTTTGAAAAAGCCAACCTGCCTATCTTCGAGCAGCTCTATGAAAGCGTGAAGAATGGTACCGAAACTCGCAAGTCTCTGGAATTCAACGGTCGTTCCACATATCGTGAAGACTTAGCTAAGGAGTTGGAGGTCATCAATAATCAAGAAATCTGGAGAGCAGGTACGTCGCAACCCTGAGAATCTCATGCTTCCCACCTCAATCCCCCTACAGGCAAAACCGTTCGCTCATTACGTCCCGACTACAAGCCGGAGTAAATGATTTTTCTTGATTATGTACTGTACAGATTAGTGCTTCTACATTACCCAAAAGATCTACTGCATGTTGCAGTTTTTATGATTCACAGACAACATAGATCAGATCCATAAAGCAGATCTCTGGAGAAATCTACTCCGGAAATGCACTGAACAGGGTATGTAATCTTCTACAGTGACCTAGTGTCCATGTATAAAGACCATCTAGAGGATTGCAGAGGCTTCGCAATCCCGCAACAATATCTTACCCTCGCTGCGATGACTCGTGAACCAGCATCTATCCCCTCTTCGCCATGGAAGATCGCGGATTCTACGAATGCTACAAACCATCTGGATGACTCTACTCTGCAAACAAAACATGAATTTTATTACTCCGCCGGAATTCAAGAAGGCCTCCGGAGGCGTGAAGATGAACTCGCCCTAGTGAGGTCGCAACGCGACACCACGGCGTTGGAGGCTGTAAACATGAGGGCTAAAATTCGGGAGTTGGAACAAAAGTTGGAACACCACGAAACATCACAGAAACATGCAGTAAGTCAACTCTTCCTCATGCTAAGCATACTACTAATTTCTTGCTGTCCCCTCGCAGGTATCCACAAGTCCTTCAGACGCGTCATTCACGCATTCTTTTGTTCGAATCTCGACTTCCCCAACCACTAGCAATGAACATTCACTCTCTGTATCTCCATCTCCCCATCATAGCCCAACCAGTACGAACTATCGGCATGGTATCCCTAGCTATCGTTCCGCGTTTCCGACTCGGGAAGCAGAGATTGCACTTCGAGGGTTAATGGAAAAAGCCAAAGCAATGGATTCCCGTGCTCTCACGCGCATCAAGAGTCTGTGCAAAGAAGCACATGCTACTCCACGGGACGAAAAGTCCTGGGCACAGAAATTCGTTTTGTCTGAGTGGAGGAACCCACCTGAGCTGGCTACCCCCAGCAGTCTCAACCGTGACCCCACGAGGCCGTTGCTACCTAACCCCCGTATGGGGGATTCTTTTGAGTCGTGGTACGAATATTATTGCATCCACAACAGCTCACTTCCTCGCGGTGTCCGAAAGGATACTTTTGGTCGACCATGGAAGCCCGATCTTAGGGCTAGCAGGATTGCAGCGCAACTTCGTCCGGCGCAGGGCTGTCAGCCTGCTACGCGCACCGAATTCACGGTCTCGCTTATGGAGCTCCTAGACACTCCCGGCGAGTATCAAAGGATCGTCATCGAACGGGGCTTCTCCGTTGCTTCTGAAGTGACTCTTTCCCCTTACGAGGGACCTGCCTCGGTGACCGTCGAAGATGTCGTTCGCCACATGGCCGGCTGTGGAATCACTTTTCAGATGATCAGGGATGACCTGGAACCATGGTCCCATCAATACAAGTCGGTCGCGCCGTCGCCAGCATCGGTGAGGAATGCATGAGTTTTTGGTGTTTGTCGTATCTTTGCAGTGGTTTCTTGTTTTTGCCCAAGTTCGAATATGCATATCTGTTGTCGCATAAATTGTATATTATATAACACTGCGCATTAATACTAAAGCTTTTCTTGAACTTTATCGAATCTCTTCCATGCATGCTTCTCGTACTCGATGTGTTTATTACGTTTTTTGGGTCTGTAGAGATATGTGAGCAGTCGTTCATTCAAAGCAGTGGGAGTGAGAAACATACAGAACAAGTGTTCGTGGCTCAATAAGAGCACGCTGCTGAAGATTGAGGAAACGGTCACGAAATAGGTTGCCTTCGACCTTAATTGTACATGTCAGATACATCCTTGTCCAAGGGTCAAACAGACAAACCTTGAGACCTCGTAAGCTTTCGCTCAACTCCTCGCCAAGCTGGACATCAATTTGCCCTTCTGGTACCTTGTGCTTTCCGATTCTTCTACCAGAGAGGCCGTTTTTTAGTTTGGACTCCAATAATCGTCGCCGTCGTTCCTCTACTTCCTGGGTGGAAGGTAGAGATGACTTCCGCAGGAGTTTAGAACTGGTGCTGCTAAGAATGGAGTACATCCGCTTCTTTGCCGCTCGTTCTGCAAGTATCCGTTTCTAGAGAAATGTGGGTATCCATCCGTAAGGTCTATCTGAGATGAACCTACCTCCTCGAGGATCTTTGCTGCCTTCCGCCGCTGTGCTTTAGTCTTCCTCTGAGGCATGTTCTTCGTGATAGCTTCGGAGGGTTCTTGTTCTTCGTCGGCTTCTCGAGGTTCATCGACAGTCATTCCGGGTGGCACATCTCCGTCTGCACCAATCTCCTCGAGTGCTCTAGAACGTTCCATACGCTCCTTGATTTCCTTCGTCTTCTCCAGCTCCTTTACTCGTTTCTCTTCTATGCTATGGGCCTGCAGAAGCAGCTCTTGATGGGCATTCACGGGCGGATTGTACGACATTCCAGCATGCGGTACAGGCACTGCCGAAAGCTGGATGTGTTTTCGAGGATCGGGTAATGTATTCTTCGGAGGTTTGGGAGCGGGTTTCTCTACGCTTTCTATGCCAAAGTCATCGGGTAACACTTTTTTCTCGGGTGCTGAAGTTGAAGACCAGGGATCGTATTGGCCACTGTTTGTGACTGCTTCGCTGAGACCTATAGAGAAATTGAGCAAGATTCTTCCGCACTTATAAGAGCATGTACCTGTTGTGCGGGCACCACCCCATTGATCATCCTGCTCATCGATGACAGCACCGAAAGGTCCTTTCCGAGGTTTCTTCGCTTGTCGAAGAAGACGGTCTTTATCTGCCTGACTGACAGCTCTTCTTTTTGACGCGGAATTCGTGGAGTTTGCTCGAGAGTAGACAGCAGGAACGGCAGACCGTCGAGCAAGAATTTTGGCGGATGTGAGCTGAGATGAAAATTTAGTCAACGACTTGCGGACTGTGAATC
The DNA here is from genome assembly GCA_001466705.2 of Moniliophthora roreri. Lineage (NCBI taxonomy): Eukaryota > Fungi > Basidiomycota > Agaricomycetes > Agaricales > Marasmiaceae > Moniliophthora > Moniliophthora roreri. The sequence continues at coordinate 81,570 of LATX02000178.1, forward strand.
CAGTTAATTGATATTCTTGAGGAAGGCAGCTTGAAGACGCACTGTTATCGTCTCCTTCTGTGTCAATCTGGAATAAATCACTGTCTGCAGTTGCCTGTAGGGATTTTCTGCGCAAGGTTAGAGACCACAAAATAATAGAGTTCACGACCGACGTACCCTAGGACTCTTTCCTGGGTTCTAATTTCTTCCAGACCCTCTTCCACATTGTCCAAATCCACATTCTTCCTCCATGCTCGTTTTCCTTTCCGACTAGGCTGCGACCGCTGCGAAGGAGCACCGATTGCTGATTTTGAGACTTTTGGTTTGGATTTCGCACCGCTTGTATTTTCGCTTTTGGGTACTACTGCATTTGACTTTTCCTTTGCCATCCTGGATCGCGACGGAGAGGTAATGAAGTAGTGGTAGAAGGGAGAGAAATTCTCGAAGCTCTTGCCAAACACGGTCAATGACGCGCGCTTAGCGCCTCACACGACGACACCGAGTTTTCTGTTTCATTTTACCCTCCTGACTCAACTACCTCGCCGCCTCGCGTTTCGACTGCCCAGTAGAAATTGAACGCGAATTGGGTCTTTTTTATCGGTTTTTGACATTTCTTGGGTATGGACAGTGCCTCGTCGACCATTGAACCCTTGCTGGGCTATATAGCCCACGCTCTGTCAACGCTAGAAAGGACATTTTACAAGCTACCAGGATCAGCGGTCGTCGAACGATACGTCAGGAGCTCCCACCAGAATGATCCAGGTCGTACCTTCCTGGAATTGGTCCTCGTCGTGTTCGTTATTCGAACCCTTCTCCAGTCCCGCACACGAGCCGACAGGAATGGGAAAAACTTTATAGAATTCACTGAAAAGGTGCGCAAAATCTAAATTCTCTCTGATTCGTTACTGACAGCTATCAACATAGGAAATCGACGAACTAGTTGACGAATGGACTCCAGAACCTCTGGGTCAACCGCTTGACGAGCAAGAAGCGGCTGAGCTGGCTGCGGTTCCTATCGTTGTTGGTCCAAATGGACCTAGACCAAAACTCGTCAATACGGGAAAAACCGCCTACAATCTGGCTAGTCTCAACTTCACCGGTTTGGCTGGTAATGAGCACATAAAACAGCGTGCCATTGAAACACTTCGTAAATATGGTGTCGGTAGTTGTGGGCCGGCAGGTTTCTACGGTACAGTCGGTGAGTAGATTATGTTATATTTTGGCAATTCATTCTATTCAACCTCATATGATACAGACGTACACATGGAACTCGAACGTGATATTGCCGACTTCCTTGGCACAGAAGCGGCTATCCTATACTCTCAGGGCTTCTCGACCATCTCCTCTGTTATTCCGGCTTTCTGCAAGCGTGGAGACATCATCGTCGCCGATAGAGGTGTCACCTTGGCTATTCAGAAGGGAATAGAAATATCCCGGTCCACCGTCCGCTGGTTCGACCACAACGACCTGAAGAGCCTTGAGGAGGTCCTTCAGAGCGTCGAGAAAGAGCGCAAGAAGAAACGCGGTCCATTGACTCGACGCTTCATCATCACTGAAGGTATTTTCGAGAGAGATGGCGCCATGGTGGACCTCCCAAAATTGGTATGAGTATATTAGTCTTTGTTGGCTTCTGGAAGCTCAAATCACATTCAGATTGAGCTCAAGTACAAGTACAAATATCGCCTGGTCCTGGACGAAACATTCTCCTTTGGAACTGTCGGTAGAACTGGCCGCGGTTTGACCGAATTGTATAACGTTCCTGTACGTGCCGGTACTCATCCTCCCTTCTCGTCCTCACTCTTTGTTCCACTCAGGCTTCCAAAATTGATATGCTCATTGGTTCGGTTGCTATCGGTCTCTGTGCTGGAGGTGGCTTCTGTGCAGGTTCCACAAATGTCGTCGAACACCAGGTCAGTTTCCCCAATATCAATGCCAAGCACCGCCTCACTCTTCTTCAGCGTATCAACGGTCCAGCTTTCGTTTTCTCTGCCTCCATGCCTCCTCTTCTTGCCGTCAGTGGTTCTGAAGGCATCAACATCCTCCGTTCCACCCCTTCAATTCTCGAAACCCTTCACGAAAATGTACATGCCGCACGAGCTATCCTTGATCGCATGGATAACATCACAATTCCTTCTCATCCTGCTTCGCCTATTATTCACATATACCTCCGCACGAATACGCCCTCTACCCAGCCACACTCTCACAAACCTTCCAACCCGGCCTCTCCGCTTCCCCGAGACGCACCTCAATGGGATATCGCGGGCGAGGAGAAAGTTCTTCAGGACATTGTGGAAGAGGCTTTGGCTCAGGGTGTGATGATCACGAAAGCTAAACGATTGAGGGGAATGGAGATAACTGAGGCCAGGCCTAGTATTCGTCTTGCTTTGACTAGCGCCTTGTCAAAGAAGGAGACTGAGAAGGCCGTTGGGATTGTAAAATCTGCCATCGTGAAGGTGTTGGCAAGGAGAAAGTAGTGGCTTCTAGATCTGTACATTACAAATTTCTTTTTCCTATATAATGAGTGATATGTTTGCTTTTAGAGCAGGTACTGTATCGACCCGTCCTTGTGATTGAGTAAGCTGGGGTTCAGAACTTGGGCAGAACATAATAGCATGTCGCTTGCGGGATACAAGCTAAGACTACTACACATATACTGTATACATCGTGCCGAAATCCCTGTTCCTAACCAGAAAAGAAAGAAAAAACCGAACTACTAGCCGCGCCATTTCAAGCGCCAATTGCTTCTACATTTGGCGCAGGAGCGGGCGGCGCTGCTGCAGGAGTCACAGCAGAAACAACCTTAGCGGTAACGGGTTTTGCCTCCTTTTTCAGAGGTTCTGCGTCTGTCTCTGTTGAAGCTGATGTCTTTGCTTTCTTCTTTTTCTTTAGCATAGCTGCAAACAGAGAGGTCAGGATCAGCATCCGAGTGAATGGCAATAATGACTACACATACCAACAGACACCGCACTCTTCACCCCGTCAATTAGCTCCCGACTCTGTTCCAAGTATTCTGTATCGTCCAGCCTGTGCTTCTTCCCGGCCAGCTGGGCTGGTTCTCCAGAGCTTTCTCCGTTCTTCGAAGATGAGCCGGAAGACTGAATACCAAGCTTCTTCTCCAATGCCTCCAGCTTAGCCTTTTGAGCCTCCGCTTTCGCGACTGCCCGTTGAGGTTCGGATTCGAGGTACTCAGCGAGCCTGCATAAACAGTTAGTTTACATTTTTTTGTTCGACATAAAGAGCCAGCTTACTTTTTGGCCTCCTTGATAGTACTCAACCTCCGCCCGCTGAGATCCCTACACGAGTCATTGTTGCTTGTCTTCTGACTGCTCATCCTCCCACCAGCCGCCCGAAGCTGGGACCCAAAACCTCCCTTTCCACCAAGAATAAGAGGTGTAAGACGCATTGTGACGAGATGCACATCTCGTTGAGCTTCATCGTGCAAAGACGAGAGAGGAGTATCGTTTGCAGAGATGAGTCCGGAGTGGAGACTGAGGGAGAGACCGGCCGGAAGCGATGGGTATTTCGAGTATAGTAGTGGTAAGACCGATGAGATTGGTGTGTCAGAAGGAACGGATAGGGAGAGAGTAGGAAAGGGAGAGAAGGTTGATACTAGCAGATTGGTGGATATCATGGTTGGCAGTCAGCAAGGGTGGCCCTGCACAGCCACGCTACTCCGCCTTCTCCATTGTCCATCGACCAGTACAGTATTACGTATGATCAAATAACTAGCTTGGTACGATAACGCCCATACACAAATATTACAGGGGTCTTGCGACAGTATCGTTTTTACCCCCGATGAATGCAAGCGTAAAGAACAGTTCCCTCCTTTGACATCTTACGAAGACCCGTCTTACAGTGGATGATATATATCACTCTTTCGATGCCGACCGAAAACCTTCACATTCACCGAGCGTAAACGTGCGCATTGGGTTGGTTCCTGATCTCCATAATCAAGGCCTTATCTATAGCTAGCGTGCACATATCTGTCCAGCCACCACCGCGATTCAACCAAGTAGCTCGAAGTCGCCGCCCAGTGAAGCGACTTCCCTCCAGACTCAAACGCCCCAGGTGCGGAAAGATAAATGCTACTGGTTATTGGGGTTTACCGTAAGATGAGAAAGGAAGCCGTTTGGGATCGCAGGGTTATAGAAGTTTGATTCTGCAAAACATCGGGTGCTATCGTCTCGCATACCTTTGAGATGATGATATGTAGTTCCAACTGTTTTGTGAATGAAGTTCTCGAGCTCTTCGTCAGTTTGGTATTCCTGCCCAGATGAAACCTCGATATGGGACCCCATTGTATCCGAGGACACGACTCGGCGTACAAGCTTGAAAGCTTCGACAAGAATGCCCATATCGACTAATATCGAGGAAGTTGATGTCAATATCTGGCGCTACCAGTGGGTCAGCTGAAGCTATATGAACCTGTCCGCGACTGAGGGGATGCCACAACTGAAGAATGACAGCCATATACTGTTTCCCGGGCTCCGGAGTAGCGAGAAAGCCGGGCATAAATAGATCAAAGGCCGCGATGCTGTCGGCAGTTAATATCAACCGGGTATGAAAAGCAAGAAGGTACGCACTTAAGAAACGACGACACACTGCCGCGAACCCATTCTCGCTGCAAGTCAAGTGTCTTCTCCACTGCTGGATTACACCGTTTGTCATGAAGTTTGAGTTTCTCCGTTCTGCTGGATATGGAACCGTCTAGATCATAGAGAAAGGCCATCGGAAAAAAAGCAAAGGTCGACGGTGTGAACGAATGCATGCCTTTACCCATGGTGGCACTTAACTATTATTGATATCTTGGACGTTGATGAAGAAATGAACACGTTACTATAGCTCTTCCTGCTCCTTTCTGAACACCGGATCTCGCAAGGACTTTCAAGTGAGGTGACCGTGCTTCAGCGTCGCCAGATAAGTTGCGGTAATATGATCCTATGACGAGCTCAGCATTCTCATTAGAAGGATTTCTCTCGAGCACTAACTTCTACAACAATAAATGAGTAATTACCCCAAAAATTGTGATGCATGATACGCACGGAGATTTCTGTCCACGTTGGGAAGAGAGACCTTGGCAGAAATACCGAACTTCTGGAGGATACCTGAATCGTTAATACCGGATAACTCGAGTATCTGTGGCATCTGATAACTTCCAGCGTAGACGATAACCTCCTTACCGACGTGAATCTTCTCTGTCTTTCTATTCTTGTTGTATTCGACGGCCTTTGCCACAAATCTCTGGCTTGGCTGAGCATCTTTTTCAGAAAGGATGCGACAAACATGAGCCCCAGTGATTATCTGGAATGTGGGTAGACTGTTCATTACAGGTTCAGAATACGACTTGAAGAGAAGTGAGCCTAAAAACTCGATCCAAAAAAAGTACAATTTACCCACCGACGCTAAAATGCTTCGTTTGCATTGTGGTCGATTCCTTTAGTGGCGATAAATAGACCGGTATTGTGACCGTTGTACTTGAGGTAGTCAACATTCATCCGGCGCAGGTAAATCGGTGAGTAGCCTACAGAATCTGGATTGACAGCCACACCAAAGCTTTTGGGTGCTTCCCACCATGGCCTCGTAACGGCATCGATGTACCGAGGAAAGGTCTTCTGAAAAGGACCGGAACGTCCATGTATACCATCATCGTACTTCATTTCAAGCTCTACTGCTTTAGTCGGGCCGTAGATGAAGTTTTCAAACTGACTAAAGGAAGTTATCAAGAGTTGGGGATAGAACAAACTTGTTGAGCATACCTTACGAAAGTAACTGAGTAATGTATTCCAGTTCCATCCTGGGTTTCCAAGTCTTTCCAGAGCTAGTGACACGAGAGTCAGCTGTGATCTCAGGTAATGGCTTGGTTACACACCATCGTTTTCCTCTGCAGGCGCTCTATGCGATCGTGAGCAACAGCTCGAGGCTGATGCGTGATGGGAATGAGTGGGCGTCGAGTGACTTCAGATTATGTATAAGCGCACCATTTGGATTGACTACCCTAGGTTGAAGAGCGAGGAGATGGTTCCCGATTTTCGGGGCTGTTGAAGCGAGAAATCAGGGCTCTGAGCGCGGAGCAGCCGCCGAACCGGACTCGTTGGGCAGGGGTTGAAATGGATTCCGTCTGGCAAGACACTAAAAACAAGCTACGAGTGTACCGTGTCAGTTCCTTGAACCTTTTGAGTCCGACTATATTGATGAATTCAAAGTTTAGGGTAAATAGGACGAAAGGCACCTAAGAAACGGCCAGAACGAGCACTTCCGTTCTACTTAGCTCCCTGTTTCTTCCTGTACGAGAGGGACATGTTCTATGATCTTCCTCGAGTATGGCACCTCGTCGTTGACGATGACATCAAAACGCAACAGCACTTATGTACATAGCCGGGCCGGTTTTCGACCACTCCCCTCAAGCCATCTCGCATCCTGGGCAGGACGATAATCTTCTGGACGTTAACGGATTAAATTAACCCAATTGAAATACGGGCACAACATGTGGAGATTCCGAAGCCTCAAGCAGATTGCTGCTTCACCCCAACGGTTCACTGGCAGCTGGACTGGCTCACAATGGAGAGGTCCTATTCGTTCTATAACAGTGAGTACCATTACCTGATGACTCGACAGAAATTAATTAGTGTGTTGCTTCCGTCAGCGAGCCTCAGCACCAATATCTCATCACCTATACCGCCGTTCTCGCTCAGCGTCTGCTGCTGCTGTCTTACAACCTCGCATTCTCCAAGAACAAACTCGGCTTCCTTCCGAAGACATGACAGCGGATGACCTACCTATTGTTAGTATGGATGATCGCAAGGTGGCAATTGGATGGGATACAAGGACATGGTCACGATTGTACGTTATTGTTTTGACGCTACTAGCCACTAATGAATGCTAACGCTGTCCATGTTAGCCATCACATCTGGCTAAGGGATCACTGCAGATGTCCGAGTTGCTTCCATACTGTCACAAAGCAACGATTAGTGAATACGTTTGAGGTGGGCATTGAAAATTCATGTCGTTCTAATTGGTTTTTCTAATCAAAGGCAACAAGGTCCGACCATATTGAAACCAGTGGATTCTAATTCTTACCAAACCTGCACAGATCCCTCCCGACATACAGCCTCTCCATGTTGATGCCAGAGTCGAGGGTCTAGAAGTAACATGTGGGACTGTATCACACTCATCGTTGTCGCCACTAGCTGAAGAAATGACAGGGCCCTCGTCGACACCGCATGTCTCCCTTTACCCTTGGTCATGGCTTCGACACAATTCCTACGACCCTCCTTTGCATCGACCAGATAATTCCACAGAGTCGGTTCCTGTTTGGCTTCATCTTATTCGCGACAATAACGGTGCAACATAGAAAGATACTCTGGGGCTCCAAGATATCGCAATCCCCACCAATCGTTCGGTACGAGGACGTTATGACTGAAGATGGGTTTGGTTTATACAAATGGCTTCAAAATATCGTAAGTGTTGTATACGACCTCTGGGAAGTTCTGCATTTAATGATCATAATCTCGACAGGATCGATTTGGATTCTCATTCGTCTCGGACGTACCTGTGTCCCCAGAGGCTACTGAAGAGCTCGTACAGAGGATCGGTTTCATTCGGGAAACACAATGTAATATCCACAGCTGCCCAAGTAGCACACTACGCTAACAGCTTTTAGATGGCAAGTTCTGGGAATTTACATCTGACCTGTCCAAAGGCGATACGGCCTACACAACCCTGGCTCTCGGTGCCCACACCGATAACACCTATTTCGTGTGTGGATGCCCTTGCTTTTGGTCGATGTCTACTAAAAAACCGTTTTCAGACTGATCCCTGTGGACTTCAACTATTTCACCTACTCTCGCACACCGATGGTTCTGGCGGTGCAACCCTCCTCGTCGATGGCTTTTATGTAGCGTCGATCCTTAAAGAAATCCATCCAGATATGTACTCCCTTCTATCGCGGATACCCATCCCTACGCACGCGGCAGGAGAGCAAGGGTCGATATACCGGCCTAGTCCACTTTCTGGCTATCCTGTATTAAACCACGACATGCTCTCTAGGGACCTTTCCCAAGTGCGGTGGAATAACGACGACCGGAGTGCCATGCGACATTTGTCAGGGAATGACGTGGAGGATTGGCAAGTGACTCGACAGCTACTCTATCCGCACTTTCCTTACCCGCGATATCTTAGGTACAACGCAATACGAAAGTGGCACTCTCTCCTTACTAGCCCTGATTCAGAATATTGGGTACAGCTTACTCCAGGCACCGTAGTTGGTCCGTGCTTTGCTCTTTTTTCATTTGGTTGCGTTCTCATTCAGTCTCTAGCAATCAACAACCATCGGGTACTTCACGGGCGCTCTGCATTTGATGGAAAGCGGCGGATGTGTGGTGCATACGTCGGAATAGATGAGTATCGCTCTAGGCTCGCTGTTTTGAGTGAGAAATTTGCGCCGGATGCTTGTTACAAGCTCGTTGAGGCCAAGCAAGATGACATTCGGAGTTCATGGAGCCCATTGATATAAAGTGTCCAGGAAAGGTACCCTGTTCATATAATGACCTCTAATGCTCATGTCCTTTAGGTACCGCACCGCTTGTTATTGTACCTAACCAGATATACATCCAGAGCTACAAGGCAGATAATACGGAATAATGAAGTATGCTTGCCAGGGTGCGGTCTGTTGGCCGATTTCTCGATGGAATCGCACTGGTTGTACTTACATGGCTCCTCGAACCTCATAATATATTGTATGAATACTTATGCTTTTTCAAAAAATTTTCAGGCCTGTCCAATCACAAGGCCCGTGCACGCTTCAAGTCGGACAGTAAAGAATTCCTCTTTCAATCGTCGTATAACTGATCCAACGTTTCCTTGTACACCTCTTCTACCGCCCGTCTCCGTATAGTTCCTTTAGCAGTTCGAGGAAGAGTGTTTGAAGGCACAACGACAATCATGTCGCTTGACGTGATGCGCTCGTGAGCCAAGCGCTGCGAATGGAAAGGTTCGATGCGTTTGAAAATGCTTTCCTTGAGATCGGCGTCACCTGCCTTTGTCTTTGACTCAATGAAGAGTACAGGCGAGGGGCGCATGCTTCCGACGACGATGCAATCGGAAACCAAATCACCGCAGGTCTGCCGAACGTTGTCTTCAATTGCTCTAAGACTTCGTCAGCGATAATCTGGCGACTTGACATGAGCACTTACCTCGTGTCGCATCGAGAGGCGTTGGCGCTTTTGATCCAGTCATCATCTCGCCCGCAATAAGTGTATCCGTTCTCAACCTGCTTCCACAAGTCACCACTGTGGAAACATCCATCTGCTCGGTCCAGAAACTTGGGATCGGGACAGTCTATCGATTCCGGTAGAACGACCAGCTCTAGCAATTGGGAATGGGGGTCCTCGCGTGAGGTGGAAATTGGGACGAATTGATGGGAAAGGCCAGGGATATTTAAAGGACGGAAAGTGTTCAAAGGGTCGATCCTTGTTCCCAGGGAGGCAGCCATAAGGCCGCCAGGCTCCGTTATACCGAAGATATTCTGCGATGCATCGTGTATGTTGGATTCAGTAGCACCAATCAACCAACGAATAAGCTTACAATTATATTGATATTATGCTGGTATGCGTACTCTTCCTCCGCCCGTGGTAACGTAGCGCCCGATGTTATGATACTTACCGTCCAAGTTGGCGAGTGACGAAAGGACGTCGCGATCTGCCTTCGACCGACCCAATATCTTGACAAGTAATGGCGCAACAAGGGTTAGACCAGTCAACGATGCAAGGTCAATCGCAGCCAAAATTTCTTTCTCATCGGTATGGCTTTTCATTTGGACCATGCAACCACCGGTTTGAATGATACGAATGATTCCTAACATAGTGATATATGAGCATCTTTCAATGACATACGGGAATGATGGCACTTTACCAGCAAATTGAGCTAAGTGACACACGTTCCCCCTACACGGATCAAGTCAGAATCGATCATAATGTTCAAGGTATATGATGAATTCATACATCCAATTCATGACCTCAACGCGAGAATGTTTGGGAAACAAAGGATATGCATGCTTTTGGATGAGAGCTTCCAACCACCGATAAGTCCCGGTGACAAGCTTCGGGCTGCCAGAGATGGATCCACTGGTATGAAAAATGACCGCTATGTCGTTTTCATTACTCTGTGGCGACATAGGGGAGAGATGATTCCCTGCATATGCCGCGAGGTCGTCAGTAGAGGTCACTGGATCGTAGACTGGAATATCTTGAATATCCTTGAGAGCTTCTTTGACGTCGGTATGGCGAATAAAAGCCTTGGTTTCTGACTTCTGCAACAAGTCCCTAACCACGGCAATGCCGGGGAGCCGACTGAAGCTGTGGAGAATGTATCCAGCCCTTGCCACGCTATATACATTAACAACATCGATATACTGTAATCCACCTAGGCTGTGACACAAGGTGACTTTCCATTTGTGTATGAATGAAGTGAACTCACCATACTGCTATAACTGACTTTGTTGGTATCCCGGCCTTTTTCAAAACGTGCACCCAATACTTTGCGACAGCATCCACGTCCTGAGCGAACTGCCCTACGGAGATCGGGTTGTAACCCGTTACTCTCGCAGTAACAGTGTCAATGACGGGGACTTGGAACACGGTTGCTGAAGAGTTCCTGGACACAGCTTCCTCCAGAGCGGTGAGGTGTGTTTGAGGCATTATGAGGTATTTCGAGGAAGGATACCAGGTTGATTCAGTAAAGTGATGAATGTAGGGCCATGGTGAGCAACTTTAAATGTCGAGCCGGTCAGTTGTGAATGGAAGCAGTGAAAGGACCCCGGACTACCCTAGAGTGCAAGGGGTCATTTCTGCTTGTTACAGCCATGGACGGAAAGGCTTGATGATCACCGGCATTGCAGGACCGTTACGATACCTTGCTCGGAGGTTATCGATCTGGGGTGGTCTGTAGCGGGTATCTCATTATTGCGGGTAACATTTGATGGAAGCACCTGGCGCACGTCACCGGGAGAAATCTGGTGGAGGTTTGGTTGATGTGAGATAGAATATGATACGAGTGAGTCCGAGTCTAAGAGGATTCGTCTTTATTCCTTACTATGCAGGCATAACTGGCAGGTCTGATAGATGTCGATATATCGTTTTGTTTGGCTCGTTCAGCGCACGTTCGTGACGTTTAGCTTCGCTCTCATTACGGTCAGCCTCAGAAATTCCAAGTTTCCGCAAAACCACAACGCCAGAGACGGACTCGTAATCGCCATCGGGCCTCGATGGCCCGCTGCAGCAAGTGGAATATAGGATTTAGACTTCAGGTGTGGCATGAGATGCGGCCATCCCCGGTCTATATCAACTTCCCTCTACTTCTGCCATTCCAGCTGTTTTAAAAGTCGTAGGCACTCAGAAAAAAAGTTCAGATGAGTAGCCACTCCACGTAGACGGACCCACATCACTCAACGTTGCGCGTTGATCGCATGCATATGGCGTTCTAGCTTCAAACCATTCGAATAGGTGAAGAAACAAGAGGTGCTATGAAGGCTATCGTTGTTGTTCATGCAGTATTTGTACCTAACCAAAACCAAACGCACGTATCTGTCCCTCGCATCCCATTTTAGATGGTAGACGGTGCACTCTGGGATGAATGGATAACCATGGAAATTTGGGGCTGGTTGAACGTGTGAAGCGCTTGGATACCTGAACCTTTTTTCTGAGGGTGCCCACAATTTTTCAAAATAGCTGTTATCAGCGGCTGTCCCCACTTCGACGTCTCATTACATGCCGTCAACAGCGTGTTCGTTCTATAGACATCTCGCCAGTCCTAACATCGACGCAGACTCAGTGGCTAGTCCCTCGCCAGCGGCAGTGGGAGAATTTCTTCGAGATGATATCTATCTTGCGTGACGTGAAATGCTCTGCCAACCATGAGCCAATTTAGAGTAGTCAGATCTAGCTGACTTACAGGTAACCGTTCACAAATCTCTCCCATGCTAGAAGTTCGGGTCCCTCCAATGTTGCGCAGATACGGTCATGAGAAGATAACGCTTCGGTTGCGATATCCTGATATGTTTGTAGAACAGACTTTCCTGTAGTAGCGGAGCGATTGGAGACGTAGTTCCATGCTTCCCCTTCTAGGTTTTCTTTATGGAAGCTGTCAAAGACGTCAGCAGTTGGGAAAACGCAGTGGCTGAAGTAACTCACGACAGCACATCGTTCGTCAAATCAATGAACAGGTTAATATCTCCAATGACCTGAATATAGGACCGTAGATTAGGGTGCGCCAGTCGAGGAAAAATCATGAAAGAATAGGCTGAAGCAACTCCAGTCTTTGTACGCAGAAAGTAGGGCCAGGATACGGCAGTAGCACGAATTTTCATCGATCGAATCTCGGCATCTTCTTCTAAGGCGCATCCGGTGACGAACTCCATGGAGGCGGTAACAATTGAGTTTGCGGGAAGAGTATCCCATAGACGGTATGCATCTGAGAGATGTTGTCGAAAAGCCGTGAGGACCTCTGTGTCTTTATCATTTGTGATTAGTTTGAACTGAAAGGTCGACATTTCGAGAGGCATTCTGCGTGCCATGTCGTCTAAATAAAGCATGAACCTATAGGATCAAGTTCAATAGCATTCATTCAAGAATTCAGCGAGGAATTCGCCGTACCATGTGAACCGTGCAACATAGAGCTGAACTTCTGGGTCATGTCCTGTATAGCTCAACTGATACTCCGTTAATTACTAGCCATTTATGTAGGTCTATTGAACCTTTACCTGGGCCATAGCAACAGCATATACGCACGTCTTGTCGAACCACCCCGGAGGGAAGGCTTCATCCTGTACAAATCGACAAAAGTCGCTGTCGAGTATTTTTTGGAGGCGAGCAGCGTCGTCTTGTGACGCCACTGGCTGGCAGTAGCACAAACGAGCAAGGAATTGTTGAATGATGGTTGGGGTATCATCTGCGAGATTGGAAGGGTCCTGTGGTGGGACAGAATCGCCATTGGTATCTTTGCGGGTGACCTGGAGCCAACAGATGGCCCAATTGAAAAGCAATAATAAGAACATGCCAATGGGAATGGACAGAAGGGAAGATATGATGAGGACAACCAGTAAATTGGAGGATTCAAGGAGTGCGACTATTTAAAGAAAAAAAAAGGGAGATGCAGCTGGAAAGCTATCCCAGTCAAGACCTTGAACTACCGTGCAACAGCATGAAGTGATCCATGAAGAGAAGACACAAAGGGAGGACTAATGTTACTGATGACCATGGTAAATCAAGACAAGTAGCTGGTTTTGGCATCAGCAAAAACTGGAAAGTGCTATAACCTAGCTCCAGGGGGATTATAACCTGGTTGTGGCCTGGTTTGTGGGGGTTATGACTGGTTTTAAGGGTCATAATACCCTGCAGGTGGACTATAAACCCTGGGGAACCCATTATAGAACTACACGGTTTTTGCTGATGGGGAAGGGTGATAGAAGCAAACAACACTCTTGATCGTTCATTTGCCCCATCAAACGTAGCCTGGATAGCCACTCTTTCTCAACAGAAGAAGACAGTCGTTCTTCTGATACACCAAACGCAGAACGTAGGGAATGATCGAGGTCCACATGCAAAGATGGCCGGATGCTGCACCATCACAAACCTGTTTTCCCCGACGAGTCAAAGCATTTGGGCAAATCAAGTATCCTCACCCAATTTGTGAAGTTTGAGCGTTGAACCAGAAGGCTTCCTTTTGATGAACCACGTTTATGCAAGGGGTGCAGATCAATCCCCGAAACCAATATACACAAACATATGCACTGTTGGATCAGGGAAAAATATATCAAATCTTTGTGTGCACTCTTCCGATCTGTCGCGGTTTGAAGCAGCACTGGAAATCCTCCGGAAGGCTGTCTGTGGAGTTCAGTCGGCCATAGGAGATCGGGAGGAGACCGCCGACTTCATCTGGAACTTGTACAAAGACTATATAGCACTATATAGCATGAATAGTCAAATAGTACGGACAGGCAACCTGGGTACTATATAGCAAGGCCTCCTACTACCCGAAGGAGCGATCGACTACCTGGCACTANAGCTATCCCAGTCAAGACCTTGAACTACCGTGCAACAGCATGAAGTGATCCATGAAGAGAAGACACAAAGGGAGGACTAATGTTACTGATGACCATGGTAAATCAAGACAAGTAGCTGGTTTTGGCATCAGCAAAAACTGGAAAGTGCTATAACCTAGCTCCAGGGGGATTATAACCTGGTTGTGGCCTGGTTTGTGGGGGTTATGACTGGTTTTAAGGGTCATAATACCCTGCAGGTGGACTATAAACCCTGGGGAACCCATTATAGAACTACACGGTTTTTGCTGATGGGGAAGGGTGATAGAAGCAAACAACACTCTTGATCGTTCATTTGCCCCATCAAACGTAGCCTGGATAGCCACTCTTTCTCAACAGAAGAAGACAGTCGTTCTTCTGATACACCAAACGCAGAACGTAGGGAATGATCGAGGTCCACATGCAAAGATGGCCGGATGCTGCACCATCACAAACCTGTTTTCCCCGACGAGTCAAAGCATTTGGGCAAATCAAGTATCCTCACCCAATTTGTGAAGTTTGAGCGTTGAACCAGAAGGCTTCCTTTTGATGAACCACGTTTATGCAAGGGGTGCAGATCAATCCCCGAAACCAATATACACAAACATATGCACTGTTGGATCAGGGAAAAATATATCAAATCTTTGTGTGCACTCTTCCGATCTGTCGCGGTTTGAAGCAGCACTGGAAATCCTCCGGAAGGCTGTCTGTGGAGTTCAGTCGGCCATAGGAGATCGGGAGGAGACCGCCGACTTCATCTGGAACTTGTACAAAGACTATATAGCACTATATAGCATGAATAGTCAAATAGTACGGACAGGCAACCTGGGTACTATATAGCAAGGCCTCCTACTACCCGAAGGAGCGATCGACTACCTGGCACTATATTGTACTATATAGGACCTTGGCAAACCCCCAAAATTGGCGAACAGACAACGACGCCCGATCATAGAAACACCCAGCCAATTCAGGTTTCTGACCATGTTCTGACCATGTTCCGACCATGTCTCACCCTGTTCTCCTCATCCAGATTGCCTGTTTGGATTTACCGCCTTTTACCGCCTGCTACCCGCCCTTTCTTGTCATTCGAATCATTGCCAGTCAGGGTCACATTCAACTTGTTACTACGAATGCGAGGCTACATGAATGTATAATAGGTACTATGGAGATGTGTTGGGCGAAACAAGAGAGGAACGATTAAGGAACGTCAGCATGATTGGTTGATTTCCGCGGCGGTGCCAGACTCGTCATCAATGCCAGCAGCAGACCTACATAGGTACTTTAGCAGAGAATACACATAACTTGACGAGGCTCTAGTTGTAGGTTCCTAAGGGTCTTTATATTCTTGTCCATAAGTTTCATAGGTGGCCCATACATCAGTATCACTGAAACCCGGGCTGGTAGGAGACGCACCTTTCTTCCTCCAGCTCGGTTTTCACAGTCAATACCTCTCTGACTTTACCCGGAGAGTCAGTCCCTGTAACCATTGCTAAGCCAGTGACACAGAATGAAAATCGACAGGAACATACTGCTATCCTTCCGACTGACATACATGCTAATCTGTCACAGTTTCATCCAAGGGGGTGGCAGGATCAGAATTACCGGTCTGAGGAGGGGGGGAGCACCTGAAATAGGCTTCCAACAGGCTCTAGATCCTCCAAGGTATTGTATTATGGTGTAGAATATGTTGTTTTGAGTGTCTGGAGACTGTTCCAATACCTCAAGGCAACATGAGGTCGATTAACAACTTGCCACATGGGCCATCAGGGTCAGATGGCAAGTACAAGTCCATTTTCTGGCGTTGTAACTTTCTGGGCTAACAGATGATGAGAACAAGCAGCGGAACGAACCAAACAAAATGATCTATCAAGATCTATCAGACCACAACTTTCCCACCCATCTATACCTTCCATAGGAAAAATTGGCAGAAGAAGATGAATCCTTGTAAACTACAGCTGCTTTGTTGCTGATGTCATGGCTGGGTTGCATAGAGAGCCACTGAAAGTGATGAGAAGGGTTTGAAGCACATTTTGGCAAAGGATAGCAGGAATTCAGATGAGAGCCATGGTCATCTCCCGCAAGAAGACTCTAACCACTGCGAGCAGTGATGCTGACATTTCTCTTTTTGGAAATGCATGGGAATAACATACCCAGTAAGGCAGGAAGGGGGGGGGTGGTACTACCCCCTCTCAGCCTTAAAAAATTTTTCGACCTCATACACTAATTAAGGTCTTGCCACCCCCTTGGTTTCATCACTAAGTTGGTATCTGCAGGGGGGAAATGGTGTTGAGTTGATGGGACAAAAGAAATGATTATATTCGGTTGAGCTTCAAGTTCCAGATGTCAAGGAGAGAACATGCGGCTCAGAGTGTGAGACCATTGTAAAATTGGTTCCGAGATCCGCTGCATGGTCGTCACCCTGATCGACTTGGATATTTGGCCAGTACTGTCATCTACTATATAGTACACTGAATTTCCAATGTCCTTTGCATTGCTGGCCAAAGTAAGCTCCAGTTCTATCTGGTACTATCTGACTATCCATGCTATATACTAGTAGTAGTGGGGCTACTATTTCACTAAAATCAAGTTCCAGATGTTACCTTACCAGACCTGAAGAATATTGAACAGAGATTGGTATCTTAGTTCCATCAGGTGCCACAGCAGGAGAGATATCAAAAGCACTCAGAACCAATGCAGTAATCAGAAAGACTGAGTTTTCTGCAAGGTATTTGCCTGGACAGACTCTGTATTTGGTCAGATAATGAAAAAACAAAGCAGTCTGAGGATAAATGGACCGACATCTGAACCCAAAGCAGTATTCACTGGGATCTTGTGTTGGATTTGGTTGCAGAAACTGTTCAGATGCAAACATGTCTGGTGGAAAGACCTCGTCTGCCTGATGTGCAATGTTCCTAAGGTCACCAAAAACTGTTATGAATGAAAGGGAACCAATGCATGAATGAGAGACTTGCCAGATGTTGGGAATTACTATGGTGCCTTTGGAAATGAAATACCCTGATTTTTGAATGTAAGCACGCAGTAGAAGTGATCCAGGTAAAGTTTGCTGTTGTACTGCATATCCTCTAATGAGCACTGAGCAATATCCATGGGTAGAGGTGGGTGCCAGCACAGAGTTTCTTTTATGATGGCATGAACATAGGGAAGATTCTTCCGGTCTGCAATGGTTGGATGGCAATCTGTACTGAGTACTTCATCTAACTCAGCTTGTGCAATCTTCATCTTCTCTGAGTATTTAGCCATGGCCATGATCATGTTTAGGATAGAAGAGGAGATCTAAACACCAGTGAATGCAAGTGGTTATTGATATCTGGTACATAAACTCACTACTTCTTGGCCAGCTAAATTGAAAGGATATTGGTTAGGGTTGAAATCCAGAGTTCAATGTGAAAAGGCTTACCAGCATACATTGATGCACATGCCCATTTCACATTGTGTTCAAACACATCTTGGTCAGTGTGCTCCCCATCAAGTTTGGGCTTGAGCAGTACATCTCGAGCAAAAGATGGAGGTGCAGTACTCTGAGCCTGTATCACCCATTTAGCTGACAGTTTCATGTGAAATAGAAGGCCTTACTATCTCGCATTTAACATATTGAAATAGTGTTTCAACCAGTTTTGCAACTAGACTCCTGCCATGGTGACCAATGTGGTGAAAGCTTGTGAATGGAGTCCAAGTCGGAAGATATTTGACTATTGATCTTGTTTGTCAGCTTCTCAAGGCTGTAGAGGTACATACGTACACGATGGGACCAGATCCACCAAAAATGCACCAAGCACAGTAGCACAACTGACCATAGTCATAGCTTCCTTGGCTTTGAAGATATACTATGGTGATTAGTAAGTCAGTGTATGTGACATATGTGATTGAGCACCGACTTGGTCATTGGGAGAGTCTACTGATATCCCATAGGTTGTATTCATAATAATATGACCCACAGTTCTGAAAATAGTGAGATATGGGTTAAAGCAAATGTTGAGACTTACTTACAGCTGTGAATGGTTCACAAAATCCTCAGATGTCCTGGACAAGGCCTCATTGAACTGAAAAGCCACATCTTCCAGAACTCGATCATACTTTCTGATGGAGGATAGGCTAAATGTGACATGAATGAATTTCTGATGTGATTTCCATCGTTTGCCAAAGGGTGCAAGGGCAGTGCTCTGCAGCACAAAATACATTAAGACTATTCGAGTGACACAGTTCAATCTTCCAACTCACATTGACCAAATCCATGAGCTCGCTGGCTACAACGAGATGCGGTCGACTGCAGAACATATTTCCAGTCTTTGCAAGAAGT
Organism: Moniliophthora roreri; assembly: GCA_001466705.2. Taxonomy (NCBI): domain Eukaryota; kingdom Fungi; phylum Basidiomycota; class Agaricomycetes; order Agaricales; family Marasmiaceae; genus Moniliophthora; species Moniliophthora roreri. The sequence goes on from LATX02000178.1 coordinate 99,938, forward strand.
GCCTGCATTGAGTCAAAACTGTTGAGCACCAGTATGGAGTTCCTGAGTCTATGATAATATATGAGATTGCCTAAGCCATCATAGCAAACCACAGATCAGAACTAGAATGTAATTGGGAACACATTACACTTGCTGTATGTACTCTTTAATTGCAAGAAAAACTGCCATGGATGTTGGAGGGGGATCCAGAGAAGGTTGCCTACAATTTGCCTAAGCCAAGGTTCAGCATCGGAAGTAACCAAAAAACATACTAAAAATTGGAAAAGAGAGTGGCCCTGGGAGAAGCCTTCAGTTCCCTGGGCAGGAGGAGTTTACCTTTCAGCTGATTCTAGCAAGCAAGAATGAGAGGCCCAGAATGAAGATGGCTTCAGTGAACATGCTGGAAATAATGTTGGGGCATTGGGTGTATTCAGTTGAATGAATCAATTGATGGTCATTCATGGTATGGATATGCAAGCATAAGTATGATTTCAGTGATATCTTGAAGGAATACTTAGTACACATCAGAAGAGCTGCTCACAAATCAATGCTTCTCACTGAAATGATTCATCTCCCATTCTCAAGTTTGTCTGCTTTATCAGAACACTATAGCACCACTAGCAACCAAAAGCCACTAAAAATTCACAACACACACAATGGGAGTGGGAAGAACAGTGATACAAATAGTTGAGGGTTGACAGGATGTGGCAAGTTGAATGAAGCATAGTATGGCCCACTGAGGAAAGTGTTGAAAGCTTTTAATAGAGTGGGAAAGTTGTAGTCTGATAGGGTGTGAGGGTCTGATACATATCACTGCTGGCAGATATTGTATGATGGAGGTACATTAGAGATGGACTTTTACTAAGACAGCAGTGGGATCCTCAACATATGTTGAATGTTGTAAGCCCTTCAGGAAGAAAGGAGTCCAGAGTGAGGGGAGAGTCAATTAGTTGTCAACTCAGCCAGTGATAACTATGTCATCATCCTGTTCCCATAGCCTGCAAAGCAGGCTCTGGTGCATAGTGCCCCCCACTGAGGGGGCAGGTTAGCAGTTTATGGTTAGGGGTTAGGTAGTTAGGGTCTGGGGATGGATATATGTACAAAAACATGAGGGAGGTACTTACAGACGCATAAAATGCTACGTGCACATAGCATTAATGACTATGTCATCACCGTTAAAACATTAATCTGGTGATTCTGCTGGCTGAGTTGACAACTAATCAACTCTCCTCTCAGAAGTCTTTCCTGTGTTTTGGCACTGAATATGATACAGGACAGTTCTTATAAACATCATTTTTCATGAGTAGTTTTTGGCCTCAGGTTCAGTTATGTGCATCTCGTAACAGAAAATCCTCACCATCATACATTGGATTCCTCAGAACAATAACATTCCTAACATACTTATCAACAGAGTATAATTTGTTGTCAGCAGTAGTAGATATCAGGTAGATCAAGAGTATATAGATCGTTTTGTTCGATTGGCTTCATCATTCGGCTTTGCTCTCATCTTCTGGTTAGCCCCAGAAACTTTCTACAAAGCACCAGAAACAGACTTGTAATTGCTGTCAGACCCTAATAGCCTACTATAGCAAGTGCCTTAGTAGTTTGGAGAGGAATCCTGTGCAGTTTGAACTTATTCAAAGCTCTGCCTCTGTTCTACAACACTGGGAATCCTGAAAGACAAGGCTCATATGTACACAGCACAAGCCCAATTGGTGAGTGTCCTGTATGCAAGGGAAAAGTAAATGAAAGAAAGTGGGCAGCTTTTATGGAAATATGCTGTTATTTCATCTACCTCAACTATTTGCATGCAGTACAGTTGAACATCTCATAATGCATCACCTACATACTGATGCATAACATGTCATCATGCATAGCCAGGTTACCACTGCAACCACACATGATATATGCACAAAATCTCTTTTTGCATAGTGCATAACATTTGTGGGAGGTTATGCATTGGTACATAGCTGGAAGTCAAGTGAAAATGTTATGCAAATTTAATGCATTCAAAGGCAGGAAACTGCTGTTCACTTGATTTTTGCACTAGGAATGGATCACAATGCTGGCAAAACACAAGAATTCTAGGCCCAAAGCAGTTTGGCACTTGCCTAATGCTGGCAGGCATGAGACATCCATTAGTGGAAGAGCACCAAGAGGCATTCAATATTCAATATTCAACACTCATTACATAGTGAGAACTTTCCATTATGTCACATACAGCAATGATACTAGTTAGTCACTGAGATGTCATGCATGCATAACAATCTGGTGCTGCATAACATCTCATTGTGCATAGGCCAAGGGCCACCCCAACTCTATGCATTATGAGATGCTCAACTGTACTTACATTTGCTGAGACTCTGCTGCATTTTTGGGCTTCTCTTGATAATACATGATGACTGCCGTGCATGCTGATGAAACTGTTTACCCTTGGTATATCTGAAAACTAGAGGATAACTCATGCCAATGGCACTTATGTATAGGCTGGGTGGGCCTCAAGCTGTTCATTGTGAACCTTTGGTTCACTCCTTGCAGCCTAATGGAAGTAAGTGCTTGCAAGGCTGCAGTGAGAGTGATAGTGAGCTTGTGCCCGTGGTGCTAGGAATGATCACTCAAGAGAGAGGGGCAAACTGCTCATTGCCAAACCTTCAGTTCTCTGCTCCTTGCAGCTAGTGAGGGTGGCGAGTCTAATTGTAGATGGATGACTTCACCATATCATGATCTATTGAAGTTGCTCACACATACCACAACAGTTATTCTTTGGTCCTGTGTAGAGGAGTAGATTCCATGCTTTCCTGTAAGCTGACTCAATTGCTTGTACCTCATTTGCTGCTGAGCTATTTCAGGCATCATGTTGGTGGCTCGTTTGTGACAGCGACTGCATGATAATTTGATGTTCCTAACTTATGTCTGATATTGTGATGACCCAATGTGCATGGGCTGCCATGTGAATGTGTTACAGTTTGGAAACTGATGAAAACACCCAACAATGTCAAGACACAATCCCGGTGGATTGACAGCAATGCAATTACTTGCTAAAGTGGGTCTGATAGCAGTTTCCAGCCTTGTACAAGTGGTTTTTATAAGTCGACTTCTCACTCCACATATCGTGATACTAGGCCTGGCCTGGCCTGACACCTTCTCCAGTTACGAGTCAGAGTTTACGAGGATTCATCTTCTTCTGCCAATTTTTTCCATATATGAAAGGTATAAGATGGGCAGAAAAGTTGTAGTCTGATAGATGTTGAGTTTGGTTTGTTTTGTTGTTTGGCTTTCGGTCTCATCATCAGTTAGCCCCAGAAAGTAGGAGTGGGCAATTCCCAGTACTGCCATGTCCAGCTTATTAATGCATACAGCTACCAAAAACATGTCCACTGCTCATTCGTTCTAAACCACCACCTCAATCAATGTATTCTAATACTCTGCAGCCAATATCTACCTGAAGTCATATTGTATATCAATTAGTAGCTATGAATTATAAGAGAGAAATAGTATGTCATTCCATTAAAGCATTATTAGCCTCCTCTTCAGCCTCCTCCTGTTCCTCCTAAGATGGTGCTATGATATGAGCCTCCGTAATTCCTTTGGGTGTCAGTTGAGGACCATTTTCTATGTTGGATGACATACTTGGCACATTTCTTTGATGATTTTCACACTGCTGTAATGCCACCCATAGCATCTTATTCTTGTCTGCCCGAAGCTCTCTTGCCTGCTTCCCTCTACTTTTTGGTGTCACTGAATCACTCTCAAAATCTCAAAGGTAATCAAGTTGATCATCAACATCATCAACTCAACAGAGAGCTTCAACTTCCTGGAGTGACCTGCACAATCTTGAGCCAATTTCAAGAATATGCTCATCCTTGGCATTTTTCTGTCTCTTCTTCTCGGCAGCCTTCTTGCAATTCAAATCCACAGCTCTTTTCTGACCCTGAACTACATCTTCTTTTCTTTTCCTCTCCAAACCACTTGCATCCATTTCCTGTGCAGCTTGACAACCATTCATGAAGTCCTCCTCCCAGTAAACCAATTCTATGAAAGCCTTAGTGTCATTGTGCATTACAAGAGCTTTTGCATTATGTTGATGAAGAGATTGATTCGGATGAGCCCTTGCATCTACTCTGTATGACTCTAGCTTCCCCTTATTGTTATCATTTGTTGCAGGCATCCAAGCTTGCTCCAAATCCTTGCTTGATGCTAAGTCAATTGCACCACTCTCAGCATACTCCTCACTAAACTGTTTCCAGGTCCCTAGCACACCCTTCAGAAATGCAACCAGTATCCTATGGATGTGAGGCAACTGTGGGAGGAGTTCTCGTGCTGCATCCATGGTGTCTGGGTATACCCATTCTAAACTGTCAAGCATGGATGCTGTATGAAAGATATAGAGACCAAGCAAGAGGTTTGGGTCATCAATAAGTCCTTGCACAAAGGTACATACTTTTTTGTATAAGGGCCCAAGAGCTAAACCATTTGCACCTTCAGCACATACAGCTCGCATGTAAGGAGCACTGACAGTGTTTGTATAGAAGGTGATGGCTACCATTTCAGTAAGTGTTGAAAGATCCTGAAGTGCATTGAAGACATTGATCTCAATGTTCATGAATGCAGGCTTTGTTTTTGCATCTTGGACATCCTCAAGGAACTGTATGTGGTCTTTATGGAATGCAAGAAGTCAACAGCAGGCACTGCCATATGCTCCAAAGTGAATATTGCTGGTATCGGGAAATCAGCCATAGCCAGAACCATGCTGGACTTCAAAATAGTGTTGGTAAGTGTCGCTATAGCCTTTTTTGTTGTCTTTATGATTGAATATTGCACCTGCTAGTGCTGCCATTTTAATAGCACCACATGTAGATGCCTCGAGAGCTGTGATTTCCTGTTCTGTAGGCTCACCACCCTTTGCAGGGTCCAGTGCTCTTTGAACAAGTGGTGCATTGGCTTTGTTGGCAAGGGGTATTGGTGGAGTGAGCTTCTTTTCCTTCTAGTAAGCCATCATCTCCATGTTGCCACCTTGAAAACTGTTAAGGTCTTTGTGCATGCAGCAGCCACACCACAGAAAGAGCTCGACATCATGGTGTTCATCAGCAGGAAGCTTATCAAAGCCCTCACTGCCAAGACAAAGTTTTAGTCCATCTACAACATCACAGTCAAACTTCTTTTTCTCCTCAGGTGACTTAGCACAATAGACTAATTCACCTCCGATCTGTGTAACCTTTGCCATCCTCTCCTTGTGTATCATCAACAGTAAATCTGCCAGCTCAATGTCCAGCATTTTCTCTTTGCCCCATTCCATCAATAAAAAGACTCGCTTCCATTCCTTAACCATCACAGCTGTCTTCTTCTCTGAAGAAGCATGGTCTCCACACATCTCTCAGATGATCTTGAGAATATGGAATATAGTGAGTTTCCAACCTAGTTGTTGTGGCAAGGGACTTGAATTGAAAGACTCCATGATGCTGTGGAAGTGTGATTGCCATCTAGTAAGTGACATCTCTGCAGTATGATCAGGTGTTGATGTGATACTGGCAAACTGAATGATGACAGGCAATGAATCAGTCACCATGGCTTCTCTATCCTTGTAGTGAGGGGCCTTGAGGTGCAAGTGACATGAATCAAAGTTAACTTTTTGATTTGTTGTGCTATTAGCACTGAGTGTAACATTCTGAGCCATAGCCAATTCATATCCAGCCTGAACCTGAGCTGCATGATATGCCTCCAACTGGATATGGCCAACTGTCCTCCTGCTCATCTTCCTCTTCATTGTCACTCCGAATGCAGATGCAACAACCTGCAGCAATTCCCCAACTCTCTCTCGCACACATTCTGCCCATACCAATGCACAGGATAAGGCCCATAGTTTCTCACAATAGAAGTTTTTCTTCATGATGTGTGCCATTGCTGCCTTTTTAAGGCTTATTCAACTGCATGGTTCATTGTTCCATGGAAATGTGAGACAACCTTCCATAATGCATCAACACACTTCCATGCATCATCCCTGGACCCAACAGCAGCCTGAAGCTTCCCCTCCAACTTTGTGTTTTCCTTTTTCAGGTCCACAACCTCTTTCTCAAGCAACTTGAATGCTGTTGTAGCCTTGAATAATTGCACCTGTTTATGCTCCTTCTTCAGTGCCCCATTCTCTGCCTTCAATGTCTTTACATGATTTCTAATGTGTCTGATTGTTCATTTCATGGTATTCCAGGTTGTTTTCATAGCCTTCATCATTTTTACAGCTGTGCTGTCGTGACAAGAAGAGTATGGTGCTGGTTCCTGGGGCTTCAGATCACTGTTTTCCTTGTCTGGATTCCATCTGAATTTATGGCCATGTGCCAGCGCTTCAAGCTGGGTGGTTGATTTCATCTTCCTCTTTTTGGGCATCAGAACATTGACAGATCCATGAATGTTAAACTCAGTTCTGTGACTATACATAAGATCAGATGGAAATTTAGAGGTAAAAAAGTATAACTCACTGTGTATCCCTTTTTTCTCTATGAGGTACTGGCAAAAGTGTAGATAGAGAGGATGTCCAGTATACAGAAGGTATACTTTTCAGGTGAGGTTGCAGGAGACAACGCGTTGGGACACACTTTGTCACACTGTGACATGCCTTTTCTGTGACAAAATCTCATCGATCTAATACTGACTGCCATACACCCGGAATCCCCAAAATAAGTAACTGATACCTGATTTGGTCCATTTTCAAGCAAAAAGGAAAGAGGATTAACAGGGAATATCAGAATTGGCTGAGATCATGTATGCGTTTCTGGCATATCTTCCTCAAAATTTCACGTATCTAGAATTCATCTTTCTATTTTCAAGATTATGATTTTACATTATTTTTCGTGAAGAAAATGATTTTTTTCATTGACATGGACAGAAGTTATAAGGGGCGGACAATTATTGGCTGAAGCCACCAAACAAGACCAAACTCAAGCGAGCGGCGCGGGCAATGCCCACTCCCACAGAAAGTTACAACGCCAGCAAACGGACTCGTACTTGCCATCGGACCCTGATGGCCCACTGCGGCAAGTGGTTCTGTTCAGTTGGCCGTAGGTACATTATCTTTACCGCGCGGACCGCAAGTTGATCATCACGGATGGGACCGCACTGGTAGTGTCAGACTTCGGCACTTGTACGGCTGTGCAGCTCATCTCCTGCTACCTCCTTGACCCCACCTCCCAAGAGGACTCTGCCTCAAACTAGCTTTTAATTTTAGGACTAGCTACAATATCTTAATGATCGGAATTCCAGAGCCTAAATACGGCGTGCCTCTCATTCGGCTCCACGACTTTCTGGTATAAAGCTTGCGATGTTGAGTCTCGACATCCAGCCCGACAGGATCTTCTCGCCATCTCCTGCCAGAAATGCCTTTCATTTCGAATGGCGTTGAGGAAGTCGCCGAAAGTGCTAGTATTGCATACTTGTACGTCATTTCCTCGAGATCTTGGGAGTGTTTGCTGCTCATTGCAATTGCATTTTCAGTATTGGCCCGATTGTGTGTATCCCATTTGTGACGAAACCCCTTATACAATTCTCATTGCACCAAGTTTATCGGGAACATTCTTAATTGGATGTTGATGGGAACTTTGGTTGTGCAAGCATGTGAGTCTTTTCGAGTTGCATTACCGCGACTGCTTGACTTGGGCTTGACTGGGTATCACTTGAAGATTCATACTACCAGCGTTTCGCTAAAGACCGTATCATTATACGGGCACTTGGTAAGTGGCGCTCACAAAGCACCCGATCAACACAACTAAGTAAATCGCCCAGTTGCCGTACTCTTCGTGCTCGATATCATCCAGACAGTGATCCTTACTGATTGCGCGTGGTTCTTCATGGTTCGGGAGTGGGGCCAAGCCAAGAACTTAGGAACTCTTCCATGGTCTGCGGTGATGATTCCATGTCTAAGTGGTGTGGGTAGGTGACCATTTCTCGCTCAGAACCGTTTGGTAGTTCTAATTCACCCGTATAACAGTAGCTGCTATGGTCCAGACATTCTACGCCTGGTGAGCATATGCACGGCAATGGAGAGCTTAGCCCTTGATGGCTTTGGGTACTCATATACTACGCTACTTTCAGGCGCATCTGGATACTGTCCAGAACACGAGTGACGAAAGCATTAGCAATCATCATCATTCTAGTCAGTCTAATCTTCGGATCATATGTTCGTTCTGCAATGGCATTTTTCCCGTACAGATTGCTATTGCTCAATGCTTGGCAGGGATAATAACTTCGGGCGAGGCTAGTAGGACGTGACTTCAGCCAGCAAACCAAGCTAACTCAGCACACGGATAGCTTTTTCGTAACTCAGACCAGGAAAACCTTGGTCGCTTGCACCCTGGCTTTTCTGTACGAATATTTTCAGCCTCGTGCAAGATTCCTTATTAACAGAAATGAAGTTTTGGTCCGCAGGAAGCTCGGCGGCAGATATCCTGATAACTGGGTGTATGACCTACTTAGTGAGTCTCGCATCCTGGTGACGCGACGTGACGACTACTGACGGTAGCCGCCCCTTGTTTCCAGCTTTACACGGCAAAACGTCAAACGTCCTGGGGTGCTTCAGAGACGATGTTGACAAGATTGATCAATAACACCATCCAAACTGGCCTTCTCACTGTAGTTTGTGCCTGCATTCAAACGTTCCTGTTTGAGGATTATACTAGTAGGGGAAAGAATACCGTACGTGAATCCTCAGTCCTCCCACTGCAATTGACTAAGTACGCTTCATTTTCTTGAAGTGCTTACATTCTCGGAAAACTGTACGTTGAACCATTGCCTACTCATTCTTGAGCGAAACACTCATATACAAGAGCAACAGATACTCAAACAGCTTGATGTTAACCCTCAATCTTCGGAGACCAAGATTGGAAACCACGCAACGAGGCTCGAATCAGCCAGTTGATACGCTACCTATTAACTATTTCCGATCGACTGATTTTCGTGACGCTGAAAACATGAGCATGTATCCGGTTGGACAAACAACGACTGCGTTGGATGGTGAAACTGGCACCCAGATGAAGGGGGCACAAGAAGAAACCTATAGAGCACCAAAGCATCTCGATGTCGGTCCAAATCTCTCTTAATTTTGGATTGAAAGCTCACCGCATCACTGACCACAGCAGGATGAAGATAGAAAGGACAATTGGAAGCTGGCACAGGCAAATCAGGCGATCGAGATTCGCATTGAGCACTCCACTGCAACTGCATGACCCCCTCTCACGTAGCACAAGTCCTAATTCCCAGAGCTAGCCCGACGTAGTTTAAGAACGTGCTCCGTATATATGTACTTTTGCTTATGATACATTTCCAGATCATACTTCTATGGATAAAGTAGATCAGGTTGTGCTTACCCGTGATTCGCCTTGGATTTCTTTCAGAATAAAACCCTCCAGTCCACCACAGAGCCATAGTTCTTGGACACTGGCACCAACTGACTTGAAGTTATAAACCTTGGTGCCATTAGTAGACTTGACTACTATTTGTCCGTTCTCCATGCCCACGTCAATGGAGAGACCTTTGTCTACCGTGAGCTCGCCATCCTTTCCACCAGCACCTCTCTGACCATCTTTAGCATACTGCTCCGTAAGGTCCTTCAATAGCTCGGGGCATTCTAAGCAGACAAGACCATTATTGATGGCATTGCGCTTGAAAATGTCTCCAAAGGAACCTGCGACCACTACAGGAATACCAGCGGATTTGAGTGCAGTGGCTGCCTGCTCTCTGGATGATCCGGTCCCAAAGTTGTACCCCGAAACCAGAATCACACCACATTTGGTGCCAGGAGTCTCTGGAAGGGACTTTTGCTGGTCTCTGATAGCAGCGACATGACTTGCAAAACTTGGGTCGTAATTCTCCATGACAACCTCCGCCTGACGCTCGAGGGTAATGTCATCCTGGTATGTGTATTTACCAGGATAGATACCATCTGTGTTTACGTTATCCTGTGGTGCGAAGAGAAGTGGGCCGCTGAATGTCGAAGGGAAGCCAGGGAGAACAGGGTCGTTCTGCGTGGTTGCAGAAGAGGTCGGTTTGGATGCGTCATTGCTTATCGAGAAAGTGGGGACTCGAACAGGCGGAAGAAGGGAAGGATCTATGGATTCCGGGCTGCAAATGTATCCTTTGATCGCACTCGCTGCTACAACAGCAGGACTCGCAAGATACGCTTGAGCCTTGGGAGAACCCATACGGCCTTTATAGTTCCTGTTCGTCGCACTGATACCGACCTGACCCTCTTCCAACAGCCCAGTCCCCAACCCAATGCATGGGCCACATCCTGCAGGAAGAGGCTTTGCTCCGGACAGAACCAAAGTCTCCCAATCACCAAGTCGTTCGGATTCCTGTTGCACGGCTGAGCTGGCGGCTGCGATGTAGAACTCGACACCTGATGCGACTTTGTTGCCTTTCATGACCGCTGCGGCAGCCGCGAGGTCAGATACACGCGAATTCGTGCAGCTGACTAGGTAAGCCTTCTGAATGTCGATACGCTTGGATTCAAGCTCGGGAAGCGGTGTGGAGACCTTTACGCTATTTGGGCCGGAAACGTGAGGAACGAGACTGGAGAGGTCGAAGATGAGATGTGAAGAGTAGTCGGCATCCGGGTCTGATGCTAAATTGGTAGCTCGAAGAGCATCCAGTCGCCGTCTGTTTATCCGAGGATGTTCGGGCGGCGGAGGTATTGATGATGATATCGAGAATGTGCGGAATTCGAGTTTCTTCAATGTGTCTTCGTACCAACTGAGAGTTGTGTCATCGACTGGGAATACACCCACGAGTGCACCCCACTCAGTCGTCATATTTGCAATCGTGAGGCGATCGTCAATGGTAAGAGCAGAAACGCCATCTCCCGTAAACTCAATGGCAGCGTTGAGGACCTCGTCATTATTGAATGATCCACAGAGGGCAACAATCACGTCCTTCCCGGTTACACCTGGTGCCAGCTTCCCCCGCAACTCGACCTTCACCATTCGAGGCACTTGCCACCATGTTTTTCCTGTTGCCCACAAAGCTGCCGCATCGGTACGGACTATTGGGGTACCAACACATCCAACACCACCATACATATTGCTATGGCTGTCGCTGGCGACCGTCAAAGTGTGGGGAAACGCGTAGCCTTCCTCGACGAGAACCTGGTGTCCTATTCCGCGACCGGCTGGGTAAAAGTCTACTCCATGCTGACGTGCAAAAGCCTCTATGGACGCATATTTAGCAAGGTTCTTTGAACTTTTGTTCTGCACATCGTGATCCAGCGTGAAGACCGGCTGAGATGGGTTGTGTATTTGCTTTGCGCCTATTGACTTGAATCTGTCGGAAACATTAAGATCACAACTTGACAGGAAAGATCATACGCACTTGCTGATTACTGGACCGGTATTGTCATGGGTCATGACATGCTCTGGGCGAATCATAACATAGTCTCCTGCCTTTACAATCTTCCCTTCTCCAAGGCCCACCGCATACTTTTGAACGACCTTTTCGATGACAGTCTGAGAAATATGTGGTTTTTTGTCAACTACCGTCGCAAATGTCCGAACATAGTAGAGACGTCTGCACGACGTCTGAAGCGACGTTAGTAGCACCATGAAGGCGGAGGAAAGAAATTTCGCTGGCCAATCAAAAGAAGTCGAAAGCCATTGGCCGAACATCCGGCGCTCTTCGGACTAGAAGCCGACTAGAAGCTTCCTCTCGCCAGATAGACCAGTCCTATAGATTATAGTTTCCCCTACACCGACCTAATCACTTACTAGACAGACATAAACTGAGATGGCCTAGTCTTGATACAAGACTTTGTTATTGACGCTCCAGGGAACCATCGAGCCTCTGAATTTCCCCCTTGGATCACTTTTCAACGACAGAAGATATTGCTAACCAACAAAACAGGCGTGATGACACTATTCGCTGCATCACCATTTGTTCATCGAAGCCAATCTTTCACTGGTTCAGACGCAGAGAACGACGAGCTGATATCTCGTTGCTTAATACCCTTCCACGGCGCATGAGAAATCCGAGTATGTATTCGCGCACATACCCTTGAATACGAAATGCGCAGGGTCGGGGCGGCACGATGAGCCACATCTCTGATCAGCTCTAAGATCTAAGAGCTGATCAATGGTCCCGTCGCTCGGAACGGGCAATCGATGGTACTCACCGTCACAGGAATCCTCGGGCTTCCGTTATCACGCCTTTAGAACAGGTATATATACCCTGCAAGGATGTAGCGTCTCTGATCCGTTCTTCCACCACCAACCATGTCTGTCCCACAACTCGCACAATTCAAGGTCCCTGCTATTGACAATGAGCCCATGGTACTTATGTCTTCTCTATTGAGTGCACTTATCCGTCCTCATTCTTACATTTCAGAAATCATACGTACCCGGCTCGCCAGAGCGAACTGCTCTGCAAGCTGCCATCGATGAACTGCAGCAGCAACTCCCCCTCGAAGTACCCTGTGTCGTCAATGGGAAACCTGTGAGTTACTCACGCTACGGATCTTGAGTTTGATCAATAATATTGACTTCGGATCTTGAGGTCAAAACAGGCTCACAAGGGAAGCAACCACTTCCTCATGACCACGCAAAGAACCTCTGCACCTATTACGAAGCTGATCCTGCCACTGTCGCCAGCGCCATCGACGGCGCGTTGGCCGCGAAGGAAGAATGGGAGAACATGCCTTGGAACGACAGAGCTGCAATCTTCTTGAAGGCTGCGGATTTAGTTAGTGGGAAGTATCGGTATAAGCTCATGGCAGCAACAATGCTCGGACAAGGAAAGAATGCATGGCAAGCTGAGATTGATGCTGCAGCAGAGGTGCGAGACCTTCTCAGACAGTGAGGATCCGGAACTAATAACGCGCTTTCTGTGTCTCTAGCTTGCAGACTTTTTGCGATTTGGGGTCAAGTTTGTTGAGCAGCTGTACTCCTTGCAGCCAGAGAAGAACGCTGCCGGTTCTTGGAAGTGAGTTGGGCCACCCTATCGCGGACACATTCCTGACAGTATCCAAAAAGTCGTACCGAATACCGCCCTTTGGAAGGTTTCGTTCTCGCTGTATCGCCATTTAACTTCACCGCTATCGGAGGAAATCTCTGTGCTGGTGCGCAATCTGATGATTGTTACTACAACCGTCTTCTGATAGGCCGAATCTAGTACCTGCTCTCGTAGGAAATGTCGTCGTTTGGAAACCTTCACCGATGGCCACCCTTGCCAATTACATCACCTACAAGATTTTTGAAGAAGCGGGTGTTCCAGCTGGTGTCATTCAATTCGTACCTGGTCCTCCACCGGAAGTTGTCTCGCAGGCCATTTCACACAAAAGCTTTGCCGCCTTGCACTTCACCGGCAGCACCCTTGTCATGAAGAAGCTCTGGAAAGATATCTCTGCAAACCTCGAGTTATATAAGGGATACCCCAGAATCGTAGGTGAGACCGGAGGCAAGAACTGGCATATCATACATTCGTCTGCAGAAGTAAAGAATGCAGTCAACCAATCAATTCGTGGAGCCTTCGAATACTCCGGTGAGTGTGGCTTAGTGTATCAAAGTCATCGCTAATGTTCTCCAGGCCAAAAATGTTCGGCGCTCTCCCGACTATACGTTTCCTCTTCTCAGTGGAATGGCGGATTCAAAGATCTCCTCTTGTCCGAGATTGCCAAAATCAAAGTCGGTAACCAGCTGGAGTGGACGACCTTTATTGGTCCTGTGATGTGAGTGTTATGGATCACCTAGACGGGCTGGTTCTGATTTCGTTCCATTCAGCAACCGACCTGCTTTTGATAAGATCACAGGCTACATCCAGAAAGCAAAAGATGCAGGGGGCGAAATACTGATTGGTGGTACAAGTGATGACTCGAAGGGATACTTCGTCCAACCCACCGTCATCCTTACCAAGGATCCTCAAAGCGTTACTATGGTCGAGGAAATCTTTGGACCGGTGCTCACCGTCTACGTCTACGAAGATGCTGACTTTGAGAAGACTCTCGAGTTGATCGACACAACTTCCCAGTACGGTTTGACTGGAGCCATGTGAGCATAAAACGCCCTTCGATACCTACTATCATTTCTGATCATTCCATGAAGCTTTGCCACCGACCGCTCAGCGCTCATTACAGCAACAAACAAGCTTCGTTATGCAGCTGGTAACGTCTACTACAACGAGAAGTGCACGGGTGCCGTTGTAGGACAACAACCATTCGGTGGTGCTCGCGCAAGTGGAACGAACGACAAGGCTGGTAGCATCAACATTTTCTACAGGTTTGTCAGCGCGAGGAGTATCAAAGAGAACTTTGTGGGACTAGAAGGCTTCCACTACCCTTCCAATTTCGACTGAGCGGCAGGGTATTCAACCTGTAGGGATTCAAGAAAATCATAGCAGTTGTTGAGATGTACTTGTATATAGTGTAGCTTGTAAACAGCATAGACTTCCAGCGTTTGATAGGCACGAGAGAGTGAAAGTCAATCAAATTTGCAGGCCATTAATTATTAGTACAATGGAATGCTAATACAGTCCAACTAATTAGTTGATACATATGATACAGGGCAGTTAGTGATACAGTGAAAAATCGTCCCAGTGTTCCAAATACAGTCCATCCGTAAAAAGTCCTTTTAAACGAGCTTTGCCAGAGAGATCTCGTTCGTCTTAGCGTTCGTGGAGAAATACACGTTCTTCAGGAAAGTATCGCCAACCTGGAACCGGTCAGTCACGATGAACCAATCTTGCCAAATCCTGACACTCACCAACCAAGAGTTATTAGCAAGCCCTTCAACCGTTCCAATTCCAGAAAGACAGTCTCCATCACCCAGGTTTGCAAACACCAAATCACGGGAATCAATCTCAAATGAAAGTCCCCCAAAAGACAGCGCCACGGTCGCGTTTGTGTCACATGGAACATGGAAACGACCAAACTCGTCGGTGGAAGTTCCATCAATCAGGCTGTGGATCTTCTCAACGTCGGCGCGAGGAGCTGCGAAGAGGGTGGTGCCAGTGTCCAGGAGCGCCTCTCGCCTACCAATACCAGTATCTTTGCCGTCAACCGTGCTGTTATCGGCTTGGGCAACCCAGAAACCAATGGGCGAAATATTGGGTAAAGTGACGAGAGTTTCAGAGTCGTATTTAGAGTCATCCAAGCCGCCAAAGGTGATCGAACCGTCATCTGTGTTATCTTTGCGGCGAGGGATCCGGTAGGACACGATGGCTTCATCAATGAGTCCACTAGCAGCTAGGGTTTCGATGGCCGTTGGGCCTTGCAACTCCGACAGCGACTGAATAGGACGTTGAGCTTGGGGTATTAACAAAGAAGAAAAGAGAGGACTGACAGATAATGCGAGTCCCATTAGTCCATCAAAGGGGACATCATCACCTGAGAAATCGGTAGATTCGAGCGTGGCGACACCAAATTGCAAGTTTGGAATCCTGAGGCCACCAAAGGTGAATCGATCAAGCACTTTTGTGCCTTCAACATGTCCGCCTCCATAGGTAACCTCGAATGGCACTTTCATGTCGATGAAGGATGATGAAGATTTGGGGCCAAGGAAGGTATGAGGACCCTACAGAGTGGACTAAGGACTTGAAGATTGAGATTGTCAAGAAAACTTACGCAGTCACCACCACCGCCTGCTTCGTCTGTTCGACAGTTTTCGCCTCCAACCCACTATAAAAGGTTTGAGTATTATTAGAAACGCATGGAAGGCCGTCAAGACCCACAAGATCAGCAGATCCAGAGTCCATCAACAAACGAAAGTCTCTGGATGGAGTCCCCAGTTCAACTGTTGCAAAGTATCCGACGTCGCTAATCGAGTGTCAATTGATTGAAAGCGAACATTAAAACGAGACAAACTTCGCTCTGAATGAATGTCAGTTGACTGAAGAAGAAAGACAAGCACGATAAAACGAACATGATGTTTAGTTTGAGTGAGTTGTTGCATTCTGGAGGTGGAGCGTCGCCAGCACATTTATCTTGTCTCGAAACTAATCCAGAAGCCGAGACACCCTCGAACCGTTTAACTAGCTGATCTCGGAGCTCTTCGTCAGAAGGCTTTGGGCTACGCGTCATGTGAGAGACGCGGACACGAGCCCGGTTGATGTGCTGCTGAAGAAGCTATTTAGGATCTATCAGCATACCATTGTTCGAAACCTTGATTGAGAGACTTACTACTTGCGGGTGAAGGTCACCGGCATGTTGAGCCTGTGTGATAGGTTTCAAAGGCAAGGTAATCATTCCTCGTCTCCTGGAAAGTGGACGCGCATCGGCGATGGTGAAAAAGAGTGCGACGAGGCAAGCGACTAGCGCGGTAGAGGAGAATTGGGCTTTCATGACGGGTTTGCTGAGGCTGATCAATGGTATGTAGTGCAACAATTAATTCCAAATTCGTGGGGATATGTTGTATCGTGGTCCAGTGTCAGTAAAGATCGTCGGTGTCGTCAAGAATCAAGGCTCAAACCAGGAGCGAGGAAAGGAACCGGGAAGGGTTGGTAGGGCGGGCAACTGGAGTATATGCATTGTACAAGGGCCTTTTAAAGTGGAGCCTATGACAATAGAAAGAACAATGCGTTGCAAGGTGGTCTGTAATACTTAAAAGAACAAAGGCGTGCAAATGTACAAATATTTGGGACAAACATCCGGAGTAAATCCGGGTAAATGTGGCTTATGTCATCGTCACCATCTTCCGATGGATCAAGCTCACGGCTAGCGGCGGGGAGCCTAGTATATAACATATGCTAATGAAGGTGAGTCCTTTTAAACTATAATGTATATATATAACCAGTGTTTAGGAACCTTTTCTTGCTTTCAAGGTCATTCTACCGGAAGACGTTTGCTCCACTACCACTCGATACTAATGCTCATGCAGTATCACATACATACCTGCTGTCAATGATAATCCCATAGACCTGGGAATTATGACCATCTCCCATCAACTTCTGTGAATCGAAGGACCACTCAGCAGACCGTCCTCGTACAATGTGTCCCGTCCCGTTCGGACCCGGCAGCGGCGGCGCTGCGAATAGCGAGCAAGACAGACCAACTTAAATACGAGCATGCTGCAGTCTCGTGCTAGCCCCTTTCCTATCACCCCCCATATCCCCCATATCCCCAGCCTCAATGCTCCTTGGACTAATATCGGCAGCTGCAGCATGCTTCTTGGTGGCCTATCGGATACGGAGGCGACCTCGTCATCTTATTCCTCCAGGGCCACCTAGCAGTATACTGCTGGGGAATATCTTCCAGATCCCGAAGGAAAGTCCATGGTTAGCGTTCGCTGGCCTGAGAGAAACTTATGGTGCGTTATTACTCTATCCAATCTAGCCTATATATATTCATTTCTTAAGCTAGGTGACATTACCTATTTTCATGGGCTAGGAAATGGCGTTCTTGTCATCAATTCTCTGAACGCTATCTATGACTTACTGGACAAGCGTGGCAACATATATTCTCACCGACCAATTCTCACCGTAGGGGGCGAATTGATGGGACTGGATCAGGTACGTGTTCATGATAACATCAAAGCTCCAGAAGCTAATCCATTGAAATAACAGACAACTGTTCTAATGCATCATGGACCAGAATGGCGAGAACATAGGAAATTGGCCCATATCGCACTTAACCCCGCAGCGGTCAAGAAGTACCACGAATCTCAGGAAAAGATTGCCGCCTTGCTCTGCAGAGATCTGCTAGATCGTCCTAAAGAATTCCACGCGCTTGCACGTCTGTGAGCTATTTTCATTACAGACTCCGTACAGGTCTTCCATTCACCGGAGCAGAGCAGCCGGACGTGTCGTCATGTCTGTAACCTACGGCTTATCCATCGAGAACAGCATTGAGGTCAGTACAGGTAGTATTTAGCGTGTCTATAATTTTAACCATGTTCTAGCATATTAGCTATGCGGAACGTTTTATGGTAGAAATTGGTAAAGCCCTTCTCCCTGGGGCATACCTTTGTGACCTCCTACCTTTCCGTAAGTGTTCCATGAAAACCAACCGCACTGAGAAGGCTGAATAGCACTGTGAAAGTCAAATACTCTCCATCCTGGGTTCCGTTTCAAAAGGAGGTTACCAAGATGAAAGGCCTGATCAATAAGGTGTTGAATCAGCCGTTTGATCACTTTCGACAAGAATTGGTGTGTATACTCAACCCCCATTCTACCATAAACCCTGACAGATCGTACTAGCAAACCGGAATAGCTGGTCCTTCTCTAGCTTCTGATATTTACGCGGCTGGAGACGCTGAAAACGCCTCCGCTGAAATGCTCAATACTGTCAAGTGGGTCTTGGCAACGACTTACAACGGTATGTATCTCGTGCCGTTTGGGTATATGGCCTCACTGTCACCACTTTTAGCTGGCGCAGAAACCGTGGGTTATCCTGCGGTTTATATTTGCCTTATTCCTCACCGAATAAATGTAGACTCACGGAACCACAGTGTCTTTTATTCTGGCGATGGCCAGATACCCCGACAAGTTACGTCACGCGCAAGCAGAGATTGACCGGGTTCTCGGCGGAAAGCGTATGCCAACCATTGCCGACATGCCTAACCTACCATATGTCAATGCATTGATCAAAGAAACGATGCGTTGGTGCCCGGTGGTACCTATGAGTGGGTGTTCAGCACTTCGGTCTTTATCGTGTAGCTGATGTCTCCTGGAATTCTAGGTTTACCCAGAAGATTAGCGGAGGATGACGAATACATGGGATATCATATTCCAAAGGGTACAATTGTCATGCCTAACGTCTGGTGAGCACTCTTTGGTAAAGACGGCTTCAGTCTTTAACGTATAATACACTTAGGTGCATTGCTTTCGCTCCAAATCGTCGACATGATCCGCACAAGTTCATCCCTGAGAGATTCTTGGACTCAGATTGTACCGAAGAAACTGTGGACCCTTTTACATATTCCTTTGGATTTGGAAGGAGGTTTGTGAAGCGCTTGTTTTATGTCTATGTGCACCATAATTGAACTTTGAACTTTGATTTCAGAGCCTGTCCCGGCAAGGCGCTTGGGCAAAACTCTGTTTTCATATTCATCACATCCATACTTGCTTCTTTCAATATCTCTTTTCCTGAGGATTGCGATGACAATCCCGATTTCCTTGGAGGTGTTGTTAGGTAAGTTCTCGAATAACTTTGGTTGAGATCACGCTGAACCGTGGTCCCAGTTACCCCAAACCTTTTCGATGTAACATCACGCCGCGTTCAGCAGATCATGCACAGCGCATCAGAATTCATTGTGAAAACCTGCTTGGAAAAGACATGTTGTAGCTTGGTGTATTTCAATGTTATTTTGTATGAATGAATAATAAAATTTGCTTTCATATTACATTCATCTAAAAAGTGGGCTTCTCTGGGATACCCTGTACAACGGCCTTCCACGCAGGTCGGGAGGTAAGGTCGTTCCACCATCTTGTGACATTGGGTCCTTGCTTGGACATAATGTCGCTCCCGGCGACGCTCAACATCGAGCCGTAAGGAAGGTGGAACAGGTCCGCAAGGGTGATTTCCTGGAATGGGGAATATTAGTTGACAATGACGGGCTGTGAGCGGGCAGAGGCGCGTACGTCGCCAGCGAGATATTTCTGCTTTCCAAGGATGACTTCAAACGCCTTCAACTTGGCATCGAGAGCCTCAATTAAGCTGTTGAAGATCTGAGCATCAGGAACGCCACCACGCCGCCTGAAAAGTAGTACACTGTTTAATTGAATTAGATAGTGCGATGAACAACGTACTTTTTGAAGACATTCTCGTAGACGGCCTTTGACGCGAGAGCATCAAAGTTGAACGATTCAACCGATGCGGCTTGCTCATAGAGGGCATATGCCTTTAGATCGCTTACATCGGGGGTAAGTTTAGGGCCCTTGTCGGCGTATTTGGCGCTGAGGTATCGACCAATGGCTCTTTGGATTCATACAGAACGAAACCGTCATCATCCTGCGAGAAAAGATTAAATATTAATAAATAACGCGGGATAAGGTCCAAAGCCTGCTTACAATATAGGGGATCTGGCCGAATGGCTGCTTCTCCAGGTATTCCGGTGACTTGTGTTCTGCTTTGGCAAGGTCAATGGCATGAAATTCGTAGGGGATTTATTTCTCATAGAGAACAGTGGCAACACGGAGAGTGCAGGTCGAGCTGGGGTAACCATATAGTTTCAAGACCATTGTGGAGTCGATCGATGTAATGGGTGAAGCTGAAAGAGGTCTGTCCGTTGGTTGGGTCTTTCAACCACTACTGATAAGCGCTTTTATACACCAGGGATCTGGGATATTTCGTTGAAGCGGTGGCTGAGGAAATGGTGATTACGTCGGCTGATTCAGCAAAATTGTTTTGGCGGTTTCCAGATTATTCACGAGAGCCCCCAGGGTGTACGTTGGCTAGTTGTCTGATTGGCTCCTGCTTCAACATCTCACGGCCATCGGAACCTCAATCCGCACGACACAGCGCAGCAGGGGCTATTAAAAAGCTTGGTCAGTCTCAGGACCATAAAGTAACGATTCTTCGTCACGATATGGGCATTACGGACTCGTGGGTTACAGCGACAGTAGGAATCGAAGGTACATTAGGAATCCAGCGATCGAGTTGATGAGCTTCAAGCCCAGACTTGCGACGAAGTGGCGCCGACAGTACCTATACTCCTGAGGAAATAACTTGATCGTTTTTTTGTATGATGTACCCTCCAAAATCTACAATAGATCTGTTGCGGAGTGCAGGTGTGGTTGGACCGATGGATCCATTGCGGACCGCTTTCCAACCGTCTGAATGCACGGAGACGGAGGAGCGAGTATTTTGGAATTGGGCCACAGAAGCTTTTCGGTCATACGGTTTGCACTGCAGGTTCAGACCATAGCACTCCAGTGCACAGCGATTCTTTTGACGAGGGATTCTCGTAGCTAGCGTACTGTGAGATGTCACGACAATGTTGTAGCTTGTGACAGTGAAGCCGCCATTCTGAAAGCGCGGAGGACAGCGAAAAAATGTCATTGAATAGTCTAGATATCAATCTGCTTATAGCCCTTGACCTAAAATTCCATAGTTCGTCATGAGTTTATGCCGTGAATTAACTACACCTCGCAACACACCTTGCTTTCCCTCAGCTTGTCGAGATACTTGTCGGCCAGCCATTTGCAGTTCTCATAATGATTTACACCCTCTGATTTTTGACATTTCTCCAGCTCGTCACGTACGAGACGGGCCTCCATTGCTCGGACCCAAGATTCACGGAGGTGCTCGTCGCGAGCTTGAAGTTTGGCTGGTCAAAAAAGAGAAGAAAAGTGAGATGGAGAGAGGAGAAAAAAGACAAGAGAAACGAACCCTTGATAGCAGCTTGGGTTTCTTCGTCGATGGCCATGGCTGGTAAGTACGTGGTGGAAAGCGTCGAGGCCGGTTGAAACCGTGTAGTTGTGATTTGTTTACGTATTTGGCGATGACCTCCGCGTCTGATGCAGGTTTGATGTCGCCTCGACAGCGAGCATAAAATTTCATTTTCTTCTCATCTTTGCACGTATACAACCCCTTCTTCAATAATCAAACTGTACTTAATGCAAAATTCCACTTAGCCGGTACCAAAATCACATGTGCCAGATCGACTCGGGCAAGATTCGGGGACTCGATTATGATTTAAAATTACCCTCCGAACTGCCGAACCCAACCATGTCCTACCCCCTCAGCTTACCTACAGGAAACCCTTTAGTGACATTAACCCATCGTTCGTGTCTCGAACTTCACGATAGACAGATACTGACTTTCTCTGATACAGCCAAAAAATCATTATGGATCATCGAACTTCATAACGGTCAAGATGCTCGCCTCACTCCTGAGCTAGTTGATGGTGGATTAAAGCCTGCCTTGGATGCTGTCGAACGGGATTGGAGAGAGAGTTGGAGGAAGTTCCAGGAGGATAAGCAGAAGTACAAGGACGAAGGCAAGTTTTGTTATACCCCATCGACGAGCTCATGCACAAACTCTATTTGCAGGCAAGGGTGCATTGATCATAGTCGGAAGGAGAGACCAGGACAAGTTCTTCAGCAATGGTATGTTCACCTCTTCTCCGTTTTCGCTATTACCAATCGCTTTCCAGGTCTTGATTTGACGAGGGTTGTCAATAACCCCAACTTCTTCCCCAGTGAGTACACTTCATCGCCACTAAGTATGTCACAAACATATTCTGCGACAGTGACTTTCAACCCTTTACTCCACCGCATCATGACCTTCCCGAGTGAGTTCACCCCGATACTGGTCGCCTAGCCAACATTCATCGCTCAATGATACATGACTCCAAGTTCCTACAATCGCGGCGATAAATGGGCATTGCTTTGCCGGAGGCTTCATGCTATCTTTGGTCTGTGACTACAGAGTTATGACAGATGGTAGCAAACGCCGGGCATGGTTATGCATGAACGAAGTTTGTATATCGTGATGATCAGCATGGTCAACTTTTGATTGTGATATCTTACTTATAGGTCGATTTTGGCTCTGGATGGCCCACATCATTCGGCGGAATACTCCTTTCAAGGATTGGAAACGGACAGTTGCAACGGAAGATCGCGTTAGAAGGACACCGCTTCACACCACGGGAGGGACTGGAAGCCGGTATAGTGGATCATTTAGTTTCGGGAAACACTGCAGATGTATTGGCGAAGGCGGAAGAAGTAGCGGATCAATGGGCTGGAAATGCTCAAGGCGGAGTCTGGGGCGTCATTAAGGTGTGTCTGTTCTGGGTGCTGATAGCATGTATTGATACATGGATTGTAGATGGAAATATACCGCGATGCGCTGGAGACGATCAGGAAAGACCCTAGGGCAGTGACTGCCGCGAGTGAAGACGCCGCGGCAAAAGCTAGGCTGTGAAGATGAATGCTGACTATGTGCCTTTTTACTTGTTATAAAGGTTGGTTTCTACATCAGTGTCTGTATCCCTTGATACGTGATCGCTCATTGGTATATGGAAGTTTGTATCTTCACGTCGTCAATGAGACCATATGAAGGCCACTATTTTTAGTCGGTTCACACCCAGAATAACGCTATGCCAGAATAACGCTATGCCAGGCTCACCAGGTCCTTGCATGCACGTTTCTCACAGTTCCGTTCGAGCTCGAAGAACTCGTGCTCGTGCTTCTGCATAATAGTCGCACAATCCGTGGTGAGACTCCGGGTGAAATATACAAGTGGCGCATGTACTCCGAGACGCCAATCAACATTCTGGCGGAGAGGAGGGTCACTAACACTGAAACGTGAGCAACAAAGAGAATCGAGAACACCAGACCACGCAGTCATGCGTCGAGCTATTATTAACGATACCAGATCACGGCAGGAGCTCCACTTATATAAAGCTTGCTGATCGCACGGAGAAGTTGCAACCACTCTTTCTCCCTTGTTCAGTTTCTCCTACGGAAAAGGCAGGGCCTTTCGCTTCTCTCTTCATCGCCGCTTCACTTGTACTTCTACTGCTCAAAACCTTCTTTGACTATTATGCAACTCAAACTCTCTTTTTCTACGCTTCTGGCAGGCGTACTACTTGCTTGCAACTCCGTACAGGATGCGGAGGCGCGCCCCTTGGCGAAACCTCGCAATGCAGGAGTGGTTACTCTTCCTTTGAAACGCGTCGAACAACGAAGTGAAGGCATCCATCCCCAAATCGTCAGTCTAGTCTGTGGGAGATTCGTTCCGCTCATCATTAACTATTTTTAGTATCTGCAACAACATATCAACCGTGGAACCAAGCGGCTTGCACGTATGACTGGCAGAGAGGTCCCCTCTGATCATGAACTCAGTCAAAATCTTCATCGACGCATGCTCGCCGTCGAGTCTTCGCCATTGTCGAAACGCTTCAACAGGTCAGGCTTCAAGAGTTCCAATTCTAAGAGATACAATCGAAATGGGCTTCGAGTACCCCGAGAGGAGGCGGTGTCTTTCAAAAAGGGTAAGAAAGGTGGAAAGGCTGGCGCCGTCGCGTAAGTTCAGACCTTCCTTGGGTATTTTCGTCAGTCTCGCTTATGAACCAACACCCAGTGCCGGAGCAGCGGGAGCCGGCGTTGGTGCCGCAGTAGGAGTTGGTGCTGGTGCTGGTGCCGGAACGAGTAAAGGAAATGGCACAAGTGGCGCACAGGGACAAGGTTCATCAGGCGCTCTCCCCGATGGTGTCGAGGCTGCCAATCAACCCACTGCAGACAACTCCCTTGGCCTGAATATTGAGTGAGTCCGTGAACCAGGTATCGAACACTTATGCTCAAAAATCCCCAGGGCCAACGATGTCGGCTTCCTGGCAACCATTCAAATGGGTACCCCACCAAAGGACTTTTTAATCCTAATGGATTCGGGTTCAGCCGATCTGTACGTCCTGCTGTAAAAGTGATGCACGACAAGTGATTGATTTCCCTTCGTTTTCAGGTGGGTGGGGGCTGAGAACTGTCAGTCATCTGCTGGAGGAGGATGTGTAAGTCCTTGCTGATACTGATCTATACACGTCAATTAGATCACTGACAATGTTCCTGTTTTTAGGGAAACCACAATTTCTTAGGACCTCAGTCGTCCAGCTCGTTCCAGGATAGCCAACAACCATTCCAGGTTACGTACGGAACTGGAGCTGTTGCTGGGACTATCGTACAAGATAACATCGTTGTAGCGGGTCTGAAACTGGACGGTCACACGTTTGGTACAGCGCAGGAGGAAACTCCAGACTTTTCTGATGATGCTGTACCCTTCGATGGTCTTATGGGTCTCGCTCAATCAGTACGTTTGTTTATCATGGTCATTGCTATGTCAACGATAACTTATGGATGACGCAGACACTATCAGAACAGAAGACATTAACTCCAATTGAGGCCCTTGCCAAACAAGGACTAGTTCAAGAGGCTATTACTTCGTATAAAATTCCTCGTGCCGCAGACAATAAGAATGACGGTGAAATCACTTTTGGGTACGTTTATCATCATCCAACGGTAGGTGCTATCTACTGATCAGTGCATATATAGTGGTCTGGATCAGACGAAGTTTGATCCTGCTACGCTTGTCACGGTCGACAACGTTAGTAAGACAGGTTTCTGGGAAGCTGCTATGGACGGGGTGACTGTTGATGGTCAAGACACTCAACTCCAAGGTCGCACCGCCATTCTTGACACTGGAACTACCCTCATCATCGCACCTCC
This sequence comes from Moniliophthora roreri, assembly GCA_001466705.2. Taxonomy (NCBI): domain Eukaryota; kingdom Fungi; phylum Basidiomycota; class Agaricomycetes; order Agaricales; family Marasmiaceae; genus Moniliophthora; species Moniliophthora roreri. The sequence continues at coordinate 125,042 of LATX02000178.1, forward strand.
CCAAGATGCTTTGGCAGTCCATCAACTCATTGACGGTGCTCAATCAGACGGTCAAGGCGGATTCGCTGTTCCATGCAACTTTAATCAGAGTGTTGCGTTGTCGTTTGGTGGAACCACTTTTGCTATTGATCCGAGAGATATTGCAATCCAGGATCCAGCCAACCCCAATGCGGAGACATGCCTCTCTGGCATTAGTGCAGGAAATGTTGGAGGTGCAACTGAGTGGCTGGTCAGTAGCCTTTGTTCATTCGTGGTGTTCAGCTGCTGTTTTACTGACGCTTCGATTCTTAATTACAGGTTGGCGATGTGTTTTTGAAGAACGCGTACTTTAGTACCAACGTTGGAAAAAACACGCTGTCATTGGCGAAGCTCGTCTAAATCTAGCTGCTCTCGTCTTGCTAAACGTACAATGTATCTGTATTCTTGTATAATATGATGGCGCTTTGGACTGCAGAAGCGTGACTCGCTCCTCTCTTGAGCGATCATTCTATCCTTCACCCTACGCCCCATCCATACTTAGATGATGCTTACTCCTTTGTATGGACATGTCTCTGGATCGGCTCGTTATGGCTTTCAGAGCGTTGGAGTTCTTGACGACTTGAAGCCACCAGCGCGACTCGCCCATTGCCTCAGCTTATCACTCAGTCACCTCTCGTCCATGTGTATCACTCCACGCAAAGGAAGTTTCACTCTGCTGTGTCTGACTCACCAGACCTCCATTCCTTCAAATCCATCAGCCAGTAACGAGCACTCTCCGGATCTCTTTGATCTTCGTACCGAAAACGCCAATCTCCATACCCGGGTTTCGGAATACCAGGCTCAACTCGCCGCGTTACAGGACAAGATTAACATGGCTCAACATTTGTACTATAACGAGGCAAAGAAATCGGTCGTTCTGGAACGTGAAAAACGGGGTATGGCAATGAAGATTTGCGTTTTGGAACACTTTACGCGTCTTGTTCTGGAATCAGGGATGATTGATATCGACGTGGATGAGTTTCTGAGACATGTGGAGGAGACCTGGTTAGCGAATGATGAGAAGAACGATATACAAACAGGCGGCTACTCTCCAGAACTAAGACCAAGACATATTATCCCCCATTCCTACCCAACCTCCCGGGCCCTTTCCGAAGGCAGTAATCCGAGCCAAGCGGAGATATCCCCTGGCCCAAGCAGTCCGGAGATTCGCCCTTATGTACCAAGGTTGCTACATCCACTTGCAAAAGCGGCTGAAGGATGGCCTCTAACGCCTTGCAATATTGTCGCGCCACACGATGTGAGCACTTATACTTCTATTATATCTCGATTGTTGCCGTTCTAAAACGAATGTCTATTCCTCAGACTGTGACTATCGGTAGAGATTCCTCACACCACTACTTCGCTCAGCGGCTCCCCGTCCCTTTATCTTCAGACGCAGAGACTCGGACGGTTGCTCTGACACCCGAACAGCTGGAAGCTCTCGTATCGATGGAACGCCTAGTGGCCCCTTTCAGTACGGACTTGGGGTCCTTGGAAGTCAGCTCCATTGAGAGCATTAGCATGTACTCCTTGAAATCCACCGCAGGCGGTGGCTCTGACGCCCACATTCACGATGCCGATGCTACTTTGGTGACACCGCCCTCTCTTGCAAAGTTAATTGTCCACTCATCTTCGACGGCGACGACGAGAAAGTCTGCCGTTTCCCGGACCCAAATATCCCAAGCAACCACGAAAACCCAAGCAGGAAGATCACGTTTGGTCTCCGCAGCCTTGAAAACAAGGACAAGTGATGCTATTGAACCGCCTAGGACGAGTCGAAATACCTCGAGTCGCGGTACAAGTGGACATCAGTCCCGATTATCAAATCCTCTTCGTTCCAAGACATCGACGTTACGTCCAAAATTGCCAGCCAGGGTCGCGAAACCATCTGTTCCAGTTCAACTTCGTGATCTTTCTCGGCCAAGTACGCCGCTGATGCAAACCGGAACTAGAAATGTTCGTGCAGTCAAAGGGAATCTGTCTGAAATGAATGTGGGGCGTGTCAAGGTGCAAGGTAGCGACGCTGCATCGGGGAGAGGGCGACGCTGGGTGTGAAGAAGTTAAGAAATAGACCTGTATTTGTTGCCTTCCTGATCCAATCTATGAAAAACGCTTTCCCTGCTGCCGCAGCCGAACAGATCAATGTACAAGGTGAGCAAAACTCTGCGTGTGTAGTGTCGTAGCATATGCATTTAGATATCGAGAAGGTCTGCTTCATCCTCAATGTTGAAAATGGATTGTTTCTGCGAATCCTTGACCCGATCATCCTTCAGCATCCTGTAATACGGATTAACGAGACTGAAGGTATAAATACACAGATCATGGAGAACGAACCGAGCATCAAGTCTAGTATCCTCTCCTTCCACACCCAGCACCGCTTGAGGCGTCTTTGCTTCTATGACCTATGCAACATAAGACGTCAACAACAGACCTTGCGTCGATTTGTCTTACTCACATAATGATTATCACAGTGTGGACAATACTCATCACTCTCCTCATAAACCGTCATATCCTTCCTAAACGCCTTTTTGCACTTTTTGCACATGAACGTCATCTCCATCGTCTTGGCCAGTCTGTGTGTTTCTGTCTCTTGGTGACATTCGGAACAATCGAACCATTTCTTGCAGCAAGGAGCACGTATGGCGACTTGAGCATTCAAAACGTGTTTACTGTGGGAAGTGTGGTCGGTACCATCATCGAAGAGAGAATAGGAAATGCGCTCGCTGAAGTACTGGCAGAGTTGATGGGGGAAGTGTATGCGAGCTAGCGTACTAACCACATAGTCGGCTTGAAAGTGAGGGTGAGGTGCCAGTGGCGAATTCAAAGAATGGGGGTGGCCAAACAAATTGAAGATGGATGTGGGATTCTCAATTTGGCGCCATCGCGTAACTTCCTCTCGTGGGATAATACTTACAGATTAGGGTGACCAAGGCGGAGGCAGGTGAAATTAGCCGCTCAAATAAATTAGACAAGATCGTACAGTACCAAACAACGTAGCGTAGTCGTGCAAAGATATGTAATGACGATGTTGAGATGGGTGCATTGGAAAACAGAAAACGAGTGGTGGTGTATGAATGCGATGACAGAGAGATTGTGTGCAGATCCTCAAAGGTAAAGAATGAAACAAGGAAACTCGGCTCACTGAGGGCGACACTCTGGCTCTCCTGGTCTGGGTCCAAACCCAAAGCCCTCATCCTCATCTTCCCAATCGTCCTCGTCACCCTCGCCAAACTGCCATGAAAAACCGTGATCAAAGAAATCTGGACTAGCGGCAAAAGACTGTGCACGCACTTCCATAATGTCACTCTCTTCAAAGTCAGCGTCATCAACGATCTCAGGCTGAGGTTCTACGTCCGTCTTTTTGGGAGGTAAGACCTGTTCAAGTGCCTAAAGAGAAGAAACAATGAAATCAAACTCATAAACGAGGGGATTGTGCGTCCAAACCTTGCGATCAACCTTTGACAACCACTCCTTGTCGGGCATTTCGATTTCAAGTATAACGAAGAGGTCGCCCTTTTGGTCGGGTCTTTTGTATATCGGCATACCCTCTCCACGAATGCGAATCGTCGATCCTGGCTCGAGTATCTTGCCCGGGGGACTGGAGACCTTGATACCCCGACCATCGAGATGTGTTATGAGGATTCTTGAAAAGCCCAACAAAGCCTCTGAAAGGGTGATTTTCACGTGTGTGAGCAGGTCGCTGCCTGAGCGCTCGAACGATTCATGCTGCGCAGCACGAAGTACAAACACCACGTCGCCGGGTGGAATTCCAGGCTGTAAACGTCTATTTGAGGGAATGAACATACAAAGAGAGTAGTTTGGAACCTACTTCCTCGTCTCCCGCACCCGCAAGAACGATACGCTGACGGTCTGCCATTCCTTTTTCGATGAAGATCTCCTGGCGGGTTTTCTCCTTCACGGTCTTGGCACCCTTGCACTTTTTACACCTGCAGGTAGAATAAGAAACACATATAAACGACGACGCCATTGCCACTTGCCTATCCTTTTCCTTTAATTTTTGACCTTCGCCATTGCAATCCGAACAACGTGATCTTGATGTTCCCAAACGAGATCCAGATATCTGTCACAATTAACATCTTCCAAGTAGGAAGGGGCAGACGGCTCACTTGACTAGTAACGAACGTGTATCCCTTGCCATCGCAAGTCGCACAAGATTTGGGTTTCGCGCTACCTTTCGCGCCGGTCCTATCAAGTTGGAATACAATCAGCCATCGGTCGAAGGTATTCTGTAAAAGAGCACATACCCTTTGCATAGGGCGCAAACGACTTCCTTCTCCATGTTGAGCTTGACTGATTTTCCATTGTACAAATCTTCCAATGTCACATCATAGGGAATCACGTCGTCGGTTCCTTTTGATCTTCTGGGACCTTGACCACCGAAATCAAAGCTGAAGAAAGCCCCACCGGGACCAGCTTGGAAAAACTGCGAAAAAACGTCATCCATGCCTTGTCCAGGCCCACCCCCACTAAGACCTTCAATTCCACGTTCATCGTAAATTGCTCTGCTTTCGGGATCACTAAGGATTTCATAACTGTGAAAGAGAAGGGATTCAGGCGACGAAGGCGTAGGTATGAACGGAGAGCTAACGCAGCAGCCATTTCTTGAAACTTTTGGGCAGCATTGGGGTCATTTGGATTCTATCAAATGTTTCTCCTCCTGAGATTATGTATCAAAAGAGGAAGATCGTTTGCGCACCTTGTCCTGCTCAAAATTCGTCTCCCTTAGTCAATCTCAAAAGTGCAAAGCAACATACGGGATGAATATCTCTAGCCTTGTAAAATAAGTTTTCGCTCAACTTTATAATAAAAGTCTCTTTCGTACCTTCTTTCTGTAGGCTTTCTTGATTTCAGCTACGAACCTCCTGTTAGCTGTTGACCAGTTATTCTTCCGTGGAGCTGCTCACCGTCGTCAGCAGTTGGAGAGACACCGAGCAGCTCGTATAGCTCGGTATCGACGGGCACTACAGGTTTTCAGAACGCATCAAGCACATACGACCATTGTACTCACTTTTTGGGAGAGGGAAAGAGTGACTCTGAGTCGCGATTTCCGCCAATTACATGGCGAACGCGTTGCCGAATGCTTCGTGGGAAATCGAAGTGCAAAAAGAAAAATTTTTTCTGCCTTTTGTTTGTGACTACCACCATCGTACCTTTTGGCCTTGCAAAGGTGAGTTTCGCATGCCTTGAAGTCAATGTTATGATGCTTCTAGCATACTTATCTACATTGTCTGACTCTTGAAGACAAAACTCGTTAACTGAACCTTCACTGCTTTTCCACAATGCCTCAAGCTAACTATCTTGTTTCAGACGTCTTCGAGCCGGGACCTCATGTTCTCATGACACGTAGTGACCGCTTCCACTCAGCCGGTCATCATTCAACCTGATTACTTCTGTATACGTAGAACATCAATGAATTTTTACTTTTCGGCAGCACAAGTACTTGATCGTTTGGATGCAAAGCAAGGCTCTATAAAAGGTCTTATAGCGAGCCTTCCGGAGAAGGACAGGAAGCGTACGTCGGCGCTCGTAATTGAGACTCTGAAATGTAAGTGCCGCGCCTATGGCAGAGGAACATTCAATAAATAAGAAACGCGTTTTAGACAAGCCCGTTCTCGACGATATTATTAAAGAAGCCAAATTGTTAAAAGAAGAGCGAAAGAAGCTGACATCTGCAAATTTGGCACTGGTCCTCGTTCACGACCTACTTCTTTCGAACGGCGGAATACAGGCTGGAGATGGACCTATCAAGCAGGCCGTACTCAGACACAAAACCAGGCTCCGCGCAGAGCTCCAGAAGATCAAAATAAAACGTGGTGCTGAATCCAATGAAGCGCTCGCACACCACGGGGATAGCAGGGCATGTAAGTCTTAACTGTATCTCAATCTTTCAACTCAACCGGCTACAGCCCAGATTCCTCGCTATGTCCGGGTCAACACACTCTTATGGTCGACAGAAGCAGCAGTAGAATACTTCGTCTCCCGAGGTTATAGACTATCTGGTCCATTCGAGGACTCTGCAAAGTTGGTGCCCTAAACTCTCTTCAAGCTTTACAATAAACTCATCATCCACCATTTTAGTAACCGGGGTTTTACCATGGATGAGCATGTCCCAAATCTCCTGTTGTTCAACCCCCAGATATCCTTTCAAGATGACCCGTCGTATAAGGCAGGAAAGGTTATCCTCCAAGATAAAGCTTCGTGCTTTCCAGCTGTCGTTCTAGACCCTCCCACAACTTTGAATTCCGCGGTCATAGACGCGACTGCAGCGCCAGGAAACAAAACTTCTCATCTGAGCGCTCTGATGGGTAACAACGGCAAGGTGAGTCATTCTGAAACATCCTCCCAGGCCATCGCTAAATGCCTCTTTAGCTGTACGCGTTCGAGAAAGACAAGCGACGGTTCTCTACGCTCCAAATGATGCTTTCCAAGGCCAAGTGTGGCAACATCAAGGCTTTGAACACTGACTTTCTCACCACCGATCCCCTTGACCCAGAGTATGCTGCTGTGACACACATGTATGTACTTCCATACTGTATCACGTCTACAATCAGAGCTGAAGCAGCCTATTATCAGACTTCTAGATCCTTCGTGCAGCGGTTCAGGGATCGTGAATAGGTTGGATTATCTCCTTGAACAAGGTACGCATGGTCCTGGATACCCTTCTGGCTCTGACTCGCAAGAAAACAAGAAGGCGAATCTGATCAGGAACCTGGGAGTCGCCTACAAAAGTTAGCCGGGTTCCAATTACTCATGATAAAACACGCTATGAAGTGTAAGTAGACTAATTCATTTTCAAGTCGGAACTTTCCTGATCACGAAGTTAGTTCCAAACATCAGAAGGATCGTATACTCGACTTGTAGTATCCATGCTACTGAAAACGAACATGTCGTCTGTGCAGCCTTAAAGTCAGATGAAGCATTAGCGAAAAACTTTACACTCGCTCCTCGCAACGACGTTTTACCCAAGTGGTCGCGTCGGGGTATCCCTGAGGAGATGGACAAACCAGGTCAGTCGAATTCGGGGATAATGGACCAATACTAACTTTTTGCATTTTAGATCTCGCCGAGTCGCTAGTACGGTGCATGCCTGGTGAAGACGCTACGAATGGGTTTTTTGTTTCCTGTTTCGTACGACAAGTGGTCGCCAAGTCCGACGATGGGAACCGAAAACGAAAGGCCGACTCCAAAGACAGCGACGATATGGCAGTCAAGGCTCCGCAGAAGAAGCGCAAAAAGAAAAAGGGCTCGAAAGTGTTATTATAGCGTCTTACTGTAGGATTTCGATTCGTGAATTCTTATTTATCAGAGTGTGTACTTTGCGTTATACGGTGTGCATTAAACAAGCTATGGAAGGTACAACAAATCGAAAGAACGGTGGTGGTAAGGATGAGCTACCATGAGCTATCTGAGTTAGCGTGCTGCGTTAGGGGCCTACGTATTCCAAACCATCCTCCCAAATGCGTTGGTAGACAGCGACGGACCTGTTCGGTGAGTGAAGAGATACGCGGGATAGGGCTATTTTCAGTGCTGCATATGTTAGAAGGTGATGAAAGGGGGCTAAGATGTCAATGATGAGACGGTTAGGCTGCTGCTGGTTGTTGAGCATATTGGCCGTTATAATACGCTGCGTAATTCCCCGACGAGTAGTTTTGTCCTTGAGAATAACCTGGATAACCTGCCCAACCCTGCCCACCGGCGTAGCCGCCTGGATTGTATCCGCTTTGGCCGCTCATAGGTGGACGATAGCCCCCCTGCGGTTGCTGGATATTCGCCTGCACCCAGTTCTCCGGGCGACGCCATGGAGGGACGTTGAGACCGCCTCCGGTGATATCATGTCCAGCAGCTGGCCACGATGACTTGGATAGGTCTCCGCTCGCACCACCGGTGCTCTCGCCCAACTCCGCCATGAGACTAGCGTAATCGGAATCGAAAGTTCGGGCACCTGCGCTCATAGGAGGTGGAGGTGGAGGAGTGGGTGCATTGGGATCTTTGTTGACCGTACAATCGCGGGCCATGTGTCCAGCGCTTCCGCATACACGACAGATAATGTTGGCGGTGAAGTTACGCTGCTCCGGACAATCGTACTTGCGGTGCCCGACGCCACCGCAGTTCTGGCATATTTGGTTCTCATCATCGCGAAGAGTACCATTGAGTGCTGCGAGTTCTCGGAGTTGGTTGCGTTTATGATCGTTCTGTCCCTCCGGTGTAGACGCAGCCTGGATAATACTGGTCAGTACGTGTAAATTAAGAGTAAAACAGGCACTTACCGTCTCAATGACTTTATTGATCATTTTGACACAGGCGGCGACTTTTTCTTGGGAGTCGGCAAGGACGAGACAATGAAGGTCCTCCTCGGCGTCTTCGGCATATTGATCAGGTCGAGCCTTTCCTTCCTTAACACTGCCCTTTCCCCGAATGCTGATTTTGGCACCACTCTCTCGCTCCATCTTCTTCAGACTGTTGCCACGAGGTCCGACGAGAAGACCAAAGAAGTTGATTTCGGGGAACTCTTTTACGGGAATGTAGACTTTCTCGGAGGGACGTTGGGAACGTTTTTGCTGGTGATATTCGACCGGTGGACGGAAGTTGGGATCATTCTTCATAGCCCGATCGACTAGCCTGATACGTTCATCCTCGAGTTTTTTCTTGTAACGAACTTCTCTCGTGTTAGTCCTACGACCATGAGAGTCGTATGTGGGAGGCGGAGAGGGCGATCTGCGCAGAGGTTAGCATACGCATAGAGCTCGAACGATACAGATACACACCTCTCTCGTTCGGGTGGAACATAGTCATTCAGGCGCAACTTCCGATTAATCTCCTCCAAGCGCAAGTGGATGGCGTAGTTGTCAAGTTGAGCCTGGGATACACCAGCGGCGGAAATGGCAGTAGGTAAGCCAGGTATTTCAGTCTTCACATCACCCCAGCGACTACGTCGTTTGCGAGGGGCGTTAGGATCAACTACGAAGGAGGGGTGAAAGTAACAGGTCAGGGTTAGTAAAACAACGTCAGTAACATTGGCTCAAGCCAGAGTTTGCAGGTCCGAATTGACGCAAATGCTGCGATTAGACTCAAAACGCTGCTGTAAAACAAGAGAAACATGGCGAGACGACAAGGGAATAGAAAGTTGATGATGGGCAACTGTGAAGCTTACTTTTAGGATCCCCACTTGCGGGTGACTCTTCTCTACCGCGTTTTCCTGGACTTTCATTGTCATGCTGACGAGGATATGCAGAGGGCGATGGCTGAGCTAGTTGAGGAGGAGCAGAGTCTTCTGTAGGTGCAGGTCCAAAACGTCTGCGCTGACCTAATGGAACTATAGAAAAAAGTGAGCTTTCGGAAAACTTGGAATACAAGAAAAAAATAAAAAACTCACCATCATTTGTTCCAGTAATTTGCCGAGTTGCTGGTCTCCACATTGGGGAATCGTAAAAAGCTGAAGAAATAAGATGGAAGTGCAAAACAAGACAGGACCACCAGATTCAGACTCCGCCTTTGAGCTGTCTTCCCGCTGACTAACCCACTGTGCATGATCTCCGGAGACTACCTTACTTAACTCCGAGCGAATGGATTCGTTCACTCTCACAACACAGCTACTTCAATCAACAAGTCCCTTGTCGGTCACGTTCAGGCCATATACCCCATGCAAGCTATCAAAACCAAGTCGTAATTGACTCCAATTTATGGGTAGTAGCGTACTATACCAGGAAATCACCATGACTGTAATCCCGAATCTGGTCGGTGGCAAGAGCTTCTATATTCAACAGACACTGGTATACTAAAGGATTATACTTGTTCATGGCTAAAGATGGTGAACACACGCGATGACTTTCAGAGGATCCTGTCTTCCCGTTGATATGGAGCGACCCGAGGCTCGCGCGTACTAGCAAGTGATAGCCAGTCAAGAGCGAGTCCTTGAATAAAGGCTACCCAGCAAAGTTCTGCAATGCCGTCGCTGAGTGTCGAATATCAAGATGCACATGTGCTCATCTTTCAATTGGAGTCCGAGTCGATTGTTGGGGAAGCAGTCCGTGCTTTCATGTGAATCGTAGATGTGAACACGCTTCCGTATGCGTCTCGGAACATGATATAGTGAGGTAAGTACGGTACCCTGGTCGCTTTCTGTGGTTCCCAACGTCTGAATTTTGTCCTAGTCTTATTTGTTACTTTCACTTTGGGGTTCCCTCGAGAAAATTTATGGTGTCTTTCGTAGCATCTACTAACCGCTAGGTGTTGATCACGATATGTTTTCAGTGCAAGTTGACTGATGGGAATATACTCAGACATCCACAACTCTGGGGTCGAGACCTTGAGGACCTGAACTGAATCTGACCAGCGTCGCCACGCTATCAGATCTCTGCTGAAAGAACCAGTGATAATAGAAAAACAAGGCCGAGCCACGGCGTGTGGTTTTATTTTTACGCGCATCGCTCCTTGGCTCATCAGGAACTTTCTTTTCTACTGCAGCCTGCAGTCCATGCTGTGCGTTTTGACAGGCTGCGGCATCTCCGGATCCTTTACACAGGACGTCAGACCAGTGAGGACGCGAACCGTCAAGCCGGTAAATCGGTCAGTCCGTCGAGTCTAAGAAGGACTTCCATCTCATTTTGTTTGATAGATTGTGTACGACATGTTATCTATACGTTCAGCTGTCATATGTGTTCCGGCATTTTTCATGTTTCTTTCTCGATTTACGAGAAATGACAGAAAAGAACCGAATTCGGCGCTATCCATTGATCCTGGGCAAGCCTCGAGGCTCTATCACTGCTCATGTCCTTGTCTGAGCTGCACATTAGGCCACCACTGTAAGCCCAACATCACGCCGTTCAGAAACCTTCCCTCCAAAACGACATCAAGCACGGTGGCTTCAGTGGTTTACCACTCGTTTCCGACAATCCCTACAACACCGCCTCTAACGTCTTTGGAAGCGTCCCAGACATACATGATACCATTCTACCATAATTTCGTAACCTTCCCCCCCCACAAGGCGACATACACCCCCAGGACGAAGGCGGCCAGCAACTACGGGAAAACCTTGGCGGAACTGGTTGCAGTCTCGACGCCTTCCACGATCGAGTTCTACATTTCTGGGCGAGATACAGAAGCCGCCGCCTTCCCGACGAGAGCTATTGAACGTCAAGTGTGGTTGAGGATATTTCGGGGCCCGAGCGCAGCAGGACTGCGGGAGATTGAAACGTGATGGTTGGTACGTCGTCAGACTACTCTAGCTAACGGCCAAGCACTTAGCCTTTTTACTGCCTCCACATCCGTGTACTGCCTCCAAGTTTCCATAGAAGAAACTAGAAGAGCTACCCACACCTAGGGACCAACTTATGACGCTTGACGATTAACTCTCCAGATTGGCGTCTGACTCAAGCTCATCGCGAGACTTCCGAAGAATGCAGTGGCGCTCGGACAAACGGCAGAACACCCGTTGAACCAAAGTTGAGACAGGTTCGGAGACGCGTTACCCGCAGGTGGAATTCACGCTCGGCTCCCGGTCTTTTGTGACGACAGTGAGCGTACTTGGAGTCGGAGACCATGCTGCGACGAAGCGGAACATGCCAATAAGATGGTTTACGACGAGTACTTTTTAAGATGAGTGCTGAGACGTTGCTGAGGCAGGACCCGAGCACGCCGCCACCTTGTGCCCTGTTTTTGTGCACCTTGAATTGGTATCCCATGACAACAACTGAACATCGTCATCACAGCAAAAGGATTATCGATTACCCGTTGCCGACAATGATGATGGACACAGACTTAGATCGGTCCCAAGTTACCCTGTGATCGCTAACCAGGACTTGTGATGCGCGAGATGTTGGTTCAAGAGCTGTGTAAGGATGGCTTGGTTCGGATGTTGCATGCGCATAAAAGGATGCAAAATCTTTGTGCGGGAGCTGTTAGTGTTTAGGCAGCGCATCTGGTGGGGAGACGCGGGACCACGTGTTATGGGGGGGGGGGGATGGAGACCTGTTTGGGGATTAGCATGACATGTTGCTACGATATATCAGATAGGAGGTATATAGGGATTATCGATCCAGCTGTGCAAGGCGAACAAGCTGTTCCAAGCTGCTGCATAGATGCTTACGGAAGTCACAAGGACTATGGGCGAGACTGGAAGACGGGTCGATCGAATTACCTAAAATAGACTTGTACTCACCCAAAACACAGATTCGTTGCCCGATCATCGAGTCCCGGCGTTCCTTTTATATGTTCTTCCTGACCACCAAACAATCACGCCTTCTCCTCCGCATTTCTCGGTATCTTCCTTCCTTTCTCTCCTCCACCATGTCCTCCAAGCGTGGTCGCAAGAGAAATGACAACCTCCCTCCTAACCGTGCAAGGGATGTCCAGCGCGCTTTCCGTGCTCGACGCGCCGCTCATTTGCAGGTATGTAATTCCCGGATGTTATATATGTGAAATTTCTCTCATTTTCATTTCTTCTCTTTTCTAATTCCATTATAGGCTTTGGAACAGAGAGTCGCCGAACTCGAAGAAGAAAATAACTGCCTGCGTCAGGCCCTTAACCTCCCTGCTGCCAATCGTCCGCCACTGGGCAAGGGTCCAACTGGAAAAGACAAACCAAAATCTACAGAACCATCCACTGTCTCCCAACATGCCTCTCTGCCTCTTACACTACCTCTATCTTCTCGAGATTCTTCAGGCTCACCTCCATCCACACGAATGAGCTCGCATTCTCCTCCTGGTAGCATGGGTACCAGTATTGGCTCCCGAGCTCCCGTACAGAGCGTCGAGGATGGAGTCTGGGAGCAAACCATTATAATGAGTGACTCCGATCTTCCTAGTTCGTCCGCCTCATCAACGTATCCCCTTCCACCAATGTCGGCGCCCCCGCCAATATCCTCAAAACCGATCTCTTACAATCCATATCCCAATTCCTTATCCTCCTCCTCGTCCCTGCCTTCATCATCACGGTCCATGCCCAGTCCCATGTTCCTGAACTCGCAACCCAATTATTCTCATTCCGCCGACCGTCCAATTGGCACCAGCTATGGCAGTCCGACATTTACAATGCGAAGCGACATTCGAGATGACTCTCGACATCATTATTCATATTCTCCTTCACCATACCAATCTCACGATACCCTTCACACACACCATGGCGCTTCCGCTGTGGCTCCGGGTATTGCTCATTCCCAATCACATCCTCCCCAACGCGAGCCACCTGTATCATATCCACATAGACGTTCTCTGACAGAACCCCAACAGGCTTATTCTATCAATTCAGGCTTCCCGCATCTCCCCAATCCCATCCACAGTAACCAAGGCATCCGCCTGCCCTCGCCACCGCGTCTTCCGAGTCAGGACGGCGTCGCACATAACCAGCCCCCTCGCAATTACGGCCCAGATGGTCGTATAAATTCCATGTCATAAAGTTGTGTCGCTCGTGTAGCAGCGCCACTACAGACTCGTCCCTACTTATTACCAACTATTTGGGCAGGCATCCGTTACAATACGAACTCATGGCCACACGAGAATCAATCTATCTGTATCCTTACCGACGTACCACCACTTCGAGATTGTACGAACAACTTCGCAACATAATATACCTTACTTATATTTGACTTATTCCCTTAATCCTGTACCCCTACTCTGCTGGACGGGGATGAGGTTTGGTGGGTTACGTACCGCAATCTCACCACCGGCTATGTCCAGACGGTCCGGACGCCTATTTGTACGTAGTCATTGTAGCAATAATTTCGGGCAGGCACCACTGCCCATTATGTTAATCATTTTTTTCATCAATTCATTTCTCTTGCCTCTAAAATTTTCCGCTACACCACGTGTAAAACGGGTTCGCTTGCCCCGGAAGTAGGATCGGAAGTTGGCCGGGAAACATTAAAAGGGTGAACATATCGAAACCTGTACATATTCGGTAAAATTGCCCCACAAAAAAAAAAAAAAAAACGTTGTCTGCAAGGAAGCCACTCGCCGGCCTCATTGCAATGAACGAATGATTCGCCTCAAACTACTGTACAGACCCATCTGATGTGTCTAGATGCTTGTAACCACCTTACGATACAGAACTCTGATTTTGAACCTTATATCCATGGCCGCCTTGTGAACCTCAATCATTGGAGGCCAAGATTGTCAAGAAAGGATGGTATATACAAAGCATGGCAACAATCGAACAGATCAGACACCAGAAGGCTCGCATTCCAAACGACACCAATCGACCTTTCCTTCAGGTCCGTACCTCCTCTCCAACCATTCATTTGCTTTCCTGAAGTGTCCATTTCCAAAAAATCCTTTATGAGCAGAGTATGGAGACGGATGCTGAAGATTATGCAATAGTTTCATTAGCAGACAAAGATAGACGTGGTAAAAACTCACAGCGCTTGTCAGGACGAGATGCTTGGTCTGTCAGGCGGAACGGAAACGACGTGGTAAGGGGATGCGTTTCATGTAGAGAGGAATGGACGCTGCTAACCTTATTGAGTTTGGTAACGCGCTTCTCCGCGAAAGCTCCCCATGCCATGAACACCACGCCTCGTCCGAAACCGCTGCCTTCGGAACCTACGAGAGATGGCAGATTTGCTCCACCGTATTGGTCCACAATGTCGACCACCTTGTCGGTAAACGTTTCCCATCCATGACCCGAATGAGAACCCGGTGTATTGGCTTTAACAGTCAAACAGGTATTGAGCATTAGGACACCATTGGAAGCCCACGACATAAGGTTTCTGGAAGGAGAAAAGGACAGTCAGTCGATGAGGTCCCAATGCTGGGCTTCTCGGGGAAAAACGCGTAATTGACTTACCCATGCTTTGGAGGTTCGAATTCGGGATATTCCGTTTTTAATTCTGCATAAATCTGGAAGGAGGTATCAGCCTCTAACTTGTCACTGCCAGAGATGTCATTCTATTGAATGACATCAACGAAGACTAACATTCTTGAGAGAAGGAGGGGGAGCGACTCCAGGAGGGACAGAGAAACAAAGGCCTAGCAGAATAGATTATTGAGACTGGGACTCCCTAAACAGGAAGCGCTCATAAATACCGTGTGCTTGTCCGCGGTTATGATAGGGATCCTGGCCTATCAATACAACCTTGACCTTTCCGAGAGGGGTGTTCGACCAAGTATAGATGTTTCGAGCTGAATGATGGACCGTTTAATGAAAATTGTGGGAAGTTCGAAGTGACGTACGGGCAGGATACACCTTCAGAGACGGGTCAGAGTCATCCACCCCTCTGACACCCTGTTCCCACAGAAAACGTTTGAGGTCTAGGAAGTAAGATTTCTTAATTTCGCCCTGCAGAACTTTCAGCCTGAGAACCATAGCCGTAAGAAAATTATTCCGAGACCGAGGACATGAACGATTCACCAGCTCTTGCCCATCACTTGACATTCCAAGTTCAAAAGGTTTTGCTGTTCTTCAGTAAGCGACTCTCGAAAGGCTTTCATGGAGAATGGGATCGAATTAAGCTTTTGAGACCCGAGTCGTGTCGTTGCGGTTATACTTTTAAGTGATGCTGTCGACGACTGAGGGGAGATTTTCGCGCGTTTGGAACTCGGATTGGCCCCAAACATGTCGGTCAGCGTGATCTGACGTTTTGAAGACGTCTTTTGCTTGACGTCTTGAGAGGACTCTGGAGTGACTGTAGTCGTAGACTGTGACATCGTGATTTGAGAGGAACTCGCAGGCAGAGGCAGCTCTGTGGAGGTCTCTTCGGGGCCTTCCAAATCCTCGAGGTATACGACCTCTTCACTGCTCGACATTGTATTAGTATACCCGTGGACGCGTTATAGGGCCTTGTTGAACAAGAGTTTGACGCGTCGTGTCAAGGAGGAATTGAACAATTTGAATGTTGACACGTCGTGGGGAACCAGGTTAGCTCGCGTGGCAGCAGACAGTAACGTGACCACTACGCCTTCTCCCCTTGCTTAAGAAAAATTGAAATCCGTCAGGCTAATTCGTCTGACGATCTTGAGCGTTCATATTTCACACTTGAATTTGGTCAAGCTGCCTCGGTCACACTCCTCTCCTTCACCACCTTCGTCAAAAGTCCTCCAAAGGCGAGGTGAATTTGGCAGGAAACATGCTACCCGTCGACGCCCAGAGTCACTCAATGCGGATGCTATAGCGCCGATGGATTGGAGTACAAGCTATCAAGCAGGCTCTTCTGGGTACGTCGCTGATAATTCGGTGCCCTTGACTGGCATCTGATTTCTTATGTAGTTCGCAATCCGAAGACAGTTTGGATGATTCTGATGATGAAATACTCTCAATTCCACCCCGCGGTCGGACTTTCTCTCAGTCTTCAGCTAGAAACGGCCCAATACCTGTGAAGCGGACAAAAGCTACAACCTCGTCTTCTCGGCGGCGACCAAGTCCATATCCTACATCCTCAGGCGAATCATCCGCTCCTAATGGGCGTATGTCATTCACCCGTTCAAAATCACCCGCGATGCAGCATACTACAGCGCGATTCCTTTCCCTTGGTTCTCAACTTGGTTTTCCTTTACTCGACCGCCACAAGTCTCTTTTGACGAGTTGGCGTCACGTCCTTCCCGCTACCTTTGAATTGGGCATTCGCATACCGTTCACATCATATACGTGGTCATTCTCGTTAGACTCCAGAAGAGCTGGCGAATCTATTATAATATTATACTCCTTGGTTTATGGATCCTCGAAGATTTGGGAAGAAACCAATTTCCCTTCCCTTCATTTTTCATCCCACACGTATAATTTATGGATTCTCACTGGTACGTGGCCATTTGATTTCTATGCGACATGAAACTCACAATTCATTCCAGAACTACAGTGCCTTATTGGTATAACTGTACTGTACATGCTATGGGCACATAACTCCTTGACTTCAAATTTATCATCTATACCCTCTTCCGAACCGCCGGATATATCGCCCACACCGATGCGAAGGCCTGCGTCACCTCGAATTTCCGAAAGCCGAGAACAGAGACGAAGCCCCCCTTCTTATCTCTCGCGCAAGAAATCAGACTTCGGTTTCGTGTGGATGTCAGTCCCCAAAAACTATCGGTGCGTTCAGTGTCCTCTCTTCTGTTTTCTAACTCACACCGTGTACAGTAATTCTTCCGACGATGGCATTTGTACTGGACTGTTATTTGGGCCCCTGGTATCATGCGCTCTATTATATGGCTCCCTCTCCAGTGATCCATCTGCAGATCCTCTGCCGCCTACGTGGCGGATAGAAGCACCTGCCAGTCTCAAGAATTCGAGGGGTTTTTACACACCTCTGGAAGCTCTAGTGCTGTCCCGCTACAGCGCTGTCGACTTGTCAGTCATGTGTTCCAGCATTTTGCTGCTTCACGTTGTCTGCTCATGGTGGTTGGAGAGACGGTTTTCGTCTACGAACACCGTAGATGGGGAAAGGAAATCTGTTCCTCGTAGTGAAGGGCGCAGAATGGCTTATTATGTGCTGTTCAGCATTGGTGTCACTTTCATGGTGACATGCATGAAGATCTCATTCCAGGAGTTGTCGCTGGGATTCTGGATGCGTGAGTTCACTTCGTAAAGGCTGAGTCTTTCTCATTGAATTGCCTAGATTTAACGTGGCTGGAAGTTGCGATAAGCTCGCTTTTCTACCAATTCACTCTCTATGTTGCTGTGAGACTCGCACATCGTGGTTTCACCCTGGGAGAGCTAGGCATGGTGTGTTTTGGCGGAACAGCGTTGTTCATGGAGCTACTGAATCTCACCAGAGCCCAGGTCAGTCTTGAACCTGTCTCTGTCGAGCTACGTTAAAGTAACCAAAACAGATATGGCCACTAACAACGCCTTTTATCAAGACCTTCCGGCTCCCTACTCCCCTTCTTCTATTCCAGATTGCGCTTGTCGCAGGCTCTTTCCTCACGGGATTCATGCTTTCCCCTTTTCTGGTCCTGTCTCGCCATATCGCGCAGAGACCAATCAGGCGCTTGCGTTATCCCGAACAAAAGCTACGTTATCGTCGCAGGCTGGCCCTCGGTTTCTATATCGGAGCAGTTATCATAGTGGTCGGACTTATTGGCATGTGGACGCGCTGGTGCTTGAACAAGCGCGATCCCTGGTTATGGGCGATTTTTTGGCTACTCGAGGGTAGAAAGAAGTGGAGTCGTCCTGCACTCCTTGTCTACTGGGGTCTGTTGGGCAGTTTGAGCGTTGCTGGGTGGAATCGACAATTGGCTCGGTCTCGGCGCTTTCGGACCCGAAACTCCGTTGGAGAAAACCTGATCGTTCCGGGGGTTTTACCTGCAGACACTGTGACATCAACAATTCAAGGGACAGGATCTGGAAACGAATCTCCGAGCACGCTGACTGGAACCAGTTCGTACGCGGTATCTTCGTCGTTCGGGACCAGCAATACCTTGGGTTTGACGTTTCCCAATCTTCCCAATGGCGTTGCTACGGATTGGTTAGACGCTGCTGACAGGCATGTACCCACACTCAGGTTGAATGCGAGAAGAAAGTTTTTCCATGCCCTTGCCGTGGTGATGTTTGTTCCAGGGGTGGCCTTTGATGTGAGTTTCAGACTTTCATTTCTGCTTCGATGAAAACTCATATATTCAAATTTCTCAAATTCAACGCATTGCTGTTGCTTTGACCATCTATAATTCACGACAACGAACGGTCGGTTTATTTCCAGCCTGCATTCACGCACCTCTGCTTCAGCGCTGCCTTTGCGTTGTTTACATTTGCGGAATATGTCCGTTACTTCGCTATATACCCATTCGGTGCATCCATACATCTGTTCATGAACGAGTTTCTGGACCAAAAGGATAGTGGTACCGCGATATTAAGTCATTTTTACCTATTGACAGGATGTGCCGGGAGTTTGTGGCTCGAAAAGTACGTCTTTGTTCTTGCCACTCCTTGCCTTCGGTGTCCGCGCAGCTC
Source organism: Moniliophthora roreri (assembly GCA_001466705.2). Lineage (NCBI taxonomy): Eukaryota > Fungi > Basidiomycota > Agaricomycetes > Agaricales > Marasmiaceae > Moniliophthora > Moniliophthora roreri. The sequence continues at coordinate 143,955 of LATX02000178.1, forward strand.
GGAGGGGAGCGTTATTGTTCCAGAATGCTCATTATCGATCCGCCATCATTCTTTCGACAGTGGTTCACCGCTACTCGAGTTCACGGGTATTTTGGTGCTTGGCGTAGGAGATGCTTTGGTATGTGCAGGCTGCATGATCATTCAGGGAAATCATTGACGTTCCGTAGGCGTCCATCGTCGGAAAACGAGTTGGGATCCACCGTTGGTCTCCCACATCGTCCAAGACCCTGGAAGGCAGTGTTGCCTTCACAGTTTCCGTCGTGATCTGCGCCTGGGTCCTTCGATTGTTCGGAATAGTTGAGGCTTTCTCGGTAAGTGACGATCCGGGGCTTTCTTTCGTCGTTTCTTTGCCAGGGATCCTGGGACCCCAGAACGACCCTCTGGCAGTCTCCGAGTTTCAGGGTTCCAAAGGGCTCATGATTTCTCCACTCTGGATACCACGCTAGTCGGATTACCTCTGCTACTCCTTTCCAGAGAAATTGCCAATTGGAGCAGTTGCATAGCACTCGCGATTGAATAGAGACGCTATAGAGGACACATGTATTCTCTGAACGTCATTATCGTCTTATAATGCTGATCTCTTTTCTATGCAGACTTACCGATATGCAGGTGTAATTGGCTACTCGTCAGTGCTAGAAGCCCTTTCGGATCAGAATGACAACTTGACACTCCCGCTCTTTGCTTGGAGTTTGTCAGTGCTGGTGGGTATTAGATAAGAAAATATGCACTGGAGAACTTGGACGATTTTTTGGTCGAGCGGAGGATCATATCGGAAATCGGGACGATATTTGAACATGTGCGAATGTAGTTAGGTCGGAAATGTGGAAGAGACTACGTTCTAGAGCGTCAACATTGCTATCATATAGACAAGGACTTTAAAGTGTTTTGTATCTACTCCCGGTCTTTGCCTGTCTACCTTTCTCACAGCAACGTTAATCCTTGTATTGCACTAGATCTCCCATTGGTGTTTTTTTTTTTTTGCCAGTCTTTTTCGAATTCGGGTTGATCACCGTTGTGTCCGATTTTCCTTATGACACAAGTCGACGCTGACACAGGTATAGAGAAAACGGTACACGGCCGCGGCGGAGGTGTTCACTTTTTCCTTTCAGTCTCCGAGGCTTAGTTGTGACTGTAATTGACGTGACTAGCAGTAATATTATGACACGGCGTTCAAGAACTTTTGAAACCGCTTGGAGAGTTTACTCAAGCCAGGATGTGTTCAGGGTTGCTGTGTTCATGTCTGGACCGACTCTGCCGCAGTGAGTACTTCACCTTCCATGATGAATGTCATCTCGCCATTCAACGCTCAACGCCGACTCTCCTGAGTCCTTGGGTTACGTTTTGCCTATGTTGGGTTAATCGCGAAGTCTAGTAATGGAATGACCGTAGCTTTGTGGGAACAGAGCCCCCATTCATCAATCGGCCCTTGCGCAGAGTTGTTCATTGATAAAATCATGCCTTACTACGCCTCAGCTCCGGATCCTTACCATCTCTCCTCGGATACTCGCACGTCCGGGCTCTAGATATACACAGAACTCAACGGTATTCGCTGGTTTTAATCGATTTATCCCCACCTCTTGGGTCCTTGTCGTTTGGTATTCTCTATTGAAAGCGCCACTCGTTTCGCGCGTTCGCGCATTGTTCTGATCATTGATGGGTCCTTGTACCTGTGGAGTGGGAATACGGGGTTGTTCGCCAATAATATACGTGCACAAGGTTGCGGGAAGAATGATGAGTTGCAGCCTGACATCCAGATCTTGCAAGGGCGTGAGGCTAGGTTTGTGGGCCGATGAATGTAATGTCATTGACTGGGCTCGATGTATACCGATGGTCTCGATCTTACTACGTTTCCAAACATTTCCGGACCAGATAGCGACTCGTATTTGTGCCTTGCGCTGTCGTTTCAGTTACTACGAACCAGTCACCAACACTGTGACGGTCGTCGGCGCGTTTCGAGTCTTGCGTTTGGACTTGTCACGTAGGAATGAATGATGAGGACTATGCTGAAAGGTCTGGGTGTTTTGGATCCTACGTGCCAACAAATTGTCTTTGATTATCGCCAGTCTGGTATTTAGGACGAGAGTACTTCAGTGGGGCGCACCACTTCAACAAGGTACTGAAGGCGGAAGGCACTTGTGATTCATGCCCTACGCCAGACCTTGCTTCTGTGACTCGAAGGTTGAATCTGCCTACCCTCGAATATTGGTCAGTCCCTCACCAAGATTGCTCAAACCTTCTACTGTTGGAATAATACTAAGGTTTTCGAATCGGTATCCTTGTTGATCGTCGTTGCCAGCAGCCTTTTTCTCGGGCTGTTTCCAGGAACACCAAAATCAGCTTCAAATTGACGCTCAAATGCGGGTCAGGTCGCAGCTGGACCGAATGTGATTTTCCGGGTTTGCCTCCGTCCGCATGAGCAAAAATTTGCCCCCATTCTCGGCCAACTGGTACAGGTCCAGGCCTCAGTGCTCAGTGCGCGGAGTGCTAAGGGTACGAACTTAAGTACAGTCAGTGGGAGGTCCCCATACTCTGGCGCCACCGAAGGTTTGGTGTCGTCCTGCGGGCCCTGCGTGTCAACTGTTCCAATTATAATAGGTCATTAAAAAAAGAGAAACACGACCAACCATCTGTAAAGCAACTATCTGTGTGGCGGAAAGAGTTGTAGCTTGAGACCATCTCTTGAGTCACGGGGATTGGGAGTGACGCAGTTGGAGCGGAGCAAGTAAGTACAGTGGTTTGAATCAGATTCACTGGTTATGGTCGCCCACCATGTCCCAGAAACGATCCAAGAAGGTCTCCCGTCCTTCGACTGCTCCTGCAAGGGAAACGGTTTCTTTATTACCTTCATCATCTTCGGGCTCCTCTCCTTTTCTTTCGCCCCATGGTTTACAGATGCAAACTCTTCCAGAGTCCGACGACTCATCCGACAACTCCTCATCTCGTCCCCATTCTTCGCCATCAACTCCAAATGAAATATTATCCCCTCCTTCAACCTCCACCTCCCAGGAATACCCCACTGTACCAGCATCTTCAACCCCGACACATCGATACAACTTTAGTTCATACTCTTATGATTGGGCGACATTTATATCTGCTTACGCTTCAGGCAAATGGGATCCACATAGAACTCCAAATCCACCCTTGGGATCCAATCCGAATTATAGTTCAGCAATTGGTTTAGGGCTACGTGGCATTGTGCCGTATTCGAACATGGCTTTAGACGTGAATAGGTCATTTATAGGAGCAGGTGAAGATGATCCTTCAGATGGAGTGGACGGCCACGATCAAGCTCTCGATGACTCTCGGACACCCACCGCTTCATCACCAACTACTACAGCGTCGGATTCTTCATCTTCAGTTCCACCCAAATGGCGGAATGACGGCCCATCGCTCCCGAATCCATATCAGTTACCCTCCCAGCATCGTACCCGGAACTCATTTTCAGTCGCTCCATCTTCAGTGTCTTCGTCAGTGAAGAAAAACAAGGCGTCTTCATTGCATCCACTGCCATTAAGCTCGAGTCTCAGCGCCGGTTCGGCCAAAGGGAGAAATGAGTCGGCATCAAAGGGACAGAAAGCCAAAGCAGATTTATTTCTGCCTTTGCCTCATCGACTGCCCATTCTCACCTCTTCAAACATGTCTCCTGGTGCAAATTCCCCATCACCGTATACCGCCGCACTCCAGAGTAATGCCCTGTATTCCAATTCACCACATCCAGACACGGAGAACGAAAGGCGCGTTCATTCGGTGAAGTGTTGTATTCCTATACTTATGACGATTATAGCTCCAAGAAACTAGCTCCTCTATTTATACAAGTCGCCGCTGCACCTACTTCCACGCATACGTCCTCAACACCCAATTTACCAAGCAGTTTGCGCAACACTATAAATGATACGGCCTCAACCTATCTCACCGACTCCCCGCAACTACATCTTACTTCCCCGCCAAATTCGCGTCTTGCTGTCCCCAATACTCATCAGCCAACGAGCTCAACGGCGGCGTCGTCGTCATCAACAAGTTCAAACAGTTCAACGTCGACCCAACATTCACCTCTCCCCTTGCACCATCACTTGAGCTCATCGTCACTCACGCATGCACATCATGTCTCATCAAGTACCGCTTCGCCCAAGTTTCCCCATGTAATCAATGCTGCGACGATGCGGCTTGCCAGCTCCAATGTGAATATTTCACCACTGGCGCTGCCTAGCCCCGAACACGAACTCACGGACCCAATGAGGAGTGTGTGCGTCACGGTTCCCGGGACACTACCGCACGATGGCTTGATAGAAGTTGAAGCACCTCGAGTCCCGCAGGATGGAAGTCTGTCGGAAGGCGATGGGGTCGATGCACCGGCACATGTTGATGTCAATGGACTGATATCTGTATCATCTTCGTCTTCCCCCCTGGCCTCGAGCTACCATCATCACAAAAGGACTCCTAGCAGCGGTTTAGCTTTCGAGAGTGGCCGATCGCCCGAGCCAAGCTCGAGTGACGAGATTCAGAGGTCCCATAGCGGGGAGTCCATTGGACATGGGATGATCACGACTCCTGGCGGGACAACTAGGAGAGTTAGGTTATCTATGGAGTGGAAGAAGTTTTGGGAAGGTACAAGAGATGTTGACGAACCAGGAAGTGTTAGTGCGGATGTCGAAGTAGTCCCACCTTCTGATTCTGATTCTTCAACGTCGACTTCAACCTCGGCTGTGTTTGGGGTGAAAAGGACTAAAAGCCAGGGGAAAACTACGTCCTCGTTACCGAGTCCTTCGCCTCCGGTGCCTTCCAAACAAAGTGTCCCATCATCCTCCAAAAAAGCGGATGACATGACGAAAGGCTTGGAAGACGATTATTTCTCCAGGGGCGGGGAATTCTCGGCTAGTTCCATATCTCGGTCCCGCGAGCCAGTGGACTACCAAGGCATGGACTTACAGGCCGCCACTTCACCGTCATCGCAAACGTTAACTAAACGCTTGGCGTCAAATGTCGGCTTGCACCCCGTCGGTGAGGTAATCGAAGATGAGCGGACCAATGGCATTCGCGTTCAACACCCCGAAGTGAATGGGCGGTATCCTACACCTCAACACGCATCAGGGTCGGCTTCACCGTCACCGTCACCAGGCGTGGACGCCGCCACTACAACCACCAATTCAAAGTCGACTAGTCGTTCTCACACGCCATCTCAAACCCCAAAGAAAGCGAAAACTGAGCCACCGGGTCCTCTCTCGTTTTCAAAGTCAACGTCGTCGATCTCTGCGTCAATTAGCTCGGAACAAGTGGAAAAGCAACAAAAAACTGTTCCTTTGGCAACACCGATGCTTTCATCATATTCTTTCCCCTACCCATACACACATTCACAGGTACTAATGCACCCTACAGGCGCAATGACGGTGCCTGTGCCGATGTATACCACTTCATCAGGTGCTGGAGGTCCTCTAGGGAGCGTTTCGGGCGCTGCCGAGGGACCTGCGCTGTCTGCTGCTTCCAGCTCCTCGACCGACGTAACGCTACCAACACAGGGATATCTCCCTCGGCGGGTCAATCTTACGAGACAAACAAGTGCGCCACTACCCAGTGCCATGCAACCTGGTGGACGTTCGCCCCATCTACCTCATTTACCTGCAATAGGTGATTTCTCTCCTTTGATGTCGGATGGAGGTAGGGAGAATGACGTTAACCACATCGACGATACTGTACCTCGCCAGGTTGTATCTACATCTAGATCGAGTTCTACGGCAGATACTGTCAGCGGTGTGGTCAATGCGCATCACAGCCAAGTTCAGATCGAGCACCAAAGTCAGAATGGCTTGTTGCCAGCCAGCTCTTCCATACCGCCAGGGATCATTAGCAACAGCGGGCCTGGAATGAGAGCGGTGAAGGAGGAACAGATGTTTCATGATCTCGGGTATTTGGCACCGCCGAATCCTCCAGACGAGTTGGAAAGAAGAAGGGCGTTGTACAAGTGAGCTCTCTCTCTCCATCCTTGTTCTTTCCTTGTTTCTCTAGTTTCTCTACCACTTGCCATCTGTGTTTAATTACGGGCCGCCACTCTTGACGTGATGCATATGCATTCTAACGGCAGTGATTGTACGCCTCGTTGCCTGATATTCTGTTCACGACATACATGCCATATGCACGAGGCAGAGAGATCTAATTTAGCCTTAAACATTTCCGCGACTGTGCAGGTTCAACATTTGGAATACTGGCTCAGATCTCAACTTCGATCGGATAGCACACTTGGCCAAGCTGGTATTTAATACCAAAGGCGTATTCATCAGTCTTTTGGATGGTAACGAGCAGTGGTTTAAGTCGGAATGTGAGTAAACCTGTTGGTTTCTCTTAATGATCATATTGATGCCGTACGCGCGAATATGTAGGGGGATTAAAGATGAAGAATTGTGCGAGGATACACTCGTTCTGTGCACATACAATCCTACAACGGTAGGTAGTTTGGTTTGCGCCAGGCATAATACCGAATCTAACGAATATATAAGGGATGACGAACCAATGGTCGTTCTAGACACCTCTGCCGATTGGCGGTTTTCGAGAAATGTACGTTCGGAGCGTCTCTCTTTGTCTTATCTTGAGCAAAACGGGCAACTTCAAATCCTTACTCACCTTTACTTCCTCTTTGTGGTTTCATCGGTGTAATAGCCTCATGTCACAGGTTCCCCACATATCAGATTTTATGCTGGTGCTCCTTTGCGTACACAGGACGGATACAATGTCGGAAGGTGAGCCACGAACATGAATGATCCAGATTATGACTGAGGGCTTCCTGTCTTTAGCCTGGCGGTCATCGATGATTCACCCCGTGATGAATTCACACCAAGACATCGACATACGCTTAAAGAGTTCGCCACCATTGCAATGAGGGAGATGGAGCTATGGAGAGATAAGGTGAATGCTTCGTCTGTGTATTTGACGTATTATTGATAGTCGATGCCATAGATCCAATTGAGAATCCGGGATCGCATTCAAAGCTCTGTCAGTATATATAATCCTGAAGGTATAGTGGGCTTACGTGTCATTTCAGATGGAACAATTCAGTCGGGAATGCCTGGAGATTGACATGGAGCAGGAGTCTCAGACCGAAAGAAGCCCTGGTCAATCTCGTTCTTCTCAGGTCTCGACTCCCGAACCAAATGCTGCACATAGCACTCATAGTCAACCGGGAGACTTCATCATGCCATCGTCTATGGATCGTGTATATGACAGGGCAGCGAAGCTCGTACAACGAACGCTCGATGTAGAGGGGGTTATCGTTATGGATGTATCCCATTGCGAAGTACTCGAGCCGATATCCGGCGAGGGCAGCGTCAGTGTTGTTATGCACCACGGTGATCCTGACGTTTTGCAGACAACGACGAAGAATCTGACGGCGGAGGAGTACGCTAAGTTGAATGCATTTTTTGCAAAGTATCCCGATGGGAAAATCAGCGAGGGGTTCGTTCCACCGAGCTTTAGACAGTTCCTCCCGACCAGAATACAGTATGCCTTGAGTGAGTCGTTCTCGTACTCTTCAGACCCCGTACTAAAGGAACTTTGGAATGTAGCGGTACCTATATTTAACATAGATAAAAGGCCTTTTGCGCTGCTGTGTGCGTACAACGCATCTGAGCACACAAAGCGATTTGTAAGTTTCTAAGCATTGCAATCCATACTGGCCATTCATGGATGTCATTTATCTAGCTGGAGGGACACGAACTGTCATATTTACGGGCGATTGGTATGTTCTCAATTTTCGTCGTCGCGGATGAGCCCTAATAGTCTCAAAAGGTGTAATCATTCTTTCTGCCGTGCTCAAGAGACGAATGATCCTTGCTGACAAGGCCAAGAGCCTGTTCATATCTAAGTGAGCCTACTTAAAGGGCATATCTCTGCTCGGTGACCTAACTTTCTTGCGCAGCATATCTCATGAACTGCGTACACCTCTACATGGGGTATGTAACTCACCATAAAAAATCTCATCTTTAACTGACAATGAATCTAGATTCTCGCAGCTGCAGAGTTACTCAGTGACAGTGACCTCAATCATTCACAAGTGTCATTCCTACAGACTGTGCAAGCCTGCGGGACGTCGCTTGTGGAGACAGTCAATCATGTTCTAGATTTCACTAAACTGAGCGGGAATTCTAAAGCAGGGGGCGTTGAAAACGTTATTCTTCCAAGCAAGTTAGTCCATCAATCTGTTTTCCATGCTCCATATTAACCCGCTCGGATGATTCTCAGAGTGGATCTCATGCAGTTGGTCGAAGAAGCCGTTGACGGCTGCTGGATTGGGCACCGGGCTCGCACTGCTATCATGGAAGATACTGGAATCGGGAGCGTATATTCTCCTCCAAAGGAGGACAACCCCTCGTTAGCGAAGCGGAAAAAGCATGTCGAAACTGTCATCGACATTGGGGAACGTAAAGAGGTGATGTCCACTCGCCCGCATCATTATTCATTTAGATCTGATAGCACTCTTCTAGGGTTGGCTGCTCAAGTGTGAGAAGGGTGGCATCCGTCGTGTGCTGATGAACGTGTTTGGCAACAGCCTCAAGTTCACATCGGTCAGTAAGAAATGTATGATTCCCAGACTAGAACTTACCATAATCTTATAGGACGGTTTCGTTCATGTCGTACTGCGTCATATACCACCCTCGGATGGCGATCCGCCGGACAAGGTCAAAATCGAATTATCAGTATTAGACACTGGAAAGGTAGTAGTTCGAGATTTCTAATGTCTGTGGACTCTGCTAATCGAGGTATTATTTACAGGGAATAAGCCAAAACTTCTTGAAGGTGCAGCTATTTTTGCTCCACGGTGCCCCTTTACTTATGTTCTGTATTCTCAGAACCAACTATTCCATCCGTTCTCCCAAGAGAATCCACTACAGACTGGTACAGGCCTTGGCCTTGCAATCGTCAACAGCATCGTCACGTCGGAAAGTGTAGGTGGCAAAGTAGATGTGTGGAGTGAGGAAGGGACTGGAACGGAAATCAAAGTTACTTTTCATGCAGAGCTTCCCGATGACACTGATGAAATTGTTCCTTCGTCGGAAACTGGTCCTTTCAAATTTGACGATCCATACCACCCGCCAACGGTATCTTTAGTCGGATTCGATAGCGAGCATAAAGGCATTACGCTGCTACGTGGGGTCTTGCAGAATTACCTGGTATCTTGGTGGGGATTTGACATTAGGACCTCAGAAGCGGAGCATGGCGACATTGTTATTCTGAATGAAGACGTCGCTCCTGTTATCGCGGCTACCGAAAGACGAGATACCAGCCGCCCCTTTATTGTCCTATCCGCTTCGAGGGGGAGTCCTGCTATCATGTCTGTCGCAAGCGACCACGAGCGAATCGGTGGATTCTGTCGAGTCATCTATAAACCCGGAGGTCCATCCCGTATACGGTCCGTCTTGAAACTTTGTCTTCATGCATTGAAGATCGCCTCGGGTCCTTCACAGTCAAATACTCCCGCAAGCTCTGAAACTCGATTCGAGGGCTCCTCCCGCCCCGGCAACCATAAAGCGTTCCCTTCTGAAAGTTCCATGTTTCTACCTCCTCGGCGTAACTCTGAAGAAGCCAAAACATTCAGCAGCTTGCGTCGGCCATCGATGAACCCGCGCTCCGCGACTGTGCATCCGACATCGTCTACTTCTTGGAGGATGGATACATCAACGGTAGACGAGGGCGACGAGTCTCTGGATCCCGACACCGTGGAACCGACAATCACCGTAGGCTCGGGTGGTACTCTTTTGAAGTCTTCTGTTGGCACAATCCAAAGCGAGCATAAGGTCAAAATACTGGTGGTTGAAGATAATACTATCCTGCGTAATCTGCTGTATGTCTTTTTTCTTACTCTGGTTGCAGAGTATCGATGACTCACTGCTAAGCAGAGTGAAGTGGCTGAAATCCAAGGGTTACGATTTTCGAGATGCGGTGGATGGACGAGACGGTGTTGAGGTGTACTCAAAGGAAGGTCCCTTCGAGTGAGTGGGGCAGTCTTTGATTCCTCGCCCTACTTTGCTGATTGCAATACTGCAGCGTCGTTCTTTTGGATCTATCGATGCCCGTTCTCGATGGTAAGTTCTGGTTTTGGGGAGTTTTCTGCCTGATGCGATCTTCCCAAAGGCATAGGTGCAACGGCAGCGATTCGGCAATTCGAGACGGAAGTATCTCGACACCGATATAGCCGGATCGTAGCTCTAACTGGGATGTCTTCGCTAGAAGACAAGCGGAGAGCGTTTGAGGCAGGTGTGGATGGCTAGTAAGTGTTATCAGACTTGTACAAAAATAGAATTTTTGTCTAACATTTCTCGCAGCTTGGTGAAACCGGTGGCCTTCAAAACACTCGACGAAATGCTTCACAAACTGGGCATTTCATGATTAACCATCCGCGGATGGCTAGACTTTTGGCTCTATCTAAAAGTGCTCTTTACATATATTGCGCCATGGACAAGTGACATGGAGCTTCTTGCACTGTTTTGCTATATCCCTTTTTGCTTGTTAATTGTCACGTTTAGCAATTTTTCATTCATGTACAGTCAAGATCGCACTGATTCTCACCTGCAGCTTACAGTAATTACCCAGCATGTATTTCCTGTTGTATTTTTTGTTTTTCTTGGTGTTTGCACGGGGTTCTATGCTATATACTCCTGAAGTCTCCACGTGATTATAGGTCCCACTTTACCTAAGCAATCAACTTGTCACTGTGCGAAATTTATGACTCGAAGAGGCCCGCAATAAAAACTTATACCGCAATTTCAATACCGTCTTCACTCCATCCCTCATCTCTGTGTGTGTCTTCACTGTTCTTTCTAAACAATGTGCCCTTACCAAAACGGCGACTCCCTCCCCTCCAACCCTTCGGAAATGGTTCAAGTACCTTTGACGAATGGCGCAAACGGTGCTAACAAGAGTGAAAAACGAGGGACCACTCGATCGAACGGCGCCATTTACAATCAGCGCCTCAACCCTTACGCTCCTCGGGCATCCGATTTCCTTTCCAACATCTCCAACTTCAATATCATCGAGAGTACCTTGCGAGGTACGATCTTTACCCGTTCTCAAATCGCAATCTTATCTCACTTTTAATGCCTTTATAGAGGGAGAACAATTCGCCAATGCCTTTTTTGATACCAAAACCAAAATCGCCATTGCCAAAGCCTTAGATGCCTTTGGCGTCGAGTATATCGAACTTACTTCCCCTGCTGCCTCTGAGCAATCTCGTGCGGATTGTGAAGCCATCTGCAAGCTTGGACTGAAGGCTAAAATTTTGACACATATCCGGTGTCATATGGACGATGCTCGCATTGCTGTCGAGACAGGTACGTTATCTGCAAGAACGTTCACTATGTCATAATCTAACTATATGTCCAAGGTGTTGATGGTGTCGATGTTGTCATCGGCACGTCTTCGTTCCTCCGTGAATTCTCGCATGGAAAGGACATGACCTACATTACCAAGACTGCTATTGAGGTTATCGAATTTGTCAAGTCTAAGGGCATCGAAGTTCGATTCTCCTCAGAAGACTCTTTCCGTTCAGATCTCGTTGATCTCTTGTCGATTTATCAAACTGTTGACAAGATTGGTGTCAACCGAGTTGGTATCGCCGACACCGTCGGATGTGCAAATCCAAGACAGGTATACGACTTGGTTAGAACATTGAGAGGCGTAGTCAACTGTGACATCGAAATTCACCTTCACAATGACACTGGAATGGGTAAGTGCTCGGATTGTCAACGTCGCCTCCTATCCTAAGATATCGCCGCCATTAGCAATCGCCAATGCTTACACTGCCCTCGAGGCTGGTGCCACTCACATCGACACTTGTAAGTTGAACATCGTCGACATCGTCCGGTCTTTTGCCCACCCTTCCTTTGCAGCTGTCCTTGGCATCGGTGAGCGTGTCGGTATCACGCCCCTCGGTGGCCTTGTTGCCTGCCTCTACGCCGCAAACCCTGAATACGTCAAGTCCAAGTACAATCTCCCGATGCTCCGAGAAATCGAAAACTTGGTTGCAGAAGCCGTCGAAGTCAACGTTCCTTTCATGAACCCGATCACGTTAGATATATTCCCTCGAAATATTGAACGGATCTGACATCCATTTTAGCGGTTACTGTGCCTTCACGCACAAGGCTGGTATCCACGCTAAGGCAATCTTGAACAACCCAAGCACATACGAAATCCTCAAGCCTGAAGACTTTGGCCTTACCCGATATGTCTCGATTGGGTGAGTGACTGAATTTGGTGCCAATATACGATGGTTATCTTACCCTCGGAAAGACATCGTCTCACTGGATGGAACGCCGTCAAGTCTCGTGTCGAGCAGCTTGGCCTTCAGCTCACTGACGAGGAGGTACGACTATTACAGCCTCAGCTTTGGACCTTTTTCTTACAGTTTGTGTAGGTCAAGGATGCCACTGCCAAGATCAAGGAGCTAGCAGACGTCCGAACTCAATCGATGGATGACGTTGACTCCCTCCTTCGTGTTTACCACTCGGGCATACAATCAGGAGAACTCGCTGTCGGCCAGAAGGAGGCTCTTGACCGATTACTCAAGAAACACAGGGAGTCGAATCTCTCGCGGGACGAAGGGGTGTCTGCTACTGCGTGATGGTTCAAGGTACTGTTGTCTGCATCTTTCACGCAGGTAATCTAGCGGATCAACGCAAATAAAGACTTTCTTGTTTCCAAAAAAAGTAGACGATTCCTCGTCGTTGAGTCACTTACATTGACTCGTGTTGTAGTTAATAACTTGTAGAATAACCTTCTAGGTGCTAGTAGCCTCAGAGAATGCGCACTCAAACTAAGCTTTCTGATAGGCAGTTTCACCTGCTTTTACCATTGCCAAGTGCTCGAACGCACCGAGTTACGAACATACCGACAAGAAGCCGCCATCAAGTCGACCATGGCTGCTACGTGATGACGCCCATTTCTCTCCTCGTAATTGACCACTTGTTTAGGTTCGACGGAAGAATACGATGCTCGCAATTTCGGCCCTTTCTGCAACAATCTGCCTAAACCCGAAGATTACAAGTTATATACTCGTCCACAATAATGACATCATACTTGCCGATTTTGCCAGCTTTTACGGCATTTCCGGCGTTTGTCCGCGACGAGAACTGACTGTGCAAACCATTCTACTCAGCTACGCTACTGTTGTAGTACCTAGCATCATTAATGTAAAGATACCTGCTATTTGAGACAGGATGTGCAAGTTCTTTTTTGAGTTTTGAGCCTTCCTGGGCTCCATCCAAAGTCAGACAAAAATTTACTTTTCCTGAAAAGGACATGGCTTGCCGCTTCCGGCTTTTTAGCATTTTAGGGGGTAAATAGGCCGAAGAAAGCGCAGAAAAGTGCCAAAAACTTTTTTGCCATAATCCCGCCGCCCGCTTCACTAAGTCTGACTCTGAGTGTCTGGAAGCCTTTCAACGCGTCAAGCAGTAATCGTTTACCGCTTCTAGTGTGCGTTGTTCGCTCTAATTAACCTTTCTTGTGACCTTCAGACGCTGGATACATTCACGAGAGGTCTCAACTACGATTATCTGATCTAGTAGAAGAGACAGGAGCTAACGGTGTTGTGAGTACAAATAGCTTTGTTCGTGGTTTCACCGTTAGAACATGGGACACCGCCTAAAATTTTCCGGATTTGTGATTAGCAGACTTGGTAGGGGAATGCTGATCCTTGGGATCGTGCAGGTACAAACAAACATCGAGAAGTTTGGTGGCGATCCGACGCGCGTAAAATATAGTATGTGGATCCATTGGCTCTTCCCAATTCAAGTAACACTTGATCTTATTCAGTACTACAGATGAATCCGCAGGAGCGGCAGCAGTACAGTATGTTTGCAAAACGGTGGTGATACAGAAGGCCTACTCCATGGCGCGCTGTGCGATTCCTATCGAAAGGGTAATATAGTTGTCGATATTCGCACATCCCAAAGATAATGTCGTCCATCTCCACACCCTGCATCGGGACTGTCGAAGATGCCGAAGAGTGTATACAACAGCTGGTGAGACAGACCGTGGGGTAGGTGCAAAGAAACATCTGTGGACCTGATGTCTGCCCTAGATGCGACAGTTCTACAACGATCGCCCAGTGCCTTCGCGAATCGTCCGAACTAGCATTGCGAACAGCGTCAGACGCTATATCCTACAAATACCAACTGGGACCACTTTTACTTACTATTCCCGACCTTCCTTCCCGTCTAATAGCATCCAGTAAATTTGCCAAGGTCTCTGTTTTTGCGGGACATATTACGTTCAATGCCTTCTTGCATCTAGCTGGTGTGAAGCCAATCGGAGCAAATGCGTTCGGAAACAAAACAGAGGAGTTTCGGGGTGGAATTGCAAGGAGGACCCACAACTTCACCGATGCAAACAATGCAAAGTTTGAGGAGATTTTATCCACTGTCGGCAGAGAGCCAGGGTGGTTCTCGGTTAGTCCAGCCTTCGCGGTGTCAAATGCATGCCTGGCTGATAGACGATCTCGCTATAGTCACAATGGGATAGGGCAGGCACGGATTTGACAGATATGTGGTTTGGATGACTGGACTGGCTCGTGGTCAATGTCCATCTATCAATGCTGGTGTGAACCAATTGTACCTATTCCGTTGGGATGCGACAGATCCTTCAAGAATACCTTGGAATAATCTCAAAATGGCTGTTCACGCCACTGGCCTTTACTATATGTGGGAAGGTGAGTGAAAGAATACATTGAATTTGAGTCGTTTAAGCGCATTTGCTTGCTCCTTGGAACCGGAGTACAATTTCACGGGTGTAGCTACCCTGGCTTGGAAAGTGCTAAATGCTACTGAAAACGCGTCGGCGAAAGAGAATACCATCAGCAAAAACCGTGTAGTGCTATAATGAGTTCCCCGGGGTTTATAATCCACCTGCAGGGTATTATAACCCTCAAAACCAGTCATAACCCCCACAAACCAGGCCACAACCAGGTTATAATCCCCCTGGAGCTAGGTTATAACACTTTCCGGTTTTTGCTGATGACGACCTCGAGTAGGAGGGAGGAGACTCCAGCTGCTCATGAAGAACGCCGTACGTTTTGGAGCGAGCAAGTGAACTGGGATTTCCCGAAACAATGAGATAATTACGAATATGTATGTTACTCCAGTTTAGCTGTTGATCGAGTATTATATGGATTATCTTTGCAAGGCGATCAACAAACCGGAACGGGCTTCAGGTAAATAGACTACTCGCCTTGTTATACATATGTGCGCTGGGTGAATTGGAGACCAAGTCAAAACTCAAGATGAAAATCGCAGTGTATTTATCCGGACCAAACGAATCGAGAGAACCGAACCATTTCCTGCAGGGAAGAGGTGAACTATATGTCATGATATCCAAACTTTTAATCAGGTTTCAAGTAATGGCAGGCTGTTCGGTTCACCCGGGCCCAGCCTTCAAAGCTTCACTAGCGCCCAGTGAGGTGTTATCCAATGTCCCTCAGGGCTTAAGGTCATCGGGAAACGTTTAATAACACCGTTTAGTAAGATGTCGATGTCCTCCCGATGTCCCAATTCTTCATTGGATTTCACAGGATATCATCGGATAAAACATATACATTCATCACCGTATAAGTATATACGACTCCTTGCCCAACGTCACCAATACCTCACATAAGACATCGTCGACATTCACTATACCTTACGTGACGTATTTGACAGACTGATAATTTACGCTTCAGTCAGCAAGAGACTGAACTCACCGATATCCCTTATTGAAGCTACGGCACCTTAAAGTAGAACTTAGCGCGAGTGAAACATCATGCAAGTTGCAATTGTGTACCTCGTGAATATTCCCGTAGAGTGATATGGTGACAACTCCAGTATTCGGGTCAGTCTTCATTTGGTTTTAGTCTTCTTTCTTCAGGATATGCCACCAGTCGCGAAGAGTCTGTCAGTTGACTTTGAAGAACAAAATTTGTACATAACGCACCAAGTATCGCAAATATAGCCTTCCTTGACCAGTCTACTCCCTCTACGACCCATTTTAAATTAGATGATTGATATCTTCGGGCCGTGGAGGTCGAAAAAGGGCGACATGGCAAGAGCTGGTGGACGGGAGTTGGAGCGGATAGAGGACAGAACGGAGATGGTGGTGGTTAGGAAGAAAGGAACGGGGATGGTGGTGGTCGAGAAAAAAGGCAGGAAAGTTTAGAGGAGGACGGAAGAATGAACGATGCACGGACCAACTACCAACCTAGAAGATTTTTCTTCGCCAAGTCCCAACGGTCAACGGAAGTCCCTGATCTATGTCACCGCCAGAACATCGGGACGACGTAGGATCCGGCGCCATTCATTGAACAATACCGGATAGCATCGGAAAACATCGACCCGCATCTCGTTGGGAGCTTCACTGGCTTCAACTTTAGGCTCTTTTTCTTGTGAATGTGCATTTTTCCCTCTAAAATGGTGCTACGGACTGAGCGTGTCAATTGGGATGGCAAAGCTCGCTATCTAACAACCTCCTGAATGAACCCGAATAGCTTGAAACAGGGATAGAAGCAATTAGAAGCAGTTTGAAACTCATACTTTGATAATTCTTGCTATTACAATGCCAGCAAGCGTTGTTCATTACCAGATTCGGATACGGTTCACCTGAAAGGAGCAATAAGCGACTATCGCTGAAGTCACCTGTCGCGTCAACCCCCCGGTCCTGAAATAATGTGTAAAGGAAAAGCTTACCAGAGTGACCATTTTTGCCACAAGAACTACATATTCGACTCTTCCGATGCTCCCCAGCGTTTGGGAAAATGGTCGAATACTCTGATGGTAGCGTGTTCAGCATTATCAGACGAGCAGAGTCAAAGACTGACTTGGATGTCCCTTTTCGCCACAAGAGCTACAGATTTGATGCATGTGGTCCTCCTCGACATTTGGCCATCACCTGAAAACTACGAAGACAGAGTATTCAGCACTGTTCAGTGAAAAGAAAGTGAAAGACTGACTTTTATGTCCCTTTTCGCCACATGAGCTACAGAATCAGTCTTTCCAGTTGTGGGCATTCATCTGAAAACTCTGATGGCAGCGTATTCAGTACTATTCAATGAAATGAAAATGGAAATGTCACTCTGATGATCATATTCACCGCATGAAGGGCAGCAGAACACCTTTCGGTAACGGAGGATTTGTTTCAGGTTCTCCTTGCGTATCTGTATCGGTATAAGTTGAGCCCTGGTGAGATTTGCCACCGAAAGAATGGACGCACGTGCTCGACAAGAGCAGCAGAACCGGGGGCAAAAATGGCAATTATGCTGATAAGCAAGCTACATAATCGGATATACGTTGGGTAGAATGTTAATATGGCGAATTGAATGGAAAGCTCACGGAACTGCCGTGTCTATGGTCGCACACTATTTTTTGACGATCGGTCACGGTTTTCTTCGTGAGGTAATCTTCTACCTGTGATACGCATATCAGTGAAGGTCAATCATCGCAAAAGAAAGTAGCCTACTCTCCAAACTTGTGACCAGAAGACGTTCCTCATACATGTCCTCACGGCAAGCTGGATTGAATTGAGAAAGGAACTTGAGGCCGCGCCGGGGTAGCCTTACGAGTATGATTACACAAACCGTTCGGCAGGCGCGGACAAGCCACCGTGGAATGCCACCTTTCGTGATGTCTTCCTCGGGTACTCTTGCGGATCCTGTGGATATCCAATCCACGGTCGAGACCGCCGAGTACAACATTGCTGGACCAGGAACACGGATTTCGTGTCCTGATTGACAGTAACTCTGCAATTAGGCGATGGACATGGTCGTACTGCAGTGTCGAGCGGCCGAAAGTGCGATTACCGATATATAAGCGTGCGACCCAACGTCCAAAGAAAGGGTCGAGGAATGTATAGCCTTGAAGCCTGGAGAGGACGGCAAATGATAACCATGCACGCACCCAGTCGTCTTTCCAGCAACCTTCTTTCGTTCTTCGCATCGCTCTGACTCGTACTGGTATTAGATTGAAGAATAGTTTCCACCATCGTGACAAGCCTTTGGCGCACCGGGAGCATAACCAACGGTCGTCGTCCATGGCAAGATCGTAGCCGTCTGGTGTAAAATCGTAATCCACTGGCATAGGTTCGGCGGCGGGAGGTTTCTTGCGTCGCTGGCACTGGTCCGATATAAGTGCATGTATGTCTATCAATGCTTTAGACACTTACTTGTCGGCGATGGCGATGATTATGAACACGGTGCGCTTGGTCAAGGCCAGTAGCCTGAGGTTCCGTTGAGTTCTGTTGAGGCAATCATTATTGTGTCGGAAAGAACAAGTAGATAGGAGCCCACGACTTCATCACTATGAGTTGGAGAGTCAGGCTAATCGACGTTTCTCAGTTTTCATTGTATATACACGGGGAGGTATGGGCTCACCGTTGAGTTGTGATTAGTCTTGCACTTCTTCATGGACCTAGAACGGCTCTCAACTGCTTTACTATTCTAAGAGATAGTGGTTGGTGAACCACTCTGATCATTGCCACTTGAGCTCGAATCGACGTTCATGAGGATGTCATCCTGGCCACCAGGCACACATAAGTATACATGAATGGCCGGCGTATGCTCTGTGCCAAGCTCGCAAAGTGGAACGTTTTTGGGTAGGACTGAGCGCTGGTTAACGGATGAAAGATGTGTACTTTGGATTGGTATCGAACGTCGTTGACGCAATGTATCTTATAAATCTTCTCGATAGCTACAATCCTTCATCGACGTAAATTTTTGTTAAAAGGTCAAGCCAAAGTACGCACCAATGATACCCAAGCCATCAACGCCCTTCAGGAAGACCTGTAAATTTCGAGGGAGCTCTTGGACGTCGTAACTTGCAAAACTCAAGCGCATATATGATCAGCTTGAAACATGTGGTGAACCATACGGCCTACCTTTATTATTTTTTGGGTCGTGAAGTGGCAAGGTCGGATCCATGAAAACGTGAGCTGAGAGTTCATACTCAAGCTTAAGCGCTCATACGGCCGTGTCCTAGCCTGGCAAGCCGTCTTTACTCACAGAAGATAAGTCGTTCTGTGTATAGCCGTGTCCCGTGGTTGTCCCGTGTGTCACGTGCCTAAGGTCGGCTCAAAAAAGCTGCAAAACAGATTTTTCATTGCTGACATATATCTATGTACACAGTATAAGTAAGATTACTTTGAGACGATGTACCTACAAGCTACCCATAATTGCTAAAAGTAATCATTCAACCAAAATCCCCGGCCCCATTCCATCGTACGTCGAATTCCAAAGGTCGTCTCCCCGCGTGCTTTCACTGAGCTAAGTATTGAGTAGAAAACAATATCATGTGTAATTCGGGTACATACCGAGTCGACTAGGACCAAAGTAGCTCATGGACGACTGTGTTTGTCGCTTTGATAAGCCCTGCTTGGTTTCTTCAGCGTCATCTTGAGTTGTGGGTGCAATGCAGAAAAAGGTGAAAATGTTGGACTCGGCTCCAAAGAGTTGAAGGCTTCGACACTAGTTGGTTTGGGAAGGGAAAGCTACCACTAGTAGATCCAGAGATGCAGGCCAAAAAAAGAAAAAAAATAAATCAGAATTGTTCTCAAGTTTCAACGCTATAGCCAAACAGGGATCAACACAAGCTCACTGTCCCCAACGACGACAGCCAGCCCTGGATATCGTTTGGCGTGTCGGTTGCCTGCACTGCTTGCTGCTACCTATCTCGTAAATGAGAGGTCTGGCGTTTCCGGCCCCTTCTCTATCTCTTCGAGAGAGCTCCAATGAGTATGGTACTCCAACCCCTGCACCCAACATGGACAACATACCTATCGACCCGGCTCTTGAAGGCCCTATAGTTTATCAGGATCAGCCAGGGGAGTCATATGGTAGTATTGAAGGAGCGCAGGTATGTGCTTGGACCTCCTCCGTGGCCTGGGCGCGTCGCGTTTCTAGGGGTACGATATTAATCACGCCTTTTCGAACATACAGGTTACAATACAGGTTCCTGAATCGTACCCGCCACCCAACTACATTTACATGTACAACCAAGGTCCTCAAGGAGATCCATTCGCACCTCAACCGCCGCCCGTCTTCCCTCCTCCGGAACTCATGCAAACCGTCCAAACGTCGAAACCTGTGAAGCGAAAGAAGAAGCCAAAACGCGAGGAAGAATGTTCATTCTGCCAGGGAGATGACATGAAGAACAAGGTGGGAGAGCCAGAGCAAATGCTTACTTGCCATGTCTGTGGACGAAGCGGTGAGTGTAACTTTAACCCATATCACAGTTCGGGTTCTCATTCTTGGTTAGGGCATCCATCTTGTATGCAACTCGACTCAGGCAACACAGAAGCTCTTCGATCATATGAATGGAAGTGTATCGAGTGCAAAACTTGTGAGATTTGTTTGGAAAAGGGCGACGATGTAAGTGGCTACAACACTGCAGTTTATCGGGGCCAACTGACGGTCGTTTGCAGGATCGCATTCTTTTTTGTGATCATTGTGATCGAGGTATGCAGAATCTCCTCTGGGACGTCTCTCGTGGCTGACTTCCTGCTGAGGCTGGCACATGGACTGCTTGGACCCACCGATTGAAGAACCGCCCCAAGGGAACTGGTTCTGTCCCCAATGTCCTCATGCAGAGCAGATATCTGAAGATGTGCAATATGACCAGGAAATGGACGAAGCAGAGCCGGGGCCTATTCTAGAATCCCATCGGCAGTCGTCTGTTGCGTCGTCCTCACACTCGTACGTAGCCCAAAGTAAGCCACCGAAACGACCCAGAGGAAGACCGAAGAAGACACAGCCGGCACCAATACTTGATTCCGAACCCGATGAAATTGATGTACGAACTCCCCCGAGAAGAGGCAGGCCTCCGAAAAATCAAGCTCTGTCGCACTCAACTCGAAAAGGCAAAGCTCGGGTTATTATAGAGGAGAGCGAGGAAGAAGAGGAAGCCGTAGCTTCATCTGCGCGGTCGAAGCGTATGAAGCTTAGCATCAGTGGACCAGTAATTCCTAGAGTGCGATTGCGACTTGCCCCTCAGAAGGGTAAAGGAAAGGAAAGAGAAGAAGAGGAAGTGAAGGGGATGTTCGATGATCTTCTGAACGAGCTGGAGCGAGACGTCTCGAATACCTCAATTACTAACGCAGACATACAACGGTTCGCGAGGAGTCGCGATATATCCGAAGTGTGTCCATCTTTTCTTTCTGTTAACATTTTGTTGACAGACTTCCAGGCAAAACTCGCCGCGTCTGTACCTCCACAAGCATCGTATCCAAACATGTCCGAGCCACCAGATACTCCAATTGCTGGCCCGTCAAGTCGACCTCTTCGTTCTGCTACCCACCACCACATACCCGCCCCCACTGCACCATCTACCTCTCCGGCTGTATCTTCTCCGGGACCATCTTCATCATCTCCTCCGACCCTCCGCATACGTTCGATCCGCTTTGGTCCCTACGAAATCAAGACTTGGTATGATGCCCCATTTCCGGAAGAGTACTGCAATATTCCGGATGGGCGCTTGTGGATTTGCGAGTTCTGCTTGAAGTACATGAAGAGCAAGTTTGGGGCGGTTCGTCATCGGGTGAGTCGATTTTATCATAATCGCAACCGTTCTTCTGGGGCAACTCTCAGGGATGCCGGGCTGCGTTGTTCACTTTGCGGGTTTGCTTACATATGCTTCGGATCTAGATGAAGTGTAAAGCAAGACATCCTCCTGGTGACGAGATCTATCGTGACGGCGCAGTCTCAATCTTTGAGGTTGATGGGAGAAAGAACAAGGTAAGACGTGTCGATCACCACCTTTTCCGGTGACCGCGTTCTACATCAAAACTTAAAATCTGGCTCGTTTCTAGATTTACTGTCAGAATCTATGTCTGCTATCAAAGATGTATTTGGACCACAAGTCACTGTTCTATGACGTCGAACCGTTCTTATTCTATGTCATCACCGAAGTCGACGACATGGGCGCTCGATTCGTGGGTTATTTCAGCAAGGAGAAGCGTAGTCCAAAAGACTACAATGTCAGCTGTATCATGACATTACCGGTTCGTCAACGGCAGGGCTGGGGTAATCTACTCATCGACTTCAGTGCGCACATATTTTTTCGATCGTTGTTATATGACATGTTACTGAGAACTTTTGCTTTAAATGAATTGTACTTCATCAGGTTACCTTCTGTCAAAGAAGGAGAAACGAACTGGATCGCCGGAGAAGCCGCTCTCCGGACTGGGAGCATTAGGTTACAAGAACTACTGGACGTTAGCGTTGATGAGGTATCTCGAAACTGCACCTGACCGGCCATTACTCGAAGGTATGTCTTTCGATAGTAAGTCCTTACGAGGTAGCCTAACAGCTTGTGAAATAGACATCAGTGCAGCTACTTCTATGACCATTGAAGACGTCCACACTACGCTCGTTCAGCAGGGCATGATCTACGGGCGTCCGAGCACCCCTCCGCCCGTCAAACCTTCACCCGGTCAGTCGATAAAGTTTCCTCGAGGTCGGAAAAATGGTGTAGCCCGAAGGCATTTGCAGCGTACCAAGACGAACGAGAAGGCTCCTGAAGAGGCGCAAAAGGGTCCGTTTGTTCCACCAACGCACTACGAAATTCGATGGGACAGAGAGCAAGTCCACGAATATCTGCAGAAATGGGAGGCGAAGGGTTATCTGACATTAAAGCCAGAGAAACTCAAATGGAGTCCATTCTTCTCGAATCAGACCCGGAAGACGGAGGCAGCCGAGGCTACAGATACCGACAAGCTCGCTGCTACCGCTGCGAGTAAGATGGCACATCATCAGGAGCACGTTGCCGTCGCTGCTGAGGCTTTGCCGGTGCCTCTCTCCGGTGTGAACGGTACTGAAACGCCTGCTTCTTTGTTCGATGACGATGTCGTGATTCAAGAGGTGCCTCCTCCGCCTGCTCCGGAGTCCAAGAGAGTAACCGAAGGTGGCCCAATGGATGTGGATCAGCCATCTGGGCAGGTCACCAAAGCACCTTTTGCGGTGCAGAAGGATGATGTACAGGGAGAATCATATACAAGCAGCGGAGAGCCGACAGAACCACCCGACCTCTTCACACCACCTCCTGAATCAGCACCCTCACACATTCCGACGAACGGACTGGATCATTTCGATGAGAGCCAAGTGAAGGAGAATGGGGTATTGAAGGAGATCGCTACTCAGAAGCCCGTGAAGGAAGTTCTCGTGGTACCTTCCGTGCCCGTGAAGCGTGGGCGTGGGCGACCCAAAAAATCGGAGGTACAAAAACAGCGGGAGCAGGAAGAAGCCGAGGCATTGCAGACAGGAGGGAGGCAGTTAAGGTCTACGCAATCCAAGAAGCAGACCAATTCACCTTCCAAGAAATCTGCATCTCCTAGGAAGAGGACCAAACAAGTCGTATCGTCACCCGAACCCGAACCTGACGATGTTGTCCCTGAACCCCAGCCACAACTCCTGCCGACAGCATCTATGCCAGCTTCTTCCGAGCCGGCGGGAAAGTTCGGTGGTGAGCCTTGTACTAACAGTCTTGCACCTGATCAACACGCCGATCCAACAGAGGTGCCGCCTCCAGAATTCATGAGAAAACTTGACGGCGATCCTTGCACCAAGGGGTTCCCCACTACTCCATCTGATCAGAACGCCGGTCCAATGTTGGTCCCAGAGAACGTCAGCGAACCGGTCCCGGAGCGATTCGACGTGAAGTTGGAGGATTTAGGGACGCCTTCCACAGTTCAGACCAGTCGACATAGCATTCCTAGCGATGCAACTGTATTCATTGATGGAGCGGGGATGTCCAAAGATGCAACAGACTCGGCAGAAGACCACGTTCAGCATGCACCAATACCAGCGGATGAACTTGGCGACGAGGATGCCGAGGGTGATGAGGATGGTGAATATTCAGAGGTTGAGCTTGAGATGCTGTAGTTTAAGAAATTGTGCTAATATGCCTGGTGATTTCTTGGTATTTTGTTTATTCAATGTAGGGTATGTGATATTGGGAAGTTTTGTGTAGCCAGTAGACGAATTTGTAAACTTGTTTGGAATGTGTTTGGTTGGTTCGTTGATGGTAAACATTGAATTTTTTGTATTGAATTGGTCGCGAGCGGTGGTGTGCGTGCGAGCGGATCGAACTGGTCCGTTTGGTCGTTGGTTTACTTCCATCCGCACTGGGCTGGCATGTCGAGTCAAGTCCAACGCTATGGGTTCGTCCGTTTTCAGATTCTGTTTATGCTCTCACTAACCTTTTCTACTTGTTCTCCTTGGGCATTTCTTCAATATGGGCTAGTGACCGACAAATGCAATACAACCATCTTACGCAGACCCTAGCTGATCGACGAGACTCGACTTTGGATAGTAACGGTTCAGTGAGTTGAACTCTCAGGTAACCCGTCTGTTTTTTAACATTTCTCCAGACTCCTTTTCAGCACCAAATTCTAAACCAAGCACTCGGCCAACATCACCTTTCCACCGCAACATACACAGCACGCCCCACCGAGTACAGACTATCACCTGGCCCAACTCCTTCTCCTATCCATGCCCAACAGAATGGCACCAATCACCCTTCAACTTCCAACACACATTTCACCCTCAATTCTGCACAAAATAATACTTCATCTTCACCTTCGATAAAGAGAAAGCTCGTCGATGCCGCCCTGCCTCAAGTGCCAAAGCGCAGGAGAGAGCCCGACGACATGGAGTCATTTGATCCAGAAGGCGGTGGTCAAGGGGCAAAGCACTGGACAGACGAAGAGAAGACCAAATTGTTCACTTGGTTAATGGGAACGGGGCAGGATGAGCACTGGGCTTCGCTACGGTCAGCAAAAAACTCGTGTCTACGTGAGGTAGGCCACGCTCTCAGACCGCTCTTTTTTTTTTTTTTTTTGATCTGACATCCTTCTTTACCAGTGCGCAAACGAAGTCTTTGGTGGAAAGAAGACGTACCAAGCGTTGAAAGGCTGCTTTGAGCGCAACTTTAATCTTTTCAAACAAATCTATGCGTTTGAAAACTTCCACGCACAACAGCCTAACGTCCTCGAGATGCCGGATGCGGATCGCCTAAGAGAGTATGAGAAACGCTTGCAGCAAGCGCGGCGTTCAGGCTGTGATGTAGGCAATATCACAGCCAGAACTATAGATCACTGGCACCGGATTGGGTGGTACGGTCTTTTCCATCAGCGGTTCGTTTTTCAAACATCCCCAATTGTATATACTTTGCTAATTAGTCTACAGATGGCACGGCGATCCACAAACAACCAAACCCACGGGCACTGGCCGCGGAGGTCATCCTTCCAATGGTGATGACCAAGATCCGGAGGATGAACCTGGTGTCGATTTCAGCACCGACACCATGACCGGCGTATCTCCTCGAGTAACCTCACATGTGCCGCAACCTCCGCCGCCAACGACGAATGGGCTATCCTCGTCCTCAACAGTTGACCGTAACCACCACATACCCTCGTTTGTCAATCCACAACAAACACTGTCACATTCACCAACCACGCAAGTTATTAATGGCATCCATTCAACAAATTCAACAACCTCAACGACCACTGCGATCCCCAATTTACCCAAAACCTCCATTCCCACTCCTACTCCGACGATACCCACGATACCAAACACGCCTCAGATGTCTTCTCCCTCTCAAGCACAGCCAATAGCATCAGGATCTTCGGACAATACCACAGTTAATATCACCCTTACACAAGGAATGATTAATTCGTATCTGCAGTTTCTTCAAGTTCAGACGCAGACAAGCAAAATGAAGCTGGAATATTTGAGGCGACGTGAGGAAAGGGAGGAGATGGAGAGTCTGCAGAGACGCGAGATCGAGCGTTTACGTGCGGAGCGGGAGGCACAGGAGTACGAGCACAACAAGCAAAACGCTATTATCAAACAAAGGACGGACAAAGCCATAGTAGGTGGTTCTTGGTCCCGTAGACTAGCAACTGACATTGGCTTCGTTTAGGAATTGTTGAGCAATCCTAACGTTGACGCTAGCGTCAAACATTCAGCAGGAGAATTTCTCAAGAAACTTTTTACCGAAAACTAACTTATTCGCTCTACTGCTTTCACCTGTTTATTTGCATCTCTACTCTGTAATAGCGCATTTGAAGAACACTGTATCATACCCATTGTACTCCGCTTATTTGTTTTTTATAGGACTAGACGTGTTCGATTTTGGACGATATTTAGTGATTGCAACAGCTGCGACGAGGTTCTCTAATGCTTGGACCAACTGCTTCCCTGATATTCATTGTTCGAATGCTTACCGCTTTTATCCGTTGCAGGCCTAAATCAGGAAGCCCGTGGCTGATCATACAGAACAATAGCCTTCAACTACGAGGGTTCAAATATATATATAGACCATCTACATTAACAGTAGGTTCGCTCCCACCTGACACCCACAAATGAAGTTCTCAGCCAACACGTCAAGTTATGGACGACTATCCCACTCTTCTTCCGAGCACACCAATGTTCAGCCCTCGTCTCGTCGAAAGCGAAAGCCAACGACTTCCCGAAGCAACGGAAACGCCATTCTAGGTCGAAAGCCTAGCATGGAATGGCGTATGAACGGTCGGAAACGCATCATGAATAAAATTGCTCGACAACCTTCCTTACAACAATGCGCCTCACCTAACATTCATACTCCCCGTAAAATATCGCAACCCGAGGTTATCTCCCATCTTTTCAGCATCCCCGAAGACCCCCCTTCCTCTAATCGTACCGAACCCTCCAACAATTCGCAGAAAGACCAGCAATACCTCCAAAAACTCATGCAATTTGTCTCACCCGTCAAACAAGACCGGAACGCAGCAAAACTACGCAGGACCGAGTCTCTACGTCGCCTATCAAAGGCCCGAACCAAAGTGTCCCCTGACCAGATCCTCGAATGGAATGCGAATCTCAGTGATAGTCAACGAACTGTCTTTCTAGCTCAAGCCGATGCTGTACCTCGTATTCCAGTGGGACATCCCGTTCCACGACTTCACTTAAGTATGCTGGGGAAACCGTTGATTCCAGGGAGTGCGAGTTTTTATGTGCAGGGTGAGGAAGGGTATGAGAGGTATACGTCATCGAGAGATGCGAAGGAGAGATATATCAAAGCTATCCGAGGCGAGGCGAAATGGGAGGGCGAGGAGAGGCGAATGCGGAAGACTGAAATGAGAGAGAGGGAACATAGAGAACAGGAGAGGCGCAGGCTTGAAGAAGCACAAACTCGCAGAGCTGCTGAAGAAGCTGAACGTCGAAGGCAGGCTGAGCGAGAGGCAGAAGAGCTTCGTCGGAGGCAGGCAAGGAAACGTGAAGAAGAGAATGAACGCAAACGAGTTGAGGAGGAGAAACGACGCGAGCGGATACTGGCTGACCGAGAAAGCCAGCGAAAGCAGAAGGAAGAGGAAGAAAAAGAGCGCTCGTGTCAGAAAGAAGCGCCGGTGCCGATTGATCCATTCGACCTTTACGACCTCAAGTGGGCCGTCATCCGGAGAGAATGCAAGGAGCATGGAGTTCCTTCCGATCTTTCTTTTCATCAACTTCCTTGGCCCACAGTTGGCGAGGTCTACATGCCAGACCATCTTTCTTTTCAAAATGTGGAAGCCTTCGTTCTGTCTGGTGCGCGGCGTGGAGTCTGGTTGGGTAAAAGTTGGAAGGAAAGGATAAGACTTGAGATGTTGAAGTGGCACCCGGATCGCTTCTGCGCCCAAGTTCTTCCTCTGGTACGGGCTTCTGACCGTGATGCTACTGTCCAGGGCGCCAATCGAGTGACAGGTTACCTTAATTCCATCAGGGAGAAGAACGAAGCCATGAGCTGACAGCAGTAAACTATTGAAGTAGCCATTGCTACATAATTAACATGCATCTCAACACATCCTCTAGGGATCAGGACCCTGCAAAGTGGGTAGCAATGCCGTTCTGGAAAACTCTTAATCTGGCAGGTTCAAACCTTGCGTCGAAATTCTCCAAGTCTGCCTGTTGTCTTTTCTAAATTCTACCGTTATCTGGTCAAATATTGAATGTCAAAGAAGGCAGATAGCAGCAATATGTACACAGGCAGGTAAAGGAAAGACAACCAGTAGAATTGAACAGCATAGATAATACACAGACCCTGTGGATCTCGAAGCCATTGTTCTATGAACTAGTCCCTTGGGTAGGTGGTGATTAATGTGGCAGCCGTCACGGTCTGGTGGCCATCTTTGTCCAAACCTGGCTCTGGCTTCCGCCTGCGGCGGGCCAGCCTTTGTCCAAATGCCGTACGGGTGTTGGGCTCTCTGAGCCCGGTTCTTGTCCAAACCCTAGAACGGCATTGCTACCCACTTTGCAGGGTCCTTAGAGATCTCAGTACACATAGCCAAGACATATCGGTGCTACTTGCAGTTTTGGAAGAGTACGGGATTCCACTTCATTGTTGGCTTAACCGGTCGGTTGTGACGTTAGCTTTGAAGATCGATGTAATTTATCACATTGCGATAGATACTCGGTGCTCTGATACCCATCAGCGCGCAGAAGTTCGACCTGCAAGTCCTCCTAGCTCTTGGCTCTTCACTGTGGTCACTCTAGCGCTCCAGTTACATGCTCTATCGTGTACTATGTTGTGCAATGAACACTCGCATCTTTATTTTATTCGAGTCACCGATTAACAACTATGCGATGAGCTGATGCACTCCCGTTACGGTACAGCGATTCATAGGTCGGCAACACTGTATTGGGGCGCTCCGATTGTGACAATATGTAAGAGGTGGAAATCATCCCTTCGTCATCGTACGCCGACAAGACAGTGGAAGATTGTGTCACGCTCTCAGGAGGTTGTTGCGGTCTACCTTTGATTGGTTGGATCTGGGTCGCATATTGAGATTGTGGAGGTGCTGGTACAGGTACAGACGGCATCCCGGACTCCAGCGAGTTACGTGGTTGACGAGATCGTCTCCATATCCATACCAGGAGGATGATCATGGATAATGTAAAGGTACCGAGAACGACGCCGAGGATGATGGACAGCCGCTCGTTGGAAGCGTCGTCGCTTGAAGTTGATGATGACGACGTACTGGTAGGTGGTGTACTGATAATTGGCGAGCTGCTGGTCGGCGAAGCGTCTGGAATCCCGTCGTCAATCCTAGAAAAGTTCTGTCAGTTTCTAAAGGAACGAAGAAGAGTTTAACATACTCGTATTTGGCATAGTCAAAAAGAAGAAGAGCGTCGGTCGAATTTGAGTCTAAGTTGACTTCCATAGTATGTTTCGTACCCGACGATAAATCGCGCTGGGAGAATACAGACTGATTGTATGCGAAATCTTCCCCCGAGTCGGGTTTATGGGTAAAGTTCCCGACCGGCTGCCCGTCGAGCACGAAGGAAAGATCATATGTCGCAGTCACTTGTGTCGGGGGTCTGTTGGCCAGAATGCAGAAAATCTCGACCGACACTCCTGTGGATAATCGAAGAAAAAAAAAAACAAGCTCAGTTAGGTCGGTTTCGCAGGTCGTTGTCTGGCCACTCACCTGTGAAGTTGAATACAATACTTCTGATAGGATCTTCTACATGTCGTGTATTATCATGCCAGGTACCATTAAAGGCGAAACCGGGATTTGGCTTGAGTGCACCACCAAGAATGCATCCCTCGCATACCCCACCTTTTATCCATCTATCGCCCTTGAACTCTGGCTTTTCCCCCGTCTCCAGATCACCGTACTCATCATCGATATATTTAGCGACCAGTCTACCGGAAACCGGTCCGGGTGGCAGCAAAAGAATAAGGAGCGACAGATATAATAGTGTGTAAGACTGGCCCCAGGCAAGCATGGTGTATAGGTCATAGATGGGGTAGCAATAAATTGGTTTAAATGGGACTGGCTTATTTGTGTGGATTGGGCAGGTGAGAACAGCAATCAAGACTCAGGTTCTGCATCACGAATGAATATGCTAAGTTTGGGTGATGGATAGATCTTGATTCGATGCCATCATGCAGTGGTAGCAATCGAGGTCCACAACAAAAGACAGTAGCTCCGGAAGTATCATAATCCCGTAAGCGTGATCAAATGATATGAAACCCGAAGTAAAGGACAACAAAGGTTTCAAGGCGGTTGCCTGCTATGTCGCAATAGTGTTTTGTGCTTTATTGAACGAATCGCAGTCTCGACAACTTGTGGTGATGGTGTATAGCAGTATAGACTATCCCGGAGAACCTTTCTCGCCACCGGTAGCAGCTGCTCTCGCAGAAGCCATTCGTTGAAAGATGGACTGGTAGGAAGGCGGATCGTCTTCCTGCACTGGAGCCGCCTCCGAAGTCGAAAGAGTATCGTATGTATACGTCGAGGTAGCAAATCCATTGCTAGTAGTTGCTTCTGTATCTGTGTAACTTCTGCTCGTCCTCGGAGCCTTGTCTGGGAGCGCCTGGAGCATGTAAGGTCGGGAGTTTGGCTCCGGCTGTTGTCGACGTCGACGTCGACGTCTACGCAGTATGTATAACACTACGACTGTTACCACCGCGATCAACCCAAGCGATCCAACTACGATGCCGACAATAGCAGAGACATTGGGGCTATTGGAGTTGTTAATACCATTATTGGAACTCGGCGTTGCCTGAGATTGGTCTGTCGAGGTAGCAGGGCCGGGACCGGGGGGAGCTGTCGATGCAGGGTCGTCTGGTAGGCCATCATCAAAGCTGAAAGTGAGAACTAAGAGTCTCTTCTTTCATATAAAACAGAGATAGAACCCACGAGTATTGCGCGTAGTCGAAGAGAAACACTGAGTCTGTTTTCCCCTCTGGGTTACTGACTAGCTGCAAGATGTGCGTTGTATTCGCTAACGAGGAGTTCGAATACATTTGAAAGAAGTATTTGAACGGGTCTGATGCGTTGACGGCTGTCTGAAACAATCCTCCGACCGGTTCAACTTCGTCATCCATAAAAGCGTAAACGCCATATCCTAGAATCCCTGAGGAATCTGGGGTTTGGTTTGGTACAATGACGAATACCATGACGCTTGAACCTGCACTCAGGAAAATTAGTCTCTCCATAGGTCCATGATACAAATTGTAACGCCTCGCCGGTAAATGTAAGGTTTACGCCTATGGGTGGATCATTCGCCGAGCGCGAGTTGAAATGCCAAGTTCCATTGCGTGCCTGCGCAGGATCTGGTCGTAGTCGGCATTGTGAAACTGGACACTTGGAACCTTGGACCCATCCACTACCAAAATATTTCGGCTTTTCTCCAGTGACTTCGTCTCCAAGTTCGTCGTCTATATAGCGAGTGATGATGCGACCGACGACTGGCGCACCCAGCAAGAAGGTGTAAAGAAGGAGCGAGCGTTTCATGAGAGGATCCAGACGTCTGCCTCACGATATAATCGGCCTTGGGAAACTGATGGGATCACATCTGTGGAAAGGGGGCTTCGGGATGATCAGCAGATGGTGATGATTCGTGTAGGGTGCGATGCTCACCAAGCAAGATCCATGATGTATGTGTCAAAACGAACAGGCAAAGCACTGCTGCGTAAGAAAAGCTATTTCTATACCCACTAAACGGTCCAGTGCTGATACTACAGGACCCGAGTATCTTATCCAAAAAGTAAATGATACGGTGAGCATTGTCAGCTGGTTGAGACTGCAACGCTGCATCGCCGCCGGTATTTTGAGACCTACCCGTAACATCACGATCATCCCCTCCACGGCTCTCCCGTTACCGGGCGGTTTGCGGACGAGGCGACATCCTGGAATTCTTCCTTTATGGTTCGGTGAGAACGCTTGAGGTTGAGGAGGCTTCTTTGCTTTTCGCTGACGTTTGAAAAGAAGGAATGTGACCACTAGGCCCAGAACGAATACTGCAAGGAAGCCTAAGGCGGCTCCAAGAATGACGGCAGGCGGAATCCTGCCCATGTTTCCAACGAGGCCACTCGCACTCATAATTTGAGATTGTGGTGCTATGATCATGCGTAATTGACGATACTGAAGCTGATAGGGCGGATAAACTAGCGATAAGGTTTGAGGTGATGGTAATAGTAGTGGTATTTGTACTGACCAGGGAGCTGCTAGAGCTACTGGAGTCAGTGATGTGCGTTGTACTTGTATCATCTTCTGAATGAACCGCTTCGGGGATGTGGAAAGTGCGCAAGTGCGCTTGTGGTAGTAGCGAACAAAGTAATACTGGTCGTAGTGCTCGTGGATGTGCTACTTGTGAAATCAGCCACTCCGTCGTCAAATCTGAGCGAAGATACCAGCCATTAGCCCAGGTTCTATGTTCAGACGCCGTGGACCTACGTATACTGAACATAATCAAAGGGAATAACTGGATCTACAGTTATCAAGTTCATGGTCAGCTCCACCATATGCTTGACGTTGGGCAAACTACTCCGCGTCAATATTTGAAATTCGTATGTGAAGTCGTTTATCTGGTCGGGTGTATGACTGAATCCTCCTGCTGCTTGAACATCGACTCTGAATGTCAACGCATAAGCGGCTGTTACTTGGGTTGCAGGGTTATTAGGAATGATGCAGTAGACCGAAAAGGTGACACCTGCAGTCAAGATCAGGGTCTGCTTTGAAATGCAGAAATCCAACACTCACCCATGAAGTTAAAATCTGATGCCTCTCACTGGATCGCCTGCGTGGCGCGTACTATCGTGCCAAGTAGTGTCGTGTGCTTGAGATGGGTCTGGTTTGAGCCCATAACCTGTGCACTGCGAGCCATTCATCCATCTGTCTCCGATATACGTTGGGATTTCTCCGGTAATACTGCCACCAAATGCGTCGTCAATAGAAGCATCGACAAGTCGGCAAGAGATGATTTTAAGGATCGAAAGGAAGAAAAGAATGTGGAGCAGTCGCATAACGAGGTGCGCTGAATCGAGTTGAAGCCTGAAGGAAAGAGTAAGAGGATCTTCTTCCCTTTTCTCATCAGAAAGCTGAAAACGGAGGTTTGCTGCGAAAAGTGTATATTCTCGGAGCGCAAGCTGGGAATGAAAACTCAAGCGTTGGGTGCTTGTGCTCTATTGAATTATTTGTATTTCAGTTCAGCCTGCGCATTGCAACTCTCGCACCTTTGGCTTGCCTTTGACCCTATAGCTATCTACCACAAATATCTGATAATCCTCCCTCGCGGTCTTTCACCCTGCTCCTGCACTCGCCCATGCCGATCTGGTCTTTCGCATCAGAAATGTGCCACATCTGTTTCATCATTCGCAGTATAACTTCTTTTTATCATCCATGCGCCTCAACTTCGACCTCCCATGCCTGCAAAGAGCTCATTCTCTTCTATGTTCGCTTATCCTCTGCAGCTGTGGATTCTTCTTCTCCTCTCGATACGGGTTCCGGAGCCCGTTTTCAGTCGACTAATAACTCGATATATTGACAATGAGTACGGGGACCTAGCCACAGGAGAAGGACCGGAATACATTGGAACAGGATGGATACACGGGGGAAACTGCACTGATTGCACTCGCGATGGAATGCTGCAGCCAGATCCTAAGCAGGTCTTCAGTGGTACTTGGCATGATAATACACGGTATAGAGGCGCAGGGCCGTCCTTGGGCATACAATTCAACTTTACCGGTAAGTGCTCTGGGGACCTTGGTCAAATAATCTCATTCATCCTTATTTTAGGCATCTCCCTCTCGATATACTGCATCCTGCCTAATTCGCCTCCGCCCCTCGTTTCACAATACGCACTGTCTTTCATACTTGACGGCGAATTAGTCGAACATTTTACCCACAGCCCCGATTTTACATCGAATTTCCTCTACAACCACACGGTCTTCTCGACAGGAAACTTGTCGAATACATCGCACACCATGGAAGTAAGGTTGGACTCTGAAACAATGGATTCCGTGATTCTTTTTGACTATGCAAGATATATGTATGCTTCTACGACTAGCGCCATGATTTTTCAGCTGACTTTCAATAGATTCGATGACGGCTTTGCCGTGCCCAAAGCGACCACTAGTAATTTGCCACCCACCGATAGCCCTTCAGATAATGGCGGTATATCGAAGAAGGCGATGGCTACAATCATAGTCCTTGCCTGCTTGCTGGGGGCTCTTGGCGGCGGTGGCGCTTTGATGGTACTGATCCGACGTTATAGGACCATAAGACATGGTGGAATGAAGGACTCTACATCCGTCCTCCCTTTTGACTCAATCTTACCTTCGGAGAGGAGCTCGAAGGGTCAGAGACACCGTTTTACGCAAAGCTCGCACCCGCCCAACGCCCGTGTGGAAGCTGAAGCAGAGTCATCGTGGGCTGCACCACCGTCAACTGCGCCACCGCCAACTGCACCACCTCCCTATCACTCTTAGCAGTACTTATTGTATCTGGCCGGCCCAGCTTGCCAAACTATCAGTCAAAGCTCTGAATAAATCAGGAGGGAATACCTATATAGTATATACAGCTTCTGGCATGGTGAGAACTAGATAACGAGTTCGGATTAGCAATGAACGTTATTGAACAGGATACTATATTGCAGTCAGGGTGAGAAGTATTGAATGATGTATAGTTAATGAGCTCTATCGTACATCATGATCTCATCCCAGATGTACTTCTTCCATCACAACATTACAAAAGCTTACCGAGTAGACCGAAAACTGTACTACGTCGGTGGTACATTCTCCGCTTCGAGTGACGCTCTAAGACTGGACTAACTATTAATATCCATGCCTTTGACACCCTAGCATTGAGATGGCAACCAGAAATCACGTAAAGTTAAGCAGAAGGTTTTGAGAAGATTAGACACCAATTTGGTGCACGACTTGTGAGCTGTTAAACGCGTCGTAGACGAGCCAACTAGAGGCAAATCCATCGAATTTAGAACAACCGTGTTGGCTGTGCTTCCCGCACGATTAGGGTTTTAACACCACTTCCAGTCCTCCATTTTGCTCCATGACACGTCCCGTCGAACTGTGAACAGGATGATACTCACGATCGAAATGTTCGTTGATCATTTGCAGACTTGGAGGGATCGGATGGGGCTCAAAGGTGCATTTCAACCCCTCAGAACGCAACTCAATCCGAATCGGAAGAATTTAGTTCGCGGGTGATAGAAAATGCGAACTGAACTAGCTGGACGTTCTGCGTTAGTAATTTCAACACGGATTGTCCCTGAAGGCCTGATCCTTAATCACGTGGAGATTGTTCAGAGATAATAAAAGATATCGCCCTTTATTCGTTCTCAGCATGGCTCATCAAGCACCCCCTCAAGCGGTAGACCACAACCTCCTACCCTTCGACCACAACACCCCCTTCAAACGCCGAGAACCTCCCAACCCGAACTGGACGTTTGGTCAACGAATCGAGTCAACTCCAGAAGGTCGAAAGTGGATGGAAGGGGAGAAAGCGGGCTGGAAGACTTTTGATGCTGCGAAAGAGAAGCCTGGGTATCCACATCTGGAAACTTGAGGTGGTTTGGACTGATAGCTTGGTTTGCAGAGATCTCTATGCGCTCTTGCTAAGTGGCGTCCTTCCACGGCCCGTTGCATTTGTGTCTTCTGTATCGAGTGATGGAGTGGAAAACATTGCACCCTTCAGGTATGTGAGTCCGTCGTATCATGGTATCTGTTTATACTGATGGCGAGTGAAGCTACTTCAATACTGTGCGTGCGTCTGCTCTGACTCGTTCTGAGTGCTGATAGGCAGCCAGGTGTCACCATATCCGCCAATTATATCCATCTCTGTGAATAGGGCACCGGCTGAAAAGGACACATCAAAGAATATCAAGGTCAGAAGAGAATGGAATTAAAATAGTAGGGAACTGCGACTAATCTCGAGATGTTTAGGCGACAAAGGGATTCACAGTGAATATTATCAGTGAGCCATGGGTGGAACAGGCGAACGCAGCTTCGATGAATTGTCCGAACGGCGTATCAGAATGGTCAATTACAGGGTTGACGAAGGAACCTAGCGTATATCGGTCGTCCATCCCAGCCGCCTGCATTGATACTGAGGTTCCCTGATATAGATCTATGTTAAAGCACCTAGGGTAAAAGAAAGCGCATTTAGCATGGAATGCGTGGTACGTCTGATCATTCTAGATTTTTAGCTTGCTCATCTCAATTCTCGTTTTCAACAGCTCAATCAGGTCATTGAATTCTGCCCGGACAATACTCCCAGTATCCCGTCTGGATATCTGATTCTCGGAACCATCAAATATGTGCACGTCCGCAAAGACATGTTGAACCCAGACAAGGATGTTGTCGATCCCGATAAACTGAAGCCGATTGCAAGGATGGGCGATATTTCGTACACAAGGGTGACAGAGGCTTTCCGTTTACCTAGGTTTGACTGGCAGAAAGAGAAGGAAGGGTTGGAGACTTCAGGTCTGATAGAGGGAAACAAAGAACAGGCAAGCTTGTAGAATATATTGCAATGTACTCGAACGAGTTCATGAAAGATCTATACACACAAGCCCACAGATGTAAAGATTAAAGTGAAGGTTTATTGGTACGCAACTCGTCTCCCTCGACTAGGATGCAAGGTCCTCCATACACGACACGATCTTCGAGCCCGTTATCCTTAATGAACTTGACAACGCCAGCATCTTCTGCACCGGGCTGCAGCCAGATGGAGGGGACGGACAGCTCCTTAGCCTTCTTGAGGATCTCAATGGTGATCTGTGGGGAGATAAGCTTGAGCAAATCTTGACTGAATGTGTTCTTACTGGAGCAGGAGTGATAATGCTGAGCGAAGTCTCAGTCGGAACTTCGAGTTGCTCTACTGACTTGACAGTCTTGATGCCCTCCAATTCACTTTGAACTGGATGAATAGGTGTAACATTGAGGTTACGAGCTTTGTACCATTGGAGCACCTGTCCGGCTAGATGAACTCGTAGTCAAGCAAGTCAAGCCCATTAACACACCTTGGTACCAAATTTCGTTTGATCCTTCGAAGCACCGACAACAGCGAAGGTGGATTGATTGAAAAAAGCGCTTTTTGCTGATGCCATGGTGGATCGGGGTCAAGTTCCTGGACCGCAAGTTGATCAGGAAAACCTCTTTATAACTTGCTTGCATCATTTGGCGTGATTTCGGACCGTCTGCTGAGTAAAGGACACAAGGTACGGACACAAACAGGGCGGAATGAGAGGCGTGGACACTGGAGATAGAGTGGGGTTGCCGTGGTTGGCCGAGGAGACGCGAAGTTGGGCGCCAAAATTCTTTCCTGTCGACATCCTCGATGCACTGGCCATCCTGGTTTCATTTGCCTTCTCATACAGCAGTTCGGCAATTATTCTACGGAATCATTATAGGTTTCTCGCTTTCAATTACTTCCACTTCAATTGCTCTTTACTACAAAGCGCGAAAAGAAGAACGTTTAGCAAGACAATTTGACCCGCGGCCTATCGAGTTGAGGAGTGATGAGGTTCTCCCGGGAGTAACGGGTCTTATCGGTGGCTACTTATACAACTTGAACGTTGATGTTCTGCTGAGATTTGATAGGAAATACTCCACTGATACGAATAAACTCGTTGAGTGATGCCCTCGGCGTGGAGATTTTGGGTAAAGCCGAGGTGGGTTACCAACAAACTTTTGCGCACTACTTCCACTGAGAAAATGACAGTTTTTGAATCCAGGAGGCAGTGTGAAAGACCGCGTTGCACTTCGGAGTACCTATGTTCCTTGAACCATTCACCGGATACACTATTGACACTCTGGCAATGCAGTGATCGATGACGCAGAGATGCAAGGCCTCTTGAAGCCTCATACTGGCTCGAGAATCTTCGAAGGAACGGTTGGATCAACTGGCATCTCGATTGCTACCATCGCGCGAGCTCGGTGCGTGTGCGTTCTATGCTCCAAGATTGCTCGGTCTCACACTGTACACCTCAGAGGATACGATGCGAGTATGCATATTTTTACTCCTCCGGAAATTAACACATTTTATACCTCCCGCAGCCATCATAATGCCCGATGATGTCGCGGAAGAAAAAGTCAAGGCTTTGCTTGCTCTGGGTGCCAACGTCGAGAGGGTTAGACCGGCAAGTATTGTGGACAAGAAACAA
Organism: Moniliophthora roreri; assembly: GCA_001466705.2. Classification (NCBI taxonomy): domain Eukaryota; kingdom Fungi; phylum Basidiomycota; class Agaricomycetes; order Agaricales; family Marasmiaceae; genus Moniliophthora; species Moniliophthora roreri. The sequence continues at coordinate 181,873 of LATX02000178.1, forward strand.
GTGTGTTAACCTCCCAACACTATTCTACAATGACCTTCAGCTTTCACTCTCATGGTAGTATGTCAACCTCGCACGCGAACGCGCCATAGTATTCGGAAAATCTCTCCCAAGCTCCAGACCTCATCTCTTACGCACACCTTCCTCGTCCATGGTTGTCTCAACTGTAGATGATGATACCATGAGATATAACGACCACGACGATGGCGAGGCCGTCTACAGACCGAGGGGATTCTTCGCTGATCAGTTTGAAGTGCGTCATACCTTGCATCAAGACATCTTTACTGAATTTCTCACCAGAACCGAAGCAACCATGACGCGCATTTTGAAGGCACAGGTCCTGAAATATGGAGGCAGACAAACGGGCATTTGAATGCATTTGTGAGTGGCGCCGGCAAGTGTCATTCCTTCGTGTCTCGTAAAGTTGAATACTGACAATTGCTTACGGCGAACAGGAACCGGAGGTACTATAGCAGGCATCGGCCGATTCATTAAATCCAAAAACGAAGATGTCCGAGTTGTCTTGTGCGATCCGGAGGGAAGTGGGTTGTATAACAAGGTATATTGTGTATTCTTTTTTGTGGTCAGCTGAATGCTATTCAACCGAATGATAGATTAAGTTTGGTGTGATGTTCGACGCTAAGGAGAGCGAAGGCAAGAAACGGCGGCATCAAGTTGACACGGTGGTTGAGGGAATGTGCGCTCCTCTACTGATTCTTCCTTCTGATTCTCAATTACTACTCGAACAGTGGAATCAATAGGATAACCAATAACATCGAGCTGGCACTACCCATAATCGATGATGCATTCCGGTTCTTGTTTTCCTTTCTACTCTTCTGGTTACTGTACTCAAGTACTGTGACCGCTCTAGGATAACAGACGCAGAAGCAGTTAGTATGTCCCGCTACCTCGTGAAATACGACGGGTTGTTCCTGGGCTCGAGTAGCGCATGTAACCTGGTTGCTTGTGTCAAGTTGATCAAAAAGATGGGATGGAAGGAAGGCCAGACGGTTGTGACAATTCTGTGAGTATCCAAACACATCTGTGCTATGCGAAGGGCTGACCAAAAGTAATTTAGGTGTGATTCGGGTACAAGACATTACTCAAAGGTTGGTTCGTTGCTCTCTTACGGTCCATTCAGCTGACGGTTTGGTCTCATGTGGTATCTAGTTTTGGTGAGTTCTTCGAGGCGTTGGTGTGTCTGTTTTCTCGATTAACCCGGCAACTTTCAGGAACGAGGATTATCTACAAAAAGCAGGAATACCTAATGACCCTAACATCATTGAAGATCTTCTGGCGAAGGAAAGCGAACCATGAATTAGGATAGTCGTCGTGCCCGACGTCGAATGATGCAGTATTTACAGTAAGCAAGCGTGGAGGTACGAGTAGAGCATTGGAAATGAGAACGGAAGGACAGATACGTGGACAGCAATATGCAATGTCCAAGAATGCAAGAATGATACAGTGATAGAAAAACATAAATAAAAATGATCAATAGCCTCTTCCACTCATGTTAGGGCGCGGTGATCTCTTCCAGTCTGGTCGGTTTCATGTACCATCTATAAGTAAGACCAATTCCAGAATAGTGAATCACCCGCTCCAAGCAACACCTTGATTATGGACGACCAGACTGGAAGACTGTCTATCAGTAGCCCTTTGTTCTTTAGCTCTATAGCCCTATGATATGTCCCCATAATGCACTTCTTTTTCGACCCTTCCACTCCTTCAATGCCCTTGAGACTGTGTTTCTGCATTCCCTTGTCTGACTGCAGTCCTATTAAGGTACATATGTAGACAATACTTTCAATCCAACTAATACCTCAGAACCTTGTAGTCCTCATGGTCCCAATATCAAACATAACATGCATGATTGTTGCAAACCATGAGAACCACAATGTTTTCACATCTGGTAGACCCAGCAGTGAAGAAACTCTACTACATTCACCTAACACACCATACTGTATATGCAAACTCCACATTCTGGTACTGAAATTGTAAGGAATGAAAGGAAGAATGTGGTGACCTTCCGAGGAGTTATACAGGATGTGGGAGGCGAATGATAATCTCTTCACGCGTTCGGACCCGCAGAGACTCAAGAGTCAGCCTGAGACTAGCTGCCAATGCGTGCATTGCCAATGATTGTTTCCATTTCCCTTTGACTCGAGCCACGTTGCCTTTCCGGCTCCTAATCCACCCCTTTTCCTATAAAAAACCTTTCTAAACTCGAATCATGTCAGGCGTCTCACAATGGCCACCTCCCAAGTCTCTACTCTCCCCGACATCCCTCAACTTTACGACCCAAACTTTCTCAATGTCCTTCTCCCTCCACAACCAAAGGTCACAAAGGTCGAGAAGATGGACGAGAAAGTGGGCGTCGACACTCCACCTCCCACAAATCCTCTCATGTCAGCCCTCCAAGAAACCGCACACCGAACCCGAACTGAAAACGATGCTCCTGCATACTCTTCTGCTCTCTCACCTACTCTCGATGCATTTAACAAGTTGAATGCTTGGGTAGACGCAAAGGACTTGGACAGTGTCCTACCAAATGCCTGGGAAGAAGATCCAGAGTTGACTCTTCGCCTCATTTGGCAATTGAGGAGTATCCATGACGGCAAGTCGGAAAAAGAGGCGTTTTATCGGTGAGTTTTTGACCGATCTCTCGACTGGGAGTAATGGAACTGATGTTCTCTACTTTGTAGTGCATTCGGCTGGTTGTACAAGAACCACCCACGGACTGCCATATCCAATCTCAACATCCTTGTCGCCCCTGCGTGCGTCAGAAAGTCCAACAAGAAGACTGGCAAAAGGAAGGAAACGTTTATGTCTCATGGATACTGGAAAGACCTACTCAACATCCTCGCTCTCGCTACAACAAACGAACTACATGTCAAAGAACCCACATTCCTCCACGCTCCTCGTCCTCAATTCACGTACCCGAATCGTAGTCCATACCGCGTAAAGCAAGACCCTGCTCAGCATAATGCGGAAAAGCAGCATCAGGCTCGTGAAGCACGCGTCTTAAAGGGTCAGCAGAGGTACGCGAATCTAGTTGAAAAGTTGGGGAATGATAAGGTGTATCGTGCTCTCTACATTGCTGTGGCGAGGCTCTTCTCCGATCAGTTGGTCAAAGACTTGCGTATCATGCACGAGATCCAGTCTCTGTCACCTACCGAGGACAAGGAACGCATCGGCGACCTACAGCGCGAGCTGTCATTAGTCGCAAAGTGGGCCCCGTCACCCGGACAATCGCATGATCGACACACGAACATTGCTACTGCTATCACTCTCCTTCTCCATCACTCCCGCCAGTCCATCAACATGCCCTTCCCATCATCGGTCTCTGCATCTCCTTCAACAGCAGACGAGTTCGCCGTATTGAGGTCCTACTTTCAGCGCTGGATCCTATCTCCACTTCGTTCCCCTTCATTCCTCTATGTACCCGAGCCTCTAATGGCAAGCAACAAGTGGACATCAATTAACTACAGCCGAGTCGCCTCTGTCTGTATGCAACGCCACACAGAACAATTCTTCACACACGACCCCGAAGGATTCGAAAAATACCTCGTTGCTGTCGAGCAAGGCAAGAAACAGATCAGTGGAGCCACGTTGATGCCTCACGAGCTCGTCCAAAAAGCCGTCGGGTTAGGTGATACTATGCAACGTCGTGATTCTGTAGCGTCGTCCAAAAGCGGAAAGATGACCGCTTCACTCAAAGCCAAAGAGATTAAAACCCGTCTTGCCGAAACACAAGTCAGAGTCGTCGAACAACAATGGAACGCGCTTATTAGTCGACTAAAGGAGAGCGGGAACATTGACAATGCGATTGCTATATGTGACGTTTCGGGGTCTATGGGAAACCTCCACTACTCCAGCACGGGATACCGACGAGGAAACAAGTCGACGGACCCAATTCTTCCTGCAGTCGCACTTTCCCTGATCCTCGCACGCCTAGCTAAACCGCCTTTTGATGGAGGCTTCATCACCTTTTCTGAGAACCCCCAATTCGTCAAGCTTGCTCCCCATGGTGAAAAGTCGCTATACCAGACGATTATGGATATGGAGAGTTCTGCGTGGGGTATGAACACGGATTTTGCGGGTGTGTTCTTGAAGCTCTTGCTTCCGCTGGCGAAAGAAAAGGGATTGAAGAAGGAGGATATGATTAAGCGGCTGTTTGTGTTTAGTGATATGCAGTTTGATGCTGCGGATACTGGGGAAGAGGGCAAGTGGGAAACGACGTATGACACAGTCAAGAAGGCGTATGAAGAGGCTGAGTATGATGTTCCAGAGATTGTGTATTGGGATTTGGCGGCTGGTGGTACGGTTGAAGTTCAGGGAGACAGGGAAGGTGTGGCGATGATGAATGGCTGGTCGGCCAACTTGATGAAGGTGTTCTTTGGTGAAGAGGTGGAGCCTGAACCTGAGGAAGAAGGCTGGGAGACGGTTAAGAAGGAGAAGACTGGTGAGAAGGAAAAGGAGGAGGAGGAAAGATTCAACCCGATCAATGTGATGAAGCGGGCTGTTGCAAAGGACAGCTTCAAGGGTCTGGTCGTCGTTGATTGAACTGAGTGTGAACTTGCTTAAATTATCTCTACTCGCTGTATAACTATACCCTTTCGTAGCATTGCATTTTGTATTTTACAATCATCCCAGTTCATGTCTGTAATATAGTGTCATTCAATAACATTATTTTCATTGTCCGGGTCCGTCAAAGAAGTAAGCAGCATGTCTCGAGCTCACCGCGGTACTTGCATCCGCAAATCTAAGGGGTACATGCAGACATCGAGAATCTTGCTCTGCATCCCTGACGTCAACACGAGACAGGCGGCACGTCGAACAGCCAGAATCGTTCCTGTATCTCTGCTGAAAACTTGAACACCACTATAACAATCTCTTGATTCTTGCAGAATTCCGAGACACAGAAGCCAGAATCGACAGAATTGACGGTATGTAGGAACATGAAGTACCCCAGACGCCACTTTCCTCCTTTGCTCCTTATAACCAGCATCTCTCCATCTTGTTCAACCTTCTTTAGATATGCAAAGAGATACCTGCGCACCTCCGTGATCGTCTCCTTTGTACAGCCTTCCATAAACTTTTGAAGTTCATAGAATGAAGTGGGATCACACTAATCCCGCTTGGGGCCGAGACAACCGACCGTGGGAGACATCCAGGTTGTGGAGTTTTTCGGCAGTCTTAGCATTCAGTCCAAAAGATAAATGAAGAGAGCAAAATGTATACGTACTTGTGTTCTTCATAATTAGGACAATTTGTATCCCGTAGAGAAGTTCCAACGGTTTGACATCGCACGCGGCATCCCAGCCCCATAGTGATTGGGAACAAGATCTGTAGCAAGTATTCCTCATCGAATTTCGCCTCTTCAAGTCTTGTTAGTGTGTTCCTCGGAGCCTGTCGCTTCTGCGCAGAGAGCGGCTTTTAGTACGATACAGAATGGTGGTACGACAGCGAAGAATCTGGCATGAAGCCACGAGCAAAGTCCCCTGTACCCCACTGGAAGAAGAGGCTCAGCTCGTTTATGTCACGACATTTCAAATCGTAAAGCTTGCAAAGGAGGCTTGTAGAAGGCCATGCTCTGGAGATATTGGCTGAAAAGAGTAGTAAAGAATGGAGAGTGGACGCGGTAATAATCGGTGCCTTCATAAAAGGTTAATCTGAGTGCTATTCGCGTCGATGAGCCATGACCATCAGTGTAAATCGCACAGCCATGTGTATATAAGTGCCGATACTGTTGTTTGAAGACTATGCATTCATACCTGTAGTCTAGCATCAACAAATAACATAAAATCCTATCCTATGTCCGAGTCCGTTATATGTATTCGTATGGGGGGAGGAAAGTAGCACACGCCGAGCTCACTGCAGACACTTCTCGACTACTTGTTGTATCCGCGGATCCACGTTCTTGCAAACATCAAGAATCTCACTCTGCATTATTATAGTCAGCACGAGAGGGATGTCGATGTTTCGAACATTTGCTCACCCAAAATCGTTCCTGCATCTCTGCCCCAAACTCGCTCACAACATCGTCACTTGGCTCAACCACCTTACTGCCGGATACGAACGCTCCTCGCATCTGCTCTTCGTTTTCTATTTGGGCAATGGCGGCATAAACCAGTTGTCGGCTGCCTTCTTCCGTTGTAAAGGCAAGGACCTTTTTCATCAGCCGACCGAGCAACGCCATAGCACCTTCTTGATTCCTGTCGAATTCGGAGATACAGAAGCCAGGGTTGAGAGAGTTGACGGTTATTGTATTTGGAAGCCTCTTTTGCAATGCCCGGGCAAAGTATACGTTGAGTACTGAAAAATGATGTCAGTGCTCTATGTACTTAGTAGCGTCAAGAAGCCGGAACTACGCACACTTCGAGTCAAAATATCTTTGTGTGGAGGAGCTGGGAAGTGCCTGGTTTATACAATGACATTACTTTGTAGAGTATGAATGACTCACGTTCTTTGATGGAACTCCTTACTAGACATTTCTTTCAGCATACTCTTGCTCTTCACCACCTTGTCGTCCCTCACAAGATTAGACCAGTAATGGACCTCACTAGCGACCATGACCAGTCTAGGAGTCGTATTATGCTCTGCTGCCGTTCGAAGCATATAGGGTAAGAGGAGAAGAGCGTGCAGCGAGGGTGCGATGTCGTTGACCTGAAAGCTGGGGCGGTTGTCAGCATCCGTCTTTGGTAGAGTAAGCAAAGACTCACATGGATGCCCATCCATCTTCAGTCACTTCATACTCATCTGAGCCCATGACGCCTGCGTTTTCGATGAGAATGTCTAAACGACCCCCTTCCTTCTCGAATTTGTTGACAAAGGCCTTCACCGACGCGAAATTGGACAAGTCAATGGTCCATAGTTCTGCTTTGCTGTAGCCTGTCTCTGCTTTTATTTCTTAAGTACAATCCGAGGTGAATGAGTACACCTGTCATCTTAGAATTACGTGCTTAACTCACTCGCAACGGCTGCTTCTCCCTTGGCTTTGTTTCTGCACCCCATAATGAGTCGTTCTGGATTCATGGACGCAAAGTGCTTGCATGCTTCGAATCCGAGACCCGTATTGGCACCGATGAGGACGACGGTCTTGCCAGAGAGATCGGTTTTTACGACTGAGGCTGGTTTGCTGAACTGGCCTTTTATAAACTGTGAGAATGTGAGGGGAGCCATGGGGGATGAAAAATAGGGTTGCAAGGCATGGAATGTTCCACCTGTAGTTTTGTACTGATCTGGGCCTGGTTCATGGGAACCTGAGCTGGTATGCTGACCGAAGCCATGACTGTTCTGTGTTCGCGTCAAGCCGATGGAACACGTCGTGGACGAGTGAAGGAACCAATCCAATTGGCAAACGGCTCGGTTAAACGGCTGGGCTGATATCTATCCTATTTATCTATCCCTACCTATCTCTCTGCTCATCATTAGTACGTCAGTCAGAGCAGGCTCGTAATACGCTGCGCCTTTCCAGTAACCGAGGCACATCGCCTTGTCGAAATTCCTGAACTTGGCGAGTCGAGGTTCCTAGTGTTTCGTCTTGACGTTTGAAATTGGGGTGAGCGTGCAGTGAGGGTGCGATATCGTTGGCCTGGAATCTAGAGTAGTTGCCTGAGTAGCCGTCTTTGAGTAGAGCAAGCGGTCCAGCTGAATGCCGACTGAAGCCATGGTCGCTTGCTGGAACGCAAGGACCCTATCCGAACCGGTTAAAGGCCGAAGTCATGACAGTCGTTTGATCTGGTTGTTTTATTTCAGATTGATCGTGGACTTGACCGCAAAAAGAGTCGACGACCCCCTGGGGCCAGAGGCCTGAGATCAGAGACCTAGGAGCAGAACCTAGGAGCAGAATTCAGGAGCGATTACTTTTGCAAACAGCTATCCATCTCTTCATCCGCTCGCATCCGAGCACTCGTCCACCTGTCGAGCTGAGAGCAAGCTCGGATTTCGAACCTGCTCCGCAGCAAGGTTCTTAATGCTTCGCCACCGGCTGTTTCGCTGCCTGCAAGTCGATCATTTATTGGCATCGAGGACTTGCCAATACTAGATCAAAAGGCCCTATCTTACTCCTCCACTCGATCAACATTCCCAGCGCAAGCCGACACCTTGACAACCAAAGGTGTTTCGTTTCATTGAAATGTTTTGTAGTTGCTTCATAGTAAGACATAGCTTGGACGTTATATATAAGAACGTATTCCATCACATCTCAAAATCCAGGCTCTCCACTTCCCTCGTTCATTCCCACTTCAGTCTCTCCTTAACACCCAGCTCAACTACCAGACATGCCTTCTTTCCGTGCCATCTCATACTACCTTGTTGCTGCCCTTGCCGCAGTATCATTCACCAGTGCCATTCCGACACCTTTGCTCCCGGTTGACGCCATCGCTCCTGCTGTACACGCAAGGTGTGGAGAATGCGAGGCTAATCCTCTCCCTGTTCTTGTCCGTGGCGTCCAGGACAAGATCACTCCATTGGCCGACAAGCTCAGTGAGTATCATTTGCTATAGTTCTCACTTTGCTTGCGACGCTCATCTCGGTTTAGAGAACCTTCCCGCTGCTGACTGCACACGCGACAACGTCGCGCCTATCGTGAAGGAGATAAAGGACATCATCATCGATGCTTCCGCCAAGGTCCGAGTCTATCTCGATGCCGACGTCGACCTAGACATCCTTTTGGCTGGATCTGCGAACGGTGGTGCTGCTATCTCCGTCGAGGCTTTCGCCAGCATCCTTGCTGGACTGGTTAATGTGAGCAGTTCATTTCATACTCACCGTCAATCCTTCTGACCATGTGTCGTAGGTTGTCGTCACTGCCTGCGTCTCCGTTCTCAACCTTAAAGTTGATCTTGAAGTGATGATGAATATCCTTGCGGATTTGTGCGTTACGCTCAGCGTGTTCATTCAATTATGCACCAGACTCGTCGTTGGGTTGTCTGCGTCTCTTATCTTGCAAATTGGTGCTTTCCTTGCACTTTGTCTGCAGCTCGGGATCAAGGTCTCCGTCGGTTTGATTTTGGGAATTGCTCTCTAGAATATTTGGTCTTCGTTGCATAGGTGTATTCCCTTGATATTATACCCTATATACCTCGTGTAATTACGCCAAGCATATGGTATCGCACAAGGTACATTGAGGAATGTGTGGTAGATTCAAAAAGTCTTCTCTATAGTTTTAGCGAGCCTGAGTCGCGGAACTGGTCAAGCGTCATTATCATTACCGCAGGACAAAGAAACTGACCGAATTCCCACTCCCTCACGAACGGTTGTCTATCAAAGCCTGCATCTCCTTCCAAGTAGGATATCCCTTCACAATTGCCTTCATACTACTAACCCAGCCGTTCGGGGCGCAGCGAGATTGGAATCCAGGAGAAATGCGTTCAGCGATCTGTATCGCATCCTCCAACGAAGACATGGAAAGCGGGGTCTGCTCCTTCAACTGCATGAAGAGTGTCCTGGCCGCTACTTTCTGAATACGAACTGAGGTGTCCTTGAATTCCGAAAGATTTGATAGCGACAGCCATTCTCCGGAGCCAGTTTCTATGATGGACTGGTAATGTGTCATGCACTGCTTCCATTTGTCGGAATAGATTGCCTGGAATAAATGGTAGCAAATTCATTGGTGCATCGACAGTGAGAGAAAGTAAGTACTCACATAATTTATACAAGCGTTTGGATGATCACGCAAATGACCGAGGGCTTCATGAAGAGGGAGTTGCATTGATCGACGAACAAGATAATCTACATTTTCCAGTTCATCCCGGGATAGCTTGTAGCACAGGAAGCGCAAGGATAATTCTGGCGATAGTTTTTCTGTATGCTTCCTCCACGGCAAAGAAGAATCTACATGAGTTGCGTGACGAAGCATCAATACCTAAGGGACGTACTCTATCATGGCCCCACAAGCCTGTAATGCGATGTTATTCCCATACTTGTCTGCCGCTTCGAAGAAGGCAAGTAACGCATCGAGTCCCATATGACTGATGTCGGGAAGAGCAGCATTGTGCGAGAATTGGAGGAGTAAGAGGAGCACGGCCGCAGTCTCGCTGAGGGTAACAATGTCTCCTTTCCAATGGGTTACCGAATCTACGTTTGGAAAGGCTTCATTGAACACAGAGAGGTTTTTCGTGTGAGAGCCCAGTAAAATTCCATCCGAGGATTGAAGGATAATGTCGACGGGAATCTGGCAGTTCTCAATGGCTAAAGTGGTCTTCAGCTATTCGACATGGTCTAATTGCGCTGGTACGCACCTTCGCAGACCAACATGATAATGAAACAATCCGATAGTTTGTACAATGCCCCAGTGCCAGCACTGAACCAGAAAGATGCATTATTTTTTTAAAAAAGAAATCATAACGATGATTGACTTACCCGTATTTGTGATAATGGAGTTTTCGTTGGAAAGGCTTCAGCTGCTGGCCAGCGTCGATGGTGGACACGCGCCAAAAACGCGACAAATACAAACACCTGACCCTATCATGGATATCCCCTCGAGGAAATGTCCGACGACGGACCGACGTGTTCAAAATTTGGTTCAAAGTCGTACGCGTGTCCGCGACTTTGCCTCGAATGAGAAATCACCAAGTCGTTCTTCCTTGGATAAATCGCTCCTTAAAGAGGAATCTTTTACAAAGTAAATAAGGTACATATAATCATCAGGGGAGCGTGCGACCGCCGGTGAGACTGCGATACTCAGCTGAGGCCTTGATCTCTGAGCTCCTTCATCTCCCTCCATGTAGGATAACCCCCGACAACATCTCGGAAAGATTGAACCCATCCCGTTGGAGAACAGCGCACTCTAAAACCCGGTGATATCTGTTCAGCTAGCCCAATTGTATCATCCAAGGCAGACAGAGAAAGAACGGGGTTCTCCTCAAGCTTCATGAAGAGAATTTGAGCAGCCATTTTATGAATCCTAGTTGGACGATCTTCGTATCTCGCCAATTTCTGTGGCTCAAGCCAACTGCCTGATTTGCTGTCTATGAGGCTGCGGTACGTGACCATGGACTCTTTCCATCTATCAGCATACAGTGCCTGTACAAGTGATAAATCAAAGTTCTCGGAAATAAGTGTGGGTTTCGCACATAAATGTGAAGGGCACTGGGGTAATCCCTCAGCTGGTTGAGAGCTTGGTGGAGGGGAAGAGTCATACTACGGCGTACCGCACTATCGATGTCTTCCAAATCATCCCGAGCAATTTTGTATCGCAAGAAGCGGAGCGACTCTTCAGGTGACATATTGTTGACGCGGTTTCTGAAAAAACCAGTAAGAGGGTGTGAGTTTCGTTGAGTACAAGACAGATTGCAAACGCACTCGATTAGACCTCTACAAACGTGTAACGCAATATGATTCCCATACTTGTCTGCTACTTCAGCAAAGGAGATGAGGGCATCCAGCCCTAGGTAACTGATATCTGGAATAATATTATTATGCGAGAATTTGAGCAGAAGGAGTAAGGCATCAGCATTCTCGCTGAGGCTAACGACATCTCCTTTTGCTTGAGTAACGGAACCAGACAGTGGGAATGCCTCGTTGAAGGACTCTAGATTTCTGGAGTGTGTGGCAAGCAACTTGCCGTCTGCGGATTGTAAAAATATATCGATAGCAAGTTGGCAGTTCTCGATCACTTGAAATCGGGTAGGCCTAAGCGGTGGTCGTGGTGGGAAAACATTGCTCACCTTCACAAACCGCCATTTCTACAAGATAAAACGAATCCAAAGGATGTCTTTCTCTTCTGGTGCCAGATAGCGTGCCAATGACGGGTAGTAACTCGTAGAAATTGGCCTATTTTGCCCTTTGTATTGCTCTGACTAGTGGTGGGTCAAGGTCAAGGCGGTGGTCTGAGGTCTCAGCAACTCAGACGCGACCTTTAGAGTGGTCACATGCTTCTCTCTCACGTGGACCCCGAACATCGTCGACGTGTCCAAAAAGTTCAGAGGATCCACACGACCTCCTTCCTGCATCCTCCTTTACACTCTTGAAACAAAATGCGTCTGGGTATTCTCGCGACTCTTCTCTCGGCTGTTGCACTAGTATTTGCTCAGGAAGAAGGAGAAACCGAGCGAGGTATGTCTTTATCCTTCGATTCTACCCTTCAGAGTTGGCAGCTCCTTTTCACCTGAACGCTCGTTTAAAGAGGAAAGCTGATGGTCTTTGTAGTGTTGGAAACGAACCCCGAATTCGCAGTCGGAGCCTCTGCTCAGTGGCCGGAGAGCAATCCGTTCGGACGTATGTCGTTCTTGGTTCTTCCGTGTTCTTCGACTAATTATCCATTGGTTCCTGGAATGCAGACGTAGTCAATGGCGAGCGAAACACACTCTCGGTCCTGGTGGAGAACAAATCTGACAAGAACGTCACGCTGCTTACCATTGGAGGCTCGATACATCAACCAGACACTGACAAGTTGCTCAAGAACGTACGTTCGGTGTAGTGTTCTCGTTCCTGCGCGGCCTCCGTAACTGAATTTGTTTTCAGTTGACAACTCTCACATATGGCATTGACCTCCTTGAGGGTGTCAAACTCCAACTTCCCTATTCTTTCCATAGCGAGTTCAAGGTACTTCACTTGCCGCGCCTACATAATTTGAACCACGCTGACGACCATGGAAATAACAGACTGGAGACCACCGTCTGAACCTTTGGCTCGAGCATCTTACTGATGTATGTGCTACTCTGTCCTATGGTGTTTCGTGGTGTCTGATATGACGTAGAATGAGAAATACCGCGTCCAAGTCCTCGACTCCATCATTACTGTCGTTGAGCCTGAAGGATCCTTGTTTGATTTTAAACTCCTCATTACCTACCTGATCACGGCTGGCTTCCTCGGTGGCTTGGGATACGTCGCCTACCTATCTTTTGCACCTCAGCCCAAGTCAAGGCCTAAAAAGTCCAAGATCAGCGAGCCTGTCGAGGTTACTGCGACTGGTGCCGGTGGATATCAAGAGGAATGGATTCCCGCACACCATATCAAAAAGCCAAAGAAGGCTACTGGAAGCAGGCCTACGAGTGGTGATGAGTTGAGCGGCGGTGAGACCAGCGGTGCAGAAAGTTCTGGAAAGAAGATCAGGAAGAGAAAGTAAGCTGGCGGCAGCAGGAAGGGACGAATGTAGGACCAAAAGCTGTCTGGGCTGAACCTACTATGGATAGGATATGGATGGGTTCGAGTTATGGGTTTGTAAACCGCAGACGGCAATTCTATCTAATCTTATTTTGGCGGTTCCATATCCTAGTCTGTGATTTGAGTGACACCACTTTGAGCTTCTAAACCCATGTTCTAACAACTTCGTCAGTTTTTGCTGAATCGTGCGTAAGTTAATAACATACGCCCCTTTCATTTCGTTAGGTGCTAATCTATGTATTTTCCTAGATCCCTCGCTCTCTTTATCTCCGTCATTTAATAATGCTACACAGGGACCTTCATGTTGTACAAGTCCGTTGGATCCTCACTTTCCAGATGGAGTACGAAATCTTCATCAGTGCTCGAAGACTTCACTCTCCCTACAGACTCGATTCCGGTTGAGTAACCGGCAAGTCCAGCCTGTTCGAAACCTCCAAGGAGATTATAGCTCAGTCCACCGTTTTCCTACACATTCTTCTGACTTCGTCATCCACCTCAATACCAAAGCGGCTCGCTAAAGCCTCGATTGTCGAATCCTCGACTTCTTTTATCCCAAGCATCTTCGCCTGTGACGCTCCGTCTATTTTTCACTTCGCCTTTCAGCATTCTGGACCATTAAGGCACGATGCATCGTCTCCAAGGGATTGTTCGGGGTTCAGCCAAGAAAAGCATATACCTCATTACTGTGGTACACACTGAGAAATCTTTGAGACCTCTTCCTTTATTTTTGGGTCCAGACACACAGCAGTATCCAAGTGAAGGATAACTGCCGACCTCTGTACTTCTCGGATGAACCGCAGAATGACATACTAGAAATCACGATTATATTGGCGGGAGAAAGAAAGGCGGATAACTAGCTAGTAGTGAGGACGAGAGAACGAACAGCAATGCAAAACGATAACCGAGCAAGCTATGGAGATTTGTTACACATATGCATAAGACTTAATACACAAATGGATGTCGTCAGGGAATACAGGAGGCCATTACTAGCGATGAGTGAAAGAAAGAGAAGAAAATGATGTGCCCGAGTCCATGATTAGAATCACTCCCCAAAGAAATCAAAAGAAATAGGAACGTGAAATGTAAGTATATGTACGCATGGAATAAAATAAGTCTATCCCGTTCAGAAACCAGCAGCCTCCAATCCCCTCCTGATATCAGCATTCGCAATCTCGGAATGCTGCACAAGTTGACTCTTTGCCCAAAAGGTGGCCTGCCAATCCTTAGGAAACCTCGACGTCGCTCTGGTAATGAACTGTATTGTCTCCGAATTCTCTGCGATAGGATAGTGTTTCGACTGCGACCTCAACATGATCTTTGCAACTTCGTACCACCTCTGGCGCTGAGCAAAGGATATTCGATCACCGTCGTCCGAGTATTGGTCCTTGATGTGAACGATCTCGGAAAGGTACATTCCAACAAAGGGTACGCAAGGGCCTTCTGCGCTCAGTTGGAGGTTACGGTAGCCAGCAAAACCGCCTGTGGGTTCGTTGTATTTGAGAAGAGCATCCAGATTGTTCTTGCGCCCTACATGGGCCCACGTGAGGTGTAGACGAGCGACAACTGTACTAGAGAGCGCGTTGATGATAGCACTCATAGATGCAAAGTTGTTGAGATTCCGACATTTCTATCACATCAAAGATTAGTTTCAAACGTGCTTGAAATGGAAAAAGATACGTGCCTCAGCCACTTTGATCCAGAAATCCACCGTGTCTGCCCGTCTTGCCAAGACTTTGCAATCCAGAATGCTGTTCGTGACCCATGCAGCAATCTTGTCGTGCGTCGAACAGAAAGCGTTCAGATGCTCGACTTCTTTACCGGTTTGCACCTTGGCATATCGTATGCACTCCTGAGGGGTAATCATTCTGTAGAGTTTGGATTCCAGTAGTGACAATTGTTCGGCGATATCTCCGGGGTCAAGCCGAAGTAGATCGCCTCTAGGGTCTCTCTTTCTTCTGCCACGGCTCGGAGAGTTGCTGGCGCAGGGGTAGGGCGAACTTGTCGGTATGGTGAATGTCTGCCATGAAGGTCAGATACAGTCTAGGGTAAAAAAAAAAAAAAAGGAAGTGCACTGCGCACCAGTCGGGAGATGGTCTTGACGATCAGCTGGGCCTGTTCTGCCAATGGATGGGGTGCTTTGATGAGCTGGAGGAATGCTGTCATATCCCTCGCAATCGTCGGCTCCTCCTCCAGTAACCTATGTTCCTCCAGCCACATGGAAAAAACGGTCAACACGAGACGCTGCGTCGTGCTATAGCACTTTTCCTTCCACTCTTCAAACTCGGCGTCTGTGACGTTTGGGGGATGGTCTGATCGATATTGATCTACGAGTAAATCAAATAGCTCCTGCGCAGACATGAAGGTTCGAAAGGTGGTGAGGAATATTCTCCGGTATTGGGTATCTTCGGCTGCTCCTACATGGGGGAATTAGTACACATCAGTTTCGCTCAG
This sequence comes from Moniliophthora roreri, assembly GCA_001466705.2. Classification (NCBI taxonomy): domain Eukaryota; kingdom Fungi; phylum Basidiomycota; class Agaricomycetes; order Agaricales; family Marasmiaceae; genus Moniliophthora; species Moniliophthora roreri. Next base: position 197,431 of record LATX02000178.1, read on the forward strand.
AATATGCGTAGACTCACGAGTGGAATCTTTGAACGACGACTCCCAAACCAACTTTTCTACCAGAGCTCTCTTGGTGCCCTTCAACAGCCTTCCGTCGTTATCCATCTCCAGCTCGCTGCTGTACCTCGGTTTAAGGTACCAAGGCATATTGGCCTGCATCAAGACGCTGTTGTAGTGGATAAGAGCCTCGTCGCTGCCTGTGAGCTGTCTTATCTTTTCGTCGGAGCGTTTTGAGGCAGAATCTGGGGATATGGAAGCATCCGAATTGACGCGTTCACGCTGGGGGTCATGTAGAAGCGAGAGTCGGGGAAGCCGGCGGAATGAATCAGGGTCTTTTGGGGCGGATATGTCAGGGTCTGTTGGTGTCGGAGGCGTGGGTTTATTGACAAGCGGTCCGATTTTCGGACGCGAGGCTTGCGAGGGTATAAGAGGGAGTGGTGTCGCTGGGGAAGGCGAAGGAGGCGGTTGTCGTCGAGGATCGGTTACTTTCCTGGCTCGGTCGCCTTGGGGAGTAGGATCCGGTTCTTGGTCGTAAAGGGTCATACGGGCGATCGGAGCAGTGTTATAAAGCTGCTCGGCCTCATACTCGTAAATCCGGAGTTGTGGTAGTACATTGAGTAGGCGGTCCACCATGTCGTCTGTGAGCGGCTTGACAAAAGCCTGGGGTATCCATCCTACGGTGACGTCTCCGTCCTTGCGTATTGCCGCTAACCAACCATTCGACTCCTCCCTAACAATGTCTAGGATCTCATTTCGTCGAAATGAGAGTTGATCGGGGTCGTCTGAGTGGAAGTCGTGCATACATAGCACTGAATAGATAATGTCCGAGGTGCTACTCGTTGGACTTGTGTCTGTACTTGGGCGGGAAGATGACGAAGGCGACGTGGAGTCGGGGGATCGGCTCAAAGTGGAAGAATAAGGCGCAGGGTCGATGGAAAGGTGAAGCGTCTGGCGCAATGATTGTGAACGGGCGAGTGTACGGGTCATCGCAGTCGTTAAAAACCAACAAAGTGAGAGAAGAAACGAAGAATGGAATGGGGACGTGTACCAGAGACGTATGGGTAGAGAGACAGGAAAGGGAGTAATCGGACCCAAGTCATCAACGGCACCGTCGTATGGGCGACACTTGTACTCTATAAGCGGCAACTGTTGTACACATACACCATATACACCGCGGCCATGAAAATACCAAAAAAATCATCTTATTTCCTGTCATTTCTGACATACATCCTGCAAGTATCCTGTCTCTCCAGTTCCTCTTTACTTTCCAGAAATCCCTCTGTTTTTTCTACGGCGCCCGAGCTATCTGCTTCCTGAGGCTGTTCTCCGTGAGTCCCTCCATCATTCGAGCACCATTGTACCTTCTCTTTATGGCCACTCGCAATTTGATCATCATTCTCTTCGCGGACAAACTGTGCACACAAGTAATTACCATCAGATGCGAGAATCAGGCCCAGACTGGGTAAATCCGAATACACGCACCGATGCAATTTCAGCCCGGAATATGCACGTATCCATTGGTGAACTTGTTGGGAAATGGTACCTAAACACGGGGGACATGTCGAGGGGCCCCGGGGGAGAACTAGAGTTCCATACTGGCAACGTGAGATGTCGGGGCGCTTTTGGGGTTTCGATAGCGAGGCCCGGATGGCTTGATAGAAATTCTAAGAAATTGGGGACAAGCGACCGCTTCGAAAGGTCTCGGCTGCCTTGACGTAGAATGAGTCCGTTTACACAAGGAGTAGCGAGCAGATTTATCAAGAGCTGTCGAGCTTTCAACATAAGAAACGCAGAGGAAGGGGAGGTAATGCTTCGACACTTTGCCAAAATGAATGGTGCTGATGATTATTAAGGTCCAAATTTATCAGGCAATCAGGCAGAGCGTAGCTGTGCTTCCCTAGATGATCTTGTGGCGTCAGTATTCATACAGCCCTGCCAGTGCACAACGTCAATGGTCCCTTGGATTGGCAGTGCTGAGCAATTTGGACAACAACAGAATGAAGTCTTCCTCTAGACCTACGTCCAGCGTGAGCGTCTAGTTCCAAACAGCGTCGTGAAGGACATGGGTGAAACAATTTTGGAATCTGATATGAGCGCTTGTTCCGTCAGCTCCGGACCGCCGGAACGTCGGACGATAGGCCGGTGGGCCATATGTCCAGGCAGCCAGCTCATTATTGAATCTATCAAGCTTTTCGTACGTGGGAACAAACATTTTGGCACTTTCTATTCGTCTCAGCATGATGGACAGTCATGCTACGTGTCCTACATCTTCACCACCACACGAATCTAAGGCAAGTCCTAGCCGTGCCTGGGTCTTACATTCGTCCTATCTGCTTCAGTGTTGTGCGGTCAATGTATTAGGAGAATATCACGAATATTAGTCACCGGCATGCTGGTGCTCTGGGTACTTTCAAGTCAGCATGTATCCGTGGCTTTCGGCATCTTGTAGCTTCTCCTCACAAGCTTCTCTGCCCAGATTGGGGGGCGACTAGTCACTCATTACATCGACGACACATACGGAGACACCGTCACTAGCGCATCCCCAATTTACAGCGGAAGCTGGATCGCGGCCTCTAACTGTATAAATTGGTTGTGCGGGCTCTCTTCGACCAGATTTCTCGCGAACGATGAACTGTTTGGCACGATAACAGTCGCCATGCAGGTGACTATCCTATACTTGGATTCACATTTTCTTTCGTTGGTGCGTATACGAAGCTAGTGGTGAGCTCATTAAAATTGGCGTACAAGCACATCGTTTACGATATGTTGCATTATCGCCGATTCACTCTCCCCAGAACTACAAACATGTCTTATCATTAACGCTTGGATAGGACACCCGCAGGAGACTTTGAACACGCATCTGATAAATCGAATACCTTCATATATTCAGCTCCTGTTCTATCCATGCCAAACCTATCAAACGAGAGGCATACTGCAGCTGTGCAGGCAGTTTCAAGCTTGATCACTTTTGTCGACTATACCAAGTACGTGAACATTGTTCTCTGAGGCCTGCCCGACGAAAATTGACAATCTTCGCAGATTTGATGACGGGAAACCGAATCAAGGAACTTTCCCCTCCTCCTTATTCAGTTGATGTTCTCAACTAGGAGGTGAACGATATATTCTAATTTTTTGCAATGTTGGATTATGATCAAGATCAACGTCTAATAGCTTTTCTTACGCAGCAGTGCTTTGCCTGTTCGTTTTGACACATACATCATGGATCTTGCTTGGTGAGCATCGCACCCTACACGAATCATCACCATCTGCTGATCATCCCGAAGCCCCCTTTCCACAGATGTGATCCCATCAGTTTCCCAAGGCCGATTATATCGTGAGGCAGACGTCTGGATCCTCTCATGAAACGCTCGCTCCTTCTTTACACCTTCTTGCTGGGTGCGCCAGTCGTCGGTCGCATCATCACTCGCTATATAGACGACGAACTTGGAGACGAAGTCACTGGAGAAAAGCCGAAATATTTTGGTAGTGGATGGGTCCAAGGTTCCAAGTGTCCAGTTTCACAATGCCGACTACGACCAGATCCTGCGCAGGCACGCAATGGAACTTGGCATTTCAACTCGCGCTCGGCGAATGATCCACCCATAGGCGTAAACCTTACATTTACCGGCGAGGCGTTACAATTTGTATCATGGACCTATGGAGAGACTAATTTTCCTGAGTGCAGGTTCAAGCGTCATGGTATTCGTCATTGTACCAAACCAAACCCCAGATTCCTCAGGGATTCTAGGATATGGCGTTTACGCTTTTATGGATGACGAAGTTGAACCGGTCGGAGGATTGTTTCAGACAGCCGTCAACGCATCAGACCCGTTCAAATACTTCTTTCAAATGTATTCGAACTCCTCGTTAGCGAATACAACGCACATCTTGCAGCTAGTCAGTAACCCAGAGGGGAAAACAGACTCAGTGTTTCTCTTCGACTACGCGCAATACTCGTGGGTTCTATCTCTGTTTTATATGAAAGAAGAGACTCTTAGTTCTCACTTTCAGCTTTGATGATGGCCTACCAGACGACCCTGCATCGACAGCTCCCCCCGGTCCCGGCCCTGCTACCTCGACAGACCAATCTCAGGCAACGCCGAGTTCCAATAATGGTATTAACAACTCCAATAGCCCCAATGTCTCTGCTATTGTCGGCATCGTAGTTGGATCGCTTGGGTTGATCGCGGTGGTAACAGTCGTAGTGTTATACATACTGCGTAGACGTCGACGTCGACGTCGACAACAGCCGGAGCCAAACTCCCGACCTTACATGCTCCAGGCGCTCCCAGACAAGGCTCCGAGGACGAGCAGAAGTTACACAGATACAGAAGCAACTACTAGCAATGGATTTGCTACCTCGACGTATACATACGATACTCTTTCGACTTCGGAGGCGGCTCCAGTGCAGGAAGACGATCCGCCTTCCTACCAGTCCATCTTTCAACGAATGGCTTCTGCGAGAGCAGCTGCTACCGGTGGCGAGAAAGGTTCTCCGGGATAGTCTATACTGCTATACACCATCACCACAAGTTGTCGAGACTGCGATTCGTTCAATAAAGCACAAAACACTATTGCGACATAGCAGGCAACCGCCTTGAAACCTTTGTTGTCCTTTACTTCGGGTTTCATATCATTTGATCACGCTTACGGGATTATGATACTTCCGGAGCTACTGTCTTTTGTTGTGGACCTCGATTGCTACCACTGCATGATGGCATCGAATCAAGATCTATCCATCACCCAAACTTAGCATATTCATTCGTGATGCAGAACCTGAGTCTTGATTGCTGTTCTCACCTGCCCAATCCACACAAATAAGCCAGTCCCATTTAAACCAATTTATTGCTACCCCATCTATGACCTATACACCATGCTTGCCTGGGGCCAGTCTTACACACTATTATATCTGTCGCTCCTTATTCTTTTGCTGCCACCCGGACCGGTTTCCGGTAGACTGGTCGCTAAATATATCGATGATGAGTACGGTGATCTGGAGACGGGGGAAAAGCCAGAGTTCAAGGGCGATAGATGGATAAAAGGTGGGGTATGCGAGGGATGCATTCTTGGTGGTGCACTCAAGCCAAATCCCGGTTTCGCCTTTAATGGTACCTGGCATGATAATACACGACATGTAGAAGATCCTATCAGAAGTATTGTATTCAACTTCACAGGTGAGTGGCCAGACAACGACCTGCGAAACCGACCTAACTGAGCTTGTTTTTTTTTTTCTTCGATTATCCACAGGAGTGTCGGTCGAGATTTTCTGCATTCTGGCCAACAGACCCCCGACACAAGTGACTGCGACATATGATCTTTCCTTCGTGCTCGACGGGCAGCCGGTCGGGAACTTTACCCATAAACCCGACTCGGGGGAAGATTTCGCATACAATCAGTCTGTATTCTCCCAGCGCGATTTATCGTCGGGTACGAAACATACTATGGAAGTCAACTTAGACTCAAATTCGACCGACGCTCTTCTTCTTTTTGACTATGCCAAATACGAGTATGTTAAACTCTTCTTCGTTCCTTTAGAAACTGACAGAACTTTTCTAGGATTGACGACGGGATTCCAGACGCTTCGCCGACCAGCAGCTCGCCAATTATCAGTACACCACCTACCAGTACGTCGTCATCATCAACTTCAAGCGACGACGCTTCCAACGAGCGGCTGTCCATCATCCTCGGCGTCGTTCTCGGTACCTTTACATTATCCATGATCATCCTCCTGGTATGGATATGGAGACGATCTCGTCAACCACGTAACTCGCTGGAGTCCGGGATGCCGTCTGTACCTGTACCAGCACCTCCACAATCTCAATATGCGACCCAGATCCAACCAATCAAAGGTAGACCGCAACAACCTCCTGAGAGCGTGACACAATCTTCCACTGTCTTGTCGGCGTACGATGACGAAGGGATGATTTCCACCTCTTACATATTGTCACAATCGGAGCGCCCCAATACAGTGTTGCCGACCTATGAATCGCTGTACCGTAACGGGAGTGCATCAGCTCATCGCATAGTTGTTAATCGGTGACTCGAATAAAATAAAGATGCGAGTGTTCATTGCACAACATAGTACACGATAGAGCATGTAACTGGAGCGCTAGAGTGACCACAGTGAAGAGCCAAGAGCTAGGAGGACTTGCAGGTCGAACTTCTGCGCGCTGATACGGCCTGAGAAAATTTTAATCAACCTTTTGCCGAGTCTCTACATAAAACATTCCCCAACTTCTCACCTACATAATCATAGCGCTTCAAAAATGTTATCTTCCTCAGCCCTTTACAATATTATATCAAGCCCGATCCTTCGCACTCACTCACGCTGCGGAACCTAACGGTTGAACGGCAGTTGATAAGAGAGATGTCGCTAGCGCCCTTTTGATTCCGTGGCGTCTCATGTCTCCCTTCCCTCTCCTCTTCCTGGTAGTCATTCCAGCTCTCTGTAAAGCTACTCAGATACCTTTTTCATCGACCACGATATCTCGCTTCTACTTTGGAGGATATGGAGATTTGGAATCAGAAAGATGGGATCTGGACGTTGAGCCCAGCATGAATGCAACGGAGAATCTGATTTTCGAGACTATAAGCTCCCTGCTGCAGCAATGGCCAAATACACGTTATCGAAACGGTGAGTATCGACGTCGTCCTTCAAAGAAGGACTCTCTAAACACAATAACAGGCCACACTATTGTACCTGCTCATATATTACCGGGCACTCTTCTCTATCACGGTCGCTCCGATCCAAACTTGCCTACTGGACCTGAATGGACAGCTACAGATCCAGAACACTCAACTGTCTTCTGCCGTACGACGGATGACAAAGGTTGCTGGCATATCACTCTTGTCGCGACGCGACTTTTGAATGTGCTGTACTTCGATGGAAGCAGTGCGGCTAAGATGCCCTATGGGTCCATGGACACTCAAGACATTATTGCATGGGGCTTGGTCAATTCGACCAGATACTTTGCTGAACAGGAAAGGCTAGCTGCCCTGTGCACATGGGGAAAGCCGCTCGGAATCGACGGTTTTGTGAGGTACGAAGTAATCATTCTATTTTGAGCTTGTTACTAATTACCTTTTGCACTAACAGAATGGAGATGGACTTGTGAGTGCTCGATTCTGTTGGTGGTACCATGTTTCTATTGCCGACTTATTTGCCCTTGTAGTGAAGTAATGCTCTGTGACTTTACCGCTGGCTTGGAGGTGGAATCCATGCTCAATCTCGAAATAGTTGATAGCGATCCTAGTCCTCCTATTAAACACAGGATAAATCAAGACTTGGCGCGACTCTACTACGATATCAACTCTTTCGGTGCTCGTGTGATACGTAGGGACATTGAAGTGATTCGCGCGGGAGGCCACCATAATACTTTTCCGGGCGAGACGCGTATTCAACTCGACTTATCGCGGTTGATCTCATTTTATGACACCGAACTCGTACCCAGTCTCGTCGAACCACGATTGAAGACGAAGAGCAGACTCGCTCACCGTCTGGAGAGAATTTCTTCAGAGGATATCAAAGCTGTCATGCACAGACTGGAAGATACATACTCCTCTCCAGCTGCTACCAGCGGTATAGATTGGTTCACGTTACTTCGAGTCATCAAGGACCGGTATGCGGACCGATTGGAGCTGATCAGGGATATCTTGAATGAAACTACCACCTCTCGATTCACCGACGATCTTCGGGCGCGAAATATCCATGTCCAACTGACGGTGATGATGCAGCCGTACCTCCTTTATTCCATGAATTCCACTTCACATTCACCTTCCCCGTTCAATTCTTCGACTTCATGGGCAAAGCCAGCTTTCGAACTGTGTTCTACCGCTCATACGCGCTACATATCATCTTCACTGGTGCTCTCGAGTGCCTTGACGCCTTCCGAGATTTTGATTCTACGAGCTGTTGAAGGCACTACGAAGGAGATATGTCGAACGGTCACCAATATGTGGGTGAGGGGTGTTGAGGCGGGATTACATCAAGATGAAAAATCAGATGAGGACGAACCTCCCAGGCCTCAAGTCTCAACAGCGAGGCTTTTTGACTCATGGAGAGTAGAGGTCGAGAGGCTGATGAGTTGGCTAGATTGGAGTATATGGTTGAAGTGTCGGCCCAGATGTGCAATCGGGGTAAGTGTCCATAACTTTCCTCGTTTGACTCACTTAATCTTTATATTCCAGGAAATCTGTTATTTGCCAACTTGGCCTTTCTTCCGCTGGAGTACTGGCAGTCCGCCTGGTTTTCCTGGTCGAGGTCATAGAGGTCCGCCGCCTCATGGGTTTGCGTTTGGAGGCAAGGAGCAAGAGGATGCGGATTGGTTCGATCCTCAGCCTACCTGTCATCGAATCATACAACCACTAGATTATTAACCTCTATATGTATCAAATTTTCGTATTTAAATATCAGTACTTGCTATTTTTGAAAACTCGCTTCTTTTCACTTGTCCAACTTGAGCTTGATGTGATGGGTCGTTCAACCTCCATGATAGACGCCTAAAGCGTTTCCACGTTCTTCCGCTACGACCACTACAACCTCAATCCGGATTCACGGCTTTGACATCAAAAAGCAACCCTACGACTCAATTCCTCAAGTCTCACGCCTCAAATAGTTTCTTTCTTACGCATCCCGAAAAGCCCTAACGCTGACCTTGGGCGCGACAACTACTGCACATGGAAAATAGCAATTTTCAACTTCACGCTGCTTTTCTCCGATCCGCAGCAGATATCCGGAGGTTTCATGACAATACCAACAGCTCAAATATACTCGATATGTCTCTGGCGTGCCCGCGAGGATACGCACGGTACCGCATCCGTATCGTCGAAGGTCTCGGACTTCCACTATACGGTACGGTAACGGGGGCACCGTCTTATCGCTTACGGTTGTGTTGCGTGCACACGGTAGTCAAGGTTATAAGGTGTGGTTTTCCATCATCAAACCAGCAAATACATTGACCAGCCGGTCTCCCGGAGCCGTCATGATTCAACGGTTTCTACCGCACGTCCAACCTTGTCGTCATCTCCTGACGTCCACTTCTCGGCCACTTCTCAAGTAGCAAAACATGCCAATATTCGGGTTATGGGACTTTCTAGGTACGTGACTAGTTAACCCTCCGCTACTAGTCTCTTAACCGGCTCTTTTCCAGTTCGCTTCAACATGGATGCCTCGAATCTCGAAGCTGTTGTACCATTGTCCTCTACATCAAAATACAAGATCTCTTTATCATATTGGCACTCTCAGTGCACTCTAAACGCCCTGAAATTACTTCTGTGAGCATCCAGGGTAGTGCAATCGAGTATAGGGATTCACCTACCAAATCTTTGACCTTTCCTTGAACTCTTGCCTGACCTGGGTTCTTTTCTGGCTGTATCTTGCAACTTCAATCTATATCATGGTCACTGGGTCGTCTTGAAGGGCTTGTTATAGGCTCTGTGAGGTCTGAGGCGTGGATATAATCAAGAATGGGCAGCTCTACAGGTTATTCGGTTCGGTTCGAATACTGTACCATATACGTCATACGACCGTAAACTATCACTCGCTTCTCCTCCGAAGAAGCAAGGGAGGTGAAAGGGTCCTTGACGCCACCATATACGGACGGTACCATGCTCGTCGTCACCGTACAATTACTTTCGTATGTGACCGTATTACGGTACGGTGCGGAGCCCTACTTTTGCAGCCTCCGAAGGAATCATCCCCAGCGCTCACATATCTGTCACTGGAATATATAAGAGTCACCGATTTGCTCATGTAGAACTTTTAACCCATGGTTCCCTTCAAATTCCTGCTGTGGGTAACTACCGCGACTTGTAGTGTCTGCAAGGCCGCCCAAATACCTTTCCTTCTGGCATCGAAATCTCTACTCAACTCCGGAGGAATCGGAATACAGGAGGATTTGGATTTCGAGGGATGGGATCTTGACCTGGAGCCCCACGCCAACACGACAGAGCATCTAGTTTTCGAGTCTGTGAGCTCTTTGTTGCAGCAGTGGCCAAATACCCGTTACCGAAAGGGTGAGTGCGTTGAAATTTCTATTGATGAATGCTCTAAGTAGTATAACGATTTGAATAGGACATACTCTCGTTCCTGCCTGTATACTCCCTGGCACCCTGCTCTATCACTAGTGATGTTGCGGGCTCGGCTCGACTCAAAGCCCCGGGCTTAGGCCTGGCTTGAGAGGGCTCAGGCTCACCAAACATTGAGCCCGAGCCTTGAGCCGCCAGAAACCCGAGCCGTAGGCAGGGCCCGGCTTAGGCCAGGGCTTTTGGGTATCACTTGCCTACAGCCACGGGCTGCACTTTCCATCATATCGTCTAGGGCTCAAGCCCGAGCCCTGAGCCCGGTCGAAGCCCTACAGTAGGGCTCGGCTCGGTCAGGCCTGGCTTCAGGGCTTGAGCCGAGCCCCCAACATCACTATCTATCACGGCCGCGTCAATCCATCTCTTCCTTCTACACCGGAGTGGACCGCTACCGACCCAGAACATTCTCTGTTGTTTTGTCACGAGCCGGGCGGCACAAAATGCTGGCTTGTAACACTTGTCGCAACGCGGCCCTCGAGCGTATTATATTAAGCAGTGCAGCCAAATTGCCATACGGGCCGATGGATAGTCAGGATATCATTGCATGGGGCAAAATCAATTCCACCAAATTTTATGATGAAAAAGAAAGACTGGATGCTCTGTGTGATTGGGGAAAGCAATTCAAAATTGATGGATTTGTTAGGTATTGTAAGCATTCTATTTGAGAGCTAGCATCTACTGAACACTTCTCTTTTTCATGAAAGAATGGAGGTAGACTTGTGAGTGCCAATTCAAACAGTTCCTGTCGTGTTGCCACATTGAAGTCCTGTTTTCGCAGCGAAGTAATGCTTTGTGACTTTACTTCCGGTGTAGAAGTGCAATCCATGCTCAACGTTGAAGTTGTGGACTACTTGCCCCCGTTGGAGGATTGGTTCGGCGTATCGTGGTTTTCAGCAGACAATTCTACGCAGTCATACAATACCATATCTTCAGGACCTGTTCGCCTCCTGCGTGCAGACCTCGAAGTCATACGTGCAGGAGCAGTTCATAATAGGTTTCCAGGCGAGTCCCGTATCCGACTCAACCTGTCCCGGCTGATATCATTTTATGACACCGACCTCATACCAAGTCTTGTCGAGTCAAGATTGAAGGCTGGGAAGAATAGGCTCGATCATCGCCTGGAGGGAATTTCGCAAGGAGGACATCAAAGCCGTCATGCGCAGACTCGAGGTCCTTTACTCTTCGCAGCATGTCGTTCAAAGCGGTATGGATTGGATTGGATTGTTCCGGGTCATCAAGGATCGATATGCAGACAGATTGGAGCTGATCAGGAATATCCTGAACGATACCACCGTCAGTGACGATGAACTCCGGGGAAGAAACGTTCATGGACAGGTGACAGCCATGATACGACCATACCTTCCATATTCTATGAATTTGACTTCACGCTATCCATCACCGTTGAACTCTTCGACATCATGGGCTAGACCAGCTTTCAAGCGCTGCTCTATTGCCCATACACACTACATTTCGACTTCATCCTCGCTTTCAGGTGTTTTAACTCCTTCGGAACGTTTACTCCTGCGAGCTGCTGAAGTTACAAACAGAGAGATATGTCGAACGGTTACCAATATGTGGGTGAAGGGTGTCGCGGCTGGGCTACCTAAAGACGAGGAGCACAGGATATCTATGTCTGTAGCCATACAGACAGAGCTCTTTGACTCATGGAAAGCTGAGGTCGAGCGCTTGATGAATTGGCTGGACTGGAGTGTTTGGCTAAAGTGTCAACCTGCTTGCGCAATAACGCCTTCAGCAAGTGCTGAGTTTCTTTTAGGAAATGTGTTATTTGGCGACTTGGCCATTCTTTCGTTGGGGGACCACCCGTTCCCGGTGGAGGCCGCAGTCCCCATCGTGACCCAAATAGGGCGGAAAATTGGAAAGATCCTAAGCCTGTTTGTCGTCCGTTGATACATCCGACAGATTATTAGCTTTTGTGCACAATAAATATAATATTTGTGTCATACAGCCGCTTTGTATCTAGATCCCATCTGCACTTTCCTTACAGCGCTGCTACGCTGGTGCATCCTTGTCAGACGATCATGCTGACTTCCCAGCAGGAAAAGGGTTCACAAGGGGGGAGGGGGTAGTTTTGAGTAAATCTCCTCCGATGATATCGATACCAGAATATCACATAGCCACCATCAGCATCAAGATTGAACCAAGGACGGCTCCCAAGACAATTGCCGATTTGCCTTGATTAGATGAAGAATTTCCTTGCGTTGGGGTCGGCAGGTCGTCGCCGATGCTGGTGCTGGTGCTGGTGCTGGCGACTCCAGACTCACCATCATCAAAGCTGAATTCTTAGATGATCAACAAGTATCGAAATGACTGAGTCCCACTCACGTGTACTCGACGTAATCGAAAAGCACGACCGAAGGTGAGGCAGATAATTCCACCATCACATTATGTTCTTTGTTGGCCATATTACGCATCGAAAAGACTGGGGCATCATACACAAAGATTTTCGTGTCATCGGAGGTGTGCGTATAGTTGCCTGCAGGTTCGTCGTCGACTGTGAATGCGAGAGAGGTTTTGGGACTTGACATGGTGCCAGTTGGGGAGTTGGGCAGGATGCAGAATATGGTGAACGATACACCTGCGTTCAAGGGTTCAAATCGCACTTTGACAGTAGAGACCATACTGCTCACCAGTGAAGGAAAAATTAAAACCATACGATGGCATGCCTTGACGACGGGTGCTGTCGTGCCAAGTACCATCGAATGCCTTCGCGGGGTCTGGTTGAAGAGTACCATGGCACTTTGGGCAGTCGGAACCAGAAACCCATTGTCCGTCTCCAAAGTAAATCGGTACGCCTCGGACACCGGTTACGCTGTCTCCGTGCTGATCGTCAATGTGTCGAGTGACGAAACGACTGCAGCCCAATGGAATGAAGAGGAGCACAACGAGAAGCTTCCACCGCCAGGGTTGAAAGGGATCCATGGTGTGAGTTGTCAATGTGAGAGCCGAACAATCCATGAAACTTTGAAAGGTACTGTTCTATAAATCATGATGGGGACGGGATGCAGTAACACTCTCGGGTCGGGCCGGGGCGTTATGGATTATAGGCATTGAGAACCTCTTTTCGCAGGAATTTTGATGGAGTTGCTGTACCTGGCGGTGTGCTAGTGCCCAACAGTTGAACGTACGCCGTACAGCCCAAGCGATGAACTGATCAACTATCTCGCTTTGACAGGAATTCCTCTGATTCAATCTGTCACCAGCTGCCTCAACCATGCTCGCCACGGCAAAAACAAAGACCGCCTCTCACGCGTTGTCGAGTACAGTGGCTGTTTTGATTCGGGGTAATATCGATGTTCACTGTTAGGTGCGATCCTTTTCTCTATCTATCTACGCAACGAACCCATTTCAATGTTGCACTCAGACAGACAGCTATGTCGTAGTCGCTAAATTATGTGGTCCCAAATGGAACGGAAGAACTGACTCGAGGGAAATCAACATGAAGATCCCACGTCCAACTTCATCTTCTGCCGGAGAGCAGGTGAGTATCGGTCAAGTATGTGAATGAATATTTATGTTTTAGCACTTGCTTACAGTCCACGTCAAGCATCTCAACGCAAGACCAAGTATGCGTCGAGCCATGTTGAACTGAAGTATTTGTCTTATTTTCTCTCCTGGACAGGAACTCGCAGCCGGTAGGCGGCAGGACTCAGAGCATGTGGTATGGATGTTATTCTGTTGTCCTTCACGTTTCCTCTATGCTGATCCCAAAATCTGTCAGACAACTGTACCCGGGATCGCATCGCAGCGGGAAGGAGCCGAAGAAACGAGGATCAAACCAACGATTGAAGAGTCGTTTGACAAGGTGTTGAAGGAGGTCACCCGGTATGATGAGGATTTGGTTAAAGGCTGGAGAGATGTCATTAACACGCTCCTGGTCTTTGTGCGTTTCATTGGGCCGTCATGGCGTTGCGCCAGCTTCTTCGGGACAGTTTTGAGAAATGGGGTGTGTTGGCGTTTTTATCGGCGCTACCCATTTTACTCGAAGTCGCGTCAATGCTGTTCTTTGTCGGTGTCCTAGATCTACTTTGGGACCGACATTGTCTTTTATGTTTGCCTCGCTACAGTCTCACTCAGTGTGGGACTGTATTTTGTCACTACAGTCCTGCCTGCATTGACAGTACCAGGAGATCAGCAGAAGAAGATCGAGTATAGGGTGTTCAATAAGCTATCCTACCAACTCATACGCCCCTACAAATCTTCACAAGTATGGGGAGTTTATTATCTGTTCACCATACCTAGGCGTTGGTTTACAAGTCGTAAACCCCGGCGTCTCTCCGATTATAGGAAAATTCCGGTTGACTGGCCTTCGTTTGACCTCCGAGTGGTCAGACAATTTGACAAATGCCCTCTACCGTTAAACGACTCGAATCCTTTCAGTCTGAAAGTGTACGAGTTGTGTGCATTTCAATGGGCAGTCACCATGTTCCAGGACAGCCCGTCAATGATACCGCACCTCCAGAATCTATCAGGAACGATGCCGACGTCATTGACGATGTCTGCTGTTCCTGGCGAGTGGAAGTATACGATATGGGGGGATATACTGAGTAAGGATGTTGAGTTGAGGCTCAAGGATTCTAGAGCATTCGAAGAGTCAAAAGAAGATGAAATGGGTTCTTATGTCCGGTGTACGCCCTCACCGAGTATCAGTGATCCTTCACTTCACTACGCGGAAGGAATCTGGCTGTTGTTCCGCCACCAGCATTGGATGGCGATGGCAAAGAAGCTCGACTTGCGTTCGCTTTGGTACGATTTTGATAACCTCATTAAATCCATCGACTCGGACTCTCACCACGCAGCTCTGCAACAATTCACAAGCCTCCGATTTGTCATACCATTTCCAGTGGTCGATGTGTTATGGACACATGAAGACCCCACCGTTCGAAAGCAGAGTTTGCAACTGCTAAGCTATTTCGAGGATGCATGGAAAACACCAGGGATATAAGGAGGATCGGCACAACCGCGAGCGTTTAGCTTTCATCGTCGCCCTGTTGAAACATCTCAACCGCACAGATAGGACTTCTGTACTGTTGACAAGTAGCCGTGGGCAGAGGTTCATAGGGTTTATTCATAAGCGAATTATTTCTCGGCGTTTATATGGTAACCAGTATGGGTATTTTTGGCCTTACCGTTGTTTTGCGGTTTACTTTCGCGATGACTAGACTAAAGCAACCCAAAAGGCTCGAGAAGTCGGAAACCTCCCTGCTGGCTACTTCCCACCCATACCCCACTGGTATGAAAATCCGCTACCTTCGCTTGCCCATATTGCGGATGCCTCTGGCATTGACTATGACCAGGTCTCAATCGAGATGCAACCTCCTCCAAACGCAGCAGACGAAACCGGCAATCCTGATCCTAGTAACAACGAACCAGGTGAAAATGGTCGAGAAGTTGAAGTAGGCCCTTCAAATGTAGCAGGACAGGAGGACACCGGTGGTGGCATTGACGTTGGGGACAGCGGTGCTGACGAGCGTGTATAATCTCCATATCACATTGCCTTTCTTTCTCGTTCATTAAAAAAAAGGTTTTTACTATCTGTAGAGTATCATACGCTAACGGCTACTGGTATCAAGAAGCAATGGCATTCTCTCTTTCTCAGGATAAATAAATCATTGCCGTGCATCATAAACGAATCGTATCGGTATCGGTATCAAAAGAAGTCCAAATCAGTCAGTCTAGATTGCATTCCTTCCATCCGTCCGTCCGATCCGTACAACTCTAAACCAACTCCAAACCAGCAAACGATATCTCACATAATAACACAGTCCTTATCCTCCGCTTTCGCACCCGTAAAGCCCATCTCTGCAAACGTCTGCGGACCAGGCTTCTTCGATGCACCTCCAGCACTCGACGTCGGCCTACTCTGATTCTGTGGCGGGGGCTGTTGCGAAGGACCTTGTGGAGGTGTTTGTGATCCTGGACCGGAAGTAACACGTCTACCAGGGGGAACGGGACCTCCTTGCATCGGGGACGTCGTCCTACCACTTCCTGGCGGCG
Organism: Moniliophthora roreri; assembly: GCA_001466705.2. NCBI lineage: Eukaryota > Fungi > Basidiomycota > Agaricomycetes > Agaricales > Marasmiaceae > Moniliophthora > Moniliophthora roreri. The sequence goes on from LATX02000178.1 coordinate 213,526, forward strand.
CGCTCCCGCTCCCTGGGTCGGTGAGCGTGTACCGATTTGCGCTGGGGAAAGCCTGTTGATGTTGTTGAGGCCGAAGACCGACACCTGGTCCGTTATACGGTGCTTGTTGTTGGTGTGGGCCTCCTGCGCTGGGCGGTCTCGCTTGTTGCGGCGGGTAAGGCTGAGGCTCCGTAGCGTACCTCCCGTGCGCAGAAGGTTGTTGCGGTGGTATTGGCGGCCTCGAACCCAGGGTATTCTTCCGAATCAACTCGACGACTTGTTTGCTATCCCTCCTTGGTGGATGTTGTTGTTGAGGGTGAGGTTGTGGGAATCCTGGTTGTGGTCCGGGTTGCGGTTGTCTGTAAATAGACGTAGATGTCAATTCCGAACCAAAATGACGGATAGCAAAAGCGTACTCACCCACCAGTCTTAGCCAAATACCCATCCCTTATCCTCTGTGCCTCACTTCTCTCTTTAGCCTGCGTACGGCTTCGTACAAGCTTAGACTCGGTAATGGTATCATGCTCTGCTCTAGTCAAATGCTGTGACTGAGCGAGAGCGCTGAGACGATCTTGAGCGTCAGTGTTACCGTGGGCGGCGGCCTGTGAATGACATAATCAGTGGTGAGGAGGTAGCAGTCAAGGTGAAAGATGGGAGACGGGAGAAGAAATGACAAGCGCCAAAATAAAACACCAGAGTCAAGGAACGGATATCAGCAACGGCGTCAGCCCGGGTATTCTCAATACCGACGGCCTCAAATCACCGTTTACCGCCCAAATATCACTCAAAACACCGAAACACATAAAAGAGAAAAGGAAGTTAGGAACAGGAACGCTCACTCACCTTCTCGTACCACGCCCTTGCCTCAGCCAAATCCTTGACACCTCCCACACCGACTTCACTGTAATACCCCATGGCAAATTCTGCACTCGGCAATCCTCTGCGTGCGGCTTTTTCTGCGAATATACGGGCTAGGGATTCGTCCTTCTCAAAGCCTTCGTTGGAGGACTACAACACATAACATCAACACGGGAATTAGGACGCAAGAAAAGAGAAGCACGACATACCTTCCCTTCCACAGCGCTACCGCATAGGAACCATTTGGACAACGCCATATCCGCCTCAACTTCCCCGTTCTGCGACGCCCGGGAATACCACTCGACGCTCATCAACGAATCGAATTCCCAAGGTGGGACAGCAAACTCGTACGCATGTCCAAGTTTGTACTGTGCCGGAGGAAAGTGTAGGAACGCCGACTTTTCGAGATGGACCTTGGCTTCAACTTGTGCCTGCGTCGGCGGCGGAAGGAGATGCGGCGGCACAGTGGCTTGTGTAAACTCCCCAAGCAAAAGAAGTGCATAAACATACGCCGGCTGAGGGGCATCCAAGCTACTAGCCGACGCTGCACCACGTAAAAGCGACATGGCGCGTTCCATGTTGGCTGGCAGGCCTAATTGACCGAGAAGACAAGCCATTCCCATTCGATACATGCACCCTGGTTCACCCTTTGAGACACCCCGTTCGAAACACTCGCGAGCACGGGTAACATCGCCGAATGACTCGTAATCTCGGCCAATGCGGTACCATGCACGGGGGTAACCGCCACGAGCTGAGGATTCAAAGTCTCTAAAAGCAGCACGAGGATTTTGTTTGATTTGGGCCGGAAATGCGCCGCTTGCGGTAATGCAGGCTCTATGAAAGAGTGCTTCGGGGAGCGGTGAGGGAGAAGAGGCGAGTGTGAGAAGAAGGGGTATAGCGTGTGATGACAAGTTGAGTAGATCAGGGTCAGAGATTGTGACGGGACCAACTGGGGGGTCATTAGACGGCGGAGAGCCGTATAAGGACGTCTGGGCAGCTGCGGTGGCTGCGTTTTTGTCTATGAGGAAGAGGATGTCGCGAATCCATGTGAGTTGGGTTTCCGGAGGTGATGAATGAATTGAACTAAGGGCGCTGAGAAGGGATTGAGTTGTTGGAAGAGGTGCGGTGAGACTACTGTTTGATGATAACGACGACGTGGATTGAATGGAGAGATTAGACATGGATTGGTGAAGAGGCGGAGGAGCTGGTGCGTAAGGATCTGGAAGAGGTGATGTACTGTATGATCGATTTGAATTTTGAGGTGGAGGAGCGGCCCATGGACTCCATTCACTGTTATTACGTGGAGGTGGAGGAGAAAATCCAGGATTGTAATTGAAATTTGCTTGAGGAAACATGGGAGGAGGAGGAGATGATATTGAGCCAGGCGGAGGCGGAGGCGGCGTTGAAAAGTTTTCCAAGTTATGTGCCATCTGAAGCGAATTAGTACAAAACACAGAAGAAAGGATTTAATTTTAGCTGACATCTGATTGAATACGATGAGGAGTTGGACTGGCGAATGGTGGAGGAGGTGGCGGAGGAACGTTCATGATGTACTCTGTCAGTCTTGTCGTCAGTTTTAATTCACAGCTGCTGCGATTTATAGCTCACGTCAGATGGTCACAGCCTCCTTGCAGCGCCCACAACCGCCACTCGACTGCCACTCGACTGCTACTCACGTTCACTGTATACTACCAGTAGAAAAGAAAAGTCTAAATCTGTCTGTCTCTATGGAACCACAATCAACTTTTTTCAAACCACATCACAATTCACAACACAAACCCATCATCCATCATAGTCAAGGCGCCTCTCAAGTCTGCTACTAATTAGGAGCCTATCACCCCTTTGCACCTCAAGAACAGCCATTATGAAGGGACGCCATCGCATCGTTTCCATCCCTGCGGCATTATTACTACGTACCTTCGGGAGTGGGTAGCAGATCCCGTATTTCCAGTGCGGAAATGTCCGACAAAGCCGAATGACGAGTCTCTTTCTTCACCGGCACGCTCTCGCACTCGCATGGCCTCCTTAGGGTATGGGTAGCCCAGCACGTCCTTCCATCATTCAACGTTCAACGTTCAACGCCCATCTTTCTTCACCATTACATCGTTCTGTCACTCATTCATGATTGTTATCCTGTATCCTGGAAACACCACCCGCGCACTCATATACATTGTTAAACATCATCCCAATCCCGAATCCCTTGCCCCCCGTAAATTTGGTAGTGACCCGAACCCCCCTCTCTCGCTCCTTGGAAACACCGCTGTGAAACCTGACACGTTTCTGCACCCAAGCTAGTTGATGGACTCTCACGCAATACTTGGCGTCTCGAGATAACTTGCAATCCCTCAATCCCAACGTCCGTTGTTTAAGACAGTCACAAGAAGCAGCTCATCAGGTGGTGATAGTCGGTCCTCTCAGAGCAGAAACACGATACGCAGCTTGAATTTCCAGCTTCTACCTTGATACTCTACCAAACGCCTGAACCCAATGTCTTTCGCGGCAGAGAATACACACATCCAGACGGAGGGGAGCTCCTGCAGAGGATTTTCCTGTTTCACGATCAATAGCTTAGAGCCTGTAAAAAAATTATACAAGCCGAAATGACAAGTTAGAACACACCCTTCCAAGTAGGACATAATGGACTCTTCTTTGTCCCGCAATTGCGTTTCGGTTCAGACTGTAAAATGGCATTTCTGGCCAGCCGGCAGGGTTTTGAGCTTGAGCTAAATGACTAGTACTGATTGATGCTCGAGTTTAGATTAGCATCAACCCGGGAAGTGGCATAACACCTTGCCTGTTCCAATGTCATTTTCCATGACCTGTTATAATATCGAATGGATTAAGCCCTCTCGCAGACAGCTCATTCGTGTACCTAATTAAGACTCATTAAGGCGTTGCCATAAAGTGGGCGCAGGCCAAGGGGCAGACATTCGATACGGCTGTTGCGGGACCTTTTTGCGTATGAAGGTACATAGGCCGAAACTTTTTTTGAACCGACCGACCGAGTGTTACCCATTCTTCCCATAAAAATTCCCCAAGGGCAGGCCACGCTGGGTGTCCATGTATTATGCTGGACTGATTCATGATTCTGAAATTGAATAGTCAGCTGTCAGTCCATCCCTAGTTTTCAAAGTTAAACCAGAAATTAAATACTGTAATGTCTTTAATTTCCAGGAGAGAAGAAGAAAACAGCAGTTTGGGGATCAACTTGGGCAGCTGCCGGCGTCAAGTAAGGGTCCCTGTATGGTGATTTGCTCTAGAGAATTGGCCTCAAAAAAATGAAATTTATAGGGGAACCAGCCGACCAGCTCCGTGTACCGAAATCATATCCCACAGGGAAGGTATGAGTCACGAGATGAGAGGGAGCGCGAAATAATGAACGCGTGGTGACTAATACGGTATCTCATTCGATCTGATTTGCTAGAGGGGTCACGGGATGGGTGAAGGACGCCGCGCGTCGCTTTTCAATATTTCGGAAGTTTCGCATCGATATCAACCACCCGCACCATTTTCTCGATGAACCCGACGTCCATAGTCCGAGTCCGAGTCCCCCCAACCCAAAATCGAGAATGATACTCCCTTAGTAGCCTATGCTACGCTACTCAAGCTTGCCCGTATACTGAGATATCGAGCTCAATACTCAGTATAGCCCGACGACGAAAATTCTATCATTCGATCCCGTATCTTGTCCGGTGCTCCTGGCAAGTCTTTCGAGTTTCAAATAGGATAAGCATGTACCGACACAGATAACGATAGATACTGGAGTGCGGAATGGTGCGATATGGGACCATATCACAAGGCCGAAGGAAGAGGTGCGTTATCAACCTCCGTCTCCGTCTGGCGTTTTCGGGCCTGATAGTTTTTGCATCTATATAATCCTCAAGGTGGAATCGGTTGTATTGAGGCTTATCGACCAGTCTTGGCGTAGCTCACAACAATCGACATGGCGGACAAGGTGCCACACTCTCCCGGTTCAGACTCGTTCAATGACGAGGAGAAAGACAAGGCGTCCAACATCCTTGCTGATATGCCTATCGCGGAGAAGGTGAAACTTGATCCTACTTTGGTAATTGGGGACGTGTATGAAGACGTTCGAGCAATTGACATGGGGGAAGATGGGAAAGAGAGGCCTTTCGGTTGGTTTGCTCTTTCTTCTTCAATGTTACAAACTATCTACTTATGTGGCACCTGCTGCGAAACAGAAACCTCCGATGATTGGGCTCTTCGGCTTATCTCTCTCGAAGTATGTATCCAAAATACTACTCAAGCTACATCAGTGCACTGACCCCTTGATAGGATGTCCCAACTGAACCCCCCTGGACATTCCGACTCTGGTTCATAGCACTAAGCTTGTCCTGTTTTGGTGCCGTCCTCAGTCAAGTTTTCGTATGTCAATCGTCGGTTACCTTGCCACAACACTCAATTATCGAATGCCTTTCTATCTGTCCACTAGGCCTTTCGTCCAGCAAGCATCTATGTCTCCCAGCTCTTCCTCCAGACTGCCGCGTACATCATGGGGCGTTGCTTGCATTACATTGTTCCCGGACCTGGAAACCCAAACCCACGTCTGCAAACCGCAGATACGGCCTTTTGGAGGTTCATGAACCCTAGCAAGTTCAATATCAAAGAACACACTGGGATCCTTATCATGGGCGCAGCAGCCACTCATGGTGCTTTGGCTATCAGCATCTTTGCAACTGACGATCTGTGAGTATCGTTTTCAATTTGAGCGCTACTCGTACGAGCTTTTGACAGCTTCTACAACTACACACCCAATCCGGCGGTCGCCATCTTTACGTTGTTGGGGAGCCAGTTGTTGGGATACGGATTGGCAGGTATACATGCCTATTCTATCATGAAGGAATCTTCTGGCTAAAAAAGGTCTATTGCAGGCATGATGCGAAGCTTCCTCGTCTATCCTACGTTCTCTGTGTTCCCGAACCTGATTCCTACAGTTCAAATGTTTGACATGCTGCATCGAGGACAGGATAATGTTCTTCAGAAGAAGCGTATCAAGTTCTTTTGGACTCTTTTCATCGGGATCTGTATGTCGCCTGCCTTGTCCGAATCGGTCTTGTGCTAAACTCTTTTTAGTTTTTTGGCAGTGGTTCCCAGAGTATATCGCACCTCTACTGACCGGGATTTCGGTGTTTTGTCTTGCTCGTCGAGACAGCGCTTGGGTGACTAGGCTCTTTGGCGGTGCAGCAAGTAATGAAGGTCTGGGGTTGTTCTCCATCTGCTTGGGTACTTTTGCTTTATCCTTGATGCAAAACAGATATGCTGACCGATATTTTCTTTTCCAAGACTGGAACTACGTAGGCAGTGGCGGGTCAGCTTACGGTGCGCTGTTCCAGCCTATTCAGACTCAGTTGTCGGGCTACAGTGAGCCTCAGTCATTCATAACTCAATGATGATTGCTGACATATCCATTCTTTCTACTCATTAGTTGGATTGACGATTGGCATGTGCGTTGTACAAACAAGCGGCGCAAGCTTACACTCATTTCAAAAACGTTAGTTTCGTATTCATCGGGGTGTATGTCGGTGATGTCTGGCATGCTAAGAGGTTTCCGTTCCTGTCACAGGCGAGTAATCCTTTCTCTTTGTATGACACCATCCCTAATCTCATTCCTTAGCTTCTCTATCGAGAGGATGGCAGCCGATACGATCAAACTATGATTCTTAACGACGATTTCACGCTCAACGAAGAGAAGTTGGCGGCATACGGATTACCCTGGTTCACCGGCATCGATACTGTAGGAAGATTGGTGGGCTGCTTGGCTTTTGGTGCTACGAGTACGTTATTTAAGTATAGCTCGTCAAAGGTCCTCCTGACGATGCAGCAGTCACGCACATCATTCTATGGCACAGAAATCAAATTTGGGATGCTATCAAGTGTGCCAAGGTAAGCCATCGGCATCCTTTGCTCGCCATCTAAATGACTGAAGCACTTGCCTTGATTCAGAACGGCACAGTCGTCGATGGTTAGTGGGTCCCGACTGTCTTATCCTCGAATTCTTAGGACAAATATACCTTTAGCTCACTACGAGAAGATGAAGGTGTACAAAGAAGTGAATTCTTTCAGTGTTAATGGTTACTGGTGTCTGATCTAGTATTTTGACAAGGTCCCATTCTGGTGGTATACCGCCATGACCATATGCTCCGTCGCGATGGCTCTGGCTACAGACTACACCGGACACTCGCAACTATCCTGGTACGCCGCATTGCCCGACTAAACAGACAGATACTTGGCTAATCTGATGCGGCAGGTGGGCATTCTTCATCGCTATTGGATATGCTGCGTCCCTCCTGCCGATTATCGTAACATTATACGCTACAATATGGTTCGGACTCCCCCAAATGAGACGGTTGTATGCTGATTCCAATCTTAGTTTCATACCTGATACAGGAAACATAGCTCAGGTATAGTAACGTCTGAGATCGCCCAAATGTCATCATTCTAACTGGACTCCAGATGCTTGGAGCCGCTTTGAGTCCAGGAAAACCTCACGTACGGCTTTTGAATTCAATTACGTCCAGAACCTTCTTACCACGATAAATTCCAGGCCAATATGTACTTTACTATGTATGCCTACAATTCAACGGAACAAGGTCGTTCGATGGCACGAGATCTCAAGATGGGTATGTCCTGAAGTGTTTCGGACTTTGTTTGTCAATATTCGTTGAACTCGTCATAGGCCAATACACGAAGACGCCTCCTCGTGTTACCTTCACGATGTATGTCCGACGTGCTGGTTGATCTCTCTATGCTGACCTACCTTCTGGCAGGCAAAGTATAGGTGCTGTCATTGGAGGTATCAAGTCATGTGTATTTTGCACGCGCGTTACTTAATGAATGTCCCCCCCCCCCGCCAGCCCTCATCAACTATGTCATCATGAAGATTATCATTTCGTCAAACCGAGAAATACTTCTCAGTGTACAAGGTACCAATGTCTGGTCGGGAGCTGGTATCCAAGCTTTCAACAGGTGCGATAGCATTTTGTCTCGTAATGACGGCTAGAGCTAATGAGTCTTCACAGTGATGCGTAAGTGATTTACTTTTAGTCCACGATTGTAACCTAATTGTGGGTATGCAGTATCGGATGGGCACTCGCCAAACATTTATATGCCCCGTCTAGTCGATATGCGGTAAGGAACAGAATGCATTCGCGCTGATAGTCAAACTGACTCCATATCACCAGTTCATCCCATTCTCAATCTTCATCGGTCTCGTCATACCTATCCCGTTCTGGTTGTTGCATAGAAAGTTCCCGACAAAAGGATTCGACAAACTTATTACACCCATGCTCGTCGGGTCAATCGGGTCATTGGGCGGTGCGTAATGGAAGTTCGGAGCTTGACGATGCATCTAACTTTTGGTCATAGGCGGAATCAACTCTTCCGTCTTTACTGTTTTCCTGTTATGCATATTCAGTCAGTTCTGGTTGCGCAAGTATCACCCTAGGTGGTTCAGAAAGTACAATTTCTTGTAAGTGTACTCTCCTGGCTCGTTATCATCTTAAAGTTGTCTCACTGTCGGTCTCCCCAGAATGTCTGCTGCTCTCGATGGAGGTGAGTGTACAGTGTATCCATGATCAATCATTCACCAACTCCATCTCCCTAGGGACGGAAGTCATGGTCTTTGTATTCAGTTTTGCTGTACGTTCGCTTCGCTTCATTATCTTGCCACGCGGAACGCTGACCGATTATAGGTTGGAGGAGCTGGTGGTAAAGTGATTCCGTTCCCGAATTGGGCTCTGAATCCCGAGGGCAACCCAGACTATTGTAAGCGGCTTACATAGAGTTTCCTTGGTTTTTGTATGTGGTGTATGTTTTTATTATTCGCAACCATACGTGTCTCGTCCTTGCTGCAGACAGATCCAGGCCAAGGACGCGACGTTCGCTACATTTCCTAACTGGGGTCATTTCGAGAGGGGCCAATAGTAATCGAACCACAACCCCAAGCGCCCACCCCAACTACACCCACGTTCACGAGCAATCATCTAGATGCAAAAAAGGCTCTAAATCTGTCTGCCTTGAAACATCCACCACAGCGCAAAGCTATCATGATCAGTTCAATCCTGCCACTAGTGCCTATCGCACACCTTCTCAAGAACAGCCGTCACGCAGGGACGCCATCGCATGATTGCCAACCCTGCAGCATCAGTACCTTCATCAAAGCCCTCGGGAAAAGGCCATCGTCTCTAACCCCCAGTCGTGATAAACTTCAGATCTACATAGTCGTACTACCTTACTCTGCTGGCGGCATCCGAGCCGCTTAGTGCACAGTTCTGCTTCGTCAATTTACCAACCAAGTCGGGTGACTGGAAATGACACACTTAGCTATAGCATTCTTTATCCCAACCCGCGTCTACGTAAACGCTATAGTCTGATAGGTAGTCCTTCACCAGGTTCACCTCGGCGCGTCGCTCAAAGTTCAGCGTTACGCCCTTCAGATCTATACCACAGCTCCTATCACTCATCTCTTTCAATTTGGGCCAGTATCCTAGAAACAGTATCCACATCCAAATCCCGTAACGACGTGATATCACGATGCCGTCTTCTCCCCTTCAATGTATCTCGCCACCCGGGTTATCCTCCTTTCTTGTCTTTCTGCGACGCGACCAGCATAGGGAAGAGAGAGGAGAAAAAAATACATGTCCTTGTGTTCGGACTAGGCCGTAGTCTGGGCTACTCACAGTGCTTGAATAGTAGGAGGTGTTCAGAACCCATGTTCGAATTGGTGATTTGAGCTGGATTTGAGGCCACCCGAGTGCAAGAAGAAATCCCAATCCTTGAGGACATCGTTGTTCTAGAACTTGGTTTCGTCAACAGCTATAGTGAATTCAGTAGACAACATATCGATCCCCTATGTATATCTCACCGCCTCCTGTATCCCCTAATACCTAGTTCGTTGCCAATTTCAATGTCTTCTTCCTTCATTAAGTGCGATGCATGTTACTTGACAAAGGGAGGCCACATATTTCAGATAGGGATAGATTGGTTTCGTGAATCCAGGACTAGGAAAGGCATAATGGTAGACACCAGTATGCCGGCGGCGGTGTTGGTGAAGGACGAAGACGCGCGACGATAAGATTTGCCACGTCAGGAGCTCGTAAGTAACTCCTCAGGCCTCAGCGCTCAGCCTTCCATCTTTTCTAACCTAGACAGGACCCGACTCATCAGAATCTTCGTGTCAGCTTCCATCTTAAATCCTAGTTTAGCAGGGTACCCTAGCGTGCTACGTGACATGGAACATTGCAAGCATTGCTATTGGTTTTCAGGGAGTGATTCAATCCTTTGTCGAATCTTGGTCGAATCGCGATACCGATCCCAATCCCAGGGCGGACACCCGTCAAGCACCGTCATATTAGGCATTAGGCGGTTCTAATATTGAATATCAGTGCCCCCGCAATGTTACCCTTCTTCTTGATCCACATCTTCACCAACCAACTTCTTTCCCATTGTATCTTCAGTGCTCGCAGTGAACCCATGAAGGCTATGGCACACGAGAGTACGCTGTTTCTTCCCTCAAATCCGAACACTGACAAAGACCCATGTAAAGACGCAGAGCATACTCCCAGCTGATACGTAGTTCCACGACTCATTTTTCAATAGCCATCAAACCCAGTTTGTAGTGTGATATACATATTCAATGTTCTCGCCAGAATGAGATTGGACATATGCGATGCCAGTCCCATCTTATAATATTGCATTCCTGGCATTATTAAGAGTTATTCATGCCGATTAGTATCATCGGATTGACTATTAGTTTTTGCCTATTCCTGTAAGCAGCGAAATAAGAAAGGGACAGGTAAGATACAGGTTGACAGTCAACCCACCGCCTTCACAATGTATAGTTGCCTAACATGAACTCGTCGATACTAGCTAAGAAGTTGCTCCAGTCTTCTGGCCTGACAGTACGGCGGTACGATTAGATGAACCCCAAGTATGCTAAGAGATCTGAGCATACCAGACACCATCACTGCTACCTCCAGCTCCCGACACCGATTCCAGCGTCTGACTGTATCCTGGGTACTAATGAGTACGAAGGGACGTGTGCACTCGCATACGAATTGCCCGTAGCGTAGCCATTGATAAATGGTTGGGGAGTTTGGATATCCGCTTCGAAAGGCAGCGCAGCTGAAGGATCGCCGACTTGTTGCGGATAGTAGGGTGCACCCGAGTCCGTACAAGGAAAGTTTGTCGACTGTTCTAGTGTCGGCGGTACTTGCTGAGTATGAATAGAGTTATCCGTGTGTGCCGGTATGTTCGCCACAAACTCGGTTGCAAGGCTCGCGTGTGAGTCAGGCTTTCTCCTTCCCTTACTAGCCTGCAAGTCCATCGGGTTGAGGCATTCTTGTTGGGTGAGCGCTTGTAGATCTTCGCGGTTCTGTGTATTCGTCGGAGGGATGCTATGCATCGGAGGTTGTCCGACATTGATGACAGCATTCAGTACATCACTAGACAGCGATATTCAACAAGGGCATTCGGTATTAGAATGGAGAATGCTCACATAACACGCGCAACCATTTGATATCTAGAGGGTAATATCAGTTCCAGGATCGTAGCATAATTTACTGAACGAAGACTGACCGAGCTTCGTGTCGTTTCAAGATATTCATACATTGATAAACATGATTCATATTCATAGTATACTCCAAAGTGTTGATGGATCCTTTTTTTTCCCTCCAAAGGGCCATCAATAATATGAATACTGCAGAGAGTAGCGGGTTCTGATATATAATGGTTCCGATCCGCACAGAATGCCGAACTGACGACTATATTGGGGATCATTGAGAGGTCGACGAGCTTGTGTTCCCGTTCAGCCCTTTCGTCAAGCGCTTCAAGGATTCGGACCAAAGTCCGAGCCGAATCAGTGCATATGTTCAACGAAGGGAAGGGAAGAATAGGTGGTTCCCCAGGTCGAGGGATGAACGGACGGTGTATCTGGATTCGCACCCAATGGTGAGATGCGTATAGCATCGCAGACTGCTCAAAGAAGATCGAGTTAGTCTGATGGGGATCCTATCTCACTGTGATGTTTATTCAGATAGCTTTCCTCGATCCGGGAGGAAGCTTACGGTGGTCTGGAATTGTGTCGAGGAATTTGTTCAATGCAGCATCTGTATTCAACATGAACCAATGCAGATAGATACCAATTGATATCTCACCGAGTTCGAACATCGCCTTCTGTTTCCAACCAAGTTTTGAAATACCCATACGTTTCCAAAAGTCAGATTGCCTCACACCATACTGACTCGTTTGAATTTGGGCTAGAACAGGGTCAATAAACAGAAATAAACAAACCTGCTTACCACTGTGCGCTCAGCGAAGCCCAAGATCTTGCCCGCTTTTAATAGCGACAAGAAGAATGCGGTTGTCGAGGGCTTCCCTTCCGGTTGTATAAATGCGAGCTCTGGATCAGTCGGCTCCCAAAATTCGTCGTCGCATTCCGCAGGTAGTTCGGCATCAAAACTGAAGAGGATGTTCAGCTCCCAGTGACCTAATGAATGGGGAGAACGACAAACTCATCAGGTGTTGTGGCCCGCGGCCGGCCTTGAATAACACTGGCTACTAGATCGGTTGAGACGAGTATCCAGTTGAAAGCGCGCTTCCAAAGCTCATGCGCTACTGTTGGCTTCTGGCCCTTCGGTTTCCTACGGTGCAGTCCCCTTTGCTGAGCGCATCGGATTCCGAGGCCAATTATTGTCCAAACAGCTTCCGCTAGTGCTCCTGAAATCATTTGCAGGTAAAACACAAACAACTACAACAAAATGAATGTGAGCCTGTTGTCGACCAATACAGTAATCAACCCACGACGCAGAGCTGTAGATCATATAATTTTGTAGCTTCACTGAGAGAAGGACGAACCACAGGAATTTGGCGGAACCATCTCCACCCCACACTGTGCTCATTGCTCGTGTCCTCAGGCATATTGCGCGGGTTATCAGTTCTCGGCGAGGCCACCGCACATACCGCCAGGACCACGAGCCCGAAAGAGCGATCTCGCAGGTGCAAGTGCTCCGCCACCGATGCTTCGAACGTCGGACGATGTAGGAGAGGGAAGAATGGATTTAGCTCCTCAAAGTGGGTGGTGATCAATTCGTTCAGTGAATCTCTTTCAGGAAACTCAAGATAGAGATACTCAGGAGCTTCTATTGTCCTCTGCCACTGTCAGTTACATGTGAATCCGAGATAGATTTGAATCAGAAGAAACTCAAACACACAGGTAAGATTTTCCATAGTTCTGGGCGCTGGTATTCGGTCCATGCGGCGGCGAATGCCTTCTCGTCCAATTCATCCCGTTTAGCGTCAAGAGTAATCTGTATAAGCATGTTATTGCTACGCAATGAACACAAATGAGGTCGCAAGACTGAAGAAAATGTGCAAAGATATTACCTGGATTTGCCATAATGAGTTTGCCAGTGGACGTCGACCAACATCTTTTGGAAGTCTTCAGTAAGTGATTCGATGGAATCTTTGATCTCTGGGGGCTCTTGCTGATACGTGAACTTCGAAGCGGCGCTAGACCTGATATTATCTGAAACCTCATTGATACCTGCGTCCCGTGTTTCTGCAAGCTGTCGGTCCAGAGATCGCGCAAAGTTTGCCAGGTCAACTAACATCTTCCTGACGACCTCAGGATCTTCAGGAACATCAAAGGGCTTTGAAGTCGACAAAATTCTGTTGACTAGGGAGCGGACCGAGTCGGATCTCTTGGTGACTCTTTGAACCCTACAGTTCACGAGGACAATGGTCAGTAGCATGAGAATACAGTGTATCTATGCTTACCCCGCTCGAGGCCCACGTTTCTATGCATTGTCTTTGTTCAATTCAGATGTCAAGTGAGAAAAAAGTAGAAGCAAGACATACTCTTTTTGTCATGCCATGCGTGCATTCAATTTTTGACTGGACACAGTTCGAGCATGTACCTCTAGAGATGGTTATAGTATCGCCTAGCTTTCGGTGTTAAAGATAACTTTTTATCTTCAGAAAACGGCTCACAGCGAACTGGAAAGAATACGTCATATTCCGAGCTTGCATTGTCAGTAATAAGCGCACCTCGCTTCCGTCGACAGCCATCGCAAGCACTTTGATTCCGCTGCCTTTGTCCATTCGAATTCATTCCTTGAGTATCGTTGTCACCTTCTATGTTGATTTCTGGCGTTCATGTAACGAGACAGAAGAGGGAACAAGTGGGATAAGCAAGTTGGAGCAACATCGTGAACGGATCAGCGGAGCGGTTTACTTCTCAACACAGCTGCTCTCCAGAAGGTTCGTTGTGTAGCGCAACAATGAAAGCTAAAAGCGCTAAACGCTCGTCATTGTGTCGATACTTGCTGTACCCTATTGCTTCGATGTCTCAGAGTACGCGTCTTGGCGGCGGTGTACTCTCTACTCTTGACACCCACCAAGCATCCAGCACTTCAACCAATTTCAGATCCTCGTTCACTGCGCTCAAGGCACCCAGCTCTAGTATCGGTATTACCCCCGTTCCCCTCATTGATAAGTACTGACTCATGCCCGTAGGGAAAACCTTCCTTCTAGTCTGTATTCTTATCAATCGACTTTTTTCTAGTCAAACTACTTGCCTACAGTTATCCTCCGAAAAATTTTCATTGTGGTGCACTGACGGTGTCTTCATCCTCCTACTATCCGCCATGCGTTGCTCCAGCTTATTTCTGGATCGGGAATATGTATGGTACTTGATTGATTCTTCAACCACGCCCTTTTGGATGCCTCTGGACCCGATTTGCGGATCCCCAACTCTCGTCCGAATCATACAGGCTGTTACTCCCTGATTAAGGATGTAATTGGAATGGGTGGACACGGTAGATGGCATCGGAGAGCATTATAGATGGTGCATGAAACCGCCCAGGCTTCAAGATATCATTGCTGCGTACGTGTACAGTATTCAAGGCTCCACGTGTGATGGAACGATTTAAAATCTCTCCAAGCGAGTGCTCGCGCTAAGGGATTGGCCACCGAGTTCGTCGAACGCACTTATCTCTGCTACAATCCTTCTTTCTATGTGGCGTATGCATGCACCGATTCCCATGCGTACTTTGTAAACAGTATCAAGGCATTAGCGGATTCAGTGTCCGATCACACCATGTTGGACTACAACGGACTTTGCTCGCTCCTTCATCATGTTAATGCGTTGGACTGGAATTTCCAGGACGATGTGGGCCTCTTTCTCTTCAGGCAGCAAGTTCGAGGGAACGAGGCTGTACTCAGGGGTTTGGTGTCTACGCAGATGGTGAGCGAGGACGATACAAGACCAACTTTGTGGGGAAGAAGGTGGAGAATCTGTTCAGGGAGGTTTTCAGTGGTGGATCGGGCATGATGAAGAGGCGGGAAGTGGATGGGTGTCGTATGTATAAACGGATTCTGGAAGAGCGAGAGTTGAGTAAAGAGAGGGTCAAAAAGTATTTAAAGAAGCGGCATCGTGTGGTGAGTCTAGTTGATACTCGTCCATGAGCTGACATATAGTTGTTTTCAGGAAAGGGAATTACAAGAGAAGGGACGGGCAATGGTACCGAGTCTGTGAAATCGTATCCTGCTGGTCTGATATAGTTTGGAATGTCGTTTTTGTACCATTATTCTATTTGTTTTATTGTGCTTTTAGTGAAGTTCTAAAGACGTAAGGCAACTAGAGCTAGTAAACGGACGTTCTAATGAGTACTTTCCGATTCATAACTACACCACCCTCCTTTCGCAGCGTGTTTCGGCGTGGACGCTTTCGCAATTTCGATCACAGTACGGCAGGGCGCACCTGCGGCACTTATACGATCCCCAATATCCGCACACCGAGCATATCAACCTGGGAGGATAAGGGGGTGAGGGACTCGCGGCAGTAAGATACGTTGGTGTTGTGGAAGGAAGTGCGGCGATTCGCTGCAGGAAGGGTTATCTGAGGTTGTGAGGGTCAATGAAAATCAATACGAACCGACTCCTCAAGTAACGTCGCAAAATTCTTTCGATAAAGTAGCGCAGAGCGCACGTTCATAGTGGACTTCTTCTTGCCATTGGATGCGGCAGGAGAGTTTCCAGCAATGTTGAGATTACGCTTATCTGAAACGGTTTGCCGGGCACGTCCCTTTGCGTATTTGCCTGTTACTCCGTCGTCCTCGTCACCGTCATTAAGAAGGGTAGGTTCGGCATAGTTAGATCTCTTGAGAACGTCAGGGCGAATAGAGTGGAAGCCAGCCTGGGTAAGCGCACTTCTAGTTCGTCGAGATGCCTTTTGGTTCGTTTGGCGATGACTTCGGGAGCTAGACCAGCTGAAGTATTATTTGCCTGCCTTTCTACTGCAGCAATTGGACAATTAGTTCCAGATATATCAAGCAAACACGTACACTTCTCCCTGGTTCTCTTTTTCGGAGGCATAGCGGCCGTTGGGTCGTCGGCGTAAAACGGTTCGAGTAAAAATTTGGACAAGCACGCAATCCACAAGCGCGACGAGGCAGTACACAATACCCATCTCTATTCTCAACCACCATAACATATACATCCATCTCCAGCACCTTTGGTTGACTTTTCTTTTGACCTGCGCTCCACCGTCCTTGATCCAGTCATGGGTCCTTCGGTCAACACCAAACAGCCGGTCCTCCACGACCTCCCTACCCCAGATCCAGAATCCCCAGTACGGACTAGGAAACCCTACAAATTTTCAACATTATGCGCTACGGTCGAAAATCCTGATCAGAAAGATCAGTATGGCAGCAGCTCAGTTCCTATCTATCAGACGGCTACTTTCAAGGGTGTATCGGGAGAGTACGACTACTCTAGAAGCGGAAACCCCACGAGAAGTCATCTGGGTAAGTCAAGGTAATATACACACATAATAAGCTGCTAAAAAATCCACCTAGAACATCACATCGCCAAGATCTCATCCGCTGGCCATGCATTCGCCGTTTCGTCCGGAATGGCTGCTTTGGACGTTATCCTCCGTTTGTTGAAACCGGGAGATGAAGTTATTGCAGGAGATGACTTGTATGGGGGCACCAATCGTCTTTTAGCTTACCTACGTGTCCATGGAGGCGTAACCGTTCATCATGTCGACACCACAGACCCGACATCCATCTTACCCTTCATTCATCCCACCAAGACGGCGATGGTTCTTCTCGAATCTCCCACCAACCCCCTGTTGAAGATCGCCGACCTTGCTCTCATTAGCAAAGAAGTCAAGGAACGCGCACCGGCAGCGATCGTGGTAGTTGATAACACCATGATGAGCCCATACTTGCAAAGGCCTTTGGAACATGGTGCCGACATTGTTTACGACAGCGCAACAAAGTATCTCAGCGGCCACCATGATCTCATGGCAGGCATGATCACCTGCAACAGGGATGACCTCGCCAAGGTCCGTATTTGCCTTAGTCTGTTTAGAATTTTCCGCTGAGCAGCTTGTAATAGCAAATGGCTTTCACCATCAACTCAGTGGGAAACGCTCTAACGCCATTCGATTGTTTCTTACTCCTCCGAGGAGTTAAGACCCTAGCAATTCGCCTGGATCGCCAACAAGCTACAGCATCGCTCGTAGCTACCTACCTTCATTCTCTAGGCTTTAAAGTGAACTACCCGGGTCTTCCAGGACACCCTCGCCGAGAAGTTCATGAGCGCATCGCTGATGGAAACGGTGCCGTTCTAAGCTT
The DNA here is from genome assembly GCA_001466705.2 of Moniliophthora roreri. NCBI lineage: Eukaryota > Fungi > Basidiomycota > Agaricomycetes > Agaricales > Marasmiaceae > Moniliophthora > Moniliophthora roreri. The sequence goes on from LATX02000178.1 coordinate 231,024, forward strand.
CGAGACGGGCAGCAAGGAACTCAGCGAAAAAATTGTTGGAGGAACTAGGCTGTGGGGAATCAGTGTAAGCTTTGGCTGTGTGAATAGCTTGATCAGTATGCCATGTGTGATGTCGTGAGTGGTTCTATCTTGAAACATGCCCTTATACTTCTATTGACTCCCCTGATAGACATGCGTCAATCGATCCAGCAACTCGAGCTGCTAGAGGATTGCCCGAGGATCTCATTAGACTCTGCGTCGGCATCGAAGATTCTACCGATCTACTCGACGATCTGGAGCAAGCTCTTTTAGATGCCGGTGCGATTGTTTATAATTCTGTGCAGAATTGCTATGTCCGCGTACAGCCAGAAGAACGTGGTTTGGAGAGCGCCGTCCAAAAACTAGCTATTGGAAGCAAGCAGGAGTGGTTCGTGAGTGCCCCTGGCAAGGTCATCCTCTTCGGGGAGCATGCCGTTGTGCATGGCGTGGCAAGTGTCCTTTTCGTCATCTTTTTTTGCCGCTTGCTAATTGTGTTCCTCCGTTCTGCAGACGGCAGTAGCTGCTTCTGTCGATCTGCGTTGCTATGGTCTTACTACGCCGCGACATGACGGAAAGATATCCGTGCATTTCCATGATATCGCAAACTTCTACCACGAATGGGACATCGATACTCTCCCTTGGGGAATGGTCATCCCGTTGGCGGTAAACGAAGACCACCCAGAGGTTCTGGATCAACTATTGATCGATTCGTTATATGATGGTCCTCTCAAGGATATTGAGAGCAGTCAAGCTAAGGGTGCAGCGCTGACCGTCCTCTACCTATACATGAAGCTTACTACAAACCATAAGTGAGTGTTTCTCGTTTGGCTCCAGGATAAAAGGCTGAATCTATGTCTCTATAGACCGTCCGTCAACTTCACAGCGCGCTCTACTCTTCCTGTCGGTGCCGGTCTCGGCTCTTCTGCCTCGTTTTCTACTTGCGCAGCCGCAGCTTTCCTTTTACTCCAGAAGAGAATCAAGATTCCAGAGATGCCACCGCCAACTTCAGCCAGTCATGTCCATGTTTCACATCAAGGGCGACGTGCTATACCACCGGAGACGGCGGAGGAAGTCAACAAATGGGCGTTCATTGCGGAGAAGATTTTGCATGGCAATCCTAGTGGCGTGGACAACAGTGTCGCTGTATACGGAGGTGCTTTGGCGTACACTAGAGCAGGGTTCGGAAGGAAAAGCGGAATGGAGCCTATACAGGGGTGTGTTGCCCTGCATCTCTTTTTTGCATAAACGCTGATATTCCATAGGTTCAAATCATTACGATTCCTCCTCACCAACTCGAAAGTTCCACGTGACACAAAAAAACTTGTTGCTGGCGTTGGTCAAAAGAAGATCGATGTGAGTTTGTCGTTTGTATGTTCTGACTTTTTCTCAAGCTATCTGCAGGAGCCAGAGGTCGTCAACGGTCTTTTAAATTCCATACAATCTATCAGCGACGAAGCAAGGCGTGCTCTTGCTGATCCGGAGATGAGTCGTGAGGAGCTTCTTTCAGCTCTATCGGTCAGTAGTATCTGCAGCCCCAGTTATTCCTCTGGCTTAATACTTTCTTAGGCTCTCATCACCGAGAATCACCAACACTTAGTATCCCTGGGAGTCTCTCATCCTGCTTTAGAAGCAATTCGAGACAAGACAGGGTCATCGCCGTATAGTCTCAGCACCAAGCTTACCGGAGCTGGTGGAGGCGGTTGCGCGGTTACGCTTGTTCCTGACGGTGAGCAACTCGCAGCCCAGGCTACCAGATTGACTAACTAAACATTCATTTCAGAGTTCAAAGATGAATTGATGCAAGATCTTCTCGCCGAACTATCGGGAAACAAATTCGATCCATACCTGACATCTGTCGGCGGGAGTGGTCTGGGTATCCTTTCACCCCACGAACAGCACAGGATTAAGCGCGACACTCGATCCGCACCTGACGGACAGGTCACACCGCCAAAGACGCCCCGCAATGAGTCTCCAACCAAGTTTGACGACTCACTCCAGCCCTCGTTCAAGTGGACACCTACATTGGATCTTGCTGAATGGGCACAAGATCTCGGAAGGTGGCTTTATGTATGAATGTTGTTGTGATTGCTTCATTTATCTAGATCGTGTATGAATATCATAGACCAATATACTGGAATGTTGTGAGAGTAAATGACTCTTGTAACTCTATCGCACATGATGACACAGGGGGTCATTATCTCCGCTCACTACTCTTCCATTTCTGATCTCAACATGCAATGTTCAATATTTCATCAAGTACTTAATGAACGATTATGTGAAGAAATGACAGTCTTTCCATTGATTGTTGCTACATAAGATATGCGACCAAAAATTAATACATGCGTCTCTAACTCTAAGTCATGATTATGGAGTATACAATGGTGCAGATTACCTCGAAACTCATTAAAATCGTATAAATCTAGTTCAAGGCAAAAAAGCAGACGGTGGTTTTAATCGCTGTCGCAGCCTGAGTCCGAATCAAAGCCAAAGTCGTCCGGATCACTAGGACGACTAAGAGTCACAATCCGTGTCCTTTTGATCTCCAAATGAGCAGCACCAAAGTACCGTATCGTCTCGAAACTCCAACTGGAGTGTTCATCAGATGATGAATCAAGTGTGGGAGATATGCCGGAACTTACTCAAGATTTCCTTTCATCCAGTGACCACAAGCCTCGGCATAACGAGCTACAGCTTCATCCAAATCAGCTGAGCCATAGGAAGGTAGTGACTCCACAGCGGACAAGTAGCGATCAACCAAAACCTGGCAGTAGTCGCCGACATAATCAGAGGCAGTTTGAAGGCTCATCCCCCTGTTTTTCATCAGCACCGTGACTATGTTGTTGCCACCAATGCCCTTTGCTTGCTCCATGTTGTAAGAATAAACATCCTAAGCCGAAGAACAGCAAATCAATTCCAATACATTTCCAAAAATGAAGGTAGTACGTACATTTGCCCAGCATACCATGTCGGCGGCTGCCCAGTACATCTGCTGGAAAGTTGGCTCCTGAACGACATCCTCGGGAAGTCCAATTCCCAAGGCATATTCAAAAAGATCGAAGCACAACCGAATTGCACTGTTGTCGCGTCGAAGGTCGATGAAAGCGTCGACGTTGAGGACTTCTCCGCGTTCTCGAAGCTCAGCCTCCGTCGAAACAGCGTTGATGTACTCTTCGCAGTGTCTGAAAAACCGTTCGCACGCGATGGGTCCAGCCTTTTTAAGATATCGTGCTCTGAAGCTATGTGATATAGGGTGAGCGAGAGCACGGAGAAGGGAAACGAGCTAAACCTTACTCTTTGGTTATCTGGGAGAGCTTGCTTGAGTCGTTGTATTCAGGATCACGTAGAGCATCGAGAAAGACCAGGCCAGTTGCTCTGGCATCCTTGCCATTCTGCTCGTCACTGACTTCGTCGACAACGAACAACAAATTAACCTATTAACAAGGCACTCAGAAAGACGTGATGATGGTCTATAGAAAGGGAGGGCTTACAAAGTCACAGCACGTTCTAAATTGTTCGTATCCAGCATAAGGATATGTATGGGCAACCAGAAGCTCGTTGCAACCTTGTACGAAATATGCGCGCTTTCGGTCGGAGAAGACGTCGTAGCTGTTGATCCAAGCCGACGACTCGCCCCGAGCCTCCTCGTAATGAGGATTAGTGGAACCTTGGAGTGGACAGATAGCAAGGAGATCCGGGAGCAAGAATTGTCTGGGTCTAATCGTCATTTTGGTTAAGAGTGGACGGAAAGAAGGCAGATAAGATGATGATGGGAGAATGTTATGGAGGCGAAGGCTTTTTATAAGTACGACGAAGCCCTGAAAGCCATTTGGATTCCACCGTCGCGTCTCATCGTAAAGAAAATTTACAGATATGCTCAGGGTCCAGCATATCTAGGTTTGGAAGGTCTTGAGAAGCACGGTGATAGATCTGTAGATTCTGAAGACAAACCTGAGGTTACACGAGATGGATTCATTTCCGGTGCAAACGTCACTGTCAGAAAAAAACCTGATGGATATTTTAGAATTTACATACATCACCACCAACTCGTTTTCTGTAAAAGGTCCGCAGCCACATGTTCTTGCCATCCCGTATCCAGGATCCGTCTTCGACTGGCGGAAGACTAGGCGGGTACTGAGTTCATGGAGAAGTTAGACGTGAAGCTTGAAAGCGGGCTCAGGCATCTTAGGAGGAGTGAATCATCGTTGCCATACGTGGTAATCTAATCTAGTTGCGAGGAGTTCTGAGAATGCTTTAGTCTTATTTGGTCCGTTCACATCATCCGGCCATATCTCGTGGGGGCTTGCCAAACTAGCACCTACAACTTCTGAGCGCCCAAAGGAAATCGCTGCGGGAGGATGTAGTCGACTACTAACGTGCGTGCTAGGTCCCCAATGACCTGAAAGTTTTTTTAGCATTTTTGGATAGCGGAGTTCTTGCTGTCGAGCGCCCTTAGTGATCTCCATGGCGAAGATCTTTGTTCGAGACCGTATGTAAGCCTGTATAACACAGTAGGAGCAACCAAGGAGCATGCCAAGGCAATGAATTATCCGATTACATATCCGTTTGCTAACACGCGACCATTCAAACAATCCGCACACTCCCGTTCACTCCCAATAATCAACCGGCCAGCGATCACAAGTAGTTGAGCCCTCACCGGACCGAGGAGTCGAAGAGTCTACCAGGCGTGCCCGCCCAGCATATGTCGACTAGCAAGTCGCCACTGAAGGGCATACCCAGAACTGGAGGGGACAGTTCCTCTAGGCTCCGAGGGTAACGGCCAGTGTCGGATCTCTGATCCATTAACTCGTTTCCGAGAGCGACCTTTTCGGTGGCGGCACGAGATGGAAAAGTCGGGGAAACAGACGTGCCTATTTACCCTCATTGTCGAATCCTCAGCACAAACGCATCTCCAATTTTGGCGCAAGTGTTTTGAATCCCGGGGAAATTTTGTGATGCGAGATGCGCAGCCCTATGCTTACTGCCCGCACGGTGAGATGTTACCACAATAAGCCCCGCCCGATATTTGAATCCTTTCTACAGCGTGGCTCTAGGGACGATGAAATGATACAGTAGCCTTCCATGACTTCCTCCGCTTTCGATATCGACATGCGTCATCTCTCATCTCCGCCTCAAGGCGTGTCAGGGACTGGCGAATGGAGATCTCTCCTGAGACATGCCACGTTGTTTCATTTTACCTCTGTAACATGCCGGACAGCCTATGGATAAAGTTTGAGATTTAACTGTGTAATGTGTAAGCGTCACAAGCCTAGAAAGTATCGTCACCGACTAAAAGTCTCTTCTGAAAGAATACGTCAGAAAGAGTGCTGATACTGAGTCGAGTTAAGAAGAAACACTTGAACAGGCAGAGACTCCAGACTCCGATAATCAAAACAAAAGGCAAGAACGATGTGCGGTCACTACTGCTGAGTACTCACTGTAACTCGTTGTCGTGTTTCACTGACATGATCATCCTTGACTGTTAGGGATGCTTTAAAACGGTGGGTATCTGAAGGGCGACCTGTGGGATCTATGCCGCCAGTAACCCTGGAATACGGGTTCAGTTCGGGCGAACAACTGATCTCAGGGAATACACTCACCGAGTCAGACTGAACGGGCTCACGTAAACATGACAGGTGATTTGATCTGCAGCAAAGTAAAAGGGTCGCATACTTGAGGAAACCTGAGGAGAGTTGCAAGTCTTGCGTCGAGTCCGCGGTGAGAAGGTGTAACGAAATAAGGCGCGACAGACTTTGGTAGAGCTAGTTCTTTTTGTCAAGCTTAAAGATGCTGTGTTCAGCATCTTAAAGATCGTATTCGAAGAACGAATGATTTTTAGTCAGTACTATACAAACGGAAAAGCCAACTGTCACGAAGCTACCCAGGGCCATACAATATTTAGAAACATATCCGATAACTGGCATAACGGCCACTTGTTTCACTGGGTCGCGTAATCTTGACCACCTGCCCTCTTCGTAGACCGTAATATCGAGCTACCGGGTCAGCTAGCTGTATACGAGGAAGTTGTGTATCCTTCAACCGGCTAGATTAAATACCGTCCATGAGTATGAACTAAGGGATGTCGATCGTGAAAGCATACTATTTCGCCAGTAATATTTTCTTGTCCTCCGGTGAAAGGACCTCGTGCCGAGGAACGAGTGTGTGATGAACGATGTTTACCAGTAGATCGGATTCAGAGAACTCCTCTAAACGGTATTGAGCTGCCATGGCCACGATGACCTGAAGTAGGAGAGGGACATCAGTATCCCACATCACGGCGTGCAAAGAGGTGAGAATGCAAAGGTACGAAGAGTAAAACCAAAAATACGGGAAGAGATTGAGGGTGGTAGTCAAGAGATTGATGATGAAATTGGACAAGGAAGTGGCATGAGATACACACTTTTCTTGCTGACGGTGTCATGTTACCCGGGAAAACAATGATACCTCGCTGGATCCCTTTTTGCTCCAAGATCTCGAGCATTCTGTTTCAAGGCAATCGCGGGTTAGCAGGAAAGAGCAGAAAACATAACGTCGGAGCGTAACTTGCGCATGGTTTTGACACCAACGCTTTTTTCATCCGAGAAAAAAACGAAGATTTGGTCGGAACTGTCTGTCTGAGAATGTGTGTAGAAATTCAGCTGATTTCGACTGCAAAAAGAGAACGTTGAGCACACAATATCAGTAGAGACAGTCGAATACCGCACTCGACAACACCCATGCTATTCGCATAAGTCTCCCGAAATGTTTGCAGGTCAATATTTATCTCTTCGTCTGCCACCTGAAATCCCTGGAGAAAACGCATTGAGATGGGCGAAAAAGTACGTTTGTTGATTTTGAGTGTTGCTGACTCTGTCCTTGACTAATTCGTGAATGGTTCGGTTAACTTTCCAGAGTTTTGCGGTTTCGTCAACGTCGGACATGATGGATGAAGTGATGAGAAAGAAGGGTGGGAACCTTGTCACTCAACGTATTCAACTGAACACTGACAGCCGACGGCCATCTCTCCAATGGCACCTCAACCTGGTGCAAACAATGGCTCCCAATCTCAATTATTGGGTCTCAACAACTCTTTAATGGTGCGTGGCACTCCAGAAGTTCTTTACCGTAGCCTTACGCTCTAGCAGACCAAGCTCAAGCCTTCCAGAATTTTCAAAACCTCTGTGGACAACCCTCCACCCGCACCCGCCCTCCCTGGAAATCGACCGCCCCAGGGACCTCGCCATATTACTGGAATTACCTTTGACGACCGAGGAGATACACTGGTGACAGCAGCAGAAGATGAAACTTTCCGACTGTATAATTGTAAAACTGGCAAGTGAGTTTCTCTCTATGTTCACCTAACTCATGTTCACCGCTTTCTTTCATTTGAACAGATATATCAAGACCTTGAAATCCCAAAAATATGGCATAGACCTTCCTCGTTATACCCATAAATCTACAACAATCCTACATGCGTCCACAAAAGAAGACGACAGCATCAGATACCACTCCCTGCACGACAACAAATATCTGTCATATTTCAAAGGCCACAAGGGTCGCGTCATATCTTTGGAGGTATCTCCAGTTGACGATGGATTCATGTCCGGGTCTACGGACAAAACGGTCAGACTTTGGGACCTACGGGCACCGGTGTGCCGCGGACTGCTCAATCTACCTGCATCACCAGTCGTCGCTTATGACTCTTCTGGCCTTGTGTTCGCTGTAGCGGTCAACTACTACCAACGAATACTCCTATATGACCAGGCGAATTACGACAAAGCGCCTTTCCTCACCATCACTCTCGACGATCCATCGCTTGCGCTCATATCCTATCCGCCTCGCCCCATATACATCACATCGCTATCGTTCTCATCGAACGGGAAGTATCTGTTGGTTGGTGCGTCCGGGGATAATCATTATATTCTCGACGCCTTCGGAGGTCACCTACTCGCCAAGCTTGAAGGGCATATAGGCCTTGAGAGGCGTTCGATGACGGCACCGCAGACCATTGAACCATCAAAAGGGTGTAGTGGGGAAGAGGTATCATGGACTCCAGATAGCAAGTATATCGTTGGGGGCAGTCTGGATGGCAAGGTAATAGTCTGGGATGTTCAGAATTTACCTGCACCGCCGTCAGATGACGCTCCTCCAAAGCCTGTTGGAAAGGGGCCTCCAAAGATTTCTCCTCTAGTCAAATTGGATGGACATCCTGGCCCCTCGAGATGTGTCAAGTTCAATCCGAGGTTGGCTATGATGGCTACCGCCGGCTCTGAGCTGGTATGTCCTCAGTACTTGGTTAGGATTTTTAATGACATATCTATCTAGGCATTCTGGCTACCCGACACATCCGCGGACGTTGATGAAATTGCGCGGGACATGTTGAAGAAGAAGGCGCCTTCCGTATAGATTCTTCCAAATCGGTCTCGTTCTCGGGTCTGCTCTTATTGCATTGGTACATGTACATGAACGCGCTGTAATGTTATCCAACCCTTGATCTGGCCAATTCAGGCAGCCACTGCGTATCATTAAGAGTTTCGGGAAATTTCCTTTACGTGCTTGAATGAAAAAAAAAAATCGGAAGATCTGCTTTTTTTCTCTCTCTGCGAGGCACAAGGCGCGGCCTATCTCGTACTGAAGATCAGATCTAGCAGCTCCGACCAGCTTGGTTTCCATCATTCGGTTTCTCACCGAACGCGTGTTATACATCCGTTCACATATTCAGGTATGATGGAAAGAAATGTATTGAGATCTCATGTATATCGGTGCCATCGGAGGAACCCTCTTGAACATGGATGTTCAATGTGAAGGCGTGTGTCCGAATACCAAGTATGCAAGTGTCTGAGTCTGCCGCCGCCAGCTCGCGTTCCCTGTTGATGGTAGTACATATGACAGATATGATATGTTGCAGCGCAGACAGACGTTCGCAAGCTTTAGTCATTACGTTCAGTACTCGCGGAAATATTATTCGGAAGAGAGCGTTGTGGAAAAAGAAGGTTGAATGTTCTTCCTCCCAACAGCCGAGAACATACCCACAGATCTGGGGAAGAAAGGCCGAAAACAGACAGGCATCGAAGAGAGATCGAAATCTCCAAGGCGCGGCGTTGCAACGGCTTGAGTTCGGCGTCCCTGCGAAAAACTCTACATCGGAGTCGCCTGGGCACGGCTACTGCTACTAAGCACCATTGAATAATCGCAGAGAAGGGCCTGCCATCTACGCAAATATATGCATCTCTACGTACAGTGATTTCGTGAAGAGTTATAGTGAACCAAGCATGTACACCAGCAGACATACATAGATATCGATGTAAATGCTACAATAGAGCTCACAAGTGATTACATGTACGACCAACAGAGAACACTGACTCAGCTCTTATTGGTGAGATGCACCCGGAATATGACGAGATAGTGAGCCTCGGGGAGCAAGAGAACGGAGCTGAAAGATATCAATATAGCACAGAGGAGAGGGTAAAGGGCGGTGTCATGCCCTTTGGGAGTGAGCTTACCCCCTTTGTTGCAACTAACATCCGGACCGATATTATACTCGAGTCTGAGCGGGATGTTGAAATCTCTTGTTCGAGGGCGCATGAGGCCGGCGAGAATGTTCAAGGTCTGAAACTCTGAAAGATGATGCGAACCGTGACATAGGGCTTGACAATGACATTGCCGCGACAGCTTCCTTAATCGTGGACAAGTGAGTATTTGAATGCCTGGGCTTTGTGTCTGGAGACTTGGACGGGAGAAGAGATGGAAGGGGAGGCAAGACAGCCCTGGTCCGATGTACCTTTACGACAGTGATTCCTCTGAAACATTTCACCGAAAGTGTGTGAAATCAAAGTTGCCCATCCCGTTGCACCGCAACCGACTCCAAAGATTTTGTCAGGTAAGGGAGAGTTGAGGGTATGTAGCAGGCGACGGCGCAGGAACTAGCCCCAGGCCCGGGATCTGCCGGTATTAGCAAATCTAGAATCTTCGTGGCCGACCCTCAAAACTTGAAGCTGAATATCAAGGTGCGTGAGCACACAAATTTCATCGTTCAATGTTGAGGAGAATTCTGTTAGGTCCGTCACGGCAGGCCCCGGGCTTGTGTTTAAGCCAGCTCCGTTGCTACAGCTCGCGATATTGATCCAGCCTAAGTAAAGCTTAGTCGTCAGAGTTAGCACATCGGAAAAACAAAGGACAGACCAGATCATTTCCAGATCAAATCATCAAGTCGAAGTGGCGTAAACCGGTGCCCCTTACATACGTTGCCAATGTGGACCTTTGAATTCCACTGATTGGTAGGACTCCGCGACTCGGACAGGACTTGGACCAGCTCATTTCCCGGCAGACTGTAAAAACCCCATATCTCATCGTAGCAAGCCAAAAGTTGGGGCTCACTTGCATCCGCCGCCTCTTGAGTCCTGTTTTGAAGATCAAGAAATACTAGCTACTTCCTCAGCTAGCGCTCGTGGCATTCTGTCCATCCACCAGCGACACCACTTACCCTAATCGTCGAATGGCTTCAAATTGCAATGGGATCAAAAGGTGTTCGTCCACCGCCGTCAGGTACGAGTTCGATGTCCCCGACTAGGTGATGTGAAGGCACACATCTTCACTGGTACCTACCGAGGACGTGATAGACCGCTCGTTCTACGGCTCGTACAAAATCTAGCCATTCTACACTGCAGCAGCTGACCGTTTGCCTTCCCTTCTTCTGTTCATCAATAAGTTAACAGGACAGTTCGAGATCCCTTGCATGAGTACACATTCCGCAACCCCTGGTTCTCCGTGCTGTGTCGTTAGAGCTGCTCAAGCTACTGCGTGCAGTCCTGTCTCAGGTGCCAAGTAAGATACCTCTCTCCATTATCTTGTACTAGCACCTAATTCACGTCGTCGGTAGTGTGCAAGGAGAATGCTTCGACATCAACGCGACTTGCTGCTTAGGATTTTACTCTACTGGATATTGTCCGGGGGGAAGTAATGTGAGATTCTCATCTGGGATACGCTATTTTCGAGGCTTGCTAACACAACGTGATTCACAGATCCAATGTTGTACCTATTTGCAACAGTGCGGGCCTGGTGGCTGGTGTAATGACATCAACCACGTCTCCTGCTCAACGGCGTATAAGTCAGGCTTGTGCCCAGGACCCAGTAGTGAGTGTTCTGTGGTTATGGCCAAATTCTAGGTGACATCGTACTCTATGCAGATGTGAGGTGTTGCACGGGCTCTAGTGGAGACACAAAGTGCACGACGGGGCATTGATTCCCCTCTTCACTGCCCAGAGTTCCTCTCGGTTTGGTGGTCCTCTAAACGCTGGGCAGTTATGACTCATTGATACTGATTGTTGGTTTGCGGCTGTCAGTTCCAATTATCCTTCCACTGTATCTCCCGAATCACTTTGTCGATGTTGTACGAGAAAATGCTTGATGACGACTCCGTATTTGTAAGTTCACTGTATGCACGTAAAACAAAATAAATCCTCTGATTCGAGGAGTCACGATAGCCGCGATAGTTCTTACTGGTGGCAAAGGCATGGGTGGACCCACAATATTAAATATTCTAAGGGCGACGTCACAAGGGGGGGAATTCCATTTGAGATACCGTCTGGACCAGTCGCTTCGCCGTGTGCTCCCTATGTACCCGCCAAACAATAACACATCAGGTACAAACAAGCTCACGCGCACACGGCGAACGCGACTGGTAGCGAGTCTAGGTAAGGGAGAGTTGAGGTAGCAGGCGACGGCGCGTGAGGACAAAGGAACTAGCCCAGGCCCGGGATCTGCCGGTATTAGCAAATCTAAAATCTTCCCATGGGCCCTGGCCGACCCTCTGACAACGTTGAGAATTCTGTCACTGTCGAAGAGTTCGGGTAATACACGAATTGCCGCCCGATCATATATTCCGTTTTACTTACAGTCTCCGATTCCCGACTACGATACATGTTTTATTTAATACATATTTCAGATTAGTTACAGTTTCACATTTCAGTACGAATCTCTTGTAGCACCTCAGCCGTTCACACATTCAGTGAGACCGTCTGCTTGTTTTTCCACTTACGTATTTATTTGACTCACGACATACCTCTGCAGTTCTAATTAGTTGTTATTTACGACAGTCACGACATCCGAATCATTCAGGCCTGGGGCTTGTGTTTTAGCCAGTTCCGTTGCTACAGCTCGCGATGTTGATCTAGCCTAAGTAATGCAGCTTAGTCGTCAGATTTAGAACATCGGACGCCGCGAGCAGACTTTTGTTTGTACATGTTGTGAACCTCAAAGAAAGTTGTCCCAAGAAACCATAGCATTCTCCTCAACCGGGTTCGGACCAGTTTGGTACTGAGGAGTCTGAAATGAGCACCAGGAAAAAATGTTCAACTTTTTTTTCTCGAAAATTTTGGGCTAAGATGGTGAAACAGCGTTTCAAACATGACTCTGAGGCCCTTTACAGTGTCTATGATGATATTTTACCCAAAAAAGTTGAAGACTTTGATCTTGTGCGATGAATCCGTCTGGTGGAGTACCTGGTTAGGGGACACGATCAGCGTGGAAGAATTGAAGGTGTTCAGGCATTGATGAGATGTGTGACACACGCGTGACAGCTCGCGCCAGACGCGTTATTCGTTTGCTACTGCCTTGTTCAATGTTCATCCCTATTTCTCAGGCATAAGTCGACTTGCTTTACGCCTTTGAATGCCCTATACTGTTATAGATCAAATTCTAGCCTGTTGCCATTTCTATGGAAGGAGGAAATCAATCAAACAACCCAGATACATGGATTTATATATTTCTGGAGCATATAATGAGTCATCTAAGGCATATGTAAGGATAATATGATGATATATTTTTGAATAGAGGGATTTGGGACAGCTAGATGAAAAAGAACATGATAGTCGAGTGCAAAGAAGCATTGGGACAGGAGTTTGAGCGCTTATGCTTGTATAAGCTGGACACGCCAAACCGTGTCTTGCGCACCTCCACAAAGGACAGGCCAAAACATTTCCAGGATCAAATCATTAAGTCGAAGTGGCGTAAACAGGTACCCCTTCCATACGTTGCCAATGGTCTGGACTTCCACTGATTGGTCTATGTTAGGACTCGGACCAGCTTATTTCCGGGTGGCAGACTGTAAAAACCTCATATCTCAGCGCAGCTAGCCAAAAGTTGGGGCTCGTTTGCATCCGCCGCCTCTTGAGTCATGCTTTGAAGATCAAGAAATACTAGCTACTTCCTTAGCTAGCGCTTGTGGCGTTCTACCCATCCACCAGCGACACCACCACTACCCTGATTGTCGAATGGCTTCAAATTGCAGTGTGATCAAAAGGTGTTCACCATCAGGTTGGAGTCCGATGACCCCCTACTAGGTGATATGAAGGCACACATCTTTACTAGTACCTACTGAAGACGTGATAGACCGGTTGCTCTACACCTCATACAAAACTACACCACAACAGCTGACCGTCTGCCTCCCATCCTTCTGTTCATCAATACATTAATAGGATAGCTCGAGATCTCTTGCATGGGTACAATGTTCCGCGACCCCTGGTTTTTCTTGTATATAAATCTCTCCGTGCTGTGTCGTTCTCGCAGCACCTCATGCATCTACCACTTTCGGGCTTCGTCCTGCTGGCTACTGCAGCCATAGTCGGTGCCAGTCCTTTTCCTGACACCGAATCGCAGAAGTCGTCCCGTCTTGCTGTCATTAACGGACTTTTGACCGTTAGAGCTGCTCAAGCTACTGCGTGCGGTCCTGTCTCAGGTGCCAAGTAAGATGCTTCTCTCCATTATCTTGTACTAGCACCTAATTCACGTCGTCGGTAGTGTGAAAGGAGAATGCTACGACATCAATACGACTTGCTGCTTAGGATTTTATTCTACTGGATATTGTCCGGGGGGAAAGAATGTGAGATTCTCATCTGGGATACGCTAATTTTCGAGGCTTGCTAATACAACGTGAATCACAGATTCAATGTTGTACCTATTTGCAACAGTGCACCGGCGGCTGGTGTAATGACATCAACCACGTCTCCTGCTCAACGGCATATAAGTCGGGCTTGTGTCCAGGACCCAGTAGTGAGTGTTCTGTGGTTATAACCAAATTCTAGGTGACATCGTACTCTATGCAGATGTGAGGTGTTGCACGGGCTCTAGTGGAGACACAAAGTGCACGACGGGGCATTGATTCCCCTCTTCACTGCCCAGAGTTCCTCTCAGTTTGGTGAACCTCCAAACGCTAGGCAGTTATGGCTCATTGATACTGATTATCGTTTTGCGGCTGTCAGTTCCAATTATCTTCCCACTGTATCTCCCGAATCACTTTGTCGATGGTGTACGAGAAAATGCTTGATGATGACTCCGTATTATTGTAAAATAGTTGTGAGCTCACTGTATGCACGTAAAACAAAATAAATCCTCTGGTTCGAGATGAAGAAGCCTGCCTCTGAGGTCGAGGAGTCACGATAGCCGCGATAGTTCCTACCTGGTAGCAAAGGCACGGACGGACCCACAATAAGGTTTGCTTGGTGGTTGTCAAGGGGAAAATTCGCTTGTCCCTGTCCATGCATGTACATTGTTTGGCCCGGACTCATCTAGCCTGGACTCACACAGAGGCATCGGAAATCCGCAATAAGACGTTCACAACTGGCCTTAAGGTCGTCAAAGAAAGGTATAAGCGTGTATTCCAGGGTCGGATTAGCAAATGCACGTAAGGACGGGTCCACCAAAGCATGGCGAGACTGAAAGCGTGCTTGCGAGAACCAATTACGCAGTTTTCGCTAGCTCCGATTAAATACAGTATGCGTGGAATTTCCCGCCGGGCTCACGACGATAACAGTTGTGCATCGTGCACCACATCGCTCCTTGCGGCTAGATTCATGCAGTTTCTCCACCTACTCAAAAAGCTTTGACGACGACAGGGCTGTAGTTGGGTGCCGTGCCAAACTACAGGGTAGAAGCTGAAGCACGAATCCCTGAGACTAGCCGGACGACGAATAGGTTCCGCTCTTTCTCGGGGCGTTACTCTACTTTGCCTTCTTGTAATATTAGGACGGAGCGGACTCAGGATCGATGTGATTGCAAGTCTCGAGACGCTGGGGTTCTGCGTGAAGGTAAAATAGCATGTATCCCAAATTTTACATCATTGGTTAAATAGCTACCAATATCGCTGCTCCCCCAGGTGCCCCGAGTCGTATCACAGTGAATCTTGCGGTGAGTGAGATGCCTCGTAACTCAATTTCTTGAGAAGGCGTCCTTTAAATGTGATAAGGCATTCTGAGGGAATAGATTTGGATTCAAAGTGCATAGCTTACAGTGCTAAGAATCATACCTGGTAATGCGACATGAAAGCAGCAACCTCATCCTCCCTCAATCTCACTTTCTTAATCTTGTCAAAGTGACTTGCGTTCTTCATCATGGTCTTGAAATATCTCGCCTTTATGAATGAAAATTTAGGAAACGACTAGCGAATGAACGGTTTGGAGACACATACCTCTTGTTCTTCGACTAAAGTCCATGCACTACCTTCCCGACCAGCTCTTGCAGTTCGACCGGCACGATGGACGTACTTTCGCATATCCACGGGTGCATCATAACTGACAATATTCGATACATGGCTAATATCAATACCTCGGGAAATAAGATCCGAACAGATGAGGCTGGACAGTGAACGTTACTTAGACCTGAGACAGTTGGATGGACGTTAAATGAAGCCTACATATGTATCTCTTGCGTTCTGAACTTCTCCAATATCGATTTTCGTTCCGAGGCACTCAGATCGCTGGAATATGCATGAACTGAGATGGGCTTCGCGTTACCGTCACCGGATCGGGAAAGAGAGCTTTCGAAGAAGTCAAATAGCTGAACCAATCTCGCTGTCGACTCGGCAGATTTAGTGAAGATGAGAGCATTGACGATTTTGTTTTGACGGATGAGGTGGAACAAGATAAGGGGTTTCTCCTCGGTAGAGCAGACGACCATATGTTCCTGAAAGAGTCGGTTCAGTGGTACGAAAGGCAAGGATAGGAGAATAATGGCATACCCTCAAAGTTTCGGGCATCGTAAAGCGTTCGCTGACCACATCAAGGACGCTGCTCTGCTGCTGATTACTTCGATGCACCACAAAGTATTTGGGATTACGCAGTTCAAGTGCTGCCAGTTTTGAGGGATCACGAGTAAGAGTGGCTGAAAAAAGGAGCTTTTGACAAGGAACTTCGTTCCTCTCAGTGATGAAGGTCGGGATGTAAGGATAAGGCAAAAGAGGAAGAAAAGTGGGGCTGAGAGCATCGTGTCTCGAACCCAACATGCCAGTTTCGGTTTCCTGGCCGATGTCGAGCAAATCATGAAGAGAACTGGCTGGCTCATATTTTGGAGGTCGAGCAGCGGCCAAGATCTGAACAAGCCAGTCATGGTAAGACTGGGCTAATAGGCGATCCGCCTCGTCAATAACCTGAAGAAAACAAACGTCAGAGGTAGTTAAGATGGGAAACGTCATAATCCATACCAGGAATCTTAGATGTTGTAACGAGAAGTTCGGCGTGGCATTGACATGATCGATAAGTCGTCCTGGAGTGCAGATCAATATATCAACTTTGCTCGAGCCACCTAGAAGACTAAAATCTCAATGAAGGGGGGGACTTGCGAATCATCATAAGTCTTACTTCGTTGTCGTGTCAGTCACCAATTGTGACTGCTCGTGAGCAAAGGAGTGTTGTCCAGTCGCGGTGCCGATCTAGTGCAGAAACGTTAAGGTCCCGTAAAGAGGACCATAAAAGAACTACCTTAAGGCTGCGACCCTTGTTGATTGCTTCAAATGTTTCTCTGACCTGCGTGACGAGATCGCGAGTTGGAAGGACAATGAGAGCACGTAGCCGCGTCACAATACGCGCGCTTAGAATCTGAAAAGTAATGCTTAGAAGTAGTAGGGCTTGAACAAAGGTTGAAGGTCACCTCAACGATGGGTACTGCATAAGCAAGAGTTTTGCCACTCCCAGTCGGAGCGGAAACACAAACGTCGCGTGGAGGGTCGTAACTTGGATAGAGCGACTTGCATACTGGATCATTCGGTAGTAGGAACGGTAGAAGAGCCGTCTGGACTGCAAATAGCTCCGTTATCCCGAGTTCATGCAGTCGTTTCACCATCCATTCGCTGAGACCCATAGTACGACCATTGTCCGGGAGGGGCAACACAACGCTGGGATCTACAACTTCTGCGTCTACCAAGGCCTGATCCAGCCCTTGCAACGCCAGTATAGATTGTGATGGTGCATCCGGAAGGGCCGGTAGAGAGAATGAAGGGAGGACCGCGGGTGGTGTTGGTGACCTCACAAGCTTTGCTTCGATAGATGGTGAAGGATTCTCTTGAGGAATGATGGAAATTTTCCGCCGCTTTTTGGGAGGCTTTTGAACGGGGCTGTCGTTAATCTGCATCGCAGCTGAATCTTGCTCCTCTTGCTCCTCCTCCCCGTCCTCGTCAGCTTGCTCTACATCTTCTACATGCTTCTCGATTGCGGAAGGCTTGCTGTATTTCTTGATTTTTCGGCGTTCCTTTTTTCGCTTGAGATAACGCTTCTTGGCTTTTGTTTTTTCCTAATATCTCGTATTAGAATCAGCATTTGAGAATATGTGAATTGAGACATATACTTACCTTTGTCGTAGTGGATCCAGTGCCTTCCGCCGCCATGGCGAACAGCAGAAGCGAATGCCAGGCGAATGCTGACCGAGTCGGAGAATTGGTTTGATCGCTGGAGGGGGGTCTCGTGAACCGTGGGATCAACGATCTCAACCCCTCGTTAGCTTTGTTCTCCCTCCTCGTCGTCGGTCGCAATGTCCTTCTTCGGGTCGGCGACTTCAACATCAACGACTAGCAATGTCGAAAAAGACATTGAGATGTCTGACCCGCCCACAGACTCGATATCCTCAATGTCTTTCTCCAGTCAAGCAGACTACCTAGCAGTGGGCAGTTGGGATAACAGCGTAGGATCTCTACATCTAGGAGTGGCCAGTGCTAATCTTTTCAGATTTTTAGGTTCGTATATACGAGGTTGGGGCTGGCGGACAGTCCCAAGGAAAGGCGATGTACCAACATCAAGGGCCTGTTTTATCCGTGTGCTGGAGCAAGGCGCGTCGTTCTCTTCTCTTAACCCATTTTTCTGTGTTAATCTTGCTTTCGATAGGACGGAAACAAAGTATTTTCAGGCGGCGCAGACAATGCTGGACGTATGTTCGACATTACCACAGGCCAGGCAACTCAAGTTGCCCAACACGATGCTCCCATCAAAGTGGCGAAGTGGGTGGAGGCGCCTCATCAAGGCATTCTTGCGACAGGAAGCTGGGAAAAAACTATCAAAGTGAGTGATTGGTCGTGTTGCGCCCGGAGACTGACCAATGCCCTCTATCAGTATTGGGACTTGAGGACTCCCACTCCCGTGGCCTCTATGACTCTTCCAGAGCGATGCTACACTCTTGACATTCAATATCCATTGATGGTCGTAGGAACAGCGGAACGCCACATTCAAATCTTCAACTTGACGAATCCCACAACTCCATACAAAACGATGGTTTCACCACTCAAATGGCAAACTCGCGTTGCTTCTTGCTTTACTGCTTCTACTAGCAGTGGCTTTGCTGTTGGAAGTATTGAGGGTCGAGTAGCGATCCAGTATGTTGAGGAAAAGGACAGCAGGTAGGACCTACACGAATTTAAAGATTTTTGTACACTGATGATGATGCAGCAACAACTTCTCATTCAAATGCCACCGACGAGACTCCAATCCGAACACTAAAGACCAATCGTTGGTCTATGCCGTCAATGACATTTCGTTCCATCCTGTTCACGGTACCTTCTCCACGTGCGGTATGTTCTGCAATCCTTCGCTTCGAACGTGTCCTGAACGTGTTTACCAGGCTCAGACGGGACAATTCACTTTTGGGACAAAGATGCGCGTACCAGGTTAAAGAGTGAGTCGCATCACTGCCTAAGCCACAGTTCACTCATGAATTGCCTTACAGCGTTCGAACCCGCACCCGGTCCCATCGCTTGTAGCGCCTTCAACCGCACTGGAAGTATTTTTGCGTACGCCATCTCCTACGACTGGTCGAAGGGTCATTCTGGTATGACCCCCGGACATCCGAACAAATTAATGTTGCATGCTTGTAAAGAGGAGGAGGTCAAGAAGAGACCCAGAAAGTAGTCCATTCGCCATAACAACTCTGTTGTTGCCTGCGTCATTGTGATAACTTCTAACCGACGAAACAATTTATCTACCTATCCAGCTTCTCATTTGTTCAACGATATTCAATTGTACATCCAATTTTTGTGAGAAGTGAATAATCTCGTTCAAATCGACTACCCGTCCACTATCTGTACCTTGATAGATCCGGTCTCTCGATGGACGCAAGTCTCGAACGCGTCCACGATCTGCTCCACCGGAAATGTGTGGGTTATGAGCTTGTCCGCTTCTCCCAGAACGCCATCATTCAACAGGCGAATAACTGTAGGCCAAGTTTGCTTATAGCGGAAACTTGTTACGATGCTTTTGCAAATATGTTTGAACTTGTGCATGACCCTTGAAACAGGAAATGGAACTCACTTGACCTCTCGGAAACCCATCGCCATCAGCGGTAGCTCAACATCAGGTTTACCGCACCCGACTTGTAGAAGGGTACCACCATCAACTATGGCCTGCAGGATCCCATTCAGCTGGACCAAAACAAACTGAGGACGATTCTGTGAACTCACGTAGATTGCTGCCACGATACTAGATTGGGCACCAGTACACTCGAATGCGATTTCTGGGGTACATTCCGGACCGAGCGTCTCTCGTATTTTCTTCGACGTCTCAAAACGGTCCCATGTTAAGTCAATCTTAAGAGCGAGGTTGAATCCGAGATGCCTTGCTTGCTCCAGACGGGATTCCTCTAAGTCTGTGATGCATATGGGATGTGCACCGGAAGCCCGGGCGCACAGAGCGGCAGCCAGTCCAATAGGACCCGCACCTATTAAAACTCCTCGTTAGTGGACCGGAAGCGAAACAGGATAGGAACTAGGCACCACAGATGAGAACAGGCTGTCCCAACTTGAGCTGTGCTCGAGAAACGGCACCAACTGCTACGGAAAACGGTTCCACGAGGGCTCCTTGAGCGAAGGACATGCTATCTGGAATCCTGGTGGACGGATACCTTATGAGCGAGTGTGCAACGAGATAAAATGAAGCGTACTTGTGTAGGAAACGGGCAGGATGCGCTATGTACCGTGCCATGGTCCCATGCGACGGAGGTGTACCGCTGAACTTCACAGACGGGCAGAGGTTGTAACGACCCGATATACAGTGTTTGCATCCCCAGCATGTAACTCCCGGTTCGATTGAGACACGATCCCCTTTCTTGAAGTTCTTCACGTTTAAACCGACTTCAAGAATCTCTCCGGAAGATTCGTGCCCTATGACGAGTCAGCTTATCAGAAAAGGATCAGCTGAGTACTTACCAAGAATAAGATCATGGTCGACCATACAGTCGCCAATTCTACCGGATTTCCAAAAGTGAATCTGATGAATGCCGAGTGAACTCGTGATTTGCCCATCTAAAATGCTTGAGGGAACCTTTTTACCTCAGACCCACAGATACCGGTCGCACGAACATGCACTATACTGAAATCGACGAAAGCGTTGACATTGGATGAGGATCACAAGAAATAGGTTCGCTCACCAATCAGCGGGCCCACAAACAGGATACGGAATTTCCTCTTGATAAATCTGGTGGTCCTTCGTCACCCAGAGAGCAATATTTGGTTTTGCACTTGGTCCGGATGCACGTCGAAAGTTTCCGTCAGATGCGACGCCTCCCAGGTTTAATTTGTCGATGAGTTTTTGTGGAACAGCATCGGAAGACCCATTCAGCCTGATACTTTGGGCGGAGGAATTCTCGAAGTGGGCTTGGGTCGCAGTGAGCATGGGGAATGGTGGTCGTGGGTCCAATGCATGTCATCGTGGGTTTTTCTTCTCGGGCGCGGTCCCCAATATCCGGGTCGGAAGTTGGGAAGCCTCACTTTCAAAGTCCGGGACCTGGTGTGTACAGATCATCCGTTCCTATCAGAAGCGAAGTATTCAGATGATTGGGTGAACCAATTGGTCTCGTTGCAGTCTGCAGAGTTGCTGACATGTACTATTTACAGGGTGCTCGTATTAACGGCTCTCAGGCGGAATGGTGCCTCCTGCAATTCTTCACCCGAACTGCTCAGCAGAAGTCGATCCAAATACATACCTATCAGGACTTGAATCTAGCAGTGACCTGTGCATCTTTAGTGCAGGCTATTGAAGATCTGCATATTGCAAAATCATTGTCGTAAGATAGACAGACTCCGGCTCGAGATCATAATAGACGTACAGTGACGTTGATAACCATGCGACGCTCGTTCTCTGTTCGGGTATCATAGTGGTTATTCGCTGAATCGCTCGACCGATCGGAACTTGGGTAACGCCCACAGATGGCCCCTAAAGAGACTGAGGGACATTGAATCTTTGTTGGTCATTCAAAACCGACAGTGTATGTTTCGAACAGGGCAACCGGACCTAGTAAAGAGTACGCAATTAACGGTTCAGCTTCGCCCCGGAAAGAACGGATGTGCCTCGATTTGAATTGTTTTCGGTAGTTGTCGATATCGTGGAGTAGTGACAGGATTTCAAGTTTTTGTTGGAGAGATTAGAACTGTAGATGGAGGTAGAAGATCATTAAATACGTACCTGGATACAAAGAATGCTGAGTTGCCCGGAAACTTTTAAAGTCTCAACGAACATAGGGCATTCGGCTAGAGCTTGTGCCCCAGCCTGAGGCTGGCGGCTAGTGCATGAAGTATAGACCAACATAATCACAGCCAAGGTCGTTGTGGCTCTCTTTGAACGCATCGCGAACACGTGCATGATAGTCAAGGATCCAGAAACGATACCTATAATTTCAAATCTTCTATGATATGACCTGTCCAACTCGTTCCTCATTACTCGGGCAGCGAGATCAGAAACTGGATGCACGTTCCAGATCAACGAAATTCACTATAATCTGCGCCATATAAAAACAGTCCAGCATCGAGTTTTCCCTGCCCAGCACCTGTGAGGCGAGAAAATCAATATTGTGATGACGTGTAAAGAGAATCGACGTATCTCCCTCCAGAGGATGGAATCAATGTTCTGCCCTTGTGGGTAATGTAGGAGAGAGAGAGAACGCATGACGAGAGGCTGCAAGATTCAAGTACGATGTCGTTGACAGAGTTCATCGGGCACAGTTTAGTATTGTCTGTCCTTTTCCAGGGAGAGGTGGAGATACACACACAATTGGAATCGTGATATATTATTGAGCGTACTAGGTTGAGATACGAGAGGGTGTAATGTAGGCGATAAGGTTTCTGAGAAAAGGTTTCACAGGAGGAACTGGATTTGGTGGTTTTGGGAGTAAATGACGGTAGCTTCTGGATCCTGCAAATGCATATAGTAGATGATTGGAATTTGTTGTGACCTTGCTTCCATTACCAAGGATGACGCCAAACTAAAAATGAGAACATGTCGTTCAGAAACCACTGGGTTGCGTACCTGCCTCCAACCTGCTTCTCTATGATCTAGGACATACCGTCTTGTTTTTCAGACGGCCCGATGTTGAAATCGACCGACGACGACGACATCGTAATATCCTCCGATTATACATAAGGAGAGATGTTACATAGTAGATATGATTTCAAAGTTCGAAGTTCAAATTAACGGCTTACTAGCTTGCGGCTCCTGGCTCCAAAAAAAGTCAGTTCCAGTGACCCCGTCCAGTACTGGGATGTACTGCATGTATTAATAGTACAGGTATAAGGGATATACAAACACGGATGCATCATGGTATACAGGACAGATTAAAATGGATAGATGAAGAAACGTGCGAGTCTGAAGGTCCCTTCGTCACGCCCAATCTGAATCAGGTAAATATCTTGTTATCGTTTGCTGTGAAAGACGCGACGCTATAAGCCAAGGCCCAGTCGTCCTCACTCAATGTAAGAGAGTTTTGATCATGACCCTGGGAAGAGAATGCGGAGAATAACGCCGCGAGAGCTGTGCCGACAACCGTTAGGTTATAGCATGCATGAACAGCAACTTCGACTCACCCTCAGGACTGATGTCTGACTTTGGGGACTCTCCTGTCGTTCTCTGTACTAATCGCTTGAAGATTGCCTGAGACCGAATCGTGAGTTTCTACAGCCTCAAAAGCAAAATGGATTCACCATCTCAGCACCAGAAACAAAAGTGTCGACGCCTTCAGTAGCATTCTTCAAGCTGGCTCTCCGCTTCTGAGAGGCGTACTTCTCAACAACGGCTTCAATCCATTTCACGCCCATCCAATAGGATGCCTGTCTGGAGAGGGCTTTCTTGCAAAGCTTGAAGTTGGTGATAGCCATCTGGGCAAGAATGCTGGTGGAAGAGTGAAGGATTTTACTCGGATTGTTTCCATGTCCTGCTACATGGGCTGGCGAAGCTGCCCAACTGTCTCCTGAGCCGGAGGAAGCAGAAGAGGAAGATGCAAGAACGTCTCGTCCGGTCCGAATACGATAATCTACGATGAGAGGTCAACTTATGAGAATTGCCTTGCTTCCATGTAACTTACCTTGAATCCATGCACTAGCAGCAACAAAGAAGCATTGGTTGACGAACGGTGATGCTAGGTATGCAAATGGGTCCACTAAATCCGCGGAACTTAAGATGTTACTGATGGCGAGGCACGAATTATTAACAACTGCAAGTCGGTCCTGAAGACTGGCGTTTGCAGCATTAACTCGCGGATGAATAAGAGGTGGTCGATACAGAAGAATGATAATAGAGTTGTACTGTCTACGTCAGCAGGTCATCGATCTTGTCATGATGAATCACCTACCCAGAGATGAAGGGCAAGGAACGTGGGACTCGCCGAGTTCTCCGCATGTATTCGAAGGCTACAAGTAGGGATCAGCTTAGTAAGAATCATACATGTCTTCAACTTACTTCTCCGGATTGAACACCATTAGCTCAGGTAGAGAGTGATAAGCGACCGTTATCATATCCTCGACCTCTGCCAAATTTAGAATGACTTCGCCGTTGGCATCCGACATAGGTGTAACGTTTCCCGCATTGGCTCCCTTCTCTGCATTGTCCGGTCCATCGCTCTTGTCTGCGCGTGAAGGAGGATCTGATCTCGGAGGCTTCCAACTGGGCTCTACGGTGTTGATTGTTTCCGCCAGAGCACCGTAAAGTTGGAACATTTTGACATGGAACGGGAACGGGGAAGGTGCACGGTTACTTGGGTCAGTAACAAGGCTGTCGTTATCTGCGCGTGTGATAGATAGAATTTCATTTTCAGTGGGTAGAGAGACCTGAGCAGGTCGTTTCATGAATATTCGGCCCATAAGTAACTTACTCCTCACCTTGATCTCTTTATCCTTCACTGTAACAGGCCGTCCCGTTCCAAACGCCAACGTGCGATCTAAAATAAAGCAAGACCACCAAAGTAATCGATCGCTGGCCCGTTGTATTTCGCTGGCCGAATACCCTTCAACGTCCTGAAAGTCATACACAATCAGTATTCAATTATTATTCGAAAGCGGGGGATAATGTACTTGATGCAATCCAAGGTCCACTGCCATGCTGCAGACATGAGTGAGAAAGATGCTAAAACTAGTCATCAAGAAGTTGCAGCTTACCGAAGAGCCATCCCAGAGTAGGTCCAAAGCGCACCTACAAACAGCACTTCAGACACATCTAATAAAAATGGGTTCATAGTTCCGCACCTTCATTATTCAGGCCAAATGAAAAGTACGCCAGAAATAGTAACGCTGCGACCGTGTTCGAGGACGGGAAACCCAATAATGGTACAAGGAGTTGCTTAGTTTTCTCGGCAAAGGGTATCCCATAAGTTGCCGGTGACTTGTCCCTGGCTTGCGATCTTATGATGGGCACATCGGAGAATCTGGGGTCGCATAAACGTTAATGGCGCTATCCAATCAAGAAAAATAAGATCAGAAGAGACCTTGCTGCTAGTGCACATGTCGCGTTGAGGAGTAGAGGAGCTGTTACCCGTCTACTGGGATCTTCATGGTCGATATTGCTCATTAAGGAAGCTTCCGTGAGAAAAGGGAAGTGGCTTCCCATCCTAGCGAAAAATAGAGGTAGCAATTTCTGTAGTACCGTTGGCCGGGGAATGTCCGAATTGGCCTCAAAAGGAGAATCTGAGGCCGTGACAGTCGAACCGCCAATACCGCTTATATCCATCGTTTGGTGGGAAGAATACGTCGGGTGGGTATAATGAATAGGCTCAAAGGAAAACGATGTCTTTGGATTGTTGAAATCAAAGTCGGTTGGTGTTCCCGAGTTCGACGATTCACCTAGGGTAGGCGATACAGACCTTGAGCCGGGGATAGGCGCACGAAAAGCAATGGATATTTGCTCAAGACCGGGCTGGAACGAGATGGCATTTCAGAACGACGTAGCGCAAATCAATACACTGGCCATACCTGGATTGCTGTCGGTCCGAAAGGACTGAAAAGCACGTTCAATGAAACGAGATAGATGAAGTGCTATGAAATGACGTACCGGTGATATTGCAAAACAAGCGGAGGATCTGGTGGATGCGATAACGGAGGAGGGGCTCGTTCAGCCTCAACAGACGGGCTTATCGCCGAGGGCCGCATAATGGCTGATGAAGGCTCTCCATGCCTCTCCGCTACTAAATGTTTGACTGACGCCGAGCCATTCTGACCTTGTCCTACCGAATTAGTGCCCATCATAGCCCAAGTCGGATCTGTTCCAGTTGCTGCTGCCAGGAGAACATCCAGTGCTGTCGGGCCAGGGGCATGGGGTTGGTGAGGACTGGGCAGAATTGGAGAGTTGTGATGGGTGTATGATCGTGGCGAAACATCGTGATTATGAGTTGAATGTATCCGGTTGCTTGGATGCATGTTGCCTCCGTAGTGTTCCCCAAGAGGGCCGCGCAGTGCGGGGGAAGAGCCTCCATTCATCGCATTTTCATAAACTCCCTTTCTCCTGGAGCGGAAATGTTCATCCTCATCGACATGCATAGACATAGATCTTCTTGGTTCTTTTGCTTCGCTGCTTCCAGGAAGGCCAGATCGATCCGCCGGTTGCTGTTTAGTTCGAACAAGCCCGGACATTTTTTTATGCTTCCTGCCGTCCAGTTCTGGGTCAGGCCATTCGCACTGAGCTCCTGATGACTCGCAAGTAGCGCAAACTGGTTTTGTTCCGTCACATTTGCCCTTTTTTTCTAAGAGTAAACGAGAGAATAAGCGTTTTTGAAAGTCCGGAAGAGGTAGCACAACGCACGACGACAACGGTGACAAGCTAATGTTATCCTTTTCCGTTTCAGCCCTGTGGGTACATTAGGTGTAGAACTGCTCGAAGGAGTGCTATTTGACTCGTGAGGACTGGACGATGATCGAGGAGTGGCCATGACGGGCGCAGAGGTGATGTGGGGAGACTTCCGAGTTTTGGCAATTTGCACACCGGAAATCCCACAGCACTGCTTTTTCGGACTCAGAATCGGGGGCCTTTGTTCTAGCCTGTTCCTCTTCATCTCATTTATGTCAATTTTGTCCCCAATCCCAATGTTCTTGACAATCATATATCATAAGAAAACATGGTAACACTAATTCTACAAACCAAAATCTCCATGCTGCCCACAGCCCTGGACAGTGGACACGTTGATGGAAAGAAAGTAACTACGAAATACCGCCGAGCATCCTCAATCATTCTCAGACTTTTCATATGCTGGTGGTGGATCTTCTCCGGCTGCCTTTGTACGATCCGGGCCCTCGCTCACAGCGACCGCGTAGCTGTCTGCAGTCACGTTTTGCCTTGTGGTCATCTCCTTTGCAGCAGCCACTTCCTGTGTACTATCCTTTATTCGATTGGTTTCCGTGCTCAATGATTTACGTCGTATAATCCCTGGCTTTCGTAGCAACCGTTTTGCAGCAGAAGAACAAGCAAGTGAAACCGATGGCGAATAGCAGAGGCACCATGCCAAAAAGAACAGTTACCGCTCACTTCCAAGGAGTGAATGATACATCGAAGGAAATCTGGGAGTTTCGGAACGAGAAATGAAGGATGAAAACTTTTGTTGGTTGCAGCCAAGAATACACACCTCGTAACGGTTGTTCCTGTTGTAATAACACATGTATAGTACCAACAGCATAGGAGTCGAGGAAATGTTGTGCGTTTGCTTGAGACTGCGAAAAATCCTGGGTATACGAGACGGCGTCCTGTACAACACCCCTACCGAACGGAGTGTGCGATATTTGGAGGGAAACATGATAGTGGGCAACGAAGGATGCAGGCCTGATGATTTGTGGAGTCACAACAGCGGCAATGACACCTTAAACCAAGAATCAACAAGGTTGGTGAACCACCCGAAGGCAACACTCACTGGGATGAAAAACGCGAGGTACTGCATGATTGGCTTCCATCTGACGTTGAATAACTGAAAAGATTTTCTGAGGACTGACGAAATTGCGGGGGTTCGAGCTTACCTCGTTATGCGCGATTGACAGGTATCACAACACTTCCTGCAACATCGATAGCTGTCGATATGGAAGCTGGTCCATTTAGTTGACACCGCATATCCAAAGTCATTCTACTGACCCATTATCATATGTAGCTCCCATCAAACTACTGGGGCAAGTCGTACTGTTGGAATGCAGGTCGCCGGATTGTAATCCGCGTTCACTTGATTGACGAGAGCATTGCACGACGGTGTTCCCAGGGCACCTGTGCCTACACTGCGGAACGGTCCATAGTCGGCATAGCAGCAACGTTGATTGTGCAACGAGCCCGAGGCCGTCCATGCCTGACACTTTCTGTGCCAATTCCTGGACTCTAAAAACCGTGTTTTTACAAGGGCAAAATGACAACTCACTTCGAAAGTTCAATTCAAAGAATAAACCGAGAAAGAGAGGGAGAGAAACGATAAAATAATGCCACGAGCAAGGCCAGCGAGGCCTTTTAGGCATCATAGAAGAGGTAGAAAGTATGTAAAGTGTCGGGCGCGACAGGAGACATCGCAACATAAAGGGATGGATAACCGCGAATTGACAGGAGACATGGCTCATTTATGTCGCTCATTCGATGCTTTTCTCCTTTCTCGTCGTCGATGTCGCTGGGGTTTGGAAAAGAAATAAATGTCTCTTATCCCGAGGATGACCCACATACACACCTCAATGACCCTCGTGGACGTGGACGTGGACGCATTCCATGGTATCCCAATTTCTCGACCCTGGAATTTGACAATCCAAATACATGAAGGTCTTTCTGCTGTTAACTGAACTTGAAAGCTTTTGAGGTGCCTATGATCATTGATGGGAATCGCAAACGATTGCTGTTGACTGAGTCACGATAAATACTGGGCGCTAAATTGCAAACTGCTACAATTATTACGAGTCCGGGTTTCGTCTGTATCTGCCAATTTTTTTTTCCCTATACGGAAGGTATCTCATTGTCGGCCGGCCTCAGAAAGTTTCCGTAATATATATACTACAACGCCAGAAAACGGACTCGTACTCGCCATCTGACCCTGATGGCCCACTGCGGCAAGTTCTGTACAGATCTACCATACGGTTCGAGAGGCGTTCTGCTCTTCGGGTTTGTTAAATACATTGATGTCCCATCTAGGATTGTAAACAAAAGGAATATTGTATCTCATCCTGCCCCGGCTCTTGGGCAAATGAGTGTCTTTTTCAAGGGCCTCTTGCGGTAGAGTGATTTGACTGAAGTTTGACTAAACATTGTCAGCGAAGAATTGACGTCCTAGGGGCGATGTCTCCTCACTTTGATTCGTTCAGGAGTCACCGACTTGGGAATAACAGAGTATCCTTGCGCGACTCCCAAGCAATCAGAACTTGGGCTGGAGTAGCGCCCAAATCTGACGCAACAACAGCGACAGCACTATGAGCGATGACGGGCGGACGACCAGTGATGTTTTGCCCTAAGGAACTGTATGCAGTAAGTTGACATTAAAGTGAGTATGGGTGACCATACTGCAAGATGTATAACTTACATGGACGCCTTTCTCTTTCGAGTATGCAGTGAGATCGCCTTGCTGAAGGAGAGGGTGAACTTCAATTTGATTGACAGCCCTAACATCCAGAGTGCGCAATCAGTAACTTCAAGGCGTTAAAAGGCCGTGCACGAGGAACCCACGGGGTAACATCGGCCAAAATTTCCAGATGTTCGATGGTGAAATTGGACACTCCGATAGCCCTGACTTTGTCTGATTTTAGCAGTGCAACTATGGGTTTCTAAGTCTCAGCGATAGAGGGGGCTTCAGTGTCGATCACCACTTCTTTTTCACCAGGGTCATCGGCGCGGGAACGAGTAGCACTAAGAGTCGCCCCTGGTTGGAAGGGAACTGGCCAATAGATCAGGTAGAAGACAAGATATTCGGTGTCAAGCTCCTTTAAAGTATTGTCGAGGTCCGCTTCGACGAGTTCTGGTCGATGTGAATCGGTGCTGAAACAAAGGATATGAGCGACATGCGACGGGACTTGAACTGACAAAGGTTCTATACCAATGTAGTTTGGACACAAGGAAGATTTCTGAGCGAGGAACGCCCGATTTACTGATTCCGGCACCCACCTCCTTTTGGTTGCCGTAATTATACAACTTCCAGTGTCAGTAGTGGAGAAGTTGGGCGAGTTTGGCGCGTGCACACATCACCGCTGCATCAATGTGTCGATAGCCTTCCTTCAGCGCCGATTCGATGGCACACTCCCCTTCTCCGAGTTTTGTGGATTGCCAAGTTCCAAGACCGATCTGGGGCTACCCAAATGCTTTAACAATGGTTATACGAATCAACAAAGAGATGCTGACCATTCTAACGCCATTGCTCAGGGCGATGTAATTATTGAAAGACTTGAAAGACATTGAGGTGTAGAGGGGAAGTGATGAAGTATACAGCCTCGATATCCGACATTTGTAGGCCCATGACATCCTTAGACAGCCGACCGGAAATCAAACATCTGGAAAATGAAGAACATGGTGGGAGGAGAGAAAGCGTTCTCCGGACCGATCACGGCGAAAACTCTGAGGCCGTTCCGGAAATTCCACACGTGGCTATGGACCCATTCGTTCGCACCTTTGTTTGAACTTTCTCGGATGGCCGCCAAACCTCAGAAGGTAATATTTTTTAAACCTTTTTGACTCATGCTTACAGACACATTGAAAACATATTTATCAATTACTGTGTTCAATGGATGTTACAAGCCAATCACTCCACACACACCTGTTTGCTCGACACTCCCTTGCTTCAATACCACCGACGGTACATTTGGCGATAGTAGAAGTGCAATCCCCTGCGGAGTACTACCGCAATTGAGCTCATACTACCAGTCGCATCCGAACCGAGTCACTATGAATGACCGAAGGCAATCTAATCGGGAGGGACCATGTGAATCAGCAAGGAATTCCAGATATCTTTGTATGCAAAACCCTCTCATGTCAAGCTTTTGCCTCATCTGCACGCAACGTAGACTCTTCAACAATAACACACTCTTGGGTCGAAATTGCATTCGGCGATGGCGCAATATCAACGGCGACCCGTGAACGCTGCTTATAGATCAAAATTCCCTCTCTGAATCAAAATACGCTCTTAAAAGCCGCTGGTTTTCACCTCTTATCAGTAGCTGCCACCATGGTTGCCAACCTACGATCCATTACATTTCTCCTCGCGACGGCTTCAGCATTCGCCTCTGAACAAGTTATTCTCAATGCCGATCTACACACTCCGTCGAAATCACCATGGACCGTGTTCGAGTCTCCCATTAAGCGCGTAGCCGTCATTGGAGCAGGTGAGATATGTGTATAAGAAGTTAAACAATTTTTAACGTTTGCATAGGTCCTGCTGGATTACAAGCAGCTGCAACTCTCATGGCACATAACTTCACCGTGCGACTTTTTGACCGTGCGCCGGGACCCGGCGGTAACTGGCTCTACTCGGAGGAGGTGCCTGTCCGCGAGGCATATCCGTGAGCGTACACTTTAGCAAAACCTATCGTGTAGCTAACTAGCGAATCAGAGACGAAGAGCCCGGAACGCCTAAATGGATTCCAGCCGATCTTCCCGCTTCTCGCTACTACAGTGAGGGCGACGATGGTATTGGGTTGGATGAAAGGTGGTGTGAACACTGGTTACCTCGTCCGGTGTGGGATAGCCTTCACACCAATTCTCCCTCTATCATCACGGGGCTCACTGACGTGCCGTATCCTCCTGATCACGTATGTTCTTGTTCATCCCTTTCCATGCACATATCTTATTGACAGGCCTACTCGATAGTCCTGGGTCCTCTCACACTACACCATCCAGAAACATGTCAAAGCGTACGCATCCCTCCACGAATTGAACATCGGCGATTCTCCATCAGTCACTGCGTACGCCACGCGTGTCGAGAAGCTGGAAAAATCCCCTAGTAACTCATCATGGACCCTGACCCTCCGCCACCTTGAGCGGCTGAAGGAAACAAACCGGATAAAAGCCACCTGGTGGACAGAAGAAGCAGATGCAGTCGTGGTCGCCACTGGACCGTACGATTCTTCTCACGTCCCGAAGATCAAGGGTCTGGTCGAATGGAGCAAAGTCAAGAGTGGCGACAAGTACAGTATCAATCATTCTCGAGTTTATCGGACACCACGTCAGTACGCTGGCAAGGTAAAATTATCGTTTTGACTGGGTGACACCAAACCTGACCCGCAGACACTCTAGACTGTTCTCATCATTGGAGCGAGTGTATCAGGGTCCGAGATAGCACGGGATATTGCCCCTCACGCAAAGAAGGTCTATACCAGTATCAAGGCAGGTTCTTTCCTCCCTTCAACACCCCAGCCCTAAAACGTTTATTAATGATGACTGCAGGAGTATGACTGGGAAAAGCTACACCCCTTCCGGAGACGCTCTATTCTGCGCATTCCTTCCGAAGTCGAATTTATCCCAGAGATTGCTGCTTTCGAGCCTCTATCTGCCTTCGATGGAGGGATTTCGGAAGGCACGATCAGACTGATCAATGGTACCTCTGTGCGAGGTGTCGATGAGGTGCACTTTCTATAGACCTTAATGCTTGTGTTTGTTCACTGACCAATTTCAGATTATACTGGCGACAGGTTATAGACGAGCGAACGCTTTTCTCAATGCGATATTGAACGAGTCAGTCATTTCTTGAACTGCAAATCATTCGATACCAGCCCTGATCACCGACTATTCTAGTACTGTGGGAATTGAAGGCAGCGACAAAAATACCGCTCCCAGCGATATTTTTGGTGGAAACCCTCTTCGAAACGTGCATTGGACTGGACACTACATCCCAGACCCAACGTTAGCGTTCACAAATGGTAATGGTTGCGTCCTCTTTTATCCCTATATTAAGTACTTCTTCTGGAACAGTTCGACCATGGACGGCAGGTCATTACCAGTCTTACGCGCTTGCGAAGGTTTGGGAAGGTACAGCTCGTATTCCGAACGAAGAGGAACTTTGGCGCCAGTACAACTCGACTAGATATAACAACTTTCGTGGTCTCTTTGGGACGGGTCCATCTGAAGGTGAGTTTCTGCTGTGCTGAACTTCACGAGGTATGATGGGCCCACTAGTGAACAGCTATCGTACGCCAATATGTTGCGTGGCTTAACAACGAATCGCTTGAGCATGGTGGTCGTCTTGTCGGCCCATGGCCAGTACAGTAGGTCTTCAGCCAGCGGATCCGAGTTACGCTGTTCTCAATCGGGTTCTGCAACAGGAACCGAGAGGTGTTCTCGTACTACGCTAACCTCGAATGGGAAAGGGTAAAGGTTGTACTTGATGTTTCGATAGAAAAGGCTGACTCTAACTTAGGACTACATCTCTCGCAACAACTTTACCCGGTTCGAGAACTTACCCGCCGACGAGTGGTCGAAAGAGGACCTGTGGGATGTATCCGTTCTCGAAGACTTGTCATGGTAGATTCCGGGATGATTCCTTGTGAGCACAATGATGTGTTTTATAGCCTTGATATTTCTTCCCGTCTCTCGTTACATCCACCCGGCCGAGAGGGTTACTGTTCAACTATGCGTATTGTCCTTTTTTCCTTAAGGCAAATAGATCATATTTCTTACCAGAGGGTTTATATACCCCCGCAACAGCTTTGGAACTACTCAAAGATCGTGTACTGCTGTTTGAGTGCTGTTCAGCTGATGTCACTCAATCATCAAAGGGGTGTATATGCATCCGTCTGGGCGAAATGCTTTCACGTTTTGTCTCAAAGCTACTCAGCTGAGCTGGGCTTACAGGGTCAGTCGTTCTTGAGGTACTCGAGTACTGTGGCCACTGCTGTGGCCGGGCCTCGCTCTCAGCTCGATCTATCATCGAAGATCTCAACTGCAGAGGAAATATATACATCCGGCCGGACAAATGACTTCGAAGGCTCGGAAGATGAACCTGAATTGGGCTCGGCGAAGTCTTCGAGGATATGACGCCGGATAATCATGCCCTCGGGCCGGTGTGAACCATGTGGGCCGGAAATTCGGTCTTCGTCGTGACTTTGCCCTTCTTCAGTCGAGCATTGAGGACCATGATATAACATGCGGCTTCCCAAGCTTCACAAGAACCGATATCTCGATCCCCGCATACATTATGGCTGATACGGAACTCGTCATTTCTACTATTCGATGCCTTGTAGCCGACCTGGTCCAGCAGTACAAGGGTGGGCATCCAGGAACTGCGATGGGTGCTGCGTGAGTGAATTATCTTAAATCATTGGTTATATTCTGACACGATTTGACCTTTTCAAAGTCCCATTGCTGTGTCGCTCTGGCGTGACGTGATGCGCTATAATCCCAGGGATCCTTTATGGTTCAATCGCGACAGATTCGTACTGTGAGTAATGTACTTTGAGGCTATTTTTTCCCAACGCGTCTCAACCTGTACTGCTTTAGATCTGCTGGACATGCGTGTCTTTTCCAATACATCATGCTCCACTTTACTGGGTATCCCATCTGGACGCTTGACGAGTTGAAACGTTATCACTCCCGTAACTTTCAGACATCGCGTGCAGCTGGTCACCCAGAGATTGAGCAGGAGGTTGGAATTGAGGTTACCACTGGCCCTCTGGTGAGTATGAGGATGGACTTGGAGAGTTTCTGAGACTGACGAATATCTCAGGGTCAAGGAATAGCCAACTCAGTGGGCCTAGCCATGGCAGCGAAGCAATTGGCAGCTCAATATAATAAACCCAGCTTCGAAGGGCTCATTGATAACATCATCTGGTGCTTTACTGGTGATGGATGTATTCAAGAGGGAGTGGGTCAAGAAGGTGCGTATCTATTCAAGAACCGTCATTATCACTAGATTGAAGTTCATTTGTCCAGCTATCTCCATGGCTGGTCATCTTGGTCTCGACAACCTCGTTCTCATTTACGATGCTAACAAGATCACCGTCGATGGACATATCAATGCTTGTTTCACTGAAGACGTACCGCTCCGCTTCAAGGCCGCAGACTGGAATGTCATCACTCTTGATCAAATGGCTATTTCAACCGCAGAAGCGCAAGTCTCAGCAATCACCGATACTCTCATTCGTGCGAAGCAGCACAAAGGCCAGCCAACCCTCGTTGTCATCGATACAGTCATCGGATATGGCTCGAGGAAGGCAAACACTGGTCCTGCTCATGGACAAGCTCTGGGAGATGATGAAGTCGCCTATGTGAAGGAGCAATTCGGAATGTCCCCTGCTGACAAGTTCATCGTTCCGCAGAAGGTGTATGACCATTTCGCTGGTATTCCTGCCAAGGGGATAGCTGCACAAGAAGAATGGAACGATCTGGCTGCAAGATACGCTGAATCATATCCATCAGAGTATGCAGAACTCCAGAGGCGCCTGTCTGGGAAACTACCTGATGGATGGAGAGATCTTTTGCCAAGGAAGGATCAATTACCAACCGCACCCCAGCCGACGAGGAAGAGCTCAGGGATCGTGGTAGAGACCCTCGCGCCGCTGTTCCCTGATCTAGTTGCTGGAAGTGCGGATCTCTTAGAATCGACATTTGTAAGTTGGAAGGGAATGGTGGAGTTCCAAAAGGTACGTTTACTCTGGCACTGACGCCTCGACTCAGCTGACTTCTTTTAGCCTGATTCTGGGCGCGGGGACTTCTCTGGTCGCCAGATTCGTTATGGTATCCGCGAATTCAGCATGGCTGCCATTGCAAATGGTCTCGCTTCATATTTTCCTCAGATACCTGGACGTGATGGTGGTGGCATTCTTCCCATTTTCTCAACATTCTTCATGTTCATGGCCTACGCTCTACCCGCGATTAGAATGGCTGCCTTGCAGCGTTTGAGAACTGTAAGCGTCTGTTGGTTGCTCGCAATATTCAGGCTGAGCAACTTTGCCTCGCAGATCGCAGTAGCAACTCATGACTCCATCGGTATTGGTGAAGATGGTCCCACACACCAGCCTATTGCCCTAGCAGCCTTTTACCGCGGTTTACCGAATTGCCGCTTATGGCGGCCAGCTGATGCAGAGGAGACCATGGCTGCCTGGATCGATGCCATCTCTTGGACGGATGATCAAATTCATCGTACTTCGCCAGTGGTCAACGGAGATGGTGGTCACGGTGCATTAGCTGGTCAAGGACAAGGTCACAGCGCCGGCCAAGGTGGTCCAACTCTTTTATGTCTTTCTCGTCAACCTGTCCCCCTGCTGGAGGGCAGTAGCAGAGAAAAGGCCTGGCGAGGAGCTTACACGGTTTGGGAGTCGACACCTTCAACACCGCGCCTTGTTCTCATTGCAACTGGCGCTGAGGTAGCACGTGCTGTCCAGGTTGCCTCAGAACTTGCCTCATCCTTCCCTGTGCGGGTCGTTTCAGCACCTTGCCTATCCGTGTTCGACTCACAACCATATGCGTACCGAAGGGAGACCATCCCTTCCACCAAGTCCTTGGTTGTGTCAATCGAAGCATGGGGTTCGTTTGGCTGGGCAAGATATGCGCATGCCTCTGTGAGCATGCAAGGATTCGGACATTCAGGCCCGCAAGCAGACTTATTCGAGTTCTTTGGTTTCGGAGTGAATAATGTGGCAAAATTGGTGAAAGAATGGGTGAGCAAGCACACGGATGAGAAGGGCCGTGTTGTTGTTCCCGGCGTTGGCGAGTTTGAGGAACTGTTAAAGGGATTCGTACCCGGTTCGGCGTAGAACGAGATTACTCGTTTATTTTATCGTCTGTTCAGAATTTGGGAATTGCAACTACCCATGTATCATGTATTTCAGTTGGTCATACTTCTGAGTTGCCAGAACCACGACCCAACAATGATCATAAAACTGGAGCAACAATCTGACATCGAATCCGCAAAACAGTCTGAATATACTTTCAATATAAAAACGCGTCGAAACTGCGACAGGGCTCATGATTGCATCGCAAGGAGACGAATATAAATCTTACACGTCCTTTGTCACCTGCTCCCTGCTACTTCGCTCACTCCTCCACCCAGCACCCGATCTGGTTTTGCGCTCCCAGCACACGGCGTTACGATTGACCCTAGCACCATTGTCAACTAGACCTTCGACTACATCGTCGTTGAAGGCGGCTTACTGGTTTGACAGTTACGTCTCGTCCCTCCGAAGATCCTTATGTTTCGGTACGGGCTGTAGAGGTCATTACGTGGCATTGGAAGGCAGAGCAGGAAAGGAGATTTTATGAGCGAGTGACCCTTATAGGGGCAGTGGAATGTCGATAAACGGCGCGCATCACGAGTTCTGAACCTTCTCCTTCCAGTTCAGCTGATGTTTGGTGATGAAGACACAATTAATACAAGGTTTGGTCATTGCTCCTTGAGACTCCGACCTTGATGCTGGTTGGAACTGAGCTGATATTTTTTCCATACATGAAGGAGGCATGTCCAAAGTTGCTCTTAATAGTTCTAACAGTATCGCTCATAAACTTCCGCCCCGTCGTACGCCTACCAGCCTGTCCTTACGATTCCCCCTCTCATGCTACCACTGATTCAGTCCAGGTCATGTATCCGTAGGACATGCATAAAGGCACTTAGTGACTAGCCTTGATCCAGACGATTGGCAACTTCACGGGCTTGAAGCACCTGGCAGATATTAACAGAGGCGACGCAGATTGTGTTTCCATGGTACCCTTTGTGGGTTTTATTCGCGAGAATCAAGCTTGTCCGATACCAAGACTTAAAGTTAAACGACTTCAGGTCGTGAACACTCGACAGCAAGACAAAAATTCTCGTTCCGTTACGACCGAACCCGTGCTCATTCTTTCTGCAGATTACAAAGATCACTTGGAGCAATGCTGCAAACACCCCTCTTGTCGCTTCTGGGATTGAATTCCGACCATACGGTGGATGCAGAGGCAAAAAATTCATCGTTAGTGCAAGAAAGGAACTCATTGTGGGTTGCGGAGCCATTCAAGTAAACCCCCACTTCTCCACCCGACCAAGCTGGGACTCGAACCCAGAATCTCTACCTGTTCCTGACATTTCAACCCCGGAAACTAGCGCGTTAACCATTACGCTACACAGCCCTTATAGTCGTTGTGGACGCTGCCCCGCTCCGCTCCGTCGTCGCTAGGGATAGCTAACGTCATTTTACAGACACCAGCTCTTCTTCAGCTTTCTGGCATTGGCGACTCCATAGTTCTTGGACCATTAGGCATGAAGGCGAACATAGACCCAAAATCAGTCGGCAGGAACTTACAGGAACAGGTGCGTCAGTCTCATTCGTCTTTCTGCGAATCTCAACTGAATTCAACCCGCAGACCTCCAGTAATTTTGGCGCAAACGGCACAATTTTTCGGAATGCGGCAAAGGGCCCTCAGACGCACTGGCATATCCAGCTCTTTCTATGATGCAAAAGGTCAAGAATAACATCGCTAATTGAATGGAAAGTCAGGCTAGGCGGTGCATTGAGCAGTGACGCTTTACAGCGGGTCTACCGGGTACAGGCTGATTTGATCGTGGATGGAGAGATACCAGTTGCGGAGTTGTCTTATGTTACAGGGTTGACCTGCGTGAGTTCCGCGTTTTCCCCTTTAGCATTTCATCGAGTTGCCTCTACGGACATCGATAGCAAGATTTGGTTTGACATGTGGGGTCTTCTTCCTCTTCCGTTCAATCGAGGCACAATGAAGATTATTGCTAGTTCTCGTTCTTGGACAAAGTTTCCGCCGTCATTGACCTCATTACTCCATACAGTCTATCGATCCATTGCTGCAACCAGTCATCAATGTCAACTACTCCTCAGTTGAATTCGATATGGAAGTTCAGACAGCAACTGCTGGGCTGGCAGGAAATCATGTCTACACAGCCCTTAAAGTACGTTTTTGTCGAGGTTTAGGTCTTTCGCGGCAGCGGAAGTCATTCCAAGGGATGCTATTCCCGATGACGCCATGATGCAAAGCAGTGACGCGTACGCAGACTGGCGTTCATGGATTACAGTAGAGCATTTAGCCCATTCTGGTACCCAATTGGTACTGCTGCGATGACGCGCAGATCATTTGGAGGAATCGTTGACGCAAAATTTGAGACTTATCACACAAAGGACGTTCGAGTCGTGGATCTAGTATGTTACCGCTGCAAATAGGTGTGCAACAATGAAGCATTTTGTATGGTGTTGCGGAAAAAGTTGCGGATCTGATATAGAATGGGCAGTGAAGGGTTTGGAGTCTGCTTTCACAGGACTGAATTGAATGAATGTCACGTAGCAGAGGTTGCTTCAGGTTTTGCTCTGGACGCTTCTCTATCTTAGATATGGGTAATACAAACCAATGATCATGGCTTGGCACTCGTACATTGAAGTTGTATGATATCCCAACGCAAAAATGCCTCAGGACGTTGGACGTTGGACGTTGTTCTCAACAGCAGTGTGTTTGTCCTTGGCGGTTCGATTGCGAGATCGTACCATTTCCCATGACAGACAAGCATGTTCACGAAAGACTGGCCAAGGCCGTCTGCTTCATGAAACAAACTTGGCTTATACATATCGCATAAACTACGGGTCAAAATTTCGGACATTGACAAGCCAAGATGTGACATTCATTCGGGATGTGGGGGGATTTGCATGGAGGTTTGAGGGTCACTGAAAAAAATTCAAGGGAGTGACGAATGATTTGCGGGTTTGCGGCCGTCCAGCCAGTCCCTTTGGGTAGGCACGAAGGAGGAATGAGCGGGTTACAGTTGTGAGGATCCTGAAGCCAGATGTCCAGACTAGGCGTAAAGACAGGTTGAAAAGAAAATATAATAATAAATCAAGTGTTTCTGTGTATGCTGAAGAACGAGTCGGAGAAGAGACAAAAAAGGAAGGAACGCGTACCGCTGTAACAGTGCAACTCTTTTGAATCATACCCCAAGTTTCCCACCATCCTTCCTCTGGTTTTATATATAAGCGAGCCTAGAATCCATCTTTTCTTTCCCAGCTCAACTCGTTTACGATTCCAATGTTCCTTCGCACCGTCCTCAGCCAATCCCGCGCCGTCGCAGCTGCTAAATCCACTCGCAGCTTCCACTCCCCCTTCGTCGTTCTCGGCGCATCAGATACCACTCTGGAGCAGCCTTCCCCTAGCTCCTACGAAAAACAATACGACTCCAGCCTTGAGACCGATACACCCAATGTACACGTCGTCTCTCCTCGCTCGGAAGGCACCTACTACCACGTCCCTACTGGGGCATACTCCAATTCGACTCCATTCGCTAGCGCGGAGGAGAGCTGGGCTCAAAGGAAGAATAGGAACGCTAGAAAGTAGATGGGAGTCTCCGCATGCTGATCTTGTGCTTTAACGCCGTCGAGAGTGAGTACAAGCCATCACCACTCTTACTCACTACTGACAACCCATGTTCGCAGGTAAATTACTGTATCATATATATTCTTGGGAGCTCTTAGAGGAGCATGGGCCGGTCCTTTGAAAGTCGTTGCAACCGTTGTTCTTGTTCGCTTTCTGCGGCGCTATGCTATAATTTGTATTTCCATCAATCCACCATTCTGGTTCAAAACCTATCCCCATCCTCGTGTGACCTCTTGAGAGTTTGAGAGCTGTCGCTCACTCTTCCGCCAAGCTATTCCACAATTCCTTCGAATTCTATTCGGTGCGGTGGTTGTGCGGACAGTTGATGCTCGTGTGCCCCAGGCTCTGCGTCAATAGTCCAGATCGCATCGCGAAAAGCTGTTGAATATTCTTTTCAGTGTCAGTGATTTTGGCCTGCATGAAGGAGGAGATAGAGATAATTCTTCGTCTCGGTCGACTTGAACAGCTAAATTTAAAGCAGCAGATTTATACATGTGTATCGATTGAAGGCTTCTTACTTTTACTCTAGTCTAGATCGCCCAAGTAAATTAAAATAATCAAAGGTTCGAATGCTTCAAGTTTGACTTGTTCATCGCGGTGCCCACATCCGGGACCCGGAAAGCGGATATCGAGGTTCCACATGCCACATGGACCGGATTTATCAGTGCCGATGCTGGCATTTTTACTCTGAAACTTCCGCAAGGGAACGTAGATACTTGAATATCCGTGCATCGGTAAGCTATTCCTGGAAGCAGTAAGAATAAGAAAGAGACAGGTAAGATACAACTCGACAATCAACCCACCAATGTCATTGCCCCTTCAAAACGTGTAGCTGCCTGACATAAAGTCGTCGATACTGGCTAGGAAGTTGTTCCAGTCTTTCTGGCCTGATAATAAGATGGTGCGATCAAATGAACCCTAAGTATGCTAAGAAGTCTGGACATACCACATGGCATCACCACTACCTCCAGTTTCAGTTCCAGCTCCAGACATCGATTCCAGTGTCTGATTATATCCTTGGTATGGAGGGACGCGCACACTCGAATACGAATTGCTCGTTGCATAGCTGTCGACGAGTGGTCGGGGAGCTTGGATATCTGCACCGAAGGGTAACGCAACTGAAGTATTGATGACTTGCTGCGGATAGTAGGGTACACACAAGTCCGTACAAGGAAAGTCCATCGACTGTTCGAGTGCTATTGTCGGCGGTACTTGCTGAGCATGAATAGAACTATCCGAGTATACTGGGCCGTTCGTTGCGAACTCGGTTGGGAGGCTCGTGTGCGGGTCAGGATTTCTCCATTCTGTACTAGCCTGCGCATCCACTGGGTCGAAGCATTCTTGTTGAATGAGGGCTCTGCTGTCCTGTGTACCCGTCGGGGGGATGCTATATATTGGAGATTGTCCGATATTGATGACGGCGTTTAGCACATCGCTGGACAGCAAATACTCAACGAGAACATTCTGTATCAGGACGAAGAGTACTCACAAAACACGGGCAACCATTTGATATCTAGAAGGCGACATCAAGTTCAGGAGCGTAATTGACTGACCGAAGACTGACCGAGCTTCATTCCGTTTCAAGACATCCATACATTGATGGACATAGTTCATATCCCTAGCATACTCCGATGCGTTGGTAGATCCTCTCTTGTCCCTCCAAAGGGCCATAAGTAATATGTAAATCGCGGTGAGTAACGGCGTCTAGCAATTAATAAATCAGTGAGATAACTCCGATCCAGATAGAACACCGAACTGACGATCAAAGTGGGGATCGTTGAACAGGTAAGGAGCTCATGTTCTCGTTCAGCCCTTTTGTCAAGCACTTCAAAGATTTGAGCCAAAGTCCGAGCTGAATCGGTGCATATGGTTAATGAAGGGTATGAAAGAACAGGCGGTTCCCCTGGTCGAGGAATGAATGGACGATGTATTTGGATTCGCACCCAATGGTGAAATGTGTATAGCATTACGGACTGCTTGAAGAAGAGTGAGCTGGTCTTATGAGGATCCCATTTCACTGAAAACTTTTTGTTCAGATAGCTTTCCTCAATCTGGGAGGGGGACCTACGATGGTCTGGAACCGTGTCGAGGAATTGGTCCGACGCGGCATCTGTATATAACATCAGTTGATGCAGATAGTCACCAACTCATATCATACCAAGTTCAGAGATCGCCTTCTGTTTCCAGCCAAGTTTTGAGATACCCATACGTTTCCAAAAGTCAGATTGCCTCACGCCATACTAACTTGTTTTAGGTTTGACAAAGACATCACTAATAGGTAAGAACACTTGCCACTGTGCGCTCAGCGAAGCCCAAAATCTCCACCAACTTCAATAGCGACAAGAAGAATGCGGTGGTCGAGGGTTTCCCCTCCGGCTGTTTGAATGCGAGCTCTGGATCAGCTGGATCCCAGAATTCGTCATCGCACTCTGCAGGTAGCTCAGCATCAAAACTGAAGAGGTTATTCAGCTCTCAGTAGCCTTAAATAAGGAGAGAGCGACAAACTCGTCAGGTGTTGTGGCCCGCGGTCGGCCTTGATAAATGCTGATTACTAGATCGGTTGAGACCAGTATCCAAAAAGCGCGCTTCCAAAGTTCATCCTCTATTGTCGGCTTCTGGCGCTTTAGCTTCCTACGATGTAGTCCTTCCTGCTGAGCGCATCGGATTCCGAGGCCAATCGTAGTCCAAGCGGCTTCTACCAATGCTCCTGCCGTCATTTGGAGGTAGAACGCAGACAACTATAACAAAATGAACGCCAGCCTTTCATTGACAAATATAAAAGTCGACTCACAACGCAGAGCTGTAGATCATACAACTTTATTACGTTGAGAGAAGGACGTATCAAAGGAATTTGGCAGAACCATCTCCACCCCACACT
This sequence comes from Moniliophthora roreri, assembly GCA_001466705.2. Taxonomy (NCBI): domain Eukaryota; kingdom Fungi; phylum Basidiomycota; class Agaricomycetes; order Agaricales; family Marasmiaceae; genus Moniliophthora; species Moniliophthora roreri. The sequence continues at coordinate 273,681 of LATX02000178.1, forward strand.
GTGCTTAATACTCGTGTCCTCAGGCATATTGCGTGGATCGTTGGTTTTTTTGTGAGGCCAGCGCACATATCGCTAACACTACGTATCCGAAAGAGTGATCTCGAAGATGCAAGTGCTCGGCTACCGATAATTCAAACGTTGGGCGATGTAGAAGAGGGAAGAATTGATTAAAATCCTCAAAGTAGATGGCGACTAATTCATCCAATAAATCGCTTTCAGGAAACTCGAGATGCGGATTATCGGGAGGTTGAAATGACCTCTGCCACTGATAATTACATGTGAGTCCGAGGTGTAGGTGAAGAGAAACTCAAACACACAGGTAGGGGTTTGCATTGCCAGAGTTCTGGACGCTTGTATTTGGACCACAAGGCGGCGAATGCCCTCTTATCCAATTCATCGCGTTTAGCGTCGAGAGCGATTTGTATGAACATGTTGTTACTGTGCGGGAAGTCGCAAAGGTGAGGCTCCGCACGCGAAGAAAAATATGTAACAAGATTACCTAGATTTGCCATAATGTCTTCGCCAGTCGATGTCGACTAACATGTCCTCAAAATCTTGAGTGAGTGATTCAATGGAATCTTTGATTTCTGGTGGTTCTTGCCGATACGTGAACTTTGAAGTGGTGCTAGATGTGAAATTCTCTGAACCCTCGTTGATATTTGTGCCCTGTATTTCTGCGAGTTGTCTATCCAGGGACCGTGCAAAGTTTGCCAGGTCAACTAATATCTTCCTGACGACCTCCGGATCTTTGGGAACATCAAACGGTTTTGCAGTCGACAAGATCCTGTTGACTAGAGAACGGGCTGAGTCGGATTTCTTGGTGGCTCTTTGGATTCTGCAATTCACGAGATGCATTGTTAATAACCGGACATGGGGTCACAGAATGACCATGCTTACCCCGCTCGAGGTCCGCGTTTCTACGCATTGTCTTTGTTCAATTCAGATTTTACCATGTCGTGTGTACATTCAATTCTTGATTGGACACAGTTCGAGCATGTACCTCCAAAGATGGCTACAGTATCACCTAATTTTCGATGTTAAAGATAACTTTTTATCCTCAAAAAGTAACTTACAACGAACTGGAAAGAATACATTAGATCCATTGCGGATCTGCATTGTCAATAACAAGCCCACCTCGTTTCCGTCGACAGCCATCGCAAGCGCTCTGATTCCGCTGCCTTTTTCCATTCGAATTCATTCCTTGAGTATCGTTGTCACCTTCCATGCTGATTTTTGGCGTTCATGTAACGAGGCAGAAGAGGGAACAAGTGAGATACAAGCAAGTCGGAGCAACGCCACGGGCGCTGACTCTGAGTGCCAAGAGCGCCATCATCTCACCCTTTTGGCAACAACCACAGTCATGACCTCAAAATCAAAGCCTCGCAAGTCTCAAGGAACGGAAAAATCCCAGCCTTCATCCTCTACGACCACTGCGCGTAAACGACAGCGGACAGAGAAGTCTTTGCCAGCATTTGGTGCGCCCAGCACGGCCGACGATCAACCAAGTTTGCGGTACAACCCAAATGATCCCTCTTCCTCAGCTTCATCATCTCGAACACCACCAGTCAAAACCATCCCATCTCTTTCAACGTTATGTGCGCGTTGCTTCGCTGCCTATTTCGTAAAGATTCGTGGGGATGAGAAATGTTGGGCAAGGACATCTCAGCATCTGAGGCTTGTTCCGGACGTCATAATTCCAAAACTATTTGCTATGCTTGCGGCATCTCATCCTACGTTCCTCAGTCATGAAACTATTGTTACCGTAAGATTGAATTTATGTTGCACCTCTTGTCTAGCCGCTCAATTTTCAATAAGACAGTATTTCTTTCGTGGTCCTACACTCACCCTTAACGCGAACGTATTGCCTGGTGTGAATCGCAACACGATTCTATCCGTACCCCGTCTAAACTCCACCGTCCGAGATTTGGAGCTTTCAGGGTTCTCGAAGATGGTAGACGATGTATTTGCCTCCATATTTACCCGTTTAAGAGAGCTACGGACCATTAATCTGAGGTATACTCATCCCTACAAAGCAGAAATAGAGCTCACCATAAATGTCATTAGAGGATGTACGAAAGTTGGAGCAAAAACCGTCGAGGCAATTGCGAAATCATGTCCTCACCTGAGAGTGATTAATCTTAATTACACTTCGGCTCCACCTCTCCCAATCGCTACCTTGATTAATTCTTGTAGCGAACTTGAGGTGTTGAAACTTGCTGGGATAAAAAGCTGGGTTAGTTGCAGCTAATACTCGACAATAATTCAAACTGAGTGTGATCACAGACAGATGCTACGTTTAGCAAACTGGCGAAAGCCATAGACGAGAATGCCCGCTTCATCTCCATGCGTACGCTAAAATTGCGGTTACTAGGACTTACGGATCATTCTCTCAATTTCCTTATTTCTCTCTTCCCAAACCTAAAACGGCTCGACCTTTCTTTCACCCTCCTAAAACGTCCTTCGATACTGTTATCCGAGGACTCGCCGGCCCTGGAAAAGCTGGTTCTGACGTCTACCGAACTCTCCGCAGCAGACCTTCTGAGTATGGTCGCCCGTCTGCCGAATCTCAAAACACTGTCCCTCGGGGCACTAGGCATTCAGGAGAGCTCCAAAGCAGCTATTAACAACTCCTCGGCCATGACAATGACCGATGCTAGTCTCAGAAGCTTGACGGATATCATAACACGCTTCGAGAACTTGGAGTCGGTGAACCTAGCGGCAAATACAAAACTCGGCACGACTACGAAGGTGAATGGTGCATTAGCCTATTTCGTTCGCCATGTGGGAAGGCGATGCAAGGTTTGTCCTAAGAATATGAATTCTTCAAATCTGTACTAATAATCCATTCCTGATAGTACCTTAACTTGTCAGGAATATATTCACTGAGATCCGATGATCTGAGCGGTCTCTTACGCATTGAGGATAACAATTCTCCGCCTGTTGTTGAAAGGTTACTGCTAAATCACACAAGAATCGACGACGAAGCTTCCCCGTACCTCGGTTCTTGTCACAATCTCATCACCCTGGAAGTCGCAGGAACTAAGCTCACCAGTGAGTTTCATTCTGATCACGGGCTCCGTGGCATTCATGTTATGCTAGGCGAGGGCCTGTTTCCCATCTTAGATGGATGTCCTCAGTTAGAACACCTGGAACTCACATCATGCAGAGGTGTTCCCGTGTTAGACCGCAGGCAATTTTTTGACGTATGGGAAAACCAAAAGAACGCTGAGGTGTAGGGACTGATACGGAAATGGGAACGGCTATGACTGGAGACGGTACATAGTTGTACATCTCATCCGATTGCGCGGTGTTGCTCATGATACGCGTAGGCTTTTTCACGCCGTCGAAACGTGTGGTATTTTTTCGTTGTTGTATTGAGTAACGATACACGGCGATTACTCGTACGGAATGTATAGTTCTTTGTTGGTTCCTTTCGAGGCCTCATCGTCCATCTGAGGCTATCATTGATGCGTACTTGTACATAGACCACCCCTAAGTCCCGTCTCCCTGAATTTGAATATGAATATCGAGCTGGGGCACACACTGCTCAGCACGATGTTTTCACCTCAATCCAATTCTTGGATTGCGAATTGAAATCGTCTAGTAGTGCAGCAGGAATCTTCTTGTGTGGAACTCTGGGTTCCGGGTCCCACTGGAATCGTTGAATTTTACCGGTTCCAGGCGGTTCCCTGGGTGAAACGCAGGGTTGTTGCAACACTTGCCTTGATGTGTGGCGATGGTTACTTGATGAAAATCCAGTCAGGATCACCTCTTCCCTCCATGCTTCACGATCCATCGTCATTTATCGCTTCTTTTACCATCACGGGCGTAAAATTCCATCAGATGCGCATGTAAGAGCATAGTGGACGCACACGGTATCCTATAACTCCCACCTTTTTCCTCGAAAAAGATGAAGCTCATCTCCGTCGTTCCTGTACTCGCCCTTGCGCCTCTACGGTCCACGCCGGAATGTTCTATAGCCCAACTCCAGGGCAGGAGTTGTCGACCTCCCAGGTGCTTAGTTTTTGTTGCTCTCGCATCTCTGTTTTCCCTTGTTCACAGTAACCATCTAGCCATTCCGTCTTGAATTTTCCTCAGACTACTACTACAAAGACCATACCAAGAATGTTACCGTTCTTATCTCCTCAGGGAACTATCCCTACACTTTCGGTATTGAGCTGGGCACCTTCACTCCCATGGACAGTATCCGTAATTACACAGCGGAGGTTACCCCAAAGTTCGCCTATTACTGGGATAAGAAGAGCAACTTTACAATTTCGGTTCTGGAGAGACATACAACTGACTATGGTGTAAGTTTTTGCGGTGTGTTGCAGTTGTGAATCGAGGTACTGATGACAGTGGTTTCTAGTCCATGGATGCATTTTCCATCTTCTCTCAGCCGGTTACTTTCGCTGATTGACATCGTTCTCGATAAGAGGTGGAATAGGAGCTGGGGGCTGAGCCGGGTATTTATATATGTACCTAATTGCGGACTCTTGCAGTAAATCACACTTCGTTTTGCGTTATCCATGTACTCACCTTGGTAGAAACTCAATGAACTTGTTCGTACATGTATCGAAGCGGTCGTAATCCGTATTGCAGGCGGAGCTGGATGAGGTCTGATAACATTCATTATGGGAGTAGCATCGCAGACAGGGGGAGATAAAACGATGGCCATTCACTGTGGGAGGAGAAGGGAAGATGATAGACAGAGTCCGAGGACTCATATTCGTAGGTAGCGTCGCAAAGATCGTGAGACGGAGAATCATAATCAATACCATATTCCTGAAAGCGTAACATCGAAGAAAGAGAAGGCGGAAACGAGAACATGGACCAAATGAGTACCACGACAATATCTTCAAGGACACCACCTATAGATGAAGGTTAGCATGAAGATCAAAAGTCAAGTGTCAAGGAACATCCTCACCTCACCGCCAGGACCAACTCGGCTTCAAGAAGGCCCCAACCTCAAGCAGTAGAACAGGAAGGAGGAGGGAAGACAGTAGATGTAGCCTCACAATAAGTGATAGTGAAGGTATCGTACGTGGTCGTAAGGAAAGTTGGAGTAGGATCGCACGCCAGATAGGTGCTACAATAAGGCGGGAGGGGAGTAATCGTCGAAGTGGCATCACAATAAGTGATAGTGAAGCTATCATACGTCGTAGTATGAAGCGTCGGGGTCGGGTCACAACCCAACGTGACTGTGGCGGTTAGCGGGGGAAACGAGGTGTATGTCCCGTCGTTGTTGACAAAACTGGTCACAGCTGCAGTGGAACTGGTGATGACCGGGGTTACGGTGGTGGCTGTCGCTGCGCCAGAGCCAGTGATTACAGTAGGCTTGCAGTAGGTGATAGTGAAGCTATCATAGGTGGTAGTGAACAGCTCGGGTCCACATCCGCCAAGGGTGACGGTCGCGGTAGGTGTAACCGTGTCCAAGTCGACAATAGGAGATGCTGGGCTCTAAGAACGATTGCCGTGAGCAACCCAATCGTCGAAGATATACCAGAAAGAAACACTTACACCAGAAACGAGGACAACAGCCGCAAGGACGAAAGGGAGAGCACCGTATGAGAATCGCATGTCTGAGCTGTGATTTGAAGACAATAAGAGATGAGATATGGTACCAACCGGAAGATATCCTGCCTTTATACTTGCAAGGCCGGCATATTGTGATATGTTAGGAAGGGGTTGCATGACCGTGTGTGACGGAAGAAAATGTGGCGGTCGTGCAGGGTGCGGTTCCAAAGAAGCTGAAAGATGGAGGTTAAATGATTCCGCAGCATTAGCATTCAGAAATCGCGACCAGTATGTATAGCAATCTATGACATCAAGCACTCATATTCCCTTCTTCCCATTCAACAGCTTTTGCGCTCAATTCTGAAACGCTGCAGGAACACGCGGCGCACCGTCAGGCTGGTGAGTTGGTGATCAAACGAGTAGGTGATGGTCATCGATGAATAGAAGAAAGAAGTATCTGACAAGACAACAGTCAACAAGTGTGGTAAACATGGATCATATGCATTGAGAACTGACCTTTCTATTCGTGTATTGGTTGATCCCCTACGCTATCTCGGGAAACATCTGCCTAACGGACTCTTCATCCTCACCCTCGAAACGAATACAACTCTTCCTCAACTTGGCGAACTTGTCAGAGGCAAGAAGATTGCGTAACCTAAACCATAGCGGGAGCTGCGCAGGCCGACGACTCCCCTCAGGAATGAGCTTTATAGTGAGCTCTTCTAGCTGAGGAGCTTCTTCCCAGCTATCCAGCAAAGTAAAAGCATGACACAACGCCACCTTCTCCTTGTGACACAAATCGTCCGAGACACTGTCGTTGATGGATGTGCCAGAATACGCACACAGCGTGAGTTTCCTCATCGAAGGAAAGTAGCTCAACGCTTTCGTCGAAATAATATCGCCCAAGCACATCTCGACGTCCATTCCGCGGTACTCGTCCACATTCTGCACCGGGGTAGCCATGGTTAGACATGTGATCTGTGGTCCGAGATTGGTTAGGAAACTGTGTATGGTATCCAATGGTGCTCTGTGAGTAAAGCCCCAGCAAAGCTTGAGCTTCTCTACATGTGAAGTGTCGAGGGTATGGCCGATGAGGAATGATAAGACGTCGGGAGATCCTTGGATGGTGGATACACCGAGAGTGTGAAGATGCCTTCCAGGTCGCACTGCAGCAGCCGCTTCATTATCCTGAGCCTTCGTGCGAGTCGTAGAGTAGTTGGGTTGAGAGTCGAATACCTGCCAGATATTGGATGTGACATGATGGAGGTACAGACGTTCAAGCTTCGCCATCCGACCAACGAGCCGAGATAAGCACTCGGATACCCCGCACATACTGACTCCCCATATCTCCAGTCTTTCGATGGAGTGGAAGTGGTCCGATACCCGCCTGGACGTTTCTTCATCCCACTCGTTGAATGAGTCGAGGTAAAGGTCCCTAATACCATTGCCAACCATTCCCGCTAAAACTTCAAATCCATCTGCCATAACTGTGCGCTCGAAATCTAATGATCCCTCCGAGTAGGACACCATTTCCATACCGAAGATGTGCATTGAACGGGCTGCGGGGCGTAGATGGGGAAACGTAACGTATTTCTGGATATATCGATTAACATGTCTTTCGGAAGTGATGTAGATTTTAGCATGAAGGATTTGTTGGGTTGGCCAGCACCACGAGCGAGAGACGAGTGAGTAATTGAGAAGATCTTGGTACGATGCTTCTGAGATTTGTAGGACCTGTATAACTATTTCCGAAGGGATCATCGAAGAGGAGGGAGGAGAAGCAAAATCGGACTTGGGTGCGATGAACTATCCATGTGACTCGAAAAAACGCGACGCGACGCGTGGAAGTAAAGTCTAAAATAGACCGTTGGTAGTTGAAACCATGATGTAGCTCTGCAGCCAAAACCGATTGGGATAAAGGAAACTGCTTCGACGGGCTCATGCCTTCGTCGCTGCCTACCGCTACGCTCACCTTCCCCTTTGAATACGTGTACTATTTCATTATTGCTATTTTCTTAATTGTTGAGACTTGTCAAAAATAAGAAAAAGTTTCCTGATCCTACATATTCATGCAATGCAATCGGCCGGTGGGATGCTACCTGACGCTACCTAAAACTTTCTATCTTGCCGAGTCTCAAGACGGGAAAGGTTGAAAGGAAAGGGGCTGGTTCAGTGGCTGACGAGAAAGAGAGACAGATGACATGGTCGACCATAAAAGGATTGCTGAGGCTGCGCTTGACCGACCCAGCGTCGACGTCTGTGACTTTCCGACTTTGCGGAGAGCGGAATTCCATTGGAACTCCACTGACCCTACCAATACTGACTGGATTCGCTGGATCTGACTCATTTAGTCTTCATGACCAACGAACCACTCGAACTCGAGGCAACCTTCTATCAGTGCCGATCCTACAATACTGCGTCCAGTCTCCATTCCTGGCTACTCTTTTCAGGCACTACCTCCAGAGTATCGCTCTCTACAGGCCCCTTTTCCAAGCTTTCACGATTTGAAATGCCGTGATACGACCGAGTTGAGCCTCTTCCAGTGGGGTACAAAGGACTTTGTTCGTGACTACCTCATCTTTCGCTGTCGCACCACGGGCGCTGACTTGAATTCACCATTCGTTATCGAATTGAAAACCGCTTTCCATGCAGAAACCACAGGCTCCGAAGAACACTGCAATATGATAGGATATTTACTTGCAGAGGCAAAATTCTATGAGGAAAACTTGCCGGAGGTTCAAGAAGATCTCGTTCCCAATCACTATGGGGTTTTCGAATCCGAGACGACAACGAGCTGGGGTAGAGCTATGCAGTGTCAAGTCGTGGAATTTGTTGGAACCTCTACGGGATACAAAATGTCCTGATTACGAAGAGCACCACTCCCTTCCTCTATCCTGACACGAGTCTGAGCTGATTCCGACTTGAGGAAAATCATAGCTGAGACCGCCGAGAAACTTCATGATCTAGATGTCTCACATGGTCAGCTCAATCGGGAGTTTCGGGGAGCCCATATTCTTTGGCGTTGGGAGCCGGATAGTACTGTATTGTTCGAGTTTGTGGATTTCACTTCCCCATCAACTGCTCCGAACTTGGTTGCGTCGGTATGTATCTTCGATATTATGGTCCCAAGTGAGGTTAGTGTGACCATATATATCTTGATTTCCTGATAACTTGCATTATCTATGGAAGGTTATACGGAGGAGATCATCATGGAGGCGTGCAAGTATCTCTTCGCATATCTAAAGAGGGTTGAGCAAGATGGAGATATAAAATGGGTGGATAGAATGGCTGGTTATAAGGAGCAAAAGGAAATGGTGTTTGGGGTGCTCCAGTTGGAGGTGCTCAGCATGTGACAGGAAGGACCATCGTCTTCTTGTCATTGTCGGCAGCCTATCACTCTCAGAACATCTAGCGCTAGCACAAGTTCTGTCGCAGTATTCTGCGATTTCATGCAGCTGCAAGTTCTGTACTACGCAAGTGTTGCATGAAATTCCAAAGATGTCGTTCGTAAATTCCTGGTAGATCCTCGTATTTTTCCAAAATCCTACGAATGGTATTGTCGATTTTCGACATCGCAACAGATTCTCCTGAGCTGCGATTGTGACTGTGAGAGAAACGAGCGCTGCGGGCAGTGGATGGTGTTGCCAGGAAGTGATGTGGAGATGACAGTTGAGCTACCACTGTGCATGTCAGCCGGGGAGTGCGGTGTTCCTCGAAAAGGTGTCAGGGAATAAGTAAACTGTATTGATGAGGAGTCATGGCCAGCCGATGATGGTGGAGAAACTCGCGGCGATAAGATTTCATAACACAGCCACTCCAAACTGAAACGTCAAAATTGAAACGGCACAGTTGATCGCAGGCCACCGCCAGCAACCCTTTGCACTGCCAGCAGACAACTTAAATTATTCTCGACTATACCAATTTTCAACTAAATCTCACCACCATGTCCTCCGACGAAGAAATTGGGACGTTGATCGTCGTTGTCCTCAAAGCCCGCAACCTCAACGATAAACACTTTTACAAACAGGACGTGTACGCAACGATATCCCTGAATGGTGAGCTTCATAAACGATCTCACGCGACCTTCTATCTGATGATTTGTAGGTGTCAAAAAGACTACAAAAACAGATGTGAAAGGCGGTCAACATCCAGTTTGGGACGATGAGCTTAGATTTCCGGTTATGAAGAACGATTCGACAAAGTTCCGGATGTTAGAGACAGCATGCTATTCCAAGGAACGTAGAGACGATGATCTACTAGGTGAAGGCAAAGTGGATATATCAGATACGTTACAGTCGGGTGAATTTGATGGTATGTACGGTCTTAATTCTCACAATCAATGCACAAACGTTCTGAACTTGTCTTAGAATGGGTTCCTCTTCAAGTAAACGGCGTCGCTCGAGGAGATATTTATCTCGAGATGACTTATTACAGCAATGGGCCTGCACCAGTCAACCTTGCTCCTGCGGCAGCAGAGTCGACTCTACTCCGGAGACCGTCCAAATTGGCGCCGTCGGATAGACTCTGGAGACCCCCTCAAGGACATAGTCCTCCACAAAGCTACTCCAACATTCCAAACCCCAATCAGAACAAGATGGGTCCTCCTACTCCTCCAAAGACGTCGCCGAAAGACCGATACAGTGCCTTACCGCCCCAACCAGAGAACCCGCCTCCAGCTGTACCAAGCCTCCTGAAACCTGGTTTAAACAACGGTAGATCTACTGCTGCTGCACAATCCCAGCATCTTGCACCGTCACAGACCTCGACATCACCCCAACGAGTGCCGACAATTCTCAGACCTTCCAACCCTAAAACCGCTTCCGAAATAGCGCCAACTCGACACTCATCGATGGCACCTTCTATTGCACCTTCTCTCCCAGAATCAGGCTACCCTCACCCCGCCGTCGGATCCTCACATCACACACATACAAGTTACACACCACCGCCTACTCAGTACACTTCACCTATACCTTCCACAAATAACACGTATAGACCAACTTCCGCTATTCCTAATGAACATCAGCCGTACACTTCGCCTATACCGTCTACAAACAACACCTACAGACCTCCTTCAGCTGTTCCTAGCGAAAACTGGAATGTACACCAACAACAGCGGCATTCCCCGCCTCACAACCACAACCACAACCCTCACGAAAACCTGGCTCCGATATCCTTCTCATTCCCCATTCCAGACATCTCTGTCCCTGGCCCGACGTCACCACCATCAGTAACATCACCATACGATCCTCTTCCCCCGGGTGGCTTCCCGCAGCGTAATCAGAGTCCCTACACCCCATTACCACCTCAACCTCACCCGGTTCACAGACCATCCTTCCCTTCTCACTCTGCACCAGACTTCCCCACACACACCCGCTCAGAAGAATCTTTACCTGACCCGTACCTAATTGCACGATACCAAACTCCCTTACCACTTCCTCCAGGTGCTGAACCCCGTTCTTCCCCACCACCACCCGTACCACCCGCACCACCCGCACCCACTCGTTCTTCTCCACCTGTACCACCACACGACGCACAGACACAGAGATCAACGAGTCTCCCACCGAAGCCACCTTCACCTCCCGCACCTAAACATACACCTTCCCTACCTGTACCAGCTCAGTCCCCCGTAGCCCGGCAAGCTACGCCAATTTCTGAAGAACGTCTCCGTCTTCTACGTGAAGCTGAAGAACGTGCTGCGAGAAGGAAGGAGCAAGAGGAACGTGATGCCGAGTTGGCGAGACAACTTTTTGAGTCGGAGCAAGAGCAAGCAGAAGCACCACCACCACCTCCGTCGAAACCTAAGGAAAGTCCCGAAGAGATTGCTAGGAGGTTGGAAGCAGAGGCGGAGAAGATCAGGAAGGAGCAGGAGGAGAAAGATTTAGAATTGGCGAGGCAGTTGGATAGGGAGTTGAATTTGAATGGGGATGACGACGCGCCGAGAGGTAGGATGCCTGGTGGTATGTGATAGTGAGAAGCGTCAAATGCATTAATATCTTGTAGTAAAATAACGTCCTGTAAAAGTTGAAGTTGTAACATTACAATACAAGACGAGAAGGTACATATTTCAGAGAATTGGAATCCGTCTGCGCAACGTTGATCATCCACGAGCGCGACTTTACGGTCTGAATCTCTGCAGCTCTAGCTATTGTGTCTGTGCTAAACCTCGATTAGGACATCGGATTCGAGAAGGAATCTTGGAATTAATTGAAGATTTGACCAATTTGCTGTCATTTCGGCCAGATTGATTACGGCGTGTTTTTGCTTCTATTCCACCTCAGTGCCCAGAGAGTATTTCATGATGGGATAGACACCCTCTACACCATTCTTCCCACCTCCGCTGGCCTGGAAAACTACTTCCATTGCAAAAGATGGCCTCTAGGCAGATGTGTTGTACAAGGATTCTCCAAGTGGATCTGCTTGCTTACCTAGCGGTAGTAGCACCTCGCCCGATCAAACTCAAGAGGTAATTTGGTATAATCAGGGGGTAAGGGCCGTTCCGGCAGCGCCCGCTACCTCTATGTGCTCAGATAGGTGCACCCTTATTTGAATCTTAGTCCTGTTTCTGTTACTACTAGTTCCATGACCCTCAAAAATATGTGGCACTAGATGTCTTTCTTCCTCCCCTTCTTTTCCTCCATCCCTTCCCTTTTCTTCCCCTTCCCTCTGGTTGCGACGGACCAGAGCAAAGCTGACAAATCATGAAATTTTCTTACAAATGCTGATTAAGCACATGAGTTTTGCTATCTAGACCCACTACCTATGGTAGTGGGAATGTCTGCCTTGTTTGTATATGGGCTTTTTGTTAATGAAAGTTCCTTAGGATTCTACCCAAGTACAGACAATTTTTATTACTCTTAGAAGTATTACTACCTTCACTCATCACATCCTTGCATATTGTTCAAATTCATGTATACTGCAAAATACTCAATACAAATTCATTACAGGCCACATCAAAGCATTCAGTGCAAGAAGAGCTGTTGAAAATGGGGTGTGTTGTCATTTTTATTGGCACTACCCATTCTTCTTGAAGTTGTGTTGCTGTTATTTTTTGTCAGCCTCTTGGGTTTGCTTTGGGACTGAAATCACAATCTCTTTGCTGTTGCTTTTGTTGCAGTCATGCACAGCACTGGGCTGTATTTCGCCACTACAGCCCTTCCAACATTAAAGCCACCAGGAAATCAGCAGTGGATGATCCATGACAGGGAATTTGACAAGATATCCTACAAGTTCATATGCCCCTATAAATCACCACAAGCATGGGGATTTTACTATCTTACCTGCAAACTCCTTTGTCTATTGTCTTGGTTCAATCCCTTCAGTGACTTTCTGTATAAACAAGCTGAACATTTGTGGCATCACTCACACTCTCTGGCCACAGACTGGTCATCACTTGACCTCCAAGTTGTCAGACAATTCGACCAGCATCCTCAGCCATTTTGGGACCCAGATTCTTTTAACCTGAAGGTGTATGAGTTGTGTGCTTTCCAATGGGCAGTCACTATGTTCCAGGACAGCCTGTCAATGATACCTCACCTCCAGAAGGTATTGGGAACAATATGCCCTTCGGTGGTGATGTCTACTGTCCTTGGCAAGTGAAACTTCATAATGTGGGGAGATACTCCAAAGTTAGATGTTGTGTTCAAGGTTTGGGATCCACAAGTATTTAGCAAATTGAAAGGGGAGTAGATTATTATGCCTGGAATGTGCCTTGGTTGAAGACCAGATATCCTGCTCTTCACTACCCAGAAGGAATCAGATTGCTATTCTACCACCAGTACTGGAAAATCTAAACTAAACATCAATGTCCTCCTTCATTCTATCAACTCATATCACACAAGTCTACAGCAGTCTACAAACTTTTGGTTTGTCATACTCTTTCCCATGGTTGATTTGTTATGGACACATGAAAACCCCAATGTTTGAAAGCAGAGTTTTGGATTACTTTGCCTCTTTAAGGTGCATAGAGAACCTCACAGTATCATGAGCATCTACTTTCATTGTTGCACTGTCAAGGCATCCCAAATGTGTGGATCACACTTCTGAACTGTTGACAAGTAGTTGTGTATGGGTGTCCTTGATGGACAAAATTGCATGAGTTTTGTTTTTTGTTTTTGTTCAATGACATTAGTTTCATTTTGATTGGCAGTGCCTAGCTCTGTCTTCCCATCACATGCTCAGAAGTAAGTGCCCGTTGTGCCTCCCAGCATGGATTCTGCATCTTGTGGTCTGTCCTTCTCATCTAGATAGCTTTTCCTGTAAATATGAGTACATGAGTACATATTCACCATCTTATCAGAGTGATAGATCATAACAGAAAGAGGTGTACTTGCCAGTACTTGCCATTGCATCTCTCATAACCACAGACTTGGATGACTGGCTCTTGTAGATGCCTGGGAAAGGGAATATCTGTGCAAGCAGCAGCTTTACCAAGTGGAGAACAGAGAATCTAGAGCATGTACTTGTGAATTATCTACCACCTATGACCAACATACTGTTACCAGAGCAAGCAGACTCTGCTGAGGTCATATAGCTTGACTTCTGGATCACTAAAATTGACAGGCTGCTGCAATGGGTTACAGGTGATTAACAAGGCTACTAGAGGTTATAATGCCTCATAATCAGTTATAACTGGGTTACATTCCAGTTATAGTGCTGTTATAATGCTTTGTGGTTTTTGGTGATGCTGCATCCATCCACCACATCATCACCTCCTCATCTCCATCCTCCTGCCCACATCACATTCCTTTTAGCATCGTGCAATTCCAGAGTGCCAATCTCACCTCTTGGGTAGGCTTGTACACTCAGACTCAGCTGGGACACTATTACCCACCTCACCTAGCCCATACTACCTGGCTAGCCTCTACTGATCTAAGGTATTCACACATTAGATAGTACTCTCTTACTTAGTTGTAGTTACCTCTGTTCAGAATATATCTAGTCCATTGTGAAAGGGCAAGTCTGCCATTCTAGCCAACAACCCATGTCTGAGTTGGGTGATGGGAAACTCTTAAGTGAGAGTGCCAATCAATATGAAACTGAAATTTAATACCAATGAAACACAAATTCATCCATCAAATTTATTTTAACAACTGAAAACACTCTTTATTTGGATGAAATCATCAGAAAACTAGATGAATAATTTTGTCCACCAAGGACACACATAGTCATGGGCAGAGGTTCATATGATTCATTCATGAATAAATCATTTCTCAGTATTCATACAATTCTTGGTCAGAAGTACAAGTAGCATTAATGTCAGAATGAATCAAAGCAATTTAAAAGGCTTAAGAAGTCAGAAACCTTTCAGCCAAGCACTTCACACCAATACCCAGTCTTGGTCAAGGTTCACCAGCTTCACTCACCAACATTACAGAACAATCTGGCATTCAGTATTCCATTGACATGGAACATCCTCCCTTCAAGTATCAAAGTAATTCTGCTTCCTCTGAGCCAGAGAACCAAGGGATGTTGATGTTAATATGAACCAAAGCAGGCCCACTGAACCATAGAGCCAGAAATCTCCAAGCAGTACCTACTCCTAACAAGAACTTGTCAGTTTCACTGTATGCACTGTCTGACGTTGATTCCAACACCCCATTCATGTAGTAAATGCTCTCTTACAAGGACAAAATCAATTATTTCACCTCTAAATAGAATGCAGTGTCTGAAGGTGTTTGAGAGACAGGTGATGTGAATGTGATGAACAGAGTACTGGTGGCAAAGGAACTGGTAGTAGTGGTGCTGACAAGTTTGTATAGTATACTGTAAGTGGTGATGATAAAGTGATTGTTGTGGACCATATCTTGCACTCCAACTGTAAAGTGACATCTCTGTAATCAAGTCATGTTCTCCACTGATGCAATCCCACATGCTATCATATTGCCTGGAAAATGAGGAAGGTGTTAGTTAGCCTAGCACCAATGAAATGGAGAACAATCATGAACCTTGGGCAGCAAACTCCCTACTCTCACTGTGTCAAGTTTTTCTCAGTCAAAACTTGAAGATGCAAAAAGTAGCAATGTTGACTTGACCTTGAAAGGCTGAGACATAGGCTTGACTGTTTGTCAAGTGAACTTTGAAAAGTGGGGTTGTTAACAAGACCCTGGATAGTATAAGAGGAGGTCATTCTGAGGTTTGGACAAAAAGTGGACCATGCAGGCCTAATAGCTATACTATTGATCAACCAGAAGTGCCTAGAAAAATGTTGTTACTATAGTTTTTTTTCAATACTCTACCATTTTGCTTGAAACCTGGTAGATACAGTCTTCAGATACTAAATATTTATTTCAATGGCTTTTCTAATTTTTATAGCAAATGTTGGTCCATGCCAGGCATTGCTGTTGAAGAGGTGGTAATACCACTTGAATGTGCTACACAAAGAGCTGATCTGTTGATCAGATCCTGCTCTACTATTGTCTATGTGTGTGTGGTAATATGCAGAGTGTGGTTTGGCATGATCAGAGTTACCGCACTTAGACTCTATTTGATGTTTTGTGATCTGAATAAGCATGTATTTGTTTATCAACATAGAGACTATGAGGATATATTTGTGTAATAAATCATTTTTGTTGTGTGTTTTCTAGTTTCTACTCTCTCAATCAAGCCTAAATATAACAGCTAATTGCACTGAGATGATGGTAAGACTACCTTGAAGTGATAACCCAAGTAATCAAAGACTACAGTACCCCTTGTACTGGATACAACCCTCTTGGTTGTGATCTGTAATGCACTTAAGCCAGAAAACTTCTACTCTGGTAGCCTGAGCCCTCTCTAAGTTGCGTCTACTCAATTTAGAACACACTTAAGCAGGAAAACTTCTACTCTTGTAGCCTGTGCCCTTTCTAAGCTGCATTGACACTAGCAAAAAACTAGCTGCCTTCAGAAAGCCACTAAAACTTTCTGATACAAAGTCTTCTCTTGACTTGAAAATGACTATCTGCTAAAGTGCAGAACAAATATCTGGCTTTGCCATCACTATCAAGTTTGGTATATAGTCTTATATCTCAACTAGGTCTACTCTGAGTCCCTAGAGCCTGATGTGAGGAGGAAAATCTGATTGAATGTGATTTCTCTACACAAACAATAGCCACATACAAATATTGCATAGTGGTGGGGCAGATTCCTCTTGCTCCCACCTACAAAATGGCTGTCCTTATATACTGCTGGAAACAAATATCTACAATAAAATAATAATAATAGGTATATATCATACTGGTCACAGGAAAAATCACAAAATGAACATATATGGGTTCAGTCCCTTGTCACAATAGTAATCCCATACCATATATAGGTATGTGGGTCACCAATAAATACAATCTTGGGTATCGGAAGCATGACTCAAGCTAGGCCCTCTGTGTGGTATATAGGTATCTAGGTTCAGAATCTGTTGCTACTGCATAGGAGTTTCTTATTCCATTTTTCAATGGTTGGAAATACTCTCAACTTCCATAGGAGTCATTGAGTATTTCCTTGTTCCATCTGTCCTATCTGACTGACTCATGCTTATCTCTCATGTGTCTTTTCTCGTCCATTGATCCTATCTGATTTCCCTCTTATTGCTTTCTCCTATTTTTGGAGGATCATTGCATCGCCATCTCAGAATGCAGAGTGATCATATACTGGAGCTAATACTCCATCGTATATCTGATTTGGATATCATTGTGTCTTTTCTCTTGGTATATCATAGGTATCATCCTGAGCTTGAAGGAGCTCTCTGAGAGTAAATGAAGGTTGTTTAAAAGTAAAATATCCCCTTGATATACTATATATATGTTCAACTACCAATGTGTCTCTCTTGAACACACTGTATAGAGGTCTCTACAGGTTTTGGAAGGCTCAAGGCACAGTTTTGAGAGTCTATAAGTGACTTGGTACCCATGTGGGGCATACCATAAGTACAATTAACTTATAACTTCATGCCATCAAGCATATATAGGTTTTGACTGACTACTTGGGCTCATATCAGTCCTTCTATTTCCATGTTTCTTCTCATTTCAACTGTTTAAATATGTTCAAACAATGCTCATATGTGTAGAATTTGAAAGGTTTATAAAATTGGTGTATTAGCAGTAACTCTGTCTTCTATGAAGAACTGCTACATGCTATTCACTCTAAAAATGCACTCCAATGGGACTCAGCAACAAAGAACTGCTACTAAACTCACACACACACCAAAACCCACAATAGAGGCTTCTAAGAGTAATAAAGCACTGTACTAGTCCACTAGGAGACTGAGTCTATCTCAAGTGCAATTTGGAGTAAAAAGAGGACAGAACCCATTATATTTCAACTGACTAGCTCAAGTTGGTATAAGGTTGTAGAGCCTAGAGACTCTAGTAGGACAACTCAAGTATTGCACTCAAGAGTCACAAAGTATAGGTTTTTAAAGAGTGGTTTATTGGTTGGTTATAAAGAATGTATATAGTGAGGCAAGATATATACAAATCTTGGCTCAACTAGAAGTGATGGACTGGCAAGTGCATGGAGACTTGGTCTAAGAAGTTGTGCAGAAGTCTAAATTGACACTGTGCAGGGCTATGACATCAATCTGAAACAAAAATACAATTATTTCCATTATTTTCACAATTAGCTGTAATTATGACTCAACCAAATTTTGACTCCACACTTCTTACAGCTAATTGCAAAAATAACGGAAATGATCATATTTTTGTTTCTGGTTGATAAGGGGCCAATGTACCACGTGTAACGGTGACAAGCAGTCACGTCAGGTACGACCGGCTGTGTGACAGAGTGACAGTTTCTTCATTTACATGACATCAACCCAAAACAAAAATACGATCATTTCCATTACAGCACTTTGCGAAAATAATTAGCGTGTCAAGTAAAGGGGCCTGCCATGTGGGATGGTGAACAGAGTGTCTTACTCTCACATTACAGTGACATCACGTCGAAAAAACGATCGATTTTCGCAATTAGCTGTAAAAAGTGTCCTAGCAGTGAAAAAGGCACTTTTGGTGCGTTTCCGAATTTTTTCGGGATTTCGCTGGTTTGGACAAGAATTGGGCGGACGGACCCCCAAAAGGTTTGGACAAAAAGTTGCCCAATTCGGGAAATTTCAGAACGGCCTTGCCACCTATTATCCAGGGACCTTTGTCAACCTTCAGTACTTAGTAATCGTCGCACAAGGCGGGTTCTCCACAAAGCCTAATGAAAAATTAAGTGTATGGCCAGTGGGTCCGCCCATGCGACAGACAGTATGTACTGTTTTGTAGTCGGGACAAACCTCGACAATGACACAAGTCGCCTCAAGTTCAGCAAGAATTGCCATTCGTTGGCGAGCTTGTACTTCGTAAAAAATGACAATTCGTTCAATTTCGTTATTTGCGTATCACATTGTATATACCATCATTAGTACACTATTGATTCGTGTATAAATACAAGGGAAAACATATATCGGCAACACATATGAATCAGATTTTACAGATGTTCCGGATAATAGTACAGTGATGTACATGCAGCCCACGACCTTACACCGCTTGAATCCTATGGGCAATGAAAGGCAAAGCTTGCGCGAGAGTGAGCCATGCCTGCGTATTGTTGAATTTTTTAAGGAAAAGAAAACGACGAGAACGCTGGACTATTCCACGAACCATGTATATCCTGAGAGATACTTTGTCCTCAACTTCTGTTCTCTGCCAAAAGATTCGGATAGAAAGATAAATCCCAAGGACTACAAAGCATGCTAGCGCAGTTTCTTCCAGTTGCCAAAATAGTCCCAACCCAATCGACCAGGCAGTCAAAAGACAGGAAGTCAAGTAACGGCTGGCAACTGGAAGGAAGGTAGGCAGCGTAATTCGGCCCTGCATACGGTCTCCAGCTTCATCGCGAAAGTCCTACAATAACGGCCCAAAGTCCAGCATTGCCCTTATGATGAACGGTAAAGTAACACTAACCTGGACGTGTATCGTGGACCAAATCAAGGCGACACTAATGAATGGCGCGACGTGATATCGCACAAGCAAGTCTTGATGTCCTGTGATTGTAAACAAAAGCATTGTAGGTTTCCTATTGCAAGAATGGCGGCGAGAACTAACCTTCACTTGCGATGTATGCGGCGCCAACATTCCACGACACAATGCCAATCGCATTCAGCAGACTCTTGGAGTACCTGACGAATACCGTTAGTTCGAATACACGCGGGCTACAATAACACAACGCACCAGTACGAGTCCAGTCCAAACTCATTGTAGAATGTGGTTGCAAGCGTGAGTGATATGCCAGCATACAACACTCCATAGTTCCACGAAAGGTAGAGGCACATCGGGACAAGTGCCCAGCGAAGAGTATAGGCAGATTCCGTACTAATCAGCCCAGAAGGTATGGGACGGTATGGTTTATTGATCGAGTCTTCTTCGATGCTATACATCTGGTTTGCGGCGCAGAACTGCAGCAGAAACAACCAAATCCATGTCAGTAGATGTATCATGGTCTCAAGGCGAGGGATCCGAGACGACGCCAGCAAGCCGTAGCAGGTCTGAAAGAATAAGCACAGTAGTCAGTGAATGTATACAACTTGCGCGAGCGAATGATAAGGCAACCTACAACTGGTATGATGATCGTCTTGTAGTCGGATGTACAGAACGCGTGAGATGTCCAGAAGAGTCTTATACCGTGCTTCATATATTGTTGGACGAAGCTGGTCGAGGGTTTACGGGTGTCATCGGTGAAAGGCATCCAAGCATCAACTTGATCTTTCCCTGGTCGACTGAACATGGCGAAAATGAAACCAGCGTAATGAACTAGAACAACTGGAAGAGAGAAAAGGGCGTCACAGCACAGTTTGTCAATCCGGGAATACTCGCTTTATATAAACCAGTTATACGCCGAAAACAGGGTACGGATTTTGATTAAACACTGCGCGTCGCGATCACGGGTGACCGTTGGCAAAATAGATCGATCGGATAACGACCTCGACATGTAATTCGTGGCCCGACCACTTTCCGCCATCCGGGAACGTGGTCCGGAAACGTGCCTCTCATACGGTGGCGAAGAATGATAGCCCTTCGCATCGAGCAAGCTGTTTGAGGCATCAATTACTCGTTGTATCAGTAGAGAAGTCTAGATTTTCAAATGGAGACCTGAAGTCGGAAGACGTAGAATAAACACTCAACCCGAATTTATCTATCCGCCAGCACCATTGTCATCTTCGGACCTTGAATTGCCGAGCAGCGAAAAATATCGCAATTACTTGCACCTCCGCATGGTCGGAAAAACCCACAAAAGATAGGTTTGAATTATGGTTCCGACTACTTGAAGACGGTTTGAGAAGCGATCTACCTCATGCCGTCGGGTACTTGTTGAGCCAGATGTCATGAGTCCAACACAAGCTCCAACTTGGTGGATGTCACTTACGACAGAATCTGCCACACAGGAATGATGAAGACATATGGAGACTAGCGAGGCTGATGTTATGAATCTATGAGACGGATCGGCGGTGTTCTTTAATCCAAAAGATGAGACTGACACCAAACCACGACCGTGGATTTAACAATTTGTGCAGTGAAATTGAAGAGACAATATTGGTGGATTCTTTTCCCATATGGTACCAAATTAGATCCCGACGAGTGCAGATTTGCAGCAAGGGTTGGATAGGAAAACCACAGGAGTATGCTTTCGCGTAGTCGTTGATCTAACTCGCACTGCCAAGGCTGAGCCTTTCGGCGATCGCCGGCGTGAACGAAATGCAGATGTATCGTCTCAACAGAAAGTTGCAGAAAGACATAATATGGAGGCCATCCTCGTCCCTCGGAGACCCCGGATTGACAATTCCTGTCTAGGAAAAGGTTTCCTGAGACTGCTACTGAAAGACAGTGAGAGGCATTGCGAATGCAGTAAGTATGTTCTGCAGGCTCGGAAAACGGGCGTGAAATAGCGAATAAGGTGAGATCGCATCATGATCATAAAGAGAGAAAAGAGATAAACATATACCGTTTGACCGGTTCCCGCTCCCAAGACGACTCTATTGCAGCCTTATGCACCTTACTCCCACTATCCGAGCATATCCGCATCACAGCCCTTTGATAATATCTCTTAACGGATGTCAAGTGGGCTCGCAACTTTCGATATATGCACGACTGACAGGACAATACACCATTCTACGTCGTGATCTGGCACTAGCCAGATAGAAGTCAGAAAAGTGGAGGAACAGACGGAGAGCTGACACACCTCCCAGCGTATTAGTAGAGCATCATCGTCTACCGTGAATTGGCCGCACCAAAGATCTCCCTGGATAGCTAATTCATCCGATTCGCGCCTAATTGCAATCCGTCTCATTATCGCTGACCCGTCTCGATCCTCCTGCCCTGAAACTCATTTTTCAGTGTCCACACATATCTTGTGTCGGGCGACTTGGAGATGGGTATTGCCTATGTGAGGTCCGAATAAGGTGTATAAGTTAATTAGGAGCTGGGAGACTCGAGATATAAGATGCATGACACACCTCCGACTCGGCCAGCACCCGCTTCTTATCCTCTTTGGGGTCCTAAGAGTAGTTTTTGTCGTTCGAAGTAGAGCATGCGGCATAGGGTGGTTTCTCCCACACTGAAGGCAGCAGACACCGCGACTGAAGGCGTTATCGTTCCCAAGACGTTATGGAGGAGGGGGTATCATTGACGGGCTGTCCCGGAACATATTGAATGCCCATTGAAAACGCGCGCAACCCATAGACTTCCAGAGTGGAAAACTCCAGGTCCCAAGACTGGAAAGGACGTGGGCCGAATCGTCTAACCACACGGAGATCGAACGAGGAGCACTCAATGGCTGGATCCGTAGTATTAGCTCATTCGACTCTGTAGAAAGGGTATCTGCCGAAATGTCTAGAACAGGTTGCGTAGTAGATGGTAGACCACCCATGCTTGTAGTGATTTGTAGGGACATATGAATCGGTAGGATAGTTCGTCAAACACTCTCGAAACAAGCTCCGGAACCTAATCTCCTGGCACGATCAATATCGGCAGTAATGTAGTAGCAAGTTACAACCTGGTACTGAGCATGACAGCGACATAGCGAAGGGAGTATGATGTCGTTTCTAGAGAGGTCCAGGACACCGACGAAACAGAGCAGCAAGCAAAGTAACTTCGAGGAGAACGGATAGTGCCGATAAGAACAATGACACATCATACTTCTCGAGGCTGTCTCCAAGGAGCCGACGCAATACCAACTCCTCTGCTGGTGTACTCGTTCGGGCATCGCGTTGGTGCCCTCGAAGCCATTGCCTGCACAAAAGACCCAACAAGGCTGCCGGGAGGCTGAACATGAGACTGAAGAACCAAAAACAGTTGATGCGAATAGAAGAGGAGTCGGCTTTGAACGATGATTGTCCGTACTGGACCCCTGGTATGCGTTGAGCTGTGCCAATGTCTGGGTGAGGAGGGCAATTGTGGTGACTGCTGTACTTTCGGACAACCATGAATACGACTCGATAACAAACGCTGTGAAGATAGCAGAGAAGAGACCGGCCTATTTGCATATCAGAAACATCGACTTGACGGTAAAAGAGTGATACACGAAGACCAACACGGTATTGATGTCGTCTTTCCAGTTCTTCACCATCTCATCATCGTATTTTGCCACCTCTCTCTGCAACCTTTCCCATGGTGCCTGAACAGTCGATTTTTTCTGCTCTCCTGCTTCTGTGGCACGCTGCGGCGCGACTGCTTCGTAGGGGAGTTCCTGATGTCAACATACTTTAAGTGGGAATGGCGAGTAGGTGCAATCCGGTCACATACCCCGTTCCTTGGTGTCCCGTCAGGCTCCTGATCTTTTTCATACACAGGAAGCAAGTTAGCACCTATACGAGGTGCCCCGGTGCAACTCGATCGCATACTTTCTTCACCAACGCGTTTGACGTGGTCATCATATGCAGGTATTGAGCGCCACCAAAGTTTTCTTCTTGCGACGGAGCGGAAGCGGAAGATGAAGGTGGTATTAGTACCTATGGCGTTGGTTGAGCAATGCTTTCTGGAATAATGAGGACTGTATATACTTCAATAAAACTTTGAGTGACACCAAACTTGCATACGAGCGCGAAAACAATATTTGTTCCTTTAAGCTTGATGCAGAGAAGTTGCTGCCCTACAACCATCGCGTAAGCAAACAGAATCACCCCAGCAATCTTTTTCCAACACACCTGCCCAGAAGCCATAAGTATACTCGACGACGGACACAGTTCCCGGGTTCGTAGGGATACAAGAGCGCTCCAAGCTCCAGACTCGTACACAATTCCTTCGTGGGGAAGCGTGGAAACACTGCAATTGACATTCAGCGCCTGTCAGTCTGGTTTCCAGATATTGAGATAGTTCCAGGCATGCTGTTTGTCCACTGTGGGCTCACAGTGGGAGGTGGTTGAGGTGGGGATAGCAAGTAGAATTGCTGGTCAAAGGAGGACGAGAAATTCGTTCATTCCATTGCCAATCGGAAATATAGTCCCACGCCTTTTTCTGAAGACCTAGCACACACTGCATAAGGTGGGTAGGTAGCTTCTGCCGTTGCACCTCTTCAAGACGTTCAGTATGATTTTAAAGACATGCCAGGCATGATCATTATGACTGAAGTGACTCAAGTCCTATGGATGAAAAGCCCTGTAGCTTTGGTGACGGAGGCACAGACCATATCTCTGCGCCCCGGTAAGGGTTGCACGTGGACTATTACGCCTAAGTAGAGCGCCCAAAAAGATGGGTCGTGATTCAGCATAAACACCAGCCTATGGCGAGAGCCCTGAGGGTAGGTTCGGCACAAAGAGAGCCTCTGAGGGCAAGGAATCTGGGAGAATCAGGATTGATTTTGCCCTTTTGCTGGCCGGAACCTAGTTCGCGAAAATTGGTTCGGCACGAGGTAGGGTTGAGTGAAAAAGTCCCTCCGACTTTTTGACCTGGTAATTTACCATGGTCGCCCGGGGCCCCGCTTTTTGACCGGTAATTTACAGTTTTCCCTTCCGCTCGCTACTGCTCGCAGTCTCCCCTAGACTCGTGCCCATTCCCGTTCGGTCTCATCTACTCAGGGTCTGTTTACTATCGGGGTAATTATTTGAAAAAAGATCGGAACAACGGCAAGAGGGACGACGAGACCGAAGGGACTGGTACAAACCGGGGCCATTTTGGCAGGCCCCGTTAAACATGACTTCGGACTTAGTCAAAATTCGCTCGAGGCTGATGCGAGTACTCAGAAAATCTTGTATTACTCTACGATGACAATCCTAATGCCTCCCAAATTGCATTTCCTGACTCCTCAACATACTCGTCATCATACGAGTCCATATCGAGTGCGACATCCTCTGCTGAATTCCTCTCAAGCGTAATTTCAGGTCCCGACTTTCCAAAGACATCCTCCGGGCTCTCCGTAGCAGACTCTTCCACATCAAAATCGTCTTCGTTGGAGTCTGAGATGTCTGATCCAATATCAAGGATGAGTTCTGGAGTGGGAGGGTGAATACCCAGCTGTTGGAAAGGGGAAGGAGCAGGTCTGGGTGGTGTTATGGGTTCTTGGTGTGTGTCCACGGCAAATTCTTCCAATGCTGTAAGCTGACTGAGAACTGTAGGTCTGTGTCACTGCTCTTGGAGTAGACAGAAGCCATTGTTATATTCAGCCAATGGATCAGATGTAGAAGACGTCAACTGTTGAAGACCATCTGACATGGCATCTGCCGCAGGTGATTCCTCCAGGTTGAGCTTCCTTCCTTCTACCAGCTCGTAAACATGTTTTTCCTTCAAGCTCTTCATCAGAGTCTCAATGGGCTTTATAAGTATATAAGACTATAAAGGTGAAAGATTGGTCATCAGGAAAACTCATATGAATAGTATCAATACTATATCCTGCACATACAGGTTGTTTACCTATTTATTGTGCTACTTTTAACATAATTACACTTTCAAAATCACAGGAAAGGCATTCTATAATATAACAGAACATACTGATCCAAATTACCTATATGACAGCCTCTCCAGCATGCTCCAATATAGTCCAGTATGTATCTAGTAGTGTATATTACAGCATTACTATATCAAATAATGTCAGATAACATTATTTTTAGTACCATTATATAGCCCCAGCTAAGGCAAGTTGAAATATATATAGCTTACATAATGCTTTTAAAGTATTCTCACATGGTCACTAAAATGTGTCTCTTTTCTAAGAAAAAAGTTGTCGGTCTAGTTATCGGTTTTTTTTTTGCAAAACAATTTCTGACAGTTGTCGGTGTTTTTTGCCAAAAGGTACCTGCTATGGGTGGATTCCAAGCACCCCAATCAAATGCTTCATGTCCAGATTCTTGGCCAGCTTGTGCATTTGCAAGGGAACACCAACATGCAATTGATAGCTGGTCTCTGGCCAAGATTTGGACAACCTTATTCTATGTCAGTGATTCCTTCAACTTTAACTCCTCAACAAATGCCTTGTCCACCTCACCACTCCCTTTGATTGTTGATTCATCAATTGGCCAACTTGAGAGAGGATAAACTGGTGTGACATGTGGCTCAATCTTCTCTTCCAACTCTGGAAGAGTCTTTGTGAGGTCATCTTTAAATCGGGCAAATCCTTCACCACCATAGGTGATGATGATGCAAAGAATGGTATGGATGAGACACTTGTGGAAAAAGTCTTGTTCCTCGGCAGTGTGGAGAATATCAGTGAGTTCAAGTGGTGTCGCTTCGTTGAATGCCTTTTTGAATTCATCAAGATTTAGGTCCTTGATCTTTGCATTGTGAAGAGGCCATATTGTTGCACATATTCCATTTTCCTGTGTATCTGGGTGCAATATGTGAGTCTTCCAGTTGACCTAGACCATTATGATATCCAATTACCTTTATGACTTATGATCTGTTCAAACACCTTCATAAAATTGATGTTGTCATAAACACCTCCATACAGACCTGTGGCTGCAATACTTCTGGTCTCTTCCTGACATGAATGTGATAGCTGGTGGAGAGTACCACCACTGGCATCTTTGTGGCCAACCCAGGCCTAGAACAGACCCAACTGAGGCACCTTATGGTCATTTTTGGAGTCTATAGAGAGAGACTGAGGATTGGCTCGTGCACTGACACCTTCAAGAGGGGTAGTGGTAGTTGTATTTGGACTCAGTAGTAGAGGACCATGTACTACTGGAGGCTTTTGAATGAGATTGGAGTAACTCTCACGGATGCCTAAGTGATGCATGACTGTGAATGGTTGTCTTTGAGTGCTAGTGCCATACAGGTATAACACAACAACTTTGTGGTATAGTGAATTGTAAGTGCTGAATTCAGCAAGACATGAAAGAGCAGCAGTGGTGACTGTCTGATTGAGACAGTTAGTTAATATATAACCAGTTAAATCTGAGTACTTACTGTTCTCTTTTTTTGCAACTTGAGACACTGATAGCTTGTATTCATGATTCTGATGGCCTGAAGTTAACAGAGTGGAAAACACTCTCATAGTCACTAGTGCAAAAGCATCTAAGTCATCTTATATTTGTTCCAGGTTGTATTCCAGCAGCACTTTGCAAGATATGACTTGCAATTGCAGGCATCCATCCTTGGTTACCCTCTTGGCTTCTCTATGGACCAGGCGCTCCACATAGTCAACAGCCCAATCATGAATGATCTGTTGACCTCTTGCACTGTTGGAGGAGGATATCTACCAATTCAGCATTTCCTTCACCCTGTCAGCATTGGTGAAAAAGTCATCCCATTGTCAGATACAATTAGGTAGTATCTCAGTATGGTATTCTGGATTGAAGATGTAGCTGCAGAGCTTCAGCAATGGGATCAATCGACTTTCCATGCTCTGATATAAATGTTCCAAGCTCTTGATGTCCTTCTTTTGGGTGGCATCTCTGCCCTCTGCTTCTCCACAGCCAACATCTCTTGCCTTTTTAGTTGACCATGTCACCTGTTAATCTCCTTTTGTTGTTGCTTTGTACCTATGACTGGGGTATCCTGCCTTGGGCTACTAGAACCCTGGGGTATTGTGTTTGAGTGTCCTTGTAGAGTTATTGGTTCCACAGTTGAAGGGTTGTGAAGGCAAAGAAGCACTGCAAGGGATTCCTCTCGACTCAAACCATTGAATCAGTCAAGTCCACATCTAAGCAAGTGAGCTTTGACAGGACTGGAATATTGAGGGAGGTCTATGAGAGGAGAAGATTCTAGTGCATTTGACAAGGATATATGTCAGTCTCGAGTTGGTGTTTGGAAGGTTTCAGATAGATCAGAAAGTGGGGATGACAATTGGGGGGTCATGGCAAGAGAAAGGAGTAAAAAATGTTTTATTTCTTGATGTGTTACAGTTGCGGACAGCCAAAATCAACAAAGTTTTGGGGGTACCTTTTTCAGAGCCCAACAGTACACGCAATCAAAAGATCACATTAGGCATGTATTCTACACTAAATATGAAGTAAATCCCATGAGCCGTTTGTCTGGAAAGTCATGTATAAGGTCCATGGAAGGCCAAAATTTTGGCATCCATATGAAAAAAATCACAAAAAATCTGAGAATATTGCTATTTACTCCTTTCATCAAGCAGTGTTTGATCCCAGAATATTGAAGAATTATATTGAGCTGTTTGTTACATAATTGCATCTAAAATTTCCACTGTACTCGAACCTATGGCCAAAGGGAAGAACAAGGGTGGACGACCACTAAAGAAGAAGCACAATGGATGCAATGTTAGTGGTTTGTGCAATCAAAAGAAGAGATCTCTCTCTCCTGCTTTGAGTGATGATAGAGAATGTGTGAAGAAGAAGAGCAGAGGCAAAGATGAAGATGTTGACTCTGTCCTTGAAGACATCTCTGCAGAGCATGACCTGATGAGACTGGCTGAAAGATATGGTGACCTTGATGAAATGGATTGGTTTGGAGAATCTGGACCAGACTTGGTTGCTGAAGATGAACAGGCTAGAGAAGTTGATGAGGGAGAATATTGGGAAGACAAAGATTGGGAAGAAGAGCTTGCAGATGAAGAGTTGATGGGGCAGTTGGCAAAACTTGTGAAGTTGCTCAGAGATGATCCAAGAGATGAGGATTGGGTTCCAGTGCAGGTTCAAGCTGAGAACCGGTGTCGAAGAAAGCAATTGAAAGGAGGTAAGTACGTGTTGGCAACCTAGTTCCGTGGTTTCTCACTTCATGCAGGTTGGCCAAAAGAATACAAGAAGGGTCTGGATGTTGCATCAAAATCTGAACAAACTCAGTCATGATATCAAAAGGAAATTAAAAGACACAAACCTGGACCTTTACTTTGACTCCACACCATCCTCCTCACATGAAATATCTTTACTCCCACATCCCAATATCATCGACCTTGACAATCCTGATGAGCCTGTTATCAATGTTGACAAGCTTCCAGAGGCAACCAGTAATGCTGATGAAGATACTGAAAGTTTGACTGTGGGCCATGATCAAGATAGCAACCACTTGTCAGAGGAATCAGAAGCTGAGTGAGCAATTGACATTGAGATGCTGAGGGATGAAGATGATGGAGAGGAATGGGAATTTGAGGCAGAAACTGAGGAGGTTGTGTTGTCGGCGAGATTCAAGGCGAAGCAAAAACCAGATATCTGTGGTTGGGACATTCTGCAAGAACAGATTATAGCAGACTTAAAGAAGAAACAGAACACCTTACTCTTTTCCCAACTAAACCAGCTCTTTATCCTCCAGAACTTTGCCAACCTGTGCCTCAAAGGCGTGAAAGTCATGGCTGCAAGTAAAGAGATTGCCCACCAATGGCATTACAAGGACAGGTCTGAAGGAAGACATTTTGCATGCCGAGTTCGGGCCTTGGCTTGCTACTACCAGCTATATGAGCAACTACTGAGGGAGAGTTGTGGGGGTGCAAGGAAAAACCATGCACTTTTGTTGGATGAGATGTTGTGAACGAGCTGTCGTGATTGGTTAATGGAACAAAAGGTGGGAGATGTGACTCTGCACTGTTTCCAGCATGCCTTGAACACCGTTATTCTTCCAAAACATGGCACCGAGTTGAAACGACCACTATGTGAGCGCACTGCATGTCGATGGCTCTTGGCACTTGGCTGGAGGCTGACTCGCCTCAAGAAAGGAGTTTACATGGACGGTCATGAACGTCCAGATGTGAAGAAATATTTGGTTGAGAAGTTTCTTCCAGTCATGCTTGAATTTGAATGTTGAATGAGAAAATTCATCTCTGATCCGAATAACCCTGGCCAGCTGAAAGAAATTCTGCCAAGTCTTTCTCCAGGAGTGAAGGAGGTAATTGCAAATTTCCAAGATGAGTCATCGGCCCATGCCTTTGACACTGTCTCACACGCATGGTAAGAATACCCTTCATTTGTCCCACAAGATGTTCACTACAGTCTCTTGCAGGTTAGGTCCTGGTCAGCAGATTTTGATGAAGAAAAGTCGAGGGAGACTCATTCACGACTCTGATTTCATCAATGAGATTGATGGGCATCTCGTCATTTGGAATCCTGATGGAACAATTAAGTCAGAGGCTTGGAAAATCATCCATCCAGGTTCTAATGGAGATGCTTAGTGGGATCATGAACAGCTCCTGAAGCAGGTTGATAAAGCAATTGAAGTCTTTGAAGAGGCACATCCAGATTGTCAGGCACTGTTTGTTTTTGACCAGTCTTCCACTCATGCAGCTCTGGGACCAGACTCTCTGCGTGCTTTTGACATGAACAAGTCAAATGGTGGTGCCCAGCGAAAGCAGAAAGACACAATCATTCCAGACTCTAACCCTGACCCCCAATTTTGTGGCAAAGTGCAAAAGATGACAACAGAGAGTGGTGAAGCGAAAGGACTTCAACAGGTACTGGAAGAGCGCAGCTTCAATGTCAAGAAGATGCGTGCCAAATGCAAGCCGGTCTGTCCTTTTGAGAATGAGGATTGCTGCATGGCACGATTGCTCAGCAAGCAAGGTGACTTCATGAATCAGAAATCACTCTTGGAACTCAAAATTGAGCAGGCCGGACACTACTGTATTTTTTTTACCAAAGTTTCATTGTGAACTCAACCCAATAGAGATGGTGAGTGGTCACTTGGAGTACTGACTTTCTTATTGATAATGTGTTCTAAGTACTAGGGCTGGGTTAAATACCGTTATCGGGAGATCCCTAAGAAGAATTTTCAGGAGGCAAAGGACGCAATGCTTGAATGTCTTGATTCTTGTCCAACAGATGTCATCCAGAGGTTCATCAACCAATCATGGAGGTTTATGGATGCCTATCAGAAGGGACTGACTGGAAAGGCAGCGGCATGGGCTGTCAAGAAGCAGTGTGGTCATTGTACGGTGTCAGTGTCAGCCTACATGGCACTTGAGGCAGTTTTAAACCAATAGATACCCTGGTAGCAGTTGATAGATGGTTGTTGAAAATGCCCAAAAATTTGGCATCCATGAAAAACCCATGGGAAAAACTTCAGAGGTCATTTTTTCGATGTTTTTGGGCTCCCTAAGCTCAGATCTGATATTATTTTGGTCCAAAAAACTCTAATTCATTCACAATCAACTTTGTCGACTTTGGTTGTCCATGACTGTACACTCTTCAGCTGTAACTACATCCTCCCTCTCTTGTATCATGTCAATCCCAAAGAGACACTCCAAACAGGTTGATGCTAAACCACATCCAAAATCAAAGCATCCCAGTCCACAGAAGCTCCTGTCTCAGATGAAAAGAACATCTCTCTCATCAGAAGACATTAACAATCTCATAAACAAGATTCAGGAAACCTACTGGTGGACTAACACACCACAGCCACACCAAGTAAAAGAGATTCTAGCACAGTTGAATGGACGTGATGCAGTTATTGTTGCTGGAATGGGAGCTGGCAAAACAGCCATAGCAGCAGGCCCTCATGTTCACCCAAGAAGTAAAGGCAGAGTTACAATAATGGTCTCTCCTTTGATAGCACTACAGACAGAGCAAGTAAGTATATGCATAGACAGGAAGAGGGGCTTACTGGTAATAGATACAGACCTTCAAGGATGATTTTGGGTTGAAAGCCATAGCCATGAACAGCTCCCTTGGCAGCTGCACTATGCAGATTCTCAATGTTTGTATCTACATTATTTGACGCTCACATTGGCTGACCTGTATACTGTTTCAGTATGTCATTCATCAAGACTACCACATTCTTATCATCTCACTGGAGATATTACTTTCCCAACAACTTGTGAATACAGTCCTCTGAAATAACCTATTCACACAAAGGGTTCTATCAGTAGTGATAGATGAGGCACATGTTATATCAACCTGGAGCACTGATTTCCAAAAGAAGTATGGAAAGCTTGGTGTTCTTTGAGTCCTGCTACCAAAAGGCATACCTTTTGTAGTAATGTCAGCAATGATGTCAAGGTGGATCCAACGTGATGTACTAGCAAAACTGCAGTACCCAACTGATAAGACAAAGATTGAGTTCATCAACATGGGGAACGACCAGCCTAATGTGTCTCTTGTAGTGTGCACAATTTACAATCCAATGAACACCTATACAGACCTTCACTTTATCATTCCAGCCAATGTCACCTCAGGCACCCAAATCCCAAAAACCTTCATCTATGCTGACAATACATCTGTTGGAACTGAGATAGAAGATTACCTTGAAACAGTTCTACCTTCTATGCTGTGTAACCATGGGTTAGTTCGCCCATATAATGCAACTTTCAGCCAGAATCACCTTGGGATTCTTATGCATCTTTTTCAACTTGGTCATGTTCACATTCTGATCTGCACAGACACTGCTGGAATGGTGAGTGATGAATCAGTCATTATCATTTCTATCTGACTGCAGGTTTAGGGATGTAACATACCTGACATTGACATTGTTGTCCAATAGAAGCTGCCAGCTTCCTTGTCCAGCTTTATTCAGCATGCAGGCCATGCAGGCCATAGAATTGGCAAGAGCCTTGCTGTTCTGCTTGTAGAGAAGTCAGTGTACAGTTATGACATTGAAAAGAAGAAGGAAGAAAGAAGAGAAGCAAAAAGTACTGTCATGAAGGCAGAACAGAATCCGATTGAAGGCAGAGTGCAAACTCTGAGCCAAGCACTGTGGTGTACAATGAGGAGGATATGACCTGTTAATTTGTCTAAGATAAAACTAGTGGAAAACTACCCAAAAGATAACCCCCAAAAGTCTAACTCAGTTTGTTGTGCAAGTGTGGATCAGCATGATCAGAGTTGCCACACTTAGAATGCCAACAAAACCCTTAGCTAGGTTGATTCTCTCTTATTGAAGCAATCTACTTCAAGGTGTTCACCTCCAGAGGAGTATACATGGTTTTAAAAGATTTATATCACAAACACACACACAAAACACAAAGAACACAGTGCACAAAGCACAAACACAAGATGTTACAATTACCTCCATTTTCCATATGCTTCTCTTTTTCCCTTGGACTTACTACACCTTCCCAGCCCCCTTTTCCTTCTTAATACATGCTTCCCTTTCTATTGGACTCATTACACTTTCCTGGTTCCCCTTTCCCTCTCTAGTATATTAGTATATACCAATTGGACCGCTATTTATTAATAATCACTGACTTCTTTGCTATATACATATATAGTAGATATTGGCCTGCTGTACTTATTTAAGCGCTCAAGCAGAGATAGAGTCTCTAGCTTGACCTGGTCAATCAACCTCTTTTCTTGCTCAAAGCCATGACTGAACTCAGACATTTAGCAGAAGGTCTTACCAGCTGTTATTTGTCAGACTTAAACTTGAACCTTTGATACTTGATTACCGTTTCATCTGTGAGCGGTGTTGAGTTGTTGTCATTNAGGCCATGCAGGCCATAGAATTGGCAAGAGCCTTGCTGTTCTGCTTGTAGAGAAGTCAGTGTACAGTTATGACATTGAAAAGAAGAAGGAAGAAAGAAGAGAAGCAAAAAGTACTGTCATGAAGGCAGAACAGAATCCGATTGAAGGCAGAGTGCAAACTCTGAGCCAAGCACTGTGGTGTACAATGAGGAGGATATGACCTGTTAATTTGTCTAAGATAAAACTAGTGGAAAACTACCCAAAAGATAACCCCCAAAAGTCTAACTCAGTTTGTTGTGCAAGTGTGGATCAGCATGATCAGAGTTGCCACACTTAGAATGCCAACAAAACCCTTAGCTAGGTTGATTCTCTCTTATTGAAGCAATCTACTTCAAGGTGTTCACCTCCAGAGGAGTATACATGGTTTTAAAAGATTTATATCACAAACACACACACAAAACACAAAGAACACAGTGCACAAAGCACAAACACAAGATGTTACAATTACCTCCATTTTCCATATGCTTCTCTTTTTCCCTTGGACTTACTACACCTTCCCAGCCCCCTTTTCCTTCTTAATACATGCTTCCCTTTCTATTGGACTCATTACACTTTCCTGGTTCCCCTTTCCCTCTCTAGTATATTAGTATATACCAATTGGACCGCTATTTATTAATAATCACTGACTTCTTTGCTATATACATATATAGTAGATATTGGCCTGCTGTACTTATTTAAGCGCTCAAGCAGAGATAGAGTCTCTAGCTTGACCTGGTCAATCAACCTCTTTTCTTGCTCAAAGCCATGACTGAACTCAGACATTTAGCAGAAGGTCTTACCAGCTGTTATTTGTCAGACTTAAACTTGAACCTTTGATACTTGATTACCGTTTCATCTGTGAGCGGTGTTGAGTTGTTGTCATTGCTGTGCAAGTGGCGTAACACAAGAGCTACAGTCCTGTACAAAGACTCAATAGCTGATATAGTCTGACCCTATGGAGTTCAAGACTTCCTTAAGACAACTACAGTACACAGTGTACTGGAAAAGGCTCTAGACCAATTTCTACAAAGAGCTCAGCACAGGCACACCTCTTGCTAAGACTCTAAGTGTGTCACAACCTGATACACAACACAGGCCACACTCCAAGTGCCCAAGGCTCCTTCTTGGTGTAAAGTGTCTGTTAGAAAAGTGCTATAATGCACTCAAGATGTTACTCTTATCTCTTATGACACAAGTTCATTATCAGATGTCTATCTCTCTGGACCAATCTCCAGGGCCTGAAGTGAGGAAGCAAAACTGGAATGGCATACAAATTTATACACCAAACAAACTCATCGTGTATTCACAATCAGAGGGGGCAGAGTTACTTGAGTATGTACAAATATCTAGCTGTCCTTATATACGGTCTATGGAATATATTTACAGAAAAATATAAATAATGTCTAATAATTCAGGAAATGATAAACGAGTGACTGAGATACTAAAAGAGGGAATATTTGGATGTCACAGAGTCTGGCCACTAGAGTATCCAACCATATCTGCATGGGTATCTACATCTCCAGGTGTTCTGGACTCTATAATTTGTATTTTCTCCTTTCTAAGTCAGGTATCTATGAGCAGATGGCTGTATCCCATTTCTTTACAGCATTTCCCTTTCTAGTATCCACACCTCGGCAGAAGCCTAGATACCAAAGTTTCCAAGGTCAGAACACACTGTTACTGTTCCTATCTCCTTTGACAATGCACACTCAATCTTATTTAGAACCTTTTATGTGTTAGACATTCTTCATATGTCTCATCATATCTGTCTGTAGGTAGCAGATGTCCTTTGGAAGTGATTTCCTTCTTTCTGAGATGACTTTGTACCTAGTTAGTTCATTTTGTATTGTTTAGCCACCAGTAAACTCTTTATTAAGTGATCACCTGCTTTGACTTTGATCTGTATATTGACTTTGGAGGAGGATTGTTCTGTGATTGTTTCTGTTCTAAGTCGTCTTTCCATTTTGATGTCTCCTCTAAGTACCTCTGTACTGTTTGACTGCATGTTGCACTTTGCAGATGTCATTGAAAGGTAAAATAGAAATTAAAATCCCATTGATAGCACTTTGAGAGCTTGGTTAACTAGCCAATGCATTCATTGGGCCATAGTTAGGTTCTCTACAGGTTTCAGGAGTGATCCACTTTGGATCTGATACATAGATAAGTCAGAAAGTACAGCTTAGACACCTCTGTATAGCATATCATATAGTTCTTTGTACTTTCCAAGGTACTATAGCTTCTCTAAGGCAATGACTAGCAGACTGGGCTCACTCTAGTCCTTATTACCTGTTATCTTGTGTCATATTAAAGTGTTCCAATTCAAAAGTAATGTAAAACAAATAAAAGTGGGTCTTTTCCAGGTTCGACATATTACTGTCTAATGACAGGCTACATCCAAGTGCAACTGCTGCCTACATTGACTTCAAGGTGCCAGATGAAGGGCTTTATGCATTGCTCTAGACATGTGAGTGCCACCAAAAAGTTCTTACCTTGGTCTACGAGAACTCTACTTCCCCAAGTCAGTTTCTGCTTATGCTCGAAGACTATTACTTACCCAGGATTTTCAACAGATCCAACAGTCTCATGTTGTAACATTTGTGATCCCACACTTCTCAATAAAACCCGACCTGGCAAGCCCAAGAAACAAACACAAGTCAGAAACATGAAAACTAGGGAACTTGTGGCATCAGTCTGGGCAGCATTGTTTGACTGGAGATGAGAAATCCATGAACATGATTGGAGATACTCACTGTTTGCTCCCAGCACTTTTCTCAGCAATATTCTTGTTGAAATGCTTGCTTCAGCTGTTACAACTCCACAGACTTATTGGGCGTCTAATGTATTTTCATGGCCTTTCTCGTTTTCTTGCTTAGCCTATAGTTCTTTTACTTACAAATTCCTTCTCTCATGTTCGATTCTTAGTAAAGACTCACTTATGATTACTCATTATAGCTATATATAGTTCTGAGTATTAGTCATATAGTTAGAAGTCTTGTATTTAAATAGCTAACCAGTAGACAAGCTTCTTCAGCTTGACCTGGTTAAAGTTTATCAAAACCTTGTTCTTTGCATTTGACCCTTGTTCCTAAAGTCATCTGTCCAAGTCTATTGACTTCGGAACTCTTGAATCAAGCTCCAACTTGAACTTAGTGCTATTGTGAAGGACTTGCGTAACATTAGGTCAAGCTGATCTTGCCAACCTCTCAAGGTTCAGGCACCCAGAAACTACACCACATCTAGACATCGGCAAACTACGGCCAAGGACCCAGAGATAGCAGATCTTGAACAGCAGAGGAGAACATTCCTTCTTGTCACCCCAGAAACCAAGCTCACATTCGAACAGAGAATCCAACAATTGGAATTAATTGCCCAGGAAGAGGCAAGACAAGAACTAACACAATGGACAACCAGAACCCCCAGAACCAGGACCAGGACCAGGTGTTACGTTACTTGCGCAGCAACGACAACAACTCAACAACCACTATGACGTAGCGGCGCTAAGTTGGCAAAAAGGGCAAGTTTGAGTTGAGTTCCTCAACTAGCGTTGAAGTTCTCAGAGTTCGGTCGAGGTGAGCAAGATGTCCAAAAGGTTAACTAGGTCAAGCTGAGATAGCTTAGACCTGCAAACTATCTACTTATACAACGATTGTAGTCTACTAGTTGCATACAATCTGCTAGTGCGACATCGTTTGTTTAGTAAACAGAATGTCCCTTTGTCGTCATCATAAATAGGAACATGACATCAGAAGTGATGTCGAGGAAGTAAAAATAAATATAATGATACAATAGCCGATGTCAGAACTGACATCAGATCATAAATAGAAGAGAAAAGAAACTAATAGAATAATGAAGTCATACTGATATCAGTAATGACGTCTTAAATAAGAAGATAGGCATATGATTCGAAAAGGGGGCTGGGAAGGTGGATTTGTCCAGATGTCAATGAAAAGCATAGGTAAAAAGAGAAAATTAGCGCTCGGAGGCGCTAAAATGTCTGAACAAGGAAAGAGAGGAAAGAAAAAGTTAGTCCGTTCGTGTCTGACTGTAACACCAGGACCAGACAGACAACAGACTTTGCAACCGGCTTCAGACTGTTAGAAGCAGAAAGGAGAACATCAACCCAATCAAATTCCCATTCGTCGCAGGAGCATTCACCGGAACAGACGAACTCCCCAACTACAGAAACAGTAACTCAGACCCAATCCTCAGAAACCCCGAGATCACCATTATCCTCAAACAGGCAACTAGAAACTGAGAGACC
Organism: Moniliophthora roreri; assembly: GCA_001466705.2. Lineage (NCBI taxonomy): Eukaryota > Fungi > Basidiomycota > Agaricomycetes > Agaricales > Marasmiaceae > Moniliophthora > Moniliophthora roreri. The sequence goes on from LATX02000178.1 coordinate 311,219, forward strand.
AGAAACAGCCATCTCAACCACGTCCAGTTCTATACCTCCTCCATCAGACCCCATGACCATGCAGCAGACCGGAACATCCTTAGAGGATTTGATCTCCATGTTACGAATGCTACAAGCAAATGGAGAAAAGAAGAAAACAAAGTCGCCATTCCAAATAGTTATGATGTGTCACTGTCTAAGGCCAGCACTTTCCTTACTGAAGTGGATCTATACCTTATGGCTAACGACACCCTTTACCCAAACAACAAAGATAAAATCCTGTTCACACTGTCCTACATGAAAGAAGGACATGCCACCAAATGGATGGAAGCAAAGACCAATGAATATAAGAAAAGCCTTAAGGAGAAACTGGTGGAACCAGCTAATACCAAACCAGAGGATCAGATCCACCTGATGACATGGGAAGAATTCCTTGACGATTTCAAAAAGGCCTTCCAACTGGTGGATATAGGTACCAATGCCCAACTCAAACTGAAGAACCTGAAACAGAACAAGAAACATGTGGATGAATATATTACGGACTTCCGCCTTCTTGCTATTGACTCCGAATACAATGATCGGGCCCTTATTGATCACTTCATGGCAGGACTTCACCCTGCTCTCCTCAAGTCATGCCTCTCTATTCCTGACCAACCCAATATGATCAAAGAATGGTACGATAGAGCTAGGAAGGAGAAAGGACAAAGAAGACATCCAAACCCAAGACAAAGGTAAACCACCTTTCAGATGCAGAATCCATGGAATACTGGAAGAAGGGGCTGCGTTTTAGATGCAGCAAACCAGGACATATTAGCAGAGACTGTCCAGAAAAGCCGAACAGAGAACAAAAGAAAGAAAATACAAAGAAGTCTACTCCTAAAGATGTGTATCATCAAATTTGTGCTATTTACAGAGATTTCTCTGAAGAAGAACAAACACAGATTTTGGACTTTATGGAAGGAGAGGGTTTTTAGTGCGGCAGTTGAGCTCGACGTCTCCCCCACCTCTTCGTATTTCTAGCTTTACTGTAGCAGCTGCGATGAAACGAAATTCTATGCGTATTCTGCTAGCGCTCACTACTGGAAACAAAATCGTCGAAAAATTAGCACTCCTAGACTTGGGAGCAGAAGGAAATTTTAACAGCTCAAAAGCTATGTCTTCCTTTACTCAAATTGGAAAAAAGGATCAAAGTTCTTAACATAGACAGAACCCCAAATACCTCTGCATATGTCACTCATATGGCCTGAGTAACATTCCAAATTGGGGACCAAAAGATGACAGAGGACCTTATGGTCTCTGGGCTAGGAGGGGAACAAATCATCCTTGGAATGCCATGGTTAAGGAACTATAACCCGAAAATAGACTGGGCTACTGGGAAAATAGAAATTCCACTGAGAAGAAAAATCAAGATAAGTCGTTTTCGAGGGATTCTAGATCAGACAGACTCCGAAATTCTGATCAGAGCGAAAACCTCAGTTTCCCAAACCCTGGAACACGAAAACAATGAAGAGAAGAAGAAGACCATTGAAGAACTGGTGCCGAGTTACCTTTTGGAGTATAAACAGCAATTTGAAAAACATGCCTCAGAAAGGTTCCCAGAATCAAGACCTTATGATCATGCCATAGATCTGAAGCCTGGAACAGAACTCTTCAACTGCAAAATCTACCCTTTATCCCCAATAGAACAACAACTTCAGAATCAATTCTTACTTGAAAACCTCCAAAAGAAATACATCCAACCCTTGAAATCCCCAATGGCTTCTCCATTCTTCTTTGTTTCAAAAAAGGAAAAAGGAGCATTTAGACCCTGTCAAGATTATCACAAATTAAACAAGAAAACCATCAAAAACACCTACCTGTTACCGCTTGTCTCCAACCTTGTCAATAAACTCCAGAGAGCTAATTACTTTACAAAATTGGACTTATGAAATGGTTATAACAACATTCAGATCAAAGATGGAGATCAATGGAAAGTGGCATTCAAGACAAATAAAGGACTCTTTGAACCCATAGTGATGTTCTTCGGATTATCCAATTCTCCAGCTACATTCCAGTTGTTCATGAATGACATATTCACTGACTATCTCGAAGAAGGATGGGTGGTTATTTATATGGATGACATCCTGATCTTCTCACCAGACAAGGAAACCCACAAGAAGCGAACAATGAGAATTTTGGAACAACTTTGGCTACATGTCCTCTTCCTTAAACCTGAAAAATGCAAGTTTGATGTTACCGAAATCAAATTCTTGGAAATGGTCATGTGACCAGGATATATCAGTATGGACCCTATCAAACTAGCAGGCATCAAAGACTGGAAACCTCCCACAATGGTCAAAGAAGCCCAATCCTTCTTAGGATTTGGAAACTTCTATAGAAAGTTCATCAGAAGATTCTCCAAACTAGCCCAACCACTCAATGATTTGACGAAAAAGGATAGGAAGTTTGAATGGACAAAGGAATGCCAATTGGCGTTCGATGCCTTGAAAAGGAAGTTCCTGTCCGAACCAGTATTGATCATGCCAAACTCTGATAAACCCTTCTTGATAGAGCCCGATGTGTCCAAATGGGCTATAGGAGCTGTTCTCTGACAACAAGTGTTACGTTACTTGTGCAGCAACGTCAACTTCAACCAACTTCAACAAGAGTTCCCTCTGTTAAAGCAGTTCTCAAGTTCAAGTTTAAGTTCGTTCAGCGGTTGCTGAAGTTCAGAGGTCCTTCGGTCTTGGCGTTGACACAAGTGTATAATAAACCAGGTCAAGCTGGAGATGTAAGATCTCCGCTCGAGCGCTTAAATACGTTACAACCGAGCTAAAGCTACTATATACGTATAGCCGACGAGTTCGGTGAATGTCTAAAGTTTCCCGAGGCTATCGGGATATGAGTAATACTGTACAAAGGGATAAGTAAATGGGGAAGGGGAAGGTGGAAGAGTCCGGAAGCAGTGGGAAGCATGGGTACGAGAAGGAGAAAAGAAGAAAGTCTGTAACATTACCCCCTCAACAAGGGGTAAACTCCGCTTTAACCACAACCTACGATTCTCCGTCTCCATACAGTTCCGTATCGTAATCATACGATGTGTCCGGCATGTCATCAACGTCCGGCATCTCCTCTTCAGCTTCCAACCGCGGCGTTGCTGGTACTTCTGACGGCGGTTGCCATCCCATGGCCAGACGTTCCTCAACCGACAACAATCTCACCTTTTTCGGATCTGCCCCTACAAACAACAGCTGAGCGTCCCGGTCGTACTCTTCTGTCAGTGCCTCAACATTCTCCGCCGAGGTTGTCGTAAGGCTCGTCATTGTACCACCGTTCATCGTCATAACGGCGACCATCCGACAGAGAGTCTGAGCTCGAATCAGGCCGTCAGTGCGCAATACGGCGAGACCTTCGTTGGTCAGGGCAGTTGCTAGACGTATGTCCAGGTTGAGTCGTGAAGCATCGACGACACATGTACTGCGGGCAATCTTGGGCGAAATGGCGCTCCAATCCGCACACAGGGCAGAGACACGGTCGACGAGCTGCATCATCGGGGTCGGGGCCGGAGTCGGACTTCTCAAGCTGACCTTCGGTAGGTCGTCGACGTTTTCGGGGGTTTGATTCTCCGTTTCGTCGTCCCCGTCCTCACCCTCTGTTTCCTCGGGAGCGACCTCCCCTCCCACCGCGGGGATGTGTTCCACGCTCAGGTGGAACTGAGGCTTCAGGCGTCTGAAGACTTCGGGGGTCAACGGCCATTGAGGGTCCGGGTTGGGAATCGGTAAGGGAGTCGACTGACTCGACCTTAGGTTTGATGTCGGGATCGGGAGTGGGGTCAGGATAAACGAGGGTGTCGGGAAATTCGGAGGAGGCACTGGCAGCGGGGGAGACTCTAGGCTCTTCGGTTCTGGGCTCGGAGGTGAGTCGGGAGATGAGACTCCGAGCGTCGTTGATGTCGGGACGGGGGTAGCCGTTGCCGTCGGTTCTTCTTCCGAGTCGGTCGAGGAGGCTGAAGGAGAGGGGATCAGGGTATTCTGACATCGCTCGGGGATCTGCGGGAGGGGGCATGGACAAATGGGGGTGATAAGGAAATGTAGACGGTACTGTGACAGGACCTTCCAGTCCTAACTGGTAGTTACAGGCGTACATCACCTGGTTTGCAATCTCGAGACTGCAGCTTTCAACGATTCTTTCGAATAGCTTTCGTTGACCCCTGAGGAAAAACAAGCTTTTGACGCAGGGTTCCAGTCAGTTGTGTTGATTAGCGGCGTTCCGGATTTGATCGTCGTACTGCCCGGTATTGAAGAGATGAAGGAGTTGGTAGGGGTTGGGTCTGAGGCCGTTAGGGTAGGTGATGTTTTCGCCATATCGTCCTTCTCCCGACACAGTAGGAACAGGGCTTGGGACTCGGGCTGGCTGGCTGCCAGTAAGAGAAGAGGAAGAGGCGGCGGGGGATGCATTGGACATGTTTTACGAAGGTTGAGTTGGTATAGGGTCTTTGGGTTTCAATCTATGCTTCTTTATATAATCTTTAAGAAGGTCTAGACAGTTCTCCATTCCTTCCATGCGGATCCATTGGTTATGGGATGAATCATAACCCGTGTATGACACAAGGAACTCTCGGGGTCTTTTCTTTGGCCTATGTCCCACTACCGCTTCGACTTCGTATTCTTCGAACCCTTCTATAAGATCCGGAGGCGGCTCTGTGAAACTCGGTCCGTGGGCCTCGGTCTGTTTGTATGGCGACAATAGGGCTGCGTGGAACACGGGGTGGATTTTCCATTGATGAGGTAAGTCCAGTCTGTACGTCACAGGTCCGAGTACCTCGAGGATTGCGAATGGTCCTTCCCTTTTTGGGGCTAGTTTCCTTGAGGGGTATCCTGTTGCTAAATTCTTGGCTTCTAGCCAAACCTTCTGTCCTTTCTCAAATACGTCTAGCTTCTGTTTTTCCCTTCTTATCATATGTTGTCTTGCCAGTTCCAATAGGCTCGTGGTTTCCTCCCGTACTCTTTTTAGCTCCTGCAGTCTTTCTTCTATTGATGGAATCGTCGTCCTTTCAAACACCGTCGGAAGGGGTCGAGGATGGTACCCCATCATCATGAAGAATGGCGATTTCTTGAGGACTGAGTGCGTTCGGTTGTTGTGAGCGAACTCTGCTAATGAAAGATATTCCTTCCATCTAGTTTGCTCCTTTGCGCAGAACATCCTGAGATAAACTTCGACCTCTCTGTTTACTCGTTCCGTTTCTCCATCGGTTTGCGGATGGAACGCTGTGCTCATAGAATGCTTGATGGAAAGTTGTTTCCCCATTTCCTGAAACACTTCTGCGGTGAATCTGGGGTCTCGATCGGATATGATCCGGTCAGGTAGTCCGAATCTTTTGTAAAGATGTTGGATTAACATTTCCGCGACTTTCGTGGCGTCCGTTGTCTTGGCGCATGGAGTAAAAATTACCCCCTTCGTAGATGAGTGGTCCACCACGACCAAAATAGAATCCATGCCGTCACATTCGGGAAGGTCCGTGATGAGATCCATTGTGCAAACCTGGAAGGGAAACGAGTTTTGGGGTGCCTGTATCGGCTGAATCGGAGTCCGCGTCGGATGTGTATTAATCTTGGACTGTTGGCATGTGGCGCAGCCGTCAACAAAATTCTTGATAAACTTGACCATTCCTGGCCACCAAAAATCCCGTTGTACTTGTTCTGTGGTGTTCCATTGTCCTGGGTGTCCTACCCCCAGTGTTTCATGAATTGATTGGACTATGCGTCACCGGAGGTCTGTGTCATTTGGGACGTATACTCGGTTTTGAAAGAAAAGCAGGTCGTCTTCGATCTTCCAATCTGATAACGCTGATTTGATTGGCGGCACGCCTTGGTGTAATAACTGTTCCAAGGCCGATTTATGAAAATCGTCCGGGCCCAACCGTTCCACAATATCATCTTTCAATTCCAAATCGATTCCTCTAATGAAGAGCCGATCCGGTAGGACAACTACATCCTCGTTGTCGCTGTCTACCTCGTCTTGTTCGTTACTACGTCTTGATAGAGCATCTGCCTGTGAAATAGACTTTCCCGGCACATGGACTAATCCTAAATCGAATTCTGATAGGAAGAGACTCCATCTCGCTTGACGTCTATTCAGCTTTTGCGCCGTTCGGAAGTAAGTCAGATTCTTGTGATCTGAAAGAATTACGACTTTAAACTTCCCTCCCATAAGGTAGTGTCGCCATTCCATAAGTGCTCTATAAATCGCGAGAAGTTCTCGATCGTAGATTTCGTAATTTCGTTCGGCGGGTGAAAACGACTTCGATAGATATCCGCATGGATGCCATTCGCCGTCTACCCCTTTCTGTCTGAGAACTGCCCCTGTAGCCCATTTCGAAGCATCAGCTTCTATGACAAAGGGTTTGTCGACATCTGGCATGACCAGTATTGGTTCCGATAGAAATTTCGCTTTCAAAAGGTCGAAAGCTATTTGACATTGTGATGTCCATTCGAACTTTCGGTTCTTCTGCAGAAGATCGTTCAAGGGTCTTGTGACGTGTGCGTATTTCCCTATGAACTTCCTATAGAAATTCCCGAAGCCTAAGAACGCGCGAACTCCTTTTACGGTTTGGGGAGGTTCCCAATCAGCTATTCCTGCGAGCTTAATGGGGTCCATAGCGATGTATCCGGGCCTGATAACCATTCCTAAGAATACTACCTCCGTCACTTCGAATTCGCATTTCTCCGGTTTGAGGAACAGATCATGATCCTTGAGACGCTGCATCAACCGTTTCGTTCATTCTCTGTGGTCCTCCGGGTTTCTTGAGAAAAGGAGAATGTCGTCCATGTACACCACACACCATCCTTCATCGATAAAATCGGAGAGTACGTCGTTCATAAAGGCTTGGAATGTGGCAGGAGAGTTGCTCAAACCGAAGAACATCACGGTTGGTTCGAAGAGTCCTCTATTGGTTTTGAAGGCCGCTTTCCACTGATCGCCATCCTTTATCCTAACGTTATTATATCCGTTCCTTAGATCGAGTTTCGTAAAGATTGTTGCTCCTTTTAGCTTATCGAGAAGTTCCAAAATTAGAGGAAGGGGATAGGCGTTCTTCACTGTTCCTTTGTTAAGTTCCCTGTAATCCTGCGTTGGTCTAAGTGCTCCCTTCTCCTTTTTGGCCACGAAGAAAAAGGGAGAGGCCATTGGGGACTTGGATTTCCTGATGTATCCCTTCCTCAAGTTCTCTTCGAGGAACTTATCCTGCTCTTGTTGTTCTACCGGGCTTAACGGATATAATTTGCAGTTTCTGGGGACGAAATCGGGTTTAAGATCGATGGCGTGGTCATATGATCGAGAAGGCGGGAATCGCTCCGCTTTTCCTTTTTCGAATCGATCTTTGTACCCCAGCAAATAATCCGGAACAAGTTCCTCTATCTCCCTCTTTACCGTGTGGTGTTGATGGGCCATTTCTTGCGAAGCCGTAGTTTTTGCCCCTATGAGAACTTCGGGTTCCAAAGTATCTAGAACTCCCGTGAACCTTCTGACTTGGATTCGTCGGCGAGGCTGAAACTGAATTTCTCCGGTTTGCCAATCGATTACAGGATTATGATGCCTCAGCCATAGAAGTCCCAAGATGATTTCTTCATCGCCAATTCCAGAGATCATGAAGTGTTCTTTAAACCCTTTTCCTGCAATTTGGAATTCCAATTCTACGACGTGTGTGATCCACGCAGTTTTGTTGGCTGTTCCATCTACATTGAACACTCGGATCTTTTCCGGCAATCGTATCCATTTCTTTCCTAATGTCTTGGCTACGCCTGGGCTTATAAATCTTCCTCCTGCTCCTGAGTCCAATAGGGCTTTTGTTTCGATGTCCTTTGTTCCCACTTTGTACTTGAGCGGAATATGCATAGAATTTCGGTCCATTTTAGCTAGTACAAAGTGTGAAATAATGACCGGTGGCGGAGCCATCGTCCTCGTTCGCCATTTTAAAAACCCTCTTGCTCCATTAAGNCCTGATGTATCCCTTCCTCAAGTTCTCTTCGAGGAACTTATCCTGCTCTTGTTGTTCTACCGGGCTTAACGGATATAATTTGCAGTTTCTGGGGACGAAATCGGGTTTAAGATCGATGGCGTGGTCATATGATCGAGAAGGCGGGAATCGCTCCGCTTTTCCTTTTTCGAATCGATCTTTGTACCCCAGCAAATAATCCGGAACAAGTTCCTCTATCTCCCTCTTTACCGTGTGGTGTTGATGGGCCATTTCTTGCGAAGCCGTAGTTTTTGCCCCTATGAGAACTTCGGGTTCCAAAGTATCTAGAACTCCCGTGAACCTTCTGACTTGGATTCGTCGGCGAGGCTGAAACTGAATTTCTCCGGTTTGCCAATCGATTACAGGATTATGATGCCTCAGCCATAGAAGTCCCAAGATGATTTCTTCATCGCCAATTCCAGAGATCATGAAGTGTTCTTTAAACCCTTTTCCTGCAATTTGGAATTCCAATTCTACGACGTGTGTGATCCACGCAGTTTTGTTGGCTGTTCCATCTACATTGAACACTCGGATCTTTTCCGGCAATCGTATCCATTTCTTTCCTAATGTCTTGGCTACGCCTGGGCTTATAAATCTTCCTCCTGCTCCTGAGTCCAATAGGGCTTTTGTTTCGATGTCCTTTGTTCCCACTTTGTACTTGAGCGGAATATGCATAGAATTTCGGTCCATTTTAGCTAGTACAAAGTGTGAAATAATGACCGGTGGCGGAGCCATCGTCCTCGTTCGCCATTTTAAAAACCCTCTTGCTCCATTAAGTCAATCAGAAAATCCTTGTCTTCCTTTGGTTGGTTGTTTACTAGGGCTCGGATTTTAGCGAACCTTTCTTCTCTCGTCATTTTCCTCGGTTCTTCTCTTTTCTGTTCATCTTTCTTCGGCATGTCCGGACAGTCCTTAATCCGGTGTCCTGCTCTTCCGCATCTGAAACAAAGTCCTTTTGACATATACTCCTTCCGGTCAATCTCGCCGATCTGCTTGATGGCTACGTCTTCCTTCTTCCTGAAGCTTCTCTGCTTCTTTCCTCCGTGTTCTTCGTCCCAAGTCTTTCCATACTCCAACGCTTGCTTATAGCTTTCATCAAAGATGATAGCTGCATTTATCCAGTCCTTGATTGTGGTGGGGGCGCCTTCTGGTCTTGTCATGATTTTGAATACGAGGCTTTTCGGTAACCCCCTTTTAAATGCTACTATTTGTGCCACATCATTATATCCGGTCTGCTTTGCAAGGTAGGTAAATTGATAGGTGTATTCGTCGGCCCTTTCCTTCATTTTCAGGTCCTTGAGTTCCAACTGCGCTTTCAAGGCAGGATCAAGAGGTTCGAACGACGTCCTGAAGTCGTCCAAAAACTCCGACCACGTCACCTTCTCAGCTTCGGGGTCGAATGCTAGCAGAAGGTCGGCTTTGTCATTCTTCCAGAATTCTCCTGCTCCATCCGTCATGTATGAAAGAAGGAAGAGCTTCTTCGACCTATCATCTGGAAATGCTTTTGGGTTGAGCGCCACGTAAATCAGCACTTCTCTAAGAAATCTCTTTGCTTCTCCTCGCGATCCCGTAAAGGCTCTTGGGAGTGCGGCTTTTACTTCTTTTACCGCCGAGACTACTTGTACAGGCATCGCGGAGCCTATAACTGCTTCTTCGGCTGCGGGTTCTTCTCTCCTGGGTCTGCTTCCCGATGGTTTCTTATCTTCCGCCATTGTTTCTGTCTGTACTTTTGGCGATCGGGGGCTGTTCTTTAGGCCTTGTAGTAATCGTTGAAATGGATCTAATTCCTCCTGAGAGTCGGTAGATATATTCAATGTATCCGAGTCTGAGGGTTTCAGTGTATTCAGCAAGGGTTCTTCTTCTTGTTCGGTCGTTCTCGATCCAATCGGAGTGAATGATGGGGTCGAGGTTCTCTTTGTTTCTGGGACTTCGCCTTGTGTCTCTGTCAGTGGCTGACTCGTTAGCGATGGCGACTGCAAGGGGGTCAATAAGTCCCTGCGGGATGCCCGGGTTAATGGTGGGATCGCTCGTCCACCAGGATTCGATATGGATTGGGTTAGTTGCCCACGCCGGTGCGCTTCTGCTTCTGCGATGTCCTTCTCAAGTTGTTGTTCGCTCCGTCGTGACGTCTTGTCCTTGTTGACGCCTAGACCTGGATAGGTCGGCAATCGATCAGCTTGACCTTGTGTTACGTTACTTGCGCAGCAACGTCAACTTCAACCAACTCCAACAAAGAGTCTTCTTTGCAAAGTTGTTGTCAAGTTCAAGTTTAAGTTCGTTCAGCGGCTGCTGAAGTTCAGAGGTCCTTCAGTATTGGCGTTGACACAAGTATATGATAAACCAGGTCAAGCTAGAGACTTAATGTCTCTGCTTGAGCGCTTAAATACGTTACAACTGAGCTGAGCTAATTATATACGTATAGCCGATAAGTTCGGTAAATGTCTAAGGTTTCCCGAAGCTGTCGGGATATGAGTAATACTGTACAAAGGGATAAGTAAATGGGGACGAGGAAGGTGGAAGAGTCCGGAGGTAAAGGGAAGCATGGGTATGAGAAGGAAAAGGGGGCTAGGAAGGTGGAGGAGTCCGAGGGTAATGAGAAGCATAGGTAATACTACAGAGAGAAAGAGGAAAAAGGAGAAAAGTTCGTAACACATGCTGACCCGGGCCAGTCAAAGTCAAAGAAGAAGAAACCAGAGAAACCTCGCACATCACATGATGCTGACATGAATGTCGATGTTGATGGTTAACTGATGAAATCCATGCATATGGCCATATGGACTATTTCTTTTCGTCTTTTCCAACATACCTAGACATTATATATATATTCCAGTCTCTTGATTTGTCACTGTCTGCTCTGCATATACTCAATGGCATGCAAGACATGTGTATGTTCAAAATGCTGTTTATTCACTTTCGAATGCAACAGGGAAACCTACGTCGGGAAAGAAGTCAGCTATTCCACGTTGTCCGAACACAGAAAAGCCGATGAAATGAGAGACCTATAGGCTGGTACGGCTGTAGATCTGCAGAATGCGTTAAGAGAGAGGGAGAGCACAGTGGAGGAAATGGCGGTGGGACAGGTTGCACAAGGGGAGAGGATTAGCATCGGTATGTTTCAAGATACCATCTTGCAATTATTCACTATCGCTGACAATTCATAGATGTGGAACCACAAGTTTCATTCATTACTGACATGTGCTACCTTTTGGTTGTGTGGTTGAACCTTTGTGGGGGGGCCAGTCAATCAACTGCAAACACAGTCCTCGTTGCATTGAAGTTCATGCTTCATTTCATTTTCAAATTATTTGGTCTCTATCTCCTTGCAATTGGGTGCACTGTTGACATCGCCGAGCCAGACATCCCCTCCGATATTCGCACAGTTTGGAACAATATTGGCTTTCAGCCCATGATATCTCACACTGTCTGTTGCCCAGTATGCTACAAGAGATTCAACATTCNCGTTGACACAAGTATAAGATAAACCAGGTCAAGCTAGAGACTTAATGCCTCTGCTCGAGCGCTTAAATACGTTACAACCGAGCTAGAGCTACCTATATACGTATAGCCGATGAGTTCGGTGAATGTCTAAGGTTTCCCGAAGCTGTCGGGATATGAGTAATACTGTACAAAGGGATAAGTAAATGGGGATGGGGAAGGTGGAGGAGTCCGGAGGTAAAGGGAAGCATAGGTATGAGAAGGAGAAGGGGGCTAGGAAGGTGGAGAAGTCCGAGGGTAATGAGAAGCATAGGTAGTACTACAGAGAGAAAAGAAGAAAAGGAGAAAGTTCGTAACACATTCTCTTGATGTTTGGGCTGAAAATCAGACCCAATATGCACCAAGGCACACTGCCTTGATTCATATTCCACATTATGAAGACTTCCCTTGGCAGCAATTCAAAATTGCCATGGATCAATCTGGTAGAAATCCTGGATTTAGCACTAAGTGGCCTATTCTCAATGAACAAATTGATATCATCAAGAAAGGTACACCTATCAGGTTTCACTACCTGGAATTGGCTTTGAAAAGGAAAGAATCAAGGGAACATTACTTTGCTTGGCAACAATGCATCAGGACTGGCCAAATCAAAAAATGACAAGTGGCCAAGAAGTCCTTTGTCATATCAAGATCAGTAATACACACTCAACAAGCTGAAAAACAGAAGAGGATTGACAATAATTTGTCTAAGATAAGACTAGTGGAAATCTACCCAAAAGATGACCTCCAAAAGTCCAACTCAGGTTGTTGTGCAAGTGTGGATCAACATGATCAGAGTTGCCGCACTTAGAATGCCAATGAAACTCTTAGCTAGATTGATTCTCTCTTATTGAAGTAATCTACTTTCCAGAGGAGTATATATGGTTTTAAAAGAGTGTATATCACAAACACACACACAAAACACAAAGAACACAGTGCACAAAGCACAAACACAAGAGCTACAGTCCCATACAAAGACTTGATAGCTGATATAGTCTGACCCTACAGAGCTCAAGACTTCCTCAAGACAACTACAGCACACAGTGTACTGGAAAAGGTCCTAGACCAATTTCTACAAAGAGTTCAGTGCAGGCACACCCCTTGCTAAGACTCTAAGTGTGTCACAACCTGATACACAACACAGGCCACACTCCAAGTGCCCAAGGCTCCTTCTTGGTGTAAAGTGTCTCTTGGACAAGTGCTACAATGCACTTAAGATGTTACTCTTAGTCTCTTACAACACAAGTTCATTATCAGATTTCTATCTCTCTGGAGTCACTCAGGACCAATCTCCAGGGCCTGAGGTGAGGAAGCAAAACTGGAATGGCACACAAATTTATACACCAAACAAAGTCTTCATGTATTCACAATCGGAGGGGGCAGAGTTACTTGAGTATGTACAAATATCTAGCTGTCCTTATATATGGTCCAAAGAATATATTTACAGAAAAATATAAATAATGTCCAATAATTCAGGAATTGATAAAAGAGTGACTAGATACTAAAAAGAGGGAATATTCAGATGTCACGGAGTCTGGTCACTAGAGTATCCAACCATATCTGTGCAGGTATCTATGTTTCCAATTGTTCTGGGCTCTATAATTTGTATTTTCTCTTTTCTAAGTCGGATATCTACAAGTGGATGGCTGTATCCATTCTGTCTTTTTACAGCATTTCCCTTTCTAGTATCTGCACATCAGCAGAGGCCTAGATGCCAAAGTTTTCAAGGTCGGAACATGCTGTTACTGTTCCTATCTCCTTCGACAAGGCATGCTCAGTCTTATTTAGGACTTCTTGTGCATTAGATATTCTTTGTATGTCTTGTTGTATCTGTCTGTAGGTAGTGGATGTCCTTCAGAAGTGATTTCCATCTTTCCAAGATGACTTTGTACCTAGTTAGCTTATCGCATATTGTTTAGCCGCCAGTGAATTCTTTATTAAGAGATCGCCTGGCAGCAATTCAAAATTGCCATGGATCAATCTGGTAGAAATCCTGGATTTAGCACTAAGTGGCCTATTCTCAATGAACAAATTGATATCATCAAGAAAGGTACACCTATCAGGTTTCACTACCTGGAATTGGCTTTGAAAAGGAAAGAATCAAGGGAACATTACTTTGCTTGGCAACAATGCATCAGGACTGGCCAAATCAAAAAATGACAAGTGGCCAAGAAGTCCTTTGTCATATCAAGATCAGTAATACACACTCAACAAGCTGAAAAACAGAAGAGGATTGACAATAATTTGTCTAAGATAAGACTAGTGGAAATCTACCCAAAAGATGACCTCCAAAAGTCCAACTCAGGTTGTTGTGCAAGTGTGGATCAACATGATCAGAGTTGCCGCACTTAGAATGCCAATGAAACTCTTAGCTAGATTGATTCTCTCTTATTGAAGTAATCTACTTTCCAGAGGAGTATATATGGTTTTAAAAGAGTGTATATCACAAACACACACACAAAACACAAAGAACACAGTGCACAAAGCACAAACACAAGAGCTACAGTCCCATACAAAGACTTGATAGCTGATATAGTCTGACCCTACAGAGCTCAAGACTTCCTCAAGACAACTACAGCACACAGTGTACTGGAAAAGGTCCTAGACCAATTTCTACAAAGAGTTCAGTGCAGGCACACCCCTTGCTAAGACTCTAAGTGTGTCACAACCTGATACACAACACAGGCCACACTCCAAGTGCCCAAGGCTCCTTCTTGGTGTAAAGTGTCTCTTGGACAAGTGCTACAATGCACTTAAGATGTTACTCTTAGTCTCTTACAACACAAGTTCATTATCAGATTTCTATCTCTCTGGAGTCACTCAGGACCAATCTCCAGGGCCTGAGGTGAGGAAGCAAAACTGGAATGGCACACAAATTTATACACCAAACAAAGTCTTCATGTATTCACAATCGGAGGGGGCAGAGTTACTTGAGTATGTACAAATATCTAGCTGTCCTTATATATGGTCCAAAGAATATATTTACAGAAAAATATAAATAATGTCCAATAATTCAGGAATTGATAAAAGAGTGACTAGATACTAAAAAGAGGGAATATTCAGATGTCACGGAGTCTGGTCACTAGAGTATCCAACCATATCTGTGCAGGTATCTATGTTTCCAATTGTTCTGGGCTCTATAATTTGTATTTTCTCTTTTCTAAGTCGGATATCTACAAGTGGATGGCTGTATCCATTCTGTCTTTTTACAGCATTTCCCTTTCTAGTATCTGCACATCAGCAGAGGCCTAGATGCCAAAGTTTTCAAGGTCGGAACATGCTGTTACTGTTCCTATCTCCTTCGACAAGGCATGCTCAGTCTTATTTAGGACTTCTTGTGCATTAGATATTCTTTGTATGTCTTGTTGTATCTGTCTGTAGGTAGTGGATGTCCTTCAGAAGTGATTTCCATCTTTCCAAGATGACTTTGTACCTAGTTAGCTTATCGCATATTGTTTAGCCGCCAGTGAATTCTTTATTAAGAGATCGCCTGCTTTGACTCTGATCTGTATATTGACTTCAGAGGAGGATTGTTCTATGATCATTCCTGTTCTATGTTGTCTTTCTGTTTTGATGTCTCCTCTAAGTACCTCTGTACTGTTTGACTGCAGATTGCACTTTGCAGATGTCATAGAAAGGTAAAGTAGAAATTAAAATCCCATTGATAGCACTTTGAGAGCTTGGTTAACTAGCCAATGTGTTCATTGGGCTATAGTTAGGTTCCCTACAGGTTTTAGGAGTAATCTGTTTTAGATCTGATACATAGATAAGTCAGAAAGTACAGCTTTGACACCTCTGTATAGCATATCATATAGCTCTTTGTACTTTCCAAGGTACTATAGCTTCTCTAAGGCAATGACTAGCAGACTGGGCTCCCTCTAGTCCTTATTACCCATTATCTTGTGTCATATTAAAGTGTTCCAATTCAAAAGTAGTGTAAAATGAATAAAAGTGGGTCTTTTCTAGGTTCAACATATTAACGAACAAATGGAGAATGATGACAATTATTATGCCAGCCCCTCTGCAAATCCACCTTTGCCTAAAAAGGGAAAAATAGATGTGAGCAGCACCTCAAGAGCTTTCTGCTCCTGGCATAATATGAATCATTCTGAAACTAAATGTTCTGATATTGATTGAGAGACAGTAAGTAAGGACAAAGAGAAAGCTAAAGAATTCTTTAGTACAACCACCAAACGATCAATGATCAGACTGGACTCTACCTTCCTTCAGGAATCTAGAGACATGGTTGATCAATCTCTGATTGATACTACTATTAGACAACAGTCTAATGAATTTTTGGGCAACCTGGGTCCTTTGGGATCTACTTTGAATTCTTCAGAATTCACTTCTTCTAATCTGGAAAACACAGGTGGACTGTCTGTTACAGAGCCATCTTGGCCTAACAAGACTACTCTCTGGACTGATCTTAAAGCCTGTGGATGGCATGGGATGCATTGCCCTGAGTCGGCATGCTCCTTCACTGGTATTGAAATATAGGATCAAAAACCTAGCTGGTCTGATCCATCAAGGCTGGAAAATCCTTCTCCGCCTTTGCCTATACCACTTCATGTACTGCTAATATGTCGAACCTAGAAAAGACCCACTTTTATTCATTTTACACTATTTCTGAATCAGAACACTTTAATATGACACAAGATAACAGATAATAAGGACTAGAGTGAGCCCAGTCTGCTAGTCATTGCCTTAGAGAAGCAGTGGTACCTTAGAAAGTACGAAGAGCTATATGATACGCTATACAGAGGTGTCTAAGCTGTACTTTCTAACCTATCTAAGTATCAGATCCAAAGCGGATCACTCCTGAAACCTGTAGGGAATCTAACTATGGCCCAATGAACGCATTGGCCAGTTAACCAAGCTCTCAAAAGTGCTATCAATGGGATTTTAACTTCTACTTTACTTTTCTATGACATCTGCAAAGTGCAAGCTGCAGTCAAACAGTACAGAGGTACTTAGAGGAGACATCAAAACAGAAAGACAACTTAGAACAGGAATGATCATAGAACAATCCTCCTCCGAAGTCAATATAGGGATCAGAGTCAAAGCAGGCGATCTCTTAATAAAGAATTCACCGGTGGCTAAACAATATGCGATAAGCTAACTAGGTACAAAGCCTGCTCGGAAAGACAGAAATCACTTCCGAAGGACATCCACTACCTACAGACAGATACAATGAGACATATGAAGAATATCTAATGCGCAAGAAATCCTAAATAAGACCAAGCATGCATTGTCAAAGGAGATCAGAACAATAACAGCGTGTTCCGACCTTGGAAAATTTGGCATCTAGGCCACTGCTAATGTGCAGATACTAGAAAAGGGAAATGCTGTCAAAAGATGGGACGGATACAGCCATCCGCTCATAGATACCTGACTTAGGAAAGAGAAAATACAAATTATAGAGTCTAGAACACCTGGAGGTGTAGATACCTGCACGGATATGGTCGGATACCCTAGTGGCCAGACTCCGTGACATCCAAATAATCCCTCTTTTAGTATCTCAGTCACTCATTTGTCATTTCCTGCATTACCAGACAATATTTATAATTTTCTGTAGATATATTCCTTGGACTGTATATAAGGACAGCTAGATATTTGTACATACTCAAGTAACTCTGCCCCCTCTGATTGTGAATACATGATGAGTTTGTTTGGTGTATAAATTTGTGTGCCATTCCAGTTTTGCTTCCTCACTACAGGCCCTGGAGATTGGTCCTGAGTGACTCCAGAGAGATAGAAATCTGATAACGAACTTGTGTCGTAAGAGATAAGAGTAACATCTTGAGTGTGTTATAGCACTTTTCTAAGAGAAACTTTACACCAAGAAGGAGCCTTGGGCACTTGGAGTGTGGCCTGTGTGTGTATCAGGTTGTGACACACTTAGAGTCTTAGCAAGGGGTGTGCCTGCACTGAACTCTTTGTAGAAATTGGTCTAGGACCTTTTCCAGTACACTGTGTGCTGTAGTTGTCTTGAGGAAGTCTTGAGCTCCATAGAGTCAGACTATATCAGCTATCAAGTCTTTGTATGGGACTGTAGCTCTTGTGTTTGTGCTTTGTGCACTGTGTTCTTTGTGTTTTGTGTGTGTGTTTGTGATATACACTCTTTTAAAACCATATATACTCCTCTGGAAAGTAGATTACTTCAATAAGAGAGAATCAATCTAGCTAAGAGTTTCATTGGCATTCTAAGTGCGGTAACTCTGATCACGTCGATCCACACTTGCACAACAAACTGAGTTAGACTTTTGGAGGTTATCTTTTTGGGTAGTTTTCCACTAGTCTTATCTTAGACAAATTACCACCACCACAAGGATCATCCTTAATTAAAGGTGCTGTTGTTTACAAACACAACCCAGAATTTGTTTTCATTCCAACTTTTAAGAATGAGGACATAGAAATCAAACTGGAACTGTCAGATCGAACTCTATCTGTTACAAAGAAGAAAGATCCAGAGGATGCTGATCCCAATACATTCTTCCATGTTGGGAATGAAAATAGGAATTGAATCAGCTCCTACTACAACCCATTTGTTCCACCTATGCCACCTCCAGAAATTGAATGATGGGAAGAAGAACATAAGTGTGATTATGAGTGTAACCAAGCAGATTATTATGATTGGTATGGTCCAGGCCCTATTACCTCTATAAGTACTAATCAAGCTAAATAGAACAACATTAAAACCAATATCTTTCTCAAGAACATTGAAGATTGTGTTGTGAATGTCTGTGCAACCAATACATTCTGTACCTTAGTTGATTGTACTAGTAATAGTGTGAAATCGAACTCTGCCTTTTGGGTTCTTGATTCTGCTGCAACCAACCACATAAGTCCTCACATTGGAGATTTTTCTGAGCTACATGAGATAAACCCTATTGCCATACAGGGTGTGAACAGTGGTGATACAATCACTAAAGCTGGCACCGTTATCATATCTCATCAGAACTCCAATAATGTTATACATTAAGTCAAACTTTCTCCAGTGTACTATCACCCGAAATCCACATTCTGACTCCTAGCTGGGAACAAATTCACAATGAGAGGTTGTGATATTCTCTACTCTCACCTGGAAACCTCGATTCGATGGAAATCAGGCAAACTACTTATGTCTCTATTCTCTGGACATGATAAGTACAAGTTTACCTACCTGGAAACACAGATTGAGCATCTCGATGTTCTCCAGACCCTTGCTGCTGCTACGAGGAAAGCAGTAGACACTGTTGTTGCACACAATTGCTTTGGTCACATCCCTGAGCCAATTTTGTGCAAATGCGCTACAGTGTGTAAAGGTTTTTCCATAGGAGGATTGTTGATGTTCGAGCACTCTTGCACTGGATGCGCTTATGGGAGTGTAAAGCAACAGTTGTATCTGAGCTCAACAAAACAAGCAATGGAGATCCTAGACCTAATCCATATGGATTTGGTGGAGTTCCCCATAGTATTATACCCCAATCAATTCAAATACGCACTCACCATTCTTGATGACTACTCTAGTCATGGCTGGTCAGCTTTACAAAGATCAAAAACACAACTAGAAACTCTAGCTTCCTTTAAAGCATTTCAACAGCAGGTTGAAAAGCAGACTGGAAAGCAAATAAAGACTATGCATATCGATCATAGGGGAGAATTCTTTGGAACCATATTCCAGGGTTATCTCAAAGATTCTGGGATATGAATTCAGTATTCCACTCCGCATGAACATCAACAGGCCGGCAGGATTGAGCACTTTAATGGAATTATCTGCAAGAAATCCAAGAAATTCCATTTCAAAGCATGTCTTCCTGCTGCCTGGTGGACTTATATGTTCCAAATTGCTGTTCATGTCTATAACAGAACTCCAAACAAATGCTTGGCTTGGAAAACACCTATTGAAGCTTTTGAAAATAAGAAGCCAGATGTTTCTTACTTCTGAACTCCTGGCTGCAGTGCTTACGTCTATCTTGATAAAGAACTCCATGCACATAAATTAGCGCTCAAAACAGAGAAAATGATCTTTGTCAGATATGCACCAGGTTCAAAGGCTTGGCTCTTTATTTGAAACACAGGATGGACCTTTATTTCATCTACAGCGATTTTTGATGAAAGTGATTTCCCAAAGTGCAAAACAACATCTATTGAATTGGCACTTATTAAACATGCCAATAACATTCCTTTACCATCTTTCTTATCACATGACACTGACCACTTTATTTTTGATTGGGATGCCAATCACAAACCCAATCCAGAGGTTATCACTGATGCTGATCATTCTGCAGCACCTGATCCTAGTCATGAGGATCTTGATGATCATAAACTAGCCAATAATGTACTAATTCCAGCACCCATGCCACATTAGCAGCTAGAACTCAGGCATTCAAAGTGACCCACTCATGTCCTGAACTGCCTTGGCAATGCTTTTGGTATCTGAAATCCAGTGGAAATACAGCGACATACTCACTCTTATGGCAATGCCACGGACGCTGCTTCTGAATCTGCATTGATTTCTGCTCAACAGAGCTCTCTTACTGTTCCAGCCCTGGATGATACATCCTATTTTCTTACTTATGTCAAGCAGAAAGAGGGAGTTTGGCAACAACTAGATTCAATTCTCACTTGTGCTGCCAACTTTGATAATGTCCAAGAATGGACTTATAAAGATATTCTCACTTGTTCTCTGGAAGAACAAGTAGAATGGCTTAAAGCATGCAAAGAAGAACTTTCTTCACTAAGACAACAGTCTGTCTTTGAAGAAGTCACTTTACCTCACAGTCAGAAAACCATCAAATCCTGATGGGTCTTTGATGTCAAGTCTAATGGCTGAAAGAAAGCTAGACTTGTTGCAAAAGGATTTTCACAAATAGAAGGAATTGATTACAAAGAAGTCTTTTCTCCTGTAGTTCAGTACAATACTGTACGACTACTACTTGCCTTAGCAGCTATTGAAGATTGGAATATAGAAGCACTGGATGTGAAAACAGCTTTTCTATATGGTGAATTGGAGAATGAAATTTACATGGAACAGCCTGGAGGCTTCATGAAGGACAAAACAAAAGTTTGGTGACTACACTATGCCTTATATGGCTTGAAACAGGCATCATGCTCCTGGTGGAAAGCATGTAAGCAATCTATGAAGAATCTTGGTTTCACACAATGTTCTTCAGATTATGGTGTTTACATATACAAAGATGGCAAAGATATAATCATAGTCATCATATACATTGATGATGCACCATTCATGGGCTCTAATCACATCCTACTACAGAAGAAGAAGAGTGACTTTATGAAAATATGGGAATGCAGAGATCTAGGCAAACCAACAGAATTCCTTCATATGAGAATCACAAGAGATCGAAAGCAAAGAACTATCTCCATTGATCAATGTGACTATCTGGAGAAAATTCTCCAACTATTCAGAATGATTAACACCAAGATAGCCAGAACACCACTCCCTACAGGCTACAAACCTGAGGATAACACAGCCACCCTTGATCCAGAGATCAAAGCCAAGTTTCAATCAGTGATCAGATCACTACTATATCTGTGCTTAGGCACATGCCCAGACATTAGCTTTGCAGTAATCAAAATGTCACAGTTTGCTTCTAATCCATCTAAAGATCATTTGGATAGAGCACTGTACATTATGAAATACTTGCTTGGAACTTGCTGATACTCTATTGTTTATAGAGGAAACACAAACAAAGGGTTCATTGCATATTCAGATGCAGAATGGGCTTCAGATCCGACCAGGAAATGAAAATCACAAGCAGGTTACATTGTGCAATTTGCAGAAGGACCTGTTAGTTGGGTTTCCATGAAACAGAAAACTCTAGCCTTATCCTCAATGGAAGCAGAGTACATGGCAGCTTCAGACTGTGCTTGTGAAATTTGGTGTATCAAAAACCTATTTTCAGAATTTGACTATAATCTAGATCAATTCCCACTACTCCTTAATAATCAAGGATCCATATTCCTCACAGATAATGATGTGATGATGCAATGATCAAAACACATTGACATGCATTTTCATCATATTCAGAAATGTACAGAACACCGAGGGATCAATGTCAGATTTGTTCCTACAAAGAATCAAATAGCTGACATATTCACCAAAAACCTAGCCTGTCCCACTTTCGAATACCTACGAGCAAAATTAGAAATTACCTTCAAAGCCTAAGAAGTATCTCTTGATACACAGTCACAAATATGGGGGCATGTTGAAGCGGAGTGAAGTCATCACATGACTATTACATGACTGTAAGGGAATATCCATGACTGTGGATCTCAAGATCTACAGAACAGTCTGACTTGTTCAGATTCATCCTCAAAGACAATAGAAAGCTATTCTTAGGACAATAAGAATACTATCTTTAGATCCTATTGTCTAGCAGTAATTAAACCCACAGTACACAGCAATGCTAGAGTCAGTACAACTCAGATTGACTCAAATGGAAGCTGCACATCTCCTCCTATTGTCAGAGTCATTCTAGAGAACAATAGACTATTATTAGATAGTTATTGTGATTACTATTCTTCACACTCATTGGTAGAACTACGTGTTTACTGGACAAACACTAGAATAGTATAAAAGCAGACTTGTATGAGGCAAGAGACCTCAGACTCTCAAGTTCCTCTCCTTTCTGTACTAGCTACAGTACCTCAAGTAATCTACTCAACTCTACACCTCAAGTGTCACACAAGTCTTATAGAGTGTTAACTCCATATTAAAATGTGAGTCGAAGACACATACCACTGTGCTGCTATGCTGCTGGTGGTGCTCAGGGTCTAGTACCCTTTGCCATCACCCTACATATCTTCAACAAACCTAACATCAAAGAGGATCAGCTTCTGAAAGCATGAGTGTAATAAGGGAACTCACCATTGTTACCAGGCTTGCAGATGAAACACGAGACTAAGGATGGATACCAACACCACTGAAGCATAAGATGTCAACATCTGGGATAGAAAAGTAACTCAGAGGAGATTACCAGGACCAAGTGTTGTGGAGCAGAGTCTGTTGAATGAATTCTAGATGTACCTTTGGGAGATAAGTGAGTCTCACATGGGAGTCAGAGATTAGTCACAGACAGAGTTGAGAGAGAAGTTAAGCATGCTGTGGGGTAGATCAAGAGAGGCTAGAGTATTGCAGGATTTTGTGTGCTAGCTTGATATCACCCAGGAAGATGAAGGTCACTGGGGGGAGAGTCATAAGGGGAAGAAGTATCAAGAGGAGAACAAACTCATACCATATAACAGACCCATACAATACAAATATCTTGACCCCATCTCTTACTACTCCCCATCCCCATGTCAGGTTCTCCATCCTTGCTGCCTTGTCACTTTCGTTGTACCAAGTAGGATGAGAGTTGCCATGCTGAGTCATTTAGTCCATCTGCCTGTTTTTGTAATTTAGACTTCACATGCTGCAGACATCCCCTNGAACACCTAATGATCATGGCAGAAAATGACTGAAATAGGTGATCATGGGCAAAATACATTATTACCCATTTTGGCCTTGATAATGGCAGAAAACAGACTCCACCTAGTGATCATAGGAGATCATGGGCAGAATAGGTGATCATTCATTTTGCCCATGATTACCCATTTCTGCCATTATCATCCATTTTGCCCATGATTGCCCATTTTCATAAGAGTTGGCCAGACAGAGAAAATGTATACTGCCACCTGGCAGAATCAAACCAGTAACACCAGCATTGCTTTGTAAGCCAACGCAGGAGCTCGGGCCGCAACATAACCACTGTGCCAAAGTGCTATATAACATTTTAGTGTACACAGTACAATATATCCCCTCACCTCCACAGCTAATTCAGGGAAAACCTGCATCCCCCCAGCCTTGGCTAGTGTTTTTATCAGTCAGAACATTAACCAATAAGTCCTCTCTACTATATAGACCCCTCTCTCTGTGTTTTAGAAGGCAGAAAAAGATTGGGTTTTATGATCATCCATTTTCTTCCATTTTCGCCCATGATCAGTGACTGAAATCATTTCTGCCCATTTTCTCCCATTTTCTTCCATGATCATTGACCAAAATCATTTTCTCTCATTTTCTGCTATGCTCATCCATGATCATCGACCAAAATCATTTTTGTCTATTATTGTACATGATATAGACCAAAATAGATTATCATCCATGCTCATTAACTGCACAATTTGCTGATGTGGTGCTCACTCCTGAACAATTTGTTTCTTATTTACATTCTTTCTGCTTTTGTTCTGATACTNGCTAATTTATATAAGATAAGACTAGTGGAAAACGTACTACAGTGATAACCTCCAAAAGTCTACCTCAAGTTGGTTGTGCAAGTGTGGATTGATGTGATCAGAGTTGCTGCACTTAGAATGCCAACAAAACTCATAGCTAGGTTGATTCTCTCTTATTGAAGTGTTCTACTTCAAAGTGTTCACCTTCAGAGGAGTATATATGGTTTTAAAAATGTTTTATATCACAAACACACACACAAAACACAAAGAACACAGTGCACAAAGCACAAACACAAGAGCTACAGTCCCATACAAAGACTCAATAGCCGATATAGTCTGACCCTACGGAGTTCAAGACTTCTTCAAGATAACTACAGCACACAGTGTACTGGAAAAAGGTCCTAGACCAATTTCTACAAAGAGTTCAGTGCAGGCACACCCCTTGCTAAGACTCTAAGTGTGTCACAACCTGATACACACACAGGCCACACTCCAAGTGCCCAAGGCTCCTTCTTGGTGTAAAGTTTCTCTTAGAAAAGTGCTATAACACACTCAAGATATTACTCTTATCTCTTACAACACAAGTTCGTTATCAGATTTCTATCTCTCTGGAGTCACTCAGGACCAATCTCCAGGGCCTGTAGTGAGGAAGCAAAACTAGAATGGCACACAAATTTATATACCAAACAAACTCATCATGTATTCACAATCAGAGGGGGCAGAGTTACTTGAGTATGTACAAATATCTAGCTGTCCTTATATACAGTCTAAGGAATATATCTACAGAAAATTATAAATAATGTCCGATAATTCAGGAAATGACAAATGAGTGACTGAGATACTAAAAGAGGGATTATTTGGATGTCATGGAGTCTGGCCACTAGAGTATCTGACCATATCCACATGGGTATCTATGTTTCCAGGTGTTCTAGATTCTATAATTTGTATTTTCTCTTTTCTAAGTCAGGTATCCATGAGTGGATGGCTGTATCTGTCCTGTCTTTTGACAGCATTTCCCTTTTCTAGTATCCGCACATCGGCAGAGGCCTAGATGCCAAAGTTTCCAAGGTCGGAACATGCTGTTATTGTTCCAATCTCCTTTGACAATGCACACTTGGTCTTATTTAGGATTTCTTGTGCGTTAGATATTCTTCATATGTCTCATTGTATCTGTCTGTAGGTAGTGGATGTCCTTCAGAAGTGATTTCTGTCTTTCCAAGCAGTCTTTGTACCTAGTTTGCTTATCGCATATTGTTTAGCCGCCAGTGAATTCTTTATTAAGAGATCGCCTGCTTTGACTCTGATTCATATATTGACTTCAGAGGAGGATTGTTCTATGATTGTTCCTGTTCTAAGTCGTCTTTCTGTTTTGATGTCTCCTCTAAGTACCTCTGTACTGTTTGACTGCAGCTTGCACTTTGCAGATGTCATAGAAAAGTAAAGTAGAAGTTAAAATCCCATTGATAGCACTTTGAGAGCTTGGTTCACTAGCCAATGCATTCATTGGGCTATAGTTAGATTCCCTACAGGTTTCGGGAGTGATCCACTTTGGATCTGATACTTAGATAGGTTAGAAAGTACAGCTTAGACACCTCTGTATAGCGTATTATATAGCTCTTTGTACTTTCTAAGGTACCACAGCTTCTCTAAGGCAATGACTAGCAGACTGGGCTCACTCTAGTCCTTATTACCCATTATCTTGTGTCATATTAAAGTGTTCCAATTCAGAAATAGTGTAAAATGAATAAAAGTGGGTCTTTTCTAGGTTTGACATATTATCGGGGTTCAATAACTATTGTGCTACTTCAAGCTGGTTGTCGAGGTCAGTTTCTTCTGCTGCTGTAAGACAAGCTCTTGGCAGCGTCATGTTTCAGTTTGGAGATGATGCCTAGACCTAGACAGGTCAGCAACAATCAGCTTGACCTTTTGCTATGTTACTTGCACAGCAATGACAACTAACTTAACACCACTAGACAAGTGACATCAAGTTTAAGGTTCAAGTTCAAGCTTGACAACTCAACAGTAGGTAAAACCTTCTGCTAGATGTCTTGGGTTCAGATGTTGCTTTGGACACAAGTTGAATTAACTAGGTCAAGCTGGAGAGCTATGACCCTTTCTGTATCTACCTTTATACATCCCTTGTATCTACTTGTTTGCACTAAGTAGAATGTCTCAGAATATAATGGAATAAAGATGACTAAGGAAAAAGAACTTGAAAGAAACAAGAAGAAAGAAAATAAAGTCATCATAATGTCATGAATAGAATGAGATAGAAGGAAATGGAAACTAGATAAGATAAACTGAAAAAGGGAACTGGGAAGGTGAAAATGTCCAGATGTTAATGGGAAGCATATGATGTATGGTACAGCACTTAAATGACAAAAAAGAAAGTCTGACGAAAAACTGTAACAATATGTGTCTCTACCTCCCACTCCACCTCCCACTCCACCTTGTCTATCACTCTCACTGCCCTTACCTCCTCTTCCTGTAGCCTCCTTCTCTGCTGCATCTACACTCCAGCATTGGTGTCTTTATCCAAATCTGGTCGATAGGTTAATTCAGGTCAAGTTTGCAGACCTGCCTAAACCAACTTACATTCAGACAACAAAACAACAAATGGGCACTATTATACCTATGTGAAAGAAAGGCAGGCTGTGGCAAGATACATCACCTTCTTCAGTGGAAAAATTGCCTGTCAGGACTTTTACTAACCAGTCTCTCATGGTGATTGTTGATAGCAATAAGGAGCACATCAGGAAGTTGGTATAAGGTATCTATTACTTCTACAATGGTAGTAAAGCTGAGGAGAAGAAGTGGTGGATTGACATTACTGTTAAACCAAAAATGACATAGATGCCAGCTGAGATTCCAGAACTGCTCAACATAGACCTGAATAATCTGGCTCTCACTGAGGACACATCAGAGGCCAAGGCTAATGTGAAGACAACATTCAACACAATTTGCTCTGCACCACAGATGCAATCTCCGGAAGTCAGACACATATATGATGAAGACAGCACTGTTTTGTATTTCTGTGATTAGCAGTTACATGCCTTGGTAGGGAATAATGGGACATTATGGGCACATCTAATCTGTATAATATTTGATCATGAAACAATTTCTATATTTGACCTTACATCTGGGAAATTCTGACAAATCATAAATTCTGGGTAATTGAGTATATACTAAAATTTTTGATATATTATATGAAAAATATATTACTGCCCTGGTCAATGCATCTGGTGTAATAGGTGTATAAAAGATAATACTGAAAATTTGCAGGGAGAAACAGCATCCAGGGATCACAGCATACAAATTACTCTCATTCTCAGCTGTATTTCAGGCACTGTATTTTACTGTGTCAATTTTACATCTATGGGAGTCAGTATGCTGTGCATATGTGATTATTCTTTGAGTTTACAAAAGGTCCGAGGGCAAAATTCAATGTCGTGACCCATCCCGAGGCCACTGTATAAAGGACCGGGTAATAACTGCGATTTAAAGAACAGCGCTTACACACGCGGCTTTGAGTGTAAGCGCCTGTCACAGATGGGTAATGCAAAAACTTTCCTTTTCAGGAACACGCGTCATCGCGGACGAATTGCCTGCTGCTTCCGAAAAATCTCTCTCATCTCTGCCATCGTCATTTGCATCTCTCCCGAGCCATGAGCAATCTCCCTGGCGCGTCCAAATCCTCAAAAGAACAAGGCGATGTATGTAGCACTTGCTCATTACAGCCTGTCAAAGGGCTAATGATATTTAGGTCTCCCTCCTTGAATTCCTCGACCTTCAGCAACTCAATTGCCTCAATGAATCCCCAGACCATCGACTCAAGCCCATCGTGGAATCCAAATCGATGAATAAATCATCAGAAAAGTTCTTGCAGAGTGATGCGGACGAACAGCTGTTGTTAAATATCGCCGTGCGTCACGTCACCCATCTCTTCTTCCTTTTCTTAGACTGATCAGTTCCACGAGATAGTTCAACCAAACCGTACGCGTAAAGAGTATTATCATCAAGTCCGAAGATACCTCAAAGGCACCCAAGTTAATCAAACTCACAGTCAACAAGCCATCGTTAGGTTTCGACGATGTCGCTGATGCAAAAGAGCCGGCTGTTGCGCAGATATTCGAGCTTTCGGAAGAGGATGTCAAAGGGAAGCCGATACAGTTGCGGTTTGTACGGTTTCAGAGCGTGAATAGTCTCCATGTGCGTCTGCTAGTTTTCTCTCATGGCGAGTTACAGCTGACATTGGTGGTCTTTTGTTATCAGATCTTTGTCGCTTCGAATCAGGGAGATGAGGAAGAGACTATTATAAATGCCATCGACGTCATTGGTGTACCTGTAGAGTGCGTGCCTATGCCGCTGGGAAGACGCTTCGTGAACTGATTACCCTTCGTCATAGGACCACCAAAGATCTTAGTCGTCTCAAGCAGCAAGAAGAGTGAACAAGGGCGGACGGCGTGACATAGAGAAGATCCGAAATGCATCCCTGTACACCATCGTGTCCGTTCGGACACTACCAAGCTGTATCATCGTTACATTGGCCAATACATGATTTAAAGAACGTGTCTAGGTACCAGCCCACACCACGTAACTCCGCTGAGCTTTCGAACCGCAACCGTAATCTCCAAATATCCCTAATACCTCGTCATTCAACCAGCTATCATCCTCCACTCCTTACCATGCCTTTCAAGTGCCCCAAAAAGAACAGAAAACCTTGACTGTAACGTGCTTTCCTACCTCCATCCCTTTTCCTTCTCCTCGGCCGCCAGAGTATATACCATTACGCCCGCAACCCCCTCATCTTGTAAAGTCGTTACAAAATGTTTGAATTTTGGAGGTATACCACGAGGTCATACATTCACCAGTGTTGGAGCGGGTTGTTAGCCAAGTATGCATTGCTCTTCCTCTCGCCCCACTTGAGCCTTGGCCAACCCGTTTTCGTCTAGGCGATGAACCTGCAAGTGTACGTACAATGGCTAGAATCGCCCACCGGATATACCGCGACGCGAAGGCAAGGTGAAGATGCTGTTACCCAAGGACGACCGCGGTCTGAAAAGCTCTGAATCACGGGTGTAGATGTGTCATGGTGAGGGTATGGACGCGCAATCATTAGTATGTTGGGGTGTTTTCAGAGGTTGACTGACGCAGGTATCGAATCTGAATAGACACATACTCCACTCCGGTATAACGGACGGCTGCAGGGTTACAATCGTGGGACTGACATTTTCATTACGCCTTCTCGGCTATACCTCCAAGGGACTGAATCAATACAAGTTAGGCACGGCATCGACCCTGCCTTGTTCTTACGGGAAGGAGACTGGAAGTGGCCCACGGCCAATCATTTCAAGATGCGCTCGCTCGCAGCTCAGGGCGCACTTTCAGATGGCTCTAATCTTTGGGACCGTCGTAGCCAATTCCTGAAAAGCAATCCACCGAGGAGTTCTTGAACTACTCTCGGGCGTCCGAGTCGGGTGAGTCTAACTAGTTTAGGTCTGGGTCCGCACTGGGCATCCGATTGTTCGTTACCATGATAACAGTAAGTAATTAACGTTATTAGGAACTCGTCACGGTCTTGTGGCTTTTTGGATTTACCAAAAGCGAGCTAGTGTGAGGGGCGAGTTGTAAAAGGACCTCGGAGATGGATGCGCCACGATGAACTCTGTCGAAGAGAAACGATCCTGAGCATGACAGGCCTTGACACTCGTTATGAGCTGTGACGTCTAGATTGTGGCAGATTTTAGCAAACTACAGGCTAGAGGTATCTCCTTAATCTGTCTCTTGGGTGCTCCCCATTCCACGTCTCTGCTCCATCTTCACTATGACCAAAAATGGGTACCTCTGCTTGCTGTATCGCGAACGATGCTGATACCGAGCCATACGCAGCAGCTGAACCAAAGAAAAAAGTATGAATACGCTCATCGGACCGCACCAGTATCTGGAATTCGCTCACCTCTGACCACGTCATTTTCCTCCCTATTCATCCCGGCACACAACCCGCCTAGAAAGCTATTCCCCGCCCCGGTCGTATTCTTCACTTGCAGAGCCTCATCCGAGGTCCAATATGCCGGCAGCCATGAACATCCGACCTTCCCGAACGCAGGGTCCATATTGGATACATATGACCCTTGCGCACCCGCTCTAACCACTATCGACTTGGCTCCATAGTCGTGGTATACCCTTGTGAGACGTTCGACTCGTCTGCGTATATCCTCAGGAGTATCTTCATCACCATAAGATTCGGATAGGAACATGCCTATCTCTTCATGATTCGGTGAAAAGATGTTGACGGAAGGGAGAACGCGCTTCAATGCATCCAGCCGAGAAGGAGTGCAAGATATCGGCATGGGTTCGTAAACGACTACGGGACGGGTCTGGTACGTCGAGATGTGTTCTAGAGACGTCGAGAGGTCTTCCGGAGAACAACAGAAATGGAGATATTTCGCAGTATGAACCGGGCTTGTCGATGGGAACGACTGTAAGATTGAGAACGGTCTAGGATTCAGATGTCTGAAACTGAGAGCAAATGTGCATAATGATAGATGGGTATCTTGAGTATGAACGACATACCTTCGTATCCTAGCTTTATACTTGGTTTCTGACTGCAAAATTGAGTCCGAGTCTGTACCAGTCTGTAGCCAAAGATATTCGTCCAAAATTATCGAGCTTATCGCACGTAGTTCCTTGACCATATCTTCCGGAATTCCGTCCCTACTGCCTCTTGCGGAAAGGAATACATCCTTCAAAGGCAGCCATATCCGTGCTCCAGCCGCAGCCCATAATCCACCACCTCCTAGATGTCGTTCTTGAAGGCCTTCATCGGCGTAAATCACATTGTCGATAAGGAACGTTCCAAGGGTTGCAAAAATTATCGGCTGGCCCATTCCAGACTTGGTAGATTGCACACAAAGCCGATGGCAGCGTGGAGTTCGTGGACCCATGTGGACATGTGGATGCGGGAAAAAAGGCACAGTAGTTTTGCCGGCCGGTCGTCAGGGCTAAAAAAAACCGGTAGATCCCGAACAAACCACGCAATCCATCGGACCGGCGTCAAGTCTTCCCCCCCCTTGACGTTCCTTGACACGAGCTAAACGAAACGAGGGTCAATTAAAAATGACGCCTTGAAGGATGGATGTTGAAATCAGAGAAGCACCACCTTTTCTGTCCTCCCATCACGTCGTCCTCTACTCGCGATGGCATCTGGCAAAGGCCTCGGTCAGTTCTTTCAGCCTTCCTATTGGGTTATCAAGCGCGAGCCGTCATCGTGGGCACCACCGAGAGGGCTGTTGCAGAGTAATGTCGACTTGGATCCTAGTTTGGCGAGGGATAGGAGGTGGAGGTCATGGATGTTCTTGTTCATGTGGGCTAGCGATTCGGTCAATGTTGGGACTATGCAGCAGGCAAGCAGGTGCGTCTGGCAAGGTTTTGTCCGATGTTCGGGCTATTGACTGACGTGGATCATTGACAGTATGATTGCTTTGGGACTGTCGTATCGGGAAGTGATACCATGCATTTTCATTGGAAACCTCATTGTTGCCGGTGAGGCATCATTTTCATCGACCTCTATACGTTTCTGATCATGGATTGAGTACACAGGCGCTCTCACTGCTAATGCTACTATCGGCGCTATATTACACGTTCCGTTCTCAATTATATGCAGAGCTAGCTTCGGTGTCTGTGAGTAATCAGTGATGATGATACACGAAATCCGCTGAACCTTTCCCGTAGACGGTGCTTGGTTTCCAGTCGTCTCGCGGCTAATCCTCGGTCTCATCTACTTTGGGTATGAATCCCTTGGTTGGTTTTACTTTCAACTCGGGTTGACATCGTTTCAGAATAAATACGCAAATCCTCAGCAGTTGCGTACACGTCATGCTGAGCGCCATATGGCCCAGTTTCCGCGCTCTACCAAACCATATACCTGAACACATCGGAATAACAACCTCGGGAATGATCGCTTATATCGTCGCTTGGACTATTCAATTCCCATTTCTTATCATTCCGCCTGTCAGAATGAGGTACGGTCCCTCGACATTCATCAAGTGTTCGGAGATCCGATACCGTTAATGCTTACAGATACCTGTTCCTCATCAAGTCACTTGTCATGACCATCGCAACATTTGTCATATTGGGTTGGAGTGTGAACAGAGCAGGTGGTGGTGGTCCTATTTTCTCTCAGCGTGCTACTCTGTGGGTATTTCTTCATCTTTGGTCTTTGATATTGTCTTGAGTGTTTGCAACAGGACCGGTACCGAAAAATCATGGGCATGGATGTTCTGTATCAAGTATGCGGCCTTTTCCTCATCGCGTGATAAGCTCAAAACGGCTAATAAATAAAATGACTCTCCTAGCGCCGCAATGTCGAGCAAAACTACTCTCGCTGCCTCGATATCGTGAGTCAACTACCTCATAGTCTCCGCTGAGTATTGGGCTCAACTCTTTATTCAGGGACTTTTCTCGTTACTCAAGATCTCCACGGGACCAGTATTGGCAGGT
This sequence comes from Moniliophthora roreri, assembly GCA_001466705.2. Classification (NCBI taxonomy): domain Eukaryota; kingdom Fungi; phylum Basidiomycota; class Agaricomycetes; order Agaricales; family Marasmiaceae; genus Moniliophthora; species Moniliophthora roreri. Next base: position 343,377 of record LATX02000178.1, read on the forward strand.
GATCGTAAGTCTCCTGCGTTTCACTGCCGCATTCTTTCCGCTCACGGGGTCCAATAATAGCTCATACCGTTCTGCTACACCCTTTGGTCTATCTTTGGTATCATTGTCACCTCCGCTAGTCATGTCGTTTACGGCGAGTTCATTTGGGATCCAACCAAAGTCAGTATGACCCATTTTTCACTATTTCCCGTGTTCTGAGATCCTGCGTCTCGTTGCAGATCATCGCAAGATGGGATAACCGAGCTGCTGCTTTCTTCATGGCCTTGGCGTTCGGTGAGTCATCTCCGCCTCTTTGTGTTACTGTCAGGAAGGCTGATGGATACGCTCTAGGTGCTGGAACCATTGGAACGAACATTTCCAGTACGTTGCCTATCACCTTGTTGTCAAGTAAATGTCTGATTCTACCCTTTCGCGCACAGCTAATAGTGTCGCTGTTTCCAACGACGCAAGTCTACCTCTGCTCTATCTCATGCTATGGTTACTCACAACCGGGACTTTTTAGTTCACTGCCTTAGTACCAAAATACCTCAATATCAGGCGTGGAGCGATTCTCTGTGCAGTGCTCGTAAGTTTGGTTATCTATATCATTACTCGTTAATGCTCATCTATCACTTTTTTTACAGGGCGGATGGGCCTGCGTACCATGGAACCTTCAGAAAAGCGGAACGGTGCTTCTCAACTTTCTCGGGGGATGTAAGTACTTACAGCGTACACGGTTGGCCCGATTACCGACTTGACTGACTGTATGTAGATGCCATCTTTTTAGCGCCTGCTGTCAGCGTTATGATTTGTGGTATGCTCTTCCTTCGTCCGAGCTGCTCTTGCTGATGATCATTCATTCACAGATTTCTTCTTGGTCAAACGACAAAAGATTGTTGTTCCTGAACTGTACCAGCCTGATGGAAGATATCGATACCTGAATGGGATGGTGAGTGCTAAAGTTATAGCTTCTTGTGTTTCAGATGCTGATTTGCTTCTCTATCCATAGAACTGGCGAGCGTTCGTTGCGTGAGTACTACTACTGCTCCCATCTGGCTGCGGTTGATATCTGACCCAAGTTGTACATCCAGCATAGCCATATCACTCCCGATTAACCTTCCCGGTCTCATGAACGTCATGAATCCAAAAACGATCCACATCGGCGGCTTGGTCAGTCTCCAAGCACAGTTTCTTACATCACTGCCCTCCCCGCCGCTCACGTTGCCCTTTTTCCAGAGATACGCCTACAAGGCGAGTTGGCTCATCGCGTTCTCAATGGGATTCACGACCTACTACCTGCTCAACCTCGTATGTCTCGCAAAAACTCTCACCCGCTGATGTTACCTCATGATTGTTCGTAGATATTCCCAGCTAAAGATGCCATGTCAAGTAGACAGTTGTTGGCAGAAGATGCGTTGGAAGAACAGGAAAAGGCCGAATCGATGTCCTATGAGTCAGGGAAGATTTCGAAGAATCTGTCGACGCTCGAACAGGATCCTCTTGATAGGATACCTGGTATATAGGTTGTAAAGGACAACATAACGTTTGGTGTACGATCGCTTTCAAGATTTTATCTCCGTAATTTATATTGTCTGAAGAGAGAGAGAGAGAGAGAGAAAAACGATGCGTGACTCCCGTTTACTTTTTTTTTTTTCATTCTATTCCGAGGCTAATGTTCAAAAGGCACGCATACTTGATTGACAGGATTTTCGGTCTTTCTTCGGTATCTCCGTGAGCCCTGTCACCTGTTCACCTCGAGGCGATGGCTGACAATTTTTAACAGAACCCTTTGACTCAATGTGAGGTCGTACCGCATTTCGTGGTTCGTCAATCTGTCAAGTGGACTCTTTGACAGCAGGCCGCTCCAGGGATGCCCCGGCGCCCATTAAATTTTGGGGCTCTCAAGCCGTCGTGGGGTAGCATCCTCCACATGGTGAACAACCTTCTCGAACAGTGCCTACTATTAATGGGAAATGGCTCCCACTGGTTATCTCATCATATCTTGAGTGTGTAATGGGATTTCCCGGCGAGGCGCCCTCCTGACATGGCCTTGTTAAGGTCCAAATCCTTGTGAAATTTTGCCTAGTCTGTTAGAAGCGTCGTTGTTCATCATATCTCGAGTGCGTAATGGGATTTTCCGACGAGGCGCCCTTCTGAGATGGCCTTATCAAGATGTTCAAGTTCAAATAATTGGAGGCAGAAAATTTGCCTAGCCTGTTAGAAGTGCCAGCATCATTGCTTCCAACTGCCCGTTCATTGGATCTGCCGGCTGCTGACTGGTCGGTTCTATCATTTCTGAGAACAGATGATCAACGATGAATATGCACAAATGTATCCTGTATCAACTCTTTCTATTACTGAAGACACGTTATCGAGACCCGTGGGTATCGTCGCTGGGAAGACAGTTCCCCATGGCAGACTTGGTGGCTCCAGAGATAGTTGGATGGCTGTCAAGATGCTGGGGTCTTCAGTATTGTATGCTTCCGCTCGGCTGAATCAATTCCCGAGCTTCGTGGGGCAGCATGGTCCTGCTAACGTAATCCAGGTATCTCAATTGACACGGCGAAGCCGGCCGTTTTACGGATCTGAGCTTCAATAAAACCGGACCAGCGTCAAAGTCTAAGTTTACTTTCGCCGCCGTTTGCTGATGCTGATCTTCTTATTTTTAATCCATGATATAGAAGCAAAGAGTTGTGTAGTCCTGAAATAGGTCTCCGTCTTTGTCTCTCTCCCACCACGCCCCTCCCCCTGTGCGCTATGGCATCTGGCAAAGATTTCCGTCGGTTCTTCCGGCCTTCCAACTGGGTTACTAAGCGCGAGCCGTCATCGTGGGCGCCGCTGGGAGGTCTTTTGCAGAGTAACATCGACTTGGACCCCAGTTTAGGGAGGGACAGGATATGGAGATCATGGATGTTCTTGTTTTATTGGGCTAGTGATTCGGTTAACGTCGGAACCATGCAGCAGGCAAGCAGGTGCGTGTGGAGATCTTCTTCGGTTGAACACGCGTACTCATTATCATTCCCGCTTGACAGCATACTTACTGTGGGACTTTCGTACCGGGAAGCTATACCTTGTATCTTTATTGGGAATCTTATTATTGCAAGTAAGGGTCATTTCTTTTCATGTCTTGCCAAAATAATAAACCTGTGATTTACGTAGTGGCACTCACCGCAAATGCGACCATTGGCGCTACTCTCCACGTTCCTTTCTCAATCATATCCAGAGCCAGTTTTGGTGTCTGTGAGTGAGCACCCAAGTCATTATGCGACATCGGCTCATCCTCGTTAAACAGATGGCGCTTGGTTCCCAATCGCGTCTCGACTTATCCTTGGTCTCATTTATTTCGGGTACGTCACCCTTGACGGCACTATTTTATTACTTGGGGTAACCCTTTTTCCAGAATAAACACCCAAATTCTCAGTAGCTGCGTGCACGTCATGCTCGGCGCTATATGGCCTAGCTTTCGCAGTCTTCCGAATCACATCCCGCCACAAATCGGAATTACTACTTCGGGAATGATAGCATACGTCGTTGCTTGGATCATCCAGTTCCCCTTCCTCGTCATTCCACCAGTGAGGATGAGGTATGTTGTTGAGTATAGTATATTGAACCCTCTGATGCTATGGCTTCTATGACAGATACCTCTTCTTGATCAAGTCACTAGTCATGACTCTCGCAACATTTGTCATCTTGGGCTGGAGCGTGAACCGGGCGGGAGGTGCAGGGCCTATCTTTTCTCAGCATTCTACTCTGTACGTCCCTCGTCATTTTCAACCTCATACTCCGTGCTGAATCCTTTCGGTAGAACCGGCGCAAACAAGTCATGGGCCTGGATGTACTGCATTAAGTATGCCTTTTGTCGATATCCTAGAAATCGGTCAATTCACACATGAACGATACTCCCAGTGCCGCAATGTCAAGCAAGACGACTATTGCCGCTTCAATATCGTGAGTCTCTACCTCGCACGTTATTACACGGAACATCAACTCACATCGCTTATAGAGATTTTTCCCGATATTCAAGATCACCATGGGACCAGTATTGGCAGGTCATCGTACGTACTTACTATTGTTTTTATCCAACTCTGTAAGCTAAATAGTTCTGCGCAGTTAATTCCGTTCTGGTACACCCTCTGGTCTGCATTCGGTATCATCGTCACATCGGCAGGTTTTGTCTTGTACGGGGAGTACCTTTGGGATCCAACGAAGGTTAGCATAACCGTTCCGATTAGTATGGCTCCTGACGTCCGTGCCTCACACAGATCATTGAAAGATGGGACTCTCGCGCTGGTGCATTTTTCATGGCACTGGCATTTGGTATGTCCCCCTTCTCCAGTATGGATACTATTAGACAAGCTGAGATTTTCACGATCTAGCTGCTGGAACTATTGGAACCAACATCTCGAGTACGTTACTTGCCCCTTGTATAACATTGATCTCTGATTTTATCGTTCCGTGCAGTCAATAGTGTTGCTGTATCAAATGACGTGAGTCTACCTATCAATGTTCGGACAAGTCATTCAATATGATTAAACCTTCCAGTTTACGGCTTTAATGCCCAAGTACCTTAATATCAAGCGTGGGGCGATCATATGCTCGCTACTTGTGGGTGCTATCGCATACGATCCGTGTCTGATGAAAACTCAATCTTCACTTTTGGTAGGGTGGATGGGCTTGTGTTCCATGGAACATCCAGAAGAGCGGAAATGTGCTCCTCAATTTCCTCGGTGGATGTGAGTACTCCGCAATCATACATGACTGCCCACTTTGCTAACTAGATATAGACGCCATCTTTTTAGCGCCCGCTGTCAGCGTCATGATATGTGGTAAGGCCGCTCATTCATTCTTCAAAAGAGTTTTGCCTATTGATTCACGTTCAAACAGATTTTTACCTTGTGAAGCGCCAAATGATTATTGTTCCCGAACTGTACCAACCATTTGGGAGATACCGATATTCTAATGGCGTGGTGAGTATTTCTTTGGTTTCGTAACAACAATCTTTTGACACTGGAACCCGCGTTCTTAGAATTGGCGAGCATTCGTTGCGTACGTGGCATTCGTTCCCTTTGTATTGTTCCATAACCTTATCTTGGTCACCAGCGTCGCTGTATCTCTTCCGATAAACCTTCCAGGTCTCGCGAATGTCATGAGCCCTAAAACGGTCCATAATATCGGCGGCCTAGTAAGAATCTCAAATTGCTTTGCCTACACCTCAGTTCACTAACTGCATTTTTTTTAGAAATTCGCGTACAAAGCCAGCTGGCTGATAGCGTTCTCGATGGGTTTTACGACTTATTACATCCTTAATCTCGTATGTCCAACCTCATCACTTACGGGACCCGCACCCCCTCATATTTACTCATGATTTTCCACAGATATTCCCGGCGACATCAGCCATGGCAGAGCGTCAACTATTGGCAGAGGAAGCATTATTAGAGGAGGCTAGAGCGGCCTATGAAGAACGGGATAAACCACCGACTTCAAAGGATCTGTCCGAGTCAATGCTTGAGGTTCGTCATATGGATAGGGTGATAAGGTTTCAAATATAGGATGTAATATGTGAATCACGGGGTTCCTTGCGTATTTATCTTTACGATGATGATGTATCCTAATATATTGTGCGCTACCTAATCATGATGTATCGTTAACGCGTGAACGGAACTCACCGAACAGAACATATCCTTAGACTGTCATCATGCTCTCAGCACGCTGTACCAAACGTCCCACACGTCCGCCCATCCAGGTAGCCATCTTCTTCCATTCCGCACTTTCTTTCCCAAGCGCGAGCATCTGCTCCCAAAAGGTACCTGCGAGCAGAAAATCTACAAAGACCGGTTCATCTCCCATCGTGAATAGATCCCCTTCCTTGTAACCCCTCGATAGCTCATCAAATCCTTGTTTTCCTTTGTTCCACGCATCTTCTTTCTCCTCGGGCGACAATGAGAACAGCGGATCCTCACCATACACCTCCTTTAAGCTTTGCTTCACCTCTGGTGTACCTAATTCCCGCATGGCGGGCAACACCACCGGTATCATTGGTGTGAACTTGTGCGGTATCGCATCACAAAATACTGCTTGAAAAACACGTGTCCCGAGAGGTACAACTCGACGCGTATTAGGGTACGTTTGGTCGAGGTATTCAGCGATATTGAGGGAATCAGATACGCTTCTACCTGTCGTAGTGTCGTGCATAAATGGAACAGTATATTTTGGTGATCCGTCTAGCTTTGTTGATGTCGGAGGTGCGCCAATGGATTTAGCTGTTGATTCGATGGTAGCCCAATTGACGAGGGAGACATTGAATGGGAGATGTTTGTATTTGAGGGTGTATCTGGTATATAGTACCTTGAGTTAGCGAAAGAGATTATAGGTAGGATAAAAAAGCAGACATAATTGATCGAACGTAGGGTGAGTATCCTTTGATACCGGGGAGGCTACAAGGGCCCATGTCATACAAGGTAATCATAGTAGGAAGGTTGTTCGAAGATTGTTAGGCTGTGGAAACGAGGGCAGGAATCCATGCGGTTATATATGTGCAGCATGCTGACTCACGAAGCTTCCCGGGGCGTCATTGGGGCGTCAGTTGGGCGTCAGTGCTGCTCTGTAACACAAACACGACATGCGAACCGAGATCGGACCCGGTTTGTGTCAGCTGGTGATTCACAGTCTTCATAATCTGTTGTATACATCCAGCGGTGATAAATAATAATGAGCTTACACTACAGTCGAGAGTAGAGTAGTGAACCACGTATATCTAGTCATACTTGTCCATTTCCATCAATCGCCCAACGCGCCCGTCCCATCCTTCTATTCCTCACTATCCCTTCCAAGGGCGACACTGACCCTCCCACAGGAAACCTGCCAGTGCAAAATCTGCGAAGATGGGATTCGAACACATCAAGTACAGTCGGTTCTCCTCCAACCCTTTGTTAAGAAGATCAAATGCCTGTTTCGGTTTCCACCGAATAGTAACTTCATCGAGATCTGTAAAAACATCGTATATCTCCTCGACACTTCTTTTTGCACTTCCGGTGAACCAGGATCGTCATCTTCGGGCCAATAATAGGCCTGATGTCCTTGGTATGGCGCCGCATGCAGGAATAGTATGCCTCTTGCAAGGGCACGAGTGCCGTTGAGGGGGATGCGAGGTATATCTAGATACACTTGGTGAGGTATTTGGCAACAAGGATAAAATCCGAGATCGTTTTCTCCGTGGGATGTAGCGTGGCATCGCTCCATCCTCTTTGGTAAAGGTTGGCATTGCACCGATAGACTTTGCTGTCGGATCAGAAATGAGGAAGTCGACGAAGGAAACGGTGAACAGGATGCGTTTGTATTTGAGCGTGTATCTGGGGTATCAGTTATGGTGGGAGTGTAATAGATGAAAGGACGTACATGATTCTCCTCTCATTATTGGAGTAGATTATGCCCTCGGGGAGTCGGGAAGGACCAAGGTCGCACAAAGTAGGCTTGTCTGCTATCCGAGTAGGTGGTGTGGTCGATAGGTTCTGTTGGCACGATCCTACGTTGTTATAGCCTCAGTACTTCGGCTTTATACGGGGGCTTGTGAGTTCTCCTGCAAGAGTTGGTCAAAGACTGACGCTTTCCTTCGTCTCAGCAATCGGAACTCATGGGAATTGAAGTGTGGTTTCACGACGAGTATTTTTTTTTAAGTTTCGTTGATATGAATCGATTTGTAGACACATTGATACTCCTTTCTGACAGTCAAGTTATATATGTTTCAGTTCAGTCGGTCGAGAAATAGAAGAACGCACCTCTAATTATATTTATCCATTTCCTCCATCAAGCGTCCCATCCGCCCACCCATCCAACTAGCCATCCTCTTCCATTCCTCGCTATCCCGACCGAAAGCAACCATACACTCCCAAAGTAAACCTGAAAGTGCAAAATCCGCAAAAACAGGGCTATCGCCCATGACGAATAAATCTCCTTCATTATAGCCTTTTGCAAGTTCATTGAAGCCCTGTTGTCCTTTCTTCCAGATTTCTTCAGCTTCTTCTTCACTAAGCGTCGGAAGCTTAGCTATAACCTCTCCATACACCCTCTCGAAACTCTCCTTCACTTCCGGTGTGGCCAGGTTTCGCATGGGTGGCCAAATAACGGGTATAATCGTGGTGAGTTTTTGGATGATGGCATCGCAAAAGGCGGCTTGTAAAGCGCGCGTGCCGGGAGGAAAGATGCTTGGGGTGTCCGGATAGGCTGTTTCGAGATACTCTGCTATATCGAAGGAATCCGAGACAGACCTCCCTGTGGTGGCGTCGTATAAGAATGGTACAGTATATTTTGGCGATCCGTCTGGTTTTGTTGTAGTCGGTGGTGCACCGATGGATTTGGCGGTGGGTTCAAGTTGTTCCCAATCGACAAGCGAGATGGTAAACGGAATGCCTTTGTATTTAAGAGTATATCTGCGTTGGAGATGAGTTTAGGATGCTTAAGAGGATGTGAGAACGTACATAATCTTCCGGACATTGGCAGAGAAACCTTGGACTCCGGGAAGTCTGCAAGGGCCCAAATCGTAGAGAGTGATCATGATGGTATTCAAACGCTGCTGGTCAAGACTTGTATGTCGGTTGCAATACAGGGTCGCCTACGCAGAACATGACTCAGATACACCTTGGTGGTCCCAGTACTCGGAACCGATTAGACGCCGTGATCGGGGTGTGACGTAGCATTAGAATACCTGCGCTTCTCTGCTCCTCTCATCTGCACTCCGAGTCCACTGCACCTCTCAGACCAACCCTTCATCGACGCCCTCCCATGTTTGAACACCGCTGATCCACACTCACTCTCGTAGCTGTAGTCATTATCTCCTGTATTCATTTTGCTCATAACAATACACGCATTTTACCACTCCAAGCTCTTTCCATATTCCCAATCCACCTATGGTTCCCAGGTTTCATTATCGTCCTTCGAGCCCTATTTCTGCCGGAGTAAGGCTGGCGAGGAGTCCATGGTTCGATTTTTGAATTTTTGCCCCATTGTCTTATTGTCCCCAGGTATTGGAGATTTCACACCTCTCGCTCTACACTAATCCCTCATCCCGTTCGCCCACTCGTTCCATTCCTTGCTATCCCATCTGAAAGCAGCCATACACTCCCAAAGGAAACCTGAAAGTGCAAGATCCGTGAAAACAGGCTTGTCGCCATAAATAAAAGCTCTTTCATTATGAATTTTCCACAAGTTCATTGAAGCCCTATTGTCCTTTCTTCCAGACTTCTTCAGCTTCTCTTCTCCACTAAGCATCGGAAGCTCAGCTGCAGCCTCTCCGCAACCTTTTGGAACTCTCCTTCACTTCTGGCATTGCCACATTTCGCATGGGTCGTCGAATAATGGGTATCATTCTGGTGAGTTTTTGGATAATAGCATCACAAAAGGCAGCTTGTGGGAGCATGCGTGCCGGGAGGAAAAATGCTTGGGGTGTCTGGCTAGACTGTTTGAGGTATTATGCTATATTGAAGGAATCAGAGACAGACCTCTATGTGGTGGCGTCGCGTAGGAATGGTACAGTGTATTCTGGCGATCTGTCTGGTTTTGTTGTAGTTGGTGGTGCACCAATGTATTTGGCGCTGTGTTCAAGTTGTTCCCAGGTCATTACACTACTCCTTATTATATAATATATTACTATCTGAGCTTCCACATTCCCACAAATTGATATCCTATGAAAGTGCTGATCTTTTATTCAATGTTCACCCATATTTGGAAGTTGAAGTTTGTTCTAAATGATCTCTTGAATCACTCTCATGAGCTTTTGTAAAGGAATACACCTACTGCATCTTCCTGACCATGCTGTGCATCTGATTCAGGTTCATGAGAAATCTGTAAGTATATGTTATTTGTAAAATATCTGAATGCAAGTGGAGCTCCTACCATTTCAATATCTATAGTGGAGGTGTCTGTGGGATGGATTGAGTGGAGCATCTCACTCAAATGTCTGGATCCAAATCTAAGATGTGAAGAATCCACTGAGATTGGTAATGCTGTCTGCATGTGGGTTTTCCGTGAGTTAAGACTGGTGAAAACAATTAACCATCATATCATAACTTGTACTTGAAGGACTTACGTGGATAGGAGTGAGTTTGCATACACTGCAATAGTCTTAATGTCAGTAGGGTAGAAGCACTCCATAATGCACCATACAGTTGCCAATCACTTGAAGAACTGCCTCATACAGGAGGTTCCTTGGTTTTGTAATTATCTGAAGACAAGTTCATCAGAGAATCTGTAATTCAGTCTACAGAGCCACACACAAAAATGATCACAAGGATGATAGCCACACTGGAGTGATCTTGGTGAGATTCTGTCGGTTATGGAGAGCAGGCTAACATACACTGTCAGTACCCCATTATTAACAGCATGGACAATAAGTTTGTTGATTCGTGTATCAGTGCTAAGAGGAATAAGTATCAGAGATAATTATACAGACCACTGCAACTAAGTATCACAAACCTCTTGATCCCCGAACGGTTTGAGTGCAGATAGTATGATAATGCCACAGCACAGACAATGTCTCCAGCAGCAGTAAAGAACAGTGGAAGAATGCCAATTATCTGTTTTCCAGCTCAGGTCAGTTGAATGAGAAGAAGAATGAGATTCCATACTAAGAATTCTTTACTGTGATCAGTAACTGCAAAATAAGGGGATTGGGCCCTGCAATAATTGGCATTATAGGCTATATTATTATTTCTTGTATGGGAATGCTCACGTTTCAACTGTGGCAGCTGTATGAGTGTGGTCATTAGTTATGGGAGCAAGTTAAGAATCAAGATACATACTGATGGAAAGTGCTTTGAAATTCATCTTCCAGGTTAGGACATTTTCAATCAATTGAACCTGGAACACATACCAACTTGAGCAGCATTAAGAATACACTTTAAAGAGGCAAATGAGCTAAAATAGCATTCTGTGAATGTAAGTTTTACTTACTACTATAGTAGGAGTCCACCAATCCCTTTTGCGGCTGACTATTACTCACATTAGTCAGTTGGCACATGCAACTATCCATAATTGCTTACGCAGATAAACCCGTATAGCATAAAACAGATGAACAAGAGACCTTATTGCACTCTGAGTAATTCCTGTGTTAGTCCTCAAACAAAATAACAGTGCAATGAAATCTCACTGTCAGAGGTACGATGCCCTTAAGAACTTGTTCAGTTCAGCTCACAAAGCACCAAGTGGGAAACCATGCTCACAATGGTACTCCTAAAGATTATCAGAATTGAATGAATTGAAAAAAAGTAATGAGACTGACCAGATATGTGTCAGCAATGCAGAGGAATTACCATAGTTCAGGATCAGGTAATAATACATTGCATGGGTGATAAAAACTGCATGAATCGTCTCAAGTGCCCTAGCCAGGTTATTGGAAACACATCTTAGAGTAGAGAGAAAGTCACAAACAGGATGACTAGAACCTGAAAGTTTGGTCTTGTCAAAAGTTGACAACAACACTGAGGAGGATGGGAAACTCACAACACCTCTTATCAAAATGGAATCACTGTAGTTCCGGAAGTAGTACCATGTTTGAAGGCAGGTGACCCCATACAGGCTGCAGGAATGTCTTAGGAGACAGGTTATGATGTTTATAGCAGGGTACGCACCACGATGAGATAACAGTTGCCACCAGAATAGCCCCAAAGGTATCTCCCAGATCAGGCTGGAGGTCAGGCATGGATGGCGTAACTATGTTCTGAGTACCGTTTATAAAGTCCCTCTGGCGTCTAGACTCTGTTTCCTATATATGGCAGCTTCTCTGGAGCTCCGTGATTGGGTCTCATTTCGAGGCTGCGACGGCTCGTGGGCTTTGCCCCGGATAGAATGGGACTCGCCCAATAAGACGATGATAACGTACCAATATTGCTCCTCTAGGTATATCGCCTTGCGGATAAGGTATTGCGTGGATAATCACCCTGGCTATCTCCGGCATAGCCTAAAATGAGCATCCAATAACAAATTTTCCTGGAGAGCCCGTCCGTTGGGTTCGGTCATTCCGGTGTTTTGGAACTGAATGTTAACAACTTCACTGCGGTGTTTCTGCCAGGCAAGATTGATATGTGATTCTTGAAGATTTCGCTTCCAGTTGGATTGGAGAGAAATTATTCGAAGAACCCAGTCTTTGTCCTCGATAGAGCGATGCGGTCGAATGACAGGTGTTTTACGAGCTCTCTTGTCCTTACCAATCCATTTGTACTAGTATACAACCTCAGAACACTTTGAAGCTCGGCCAAACCGTTCAGAAAAACAAAGCAGTTTCAGTTATCAGTAATGAGCGGAACTATCTGCCTCTACGCAAAGGAGCACTCACGGTAAGTTTGAATCATCCACAAACAGCCATAGCCCTCGCCAGAAATAGGTGGAGAATGAGCAGACACCAAAAGTGTACTACATTGCAAAGCCATTTTTACTCGTTATTGATACCTGAGGCCTGGTGACTGACGCGGGGGAAGCCCGCGCTGAACGGACCGCGATGGTGGCGTCGGGACAGCAGCAAAGTTCAGCCAATGAGGCAAGCGTACCTCCGAAATTTAAATTCGCCTTTGATAAAGTGTACTTTGAGTATTCGACGCCAATGACTACCGCCTAGAAGTATGAGACAGGGCAGAGCGTAAGAGAAAGCGATAGCTTACCAGCCCATTCTGATCCCAATAAGTGCAATTCAATTTTGAGAGTATGCGGAACATGCCGAGCAGTACCAAATGGATTCGATTGATTTCGGAGGTAGTACGATAGCTGGGGCTCACGAGGAGCCTAAGCTGAAAGGGACTGTAGAAGCCAAAGAGAATCAACTAAGGAAGATCATCCTGCTGTGAAAGTAACCGCTATTTGGTAATTCATACACCTCACACCGAGATTCACCGCAAAGTTGAGAAGATCTCGCAGCTGAGCCAGTAATCAACGTCACATCCTTAGTACTAATGCTGTACAAAGTTCGAGGTGCCTTTTCTCAATCCTCACATAAATGACTTCAGATCCACACGCATATGTACTATATGCATTTCCCTAGTAGATTGCCATTGTCAGCGCTAGAGAGCATGAACTATGGGGACAGAATGTAAACTCATTATGAATGTAGAGTGTATCATCAATCTGCTAGAATATCCTACATGCAGCCAGCGGCCTGTTCGGCGATGACAGTAAGACAGCGATCCAAAACGCGTATGATACAATAGACTCGCAAGATCAGAACTGGAGAGATGACGTGGCAGCAGAGCATAAAGAAATGATGACCGACGATGCTATAATGGTAATTGGTCGCGGTCGTCATAAGTAGTGATGGGAAAAAGTCGTAACGATGAGGGAGTATGGGTGTAAATAAGGTGGCCTAAAGGCATTGAGGAACGATCGATGCGTAAACAAGTATAGGCGGTAATGGAAAAGCCACCGTCGATAGTCTCGTTTCGATAGTTTTGAACGTGCGTCGATGAAAGAGCAACACCAGTGACTAACTGATGGAGGTGCCCAACTACTGTTTGGAATCACGGCAATAGGCATGATGTTCCCAATCTCTCGGCTGTCCTTACCTGCTCGCAACTGAACCAACCGCGTGATGCCATTGTTGCATAAACGAACGTTCGACGACGTTCTACGAGTTTCCATGGGTTTCTACTGTGGATATGCAAATTTCAATCGGGACGAGAACGAAAGCAGTTGGAAAGCATAGCAGGGTGGCGACGTGAGAATGATGAGAAGTCAATTTGATTATTATTTCTAGATAGTCGCAATGCCTGTTGTTTCCTTCTGATCATCGAGATGAGGAAAAGCGCGGTCCGAGAAGCGAAGAAACACACATCTTTATGTAACAGCCCCCTTTCCCCGACGCTCTTACGTTCTGGTGTTCCAGCATGGGCGGTATTCAGAAATTGCAGTTTATGGCGGGTGGCGGTCTCACCAATCAGTGCCTCGGATCATGAACTTTTGGCACTGAATCTTGTGCTATCGATATGGCGCAGGCACTGCTAAACGTCCAGTCAGTGTTATCCTTGTTGTCCGAAACCTTCTGCTCACAAACCTTCTCTTGAGCTTTCAACGTCTCTGACCGTATGAACGAAGGCATGCGTACTGACGTCGAAGAGACCAGTAGCGACGGCGATGATGAGGTAATGGATCCATGGAGCGAACAGACACCAGTAAAGATGCTCGCAGCAACTTGGCTGGCGAAGGTGACAAGTGGCGGTGGTACTGGTGACACCATGGGACAGCGAAACTCACTTTTTACCCCGGTACCAAGAACACTGCCACTATGGTAGATACGGGTACACTTTCCTGACCATGTCTGAAGCCAAATCGCCCTTTACTCGCTCCACTACAGCCCCTTCCGATTCTTCGTCCAAGCCTCTCCTAACCCTTAACCCCACACCTGATTCGCCTTCTTCGGGTTCGTCTGTAAGCTTCTCAAAGCGCAGAGGAAGGGCTGTAACGGAAGGAACGAGCCTAGGCTCCATGGGGACGGTATCGCTATTGGCGTTGAGATAGAACTAATGGCGGTGGAAACTAGAGCCAGGATATTGGTATTGATGGCATTGGTGCCTGCGAATCGACACCCGAAGCTACTTATCTCTCCGTTTGCCTCGGACGAAACCGATATCCATGGCTCGCTTTGAATAGGGGATGTATGTGAGGAAATGATGAAGTATATGTCGTTAAAGGTGATGCTGAGCACCGTAGGTTACGCAGAGGAGAATGAACAAGGGATATGACGAAGCGACGCCACCGGTGAATGTAAGAGCGGATATAATGAGCTCTCTCGAGTACCGGCAGGTCGAAGGTAGAAGCGTCAATGCATACTTCGATTGCTATAGTGACGGCAGTGCGGAAGGCACGCCCTTTTTGACAGCGTCCTCAATAAAACAAGCGCAGTGCCAAATCTACCAAAGCGCTGCTCGTGGCGTGTGGAAATTCTGTTGCTGGGTCATCGAGATTCAGAAACCTAGTATTTTTGATAGCGGTATCATTCGTCAGTGCATACAAATGTCGTCTTCCTAAAAATGAAGTAAGTATGAAAAAGGATGCTGATGGTAAAAATGAGGAACGCTATACCTGAGGTCGGGGAAGGTCGGCTGGTTTACGGATGCTGGTCGTCGTTAATTGCAGGGAAAAAGGTTGAAGGTCCAGTGTAGCAGGATTACTGCCTAAAGCTATGCTCAGGCCTCAGACAGGGTACGCCAGTAAGAGAAGAGCGAACGTACTAGAGCAAAATGGCTCGGATCCGGTTGGCCCTGTATGAGCCCCGCAGTAATCGGAACGGTGCTCCTACTGCAGTACATGTGGGGGGGATCGTGACGTTTGGAGGACAGTCCAAAGGTATTCAGCGTGGGCGGCGTTGATGAGGTAGCAAAACTAATGTTCTGTCCAAAGTTTCTATCTTCAGCTTCACGATGATATCCACCGGTAATGTTTTCCTGGACGAGAGGTGTAGAACATAGGGAATCTAGATAGCAAAGGTATATCAATCCCCAGCCTTGTTGATCGATGAAACCACAATAGTCGCACCTGGTAAAGCGACCTCCAGCCTATCAGCGACTTCTTCGTCTTGCCCCGGCAATTTTATGGTATTTTTCGTGGTTGAGTTCGGCCGTAATGGGCTACAAGGCGTCAGGAATTTGAAGAAAGAAAGAGCTCGTCAGCAGTCAGCAGAAGCACGATGGAAGCTGAATTACGTATCTCGTAATCCAAATGTGGTCCATATACTCGTTCAAATGTTTCAGGACAATACTTGACCGGGTTTTTGTGCCATTACACTCGGGTTTGCAACGCTAAGAAAGTCGAAAATTCTGCCCGAAAATTTGACCAACATCAGCATAAGCGTCGGAACAGTGGAATATGACTCACCCATGAAGCCAAATGAGACCTATACCGTTGGAGTGAAACCGTGAACGAGCATGAGGATTCCCCCTGGTGATGATGGTAAAGGAAAAGGAAAAACCTGGGAAACCTGGGAAACTGATATCATGATTGCCGCTCGCATGAGTGATAATCTTATCCAAATCTTATCTGCAAACTGGCATGTCGGAGCAGCCGCCCGAGGTATGTACCAGCCCACGACTGTCTTATCGCGCCATTCGACATCCTAGTTCAGATTGAAGTTTCGCTATGAACCAACTATAAAACTTCCTAGCATTCTCCAGTTTTCTGTTCCCTGCAACCTTGATCCTTTCCCCCCGACGCATGGACTTGGTAGATCGGGTTAGAAGAGAAAATTACCATGAAGGAATTGCATGTTGTAAATGCACTGCTGAAGGCTTCTAGAGGCTGTCTTTCGGCAGATAAGGTCTCATGGAGCAAACTGTTTTCCCGGAAGGCCAACATTGTTTAGTTTCACCTCTTGCAAACGTCTAGCGTCGAATTAGCGACCATTTTCCCAGCCCGTACACGGCTGTACACACGGCCGTCAGGACGGTGTCAACCCGTACCGTAACCGTACAATGGAAGAAAAATGGGTCGCTGGTACGGATACGATAGCCGTACAGCTGTTACCGTCGCCGCCGTATATATGGTGACGGCGAACAGCCCTAGATCATTAAATTGATAGTGATGAGTTGGACTGGAGCAGGGAAAAGCGCAGATAGAGGTAGACGTTACTCCATCGCACATCAGGGCCTGAGTATGCGTCGTCCTTGGTTGACCAGTGCAGCCCAACAAACTTACAAAAACTAGATGGAATTGGAATCAGGGAGTGGGGGACTTTCATAAAGGAAATGGGAAAATATCCAGAGAACATGACAAAATGCTTCACACCCAGGCCCAAGGCACAGCACAGGTGGGCAGGATTTCTCACATACAGGTATAGGTGCCGGTGCTGCTTTCCAAACTCAGGCAACCTGCCAGTAACCTGCCACCTCCATTAGCATTAGAACTACTGGTGCCACCAGACTATGACTGTTATTTCTGACAACAAGAATGGTTGCAGCAGTGGCATTTGAGTAGAATACACTACATACATTGTCATAGTGAAGCAGATAAGAAATGAAAGAACAATTAGAAGTTCTGATATATCTAGGTGTGTTACAGCTACATGAACATCACTGTCAAAGTCTCTTTCTGTTGAATAGAATGTTTTTCAGCCAAAATTAGCTTTCAGACTTGGATCAGGTATCTCACCTTGTGTAATTTAATAGGACCTGCTTGCTGGGAGCTTTGAGACTGAGAATGTCTCTGTCTCTCCTGTGTGGTTTGTGGTTGCTTCAAATCTGGAGAAAAGGTCCCACCTGCTTCCTCAAACTGATTATCCTGCTGCACTATAGTCTCCAGAATTGGCAATGGGACAGAATGAGTATAATCTGTAGTAGTTGGGTCAAAGCCTCTGGCAACTTGCCATTTATGAATAGCATCATATATGTGCCCATGCCAATAATTAAGAGAGAAAGCAGCCTTAATCAAAGCTACTCCAGGTAGGCCTATGTGTTTGCATTCAAGCTCTGTAATTTGAGTGGCACCATCCTCATCAAAGGACCAGAAGTATATCTGACCCCTTATCCAAGAGTCAAAGTCTGCAAGACGTTTTGGTGGTGGTTGAATAAAAAGGTAGGGTATTGGGGTGCCATATTGTGTAGGCATTGAATCTGGAAGACCAATTTGAAGCATAATTCTTGGGTTGACAATGTCTGAGGATTACAAATCAGTAAGTAAGATCAAGAGTGGCCTATGGGTACATACAGCAATCCTCCAGTTGAAGTGCACCATGGTGGGCAGCTAACACACTTTGTGCCTGAAACAACCATGCTATTCCCACTAAAGTTTGAAGGTGTGTCCCCAAAACAACTATATATGGAAAGGGACTAGATCCAAAGGCAAACCTAGAGTCTCTTGAGTTCTGTCACATGCTAGAGAGTGAAGAAACTAAAGTAACTGACCGTGTCAATCCACCATTCACTACTATTGTACTAATATCATTATAACCTAGAGTTTCCCAGTGGGCAAACTTTCTAATTGAAGCTTCCTTCAATCTAGCAACCTCATGCATGCCTGAATAGACAGTGTAAGGACACAGACCAGTGGCCACAATAGCCATCAAGTCTCTGTAGTCAGCAGAATCATGACCATCCATCTGCCAGTTGAAGTAACCTGGGCTCATGTCAAAGAGACCATGAATACTTGCTTCAGAACTTTGTCCACAGGCATATAATGGAAGTAGAATGTCAAAAAAAGGTGTTTTGACTTGGTTCAAGTATCTGATAAAAATGTCTTCAGCAAGCATTTCTTGTGTAGGAGGTACCTCTGAGTCCCAGGAATCAAGAGACAGTGCCATTGACAGTGACTGTGATAGTGAATGGAACATTGACTGGGACAAGAACTGCTTTAGCAGCAGCAGTGGTGGCCATGACTGTGACTGTAACTCTGACTCTGGGGATTGGGATTGGGATTGGGATTGGGATTGGGATTGGGATTGGGATTGGGATTGGGATTGGGATTGGAACTGGGACTGGGATTGAGATTGGGATTGGGATTGGGATTGGGATTGGAACTGGGACTGGGATTGAGATTGGGATTGGGATTGGGATTGGAACTGGGACTGGGATTGAGATTGGGATTGGAACTGGGACTGGGATTGGGATTGGGATTGGGATTGGAACTGGGACTGGGATTGAGACTGGGATTGAGACTGGGATTGAGACTGGGATTGAGACTGGGATTGGAACTGGGATTGGGACTGGGATTGAGACTGGGATTGGAACTGTAACTGGAGCTGTAATTGGAACCGTAATTGGAACTGTAATTGAGACTGGGATTGGAACTGGGATTGAGACTGGGATTGAGACTCAAGCTGGGCTATTTCCTCCATCAGAGCAAATCCCTGCTGACATGTCAGCATCACTTTTGGTTCTGGTGACTGTGAAGGTGGCTGTGACTGGGACTGTGAAGGTAGCTGTAACTGTGACTGTGACTGCAGCTGAGACTGTGAATGAGCCCATGACTGCAACCATGAGAGTGACACCAATTGTGGCAGAGATACCAACTGTGGTAGTGACAGCCACTGTGTCAGCATAAGGATGGACTCAGGTGTGGATGGTCCAGAAGATACACAACCACTCCGTGGATTGAACCATAGATCTTCTACATGGCATTGCAGGAGGTTCTAAAGAAATGTGAATTTGTAAACCTTTGCACTATATAAACAGACTTACAATTATCATACTAAAGTACAATACCTGCCAAAACCTTGATTCATCACAGTAGAGCCGAAACAGGGGTACTGATTCTGTACACACCATGAACAACAGGACTATCTCCTGAAGCAATAGTATCTTTACATACCATCATAGAAAATAAGCATGGGTACCTTGGAACGATTGATTCCAAACAGTTGAAATAGAGTTTCTGGGTCACTGATGCTGCTATGATATGGTTCAATACAATGAAGGGTAGCAAGCAGAGTCACATACCACTTGGCATGAGAGTACCTCAGAAAATCCTTCTTCCAGACCTGGGATGGTAGTGTATCAGAGTGATGATCAGACAGCAGAATAATGCACCACCTTTGCAGCATTTCTGCCATAGTATGAGATGGTTGTAAACACTTTGTTGTCACCATAAAGTTGGACCTTATGAATGGCTCTTTGAGGTGAAATTGATCTATCTTGTTCATCCCAAGTATGCTCTGTGCTAACTCGCTCAATAATGTAAACATCACCATGGATAATCACATGATACTACATCCCACCACACTTGGTTCAGCACCCCATAAGCAAATCTTAGAATGCAACTGACCTGGTTATATTCGTCATCCTCATTCCCAACTGTCTCTGCTGGTCCACCCACTTGCACAACTTGACCGTTGATAATAGTTTGATTGTACTGGTCACGGTGAACAGCATTGATGTTCCCTCCACTGATCGTTATGTTGTTTGCATTGGCAATTTCCATAGTGGAGATTTAACTGGGATGCAGATGACGGTGGTGGTGGTTTCGGACAAAGGAATGCATGGTGAACACAAGGCATGCTGTATTTTTTCACCAAGCTATTCTCACAATGTCAGAAACAATTGATCATGAACGGGAGAACACAAGACTTCATCTTGCCCAGAACAAAGGTATTACCATACTAGTTCATGATTAATGCTATTATACAAGAGCAGTACATGCAAAGATTATTCAAGTCAATTTTCCCCACAGACGCTCGTTCATTAGCACTGTTCTGGGATACAAACCAAAGAAGAACCTAGATCCCCCAAGCATGCAACCTCCCCCTCTCAAACCTGAATCCCCCACCTACAACCCTAACATTGTGCTCTTGATGACCCTTCTCACAGGTAGGGAATCAGGTTCCTGTTTCAATGTGATATTTGGTAGAGCGCGGCTGGCGTTGCTGTAATTCATCAGTATCTGTCATAAAGGAAAACGAATGATCAAGTTGACCCACAGCTCAGGGGTTGTCCTCGTCATGTGGATACCGCCCCATTAGACAGCACTGATACACCGAAGCTGATCCTGATCAGCAACTACTACATCTGGCATCGTTTAACAGCTTCTGGGCACAGCATGAACTACCTCGGTGCTTCCCAATATGCGGGGATTCGAGAAAGAAGAGGTGAAGGAGAATAAAGGATAAAGAAGCAAGAAAGCAGGGACTTACATATACGCACAAAGGTAGGAAATCCCGAGTGCGAATATCAGCACAGGAATGCCATGTTAGGCTTGTCGGCAGCAGCGGCGGAGATAAGCTATTTGAGGTATGCCAGGACAAGGATCAATCTCTATAATCACGTCGCCATCATCATCGAAATAAGAATCTGACATCAAAAATGATCTAGTGCCAGAAAATGGAATGACTGGTTCTAGGTCCGAGTCTTTGGGTTCTGATTTCAACAGGAAGAGATAGCATAGGTAACACTAAGACTGGTGGTAGAGTGCTCCGAGTGTTCTAGTCATCACCAAAAACCACAGTGTTATAACAGCATTATAATCAGGATATAACCCAGTTATAACCGATTACGAGGCGTTATAAGGGCGTTATAACCAATTATGAGGCATTATAATCCCCAGTAGCCTCGTTACATCACCTGTAACCCGTTGCAACGGCCTGTCAATTTTGGTGATGGTTGCAAGGATGCACCTGGGGCATCTGATAGCAGTGGCGTAGGAAGTGGTGGTGGTGAATCGTGACATGAGTCACCGAGCACGAGCTGAACAGAGGCACTGGTATTTTCACGCTGCAGACGTTAGTTTTCAAACTCGCGATCAGGTAGTGAAAGTCACACGTACCACAGGGCCGGGTTTGCATTCTGCCTCCGGAGTCCTTCGTGTCAAATCACGTCGGTATCAGGCCTTTCCTGGATCCTCTATAAAGCAACGGTGACATCGGATATAGTTCCATCCACACAGGAAGCCTCAACCTTGGATTTTGATCAGCTACCGCTACCGTCTTTGAAAATCAAATTCGAAAGTAAACTCACTTCCAAAATTGTACCCACCAACTTTCTCAGCTCTTGATTCCTCCGAGTCTCGAAGACTTCGGACCTCTGCTTCGAGAGCTTTGATCGTTTATTCGGTTTCGGCATTAGCGTTTACGTTTGTGTCGGTATCATTGGTATCCAAGTTGACGGTTATCAGGGCGTTGGTGTCCGCAAAGAGATGCAAAAAGATAAATTCTGAGGAAGCTTGATGCTAACGAGCGGCTGGGTAGACGCTTTGGGTAATTGAAGGATAAAGGTGCCGTTGTGATCGCCGAGAGAGCCTTGCGATATTCAGCCATAGCTAGAGTTCCCAATACTTCAGATGAACTGTCTACAAAGTGAAGTGAAAGCCAAGTCAGAAGGCAGAACAGCGTCAAAGAGAAATAGAAGACATCTAAGGGTTCGTTGTGGCTGGTCGTCAATGTCACATTCAGGCACTCACCGAACACGAGTTGAATGTTCCATAGATAGCAAGAAATGCCGGAAGTAATCCATATTTGCATCTTTAGCGTGATTCACCCTCAA
Organism: Moniliophthora roreri; assembly: GCA_001466705.2. Taxonomy (NCBI): domain Eukaryota; kingdom Fungi; phylum Basidiomycota; class Agaricomycetes; order Agaricales; family Marasmiaceae; genus Moniliophthora; species Moniliophthora roreri. The sequence continues at coordinate 365,291 of LATX02000178.1, forward strand.
GTTCGAGCATTGCAGCACAGTAGCCCCGAGATAACTAACCTGAGATGCATGAAGAGGAAGCCTTTTGAGCGCGATGAACATCTCTGATTCAGAGATGGAAGCGAGAGATGACGGAATTCGGAGAGCGGAAGCCGATAGAATTCCGTTGACATCGGCCATGACAATGGTGACATGTTACTCTGTTTCCATTGACCTTCATCTACTTGCCGCCGCCGCCAATGATTGATTCCCCCCACAATTGCTAGCTAAGTTTGATTTTATTCATAGCACCCGTTACTGAATGGCTGATTCATGTTTTTGTAAAAAGGTCAGCGCCCTTCCTGCAACTGGATTAGGCATATCAAACTTGGCCCGGTCAATGCAAGTGGGTTTCGGCTCACTGCTTCGCGCTAGAAGCTCTCACTGGGTCCGTTCGCCGTAGAAACGCAAGTTTCCCGTCTTTCTTCCGTACTTAGGTCTCCTCACCTCTGGCTTCCGATTCACCGTGCAGCCTGTCCTCGTATCCGAAACCGCCTCAACGTGCTACGTGGCAGACTGCACGATCCGACTCCGACCCGACTCCTCTGGTATCAGCGCAACCTCCATTCCTCTCATTATTCCGGTTCAAGTGACATCTTTCGGAGCTGATCAACGCAAGTTAAAGTGGGTACGCCTTCAGATATCAACATTGCTCGCCTCCAGTTGAACCGAAACTGGGAAACAAATCTCATCAAGTTCAGATGTGTACTACCAAGCTCGCATTTTGGTTTCATGCTGACTTGTGACTTCCTCATCTCTCTCATTTTATCACTTTTCATCATGGAGCAAGTGCGGCTGTTTAGATTAGACTCATTGGTAAAGTCGCTACCCTTGCTAAATCGCCCATGTCCCAGACTGTTCAACTTTGTACGTGGCCTGCATCACTTGTTGAACATCTCACCTGTCTTTCAATTTGCTTTTCCAGCTGGAGATGATGATTGAAAAGGAGGGGCGAAAGGACTGTGTAGGAAACGCGGGTAAAGAGGGGGGCTGACAAGGGAGAGGAAGAAAAGGTGTGGAAGTGTAAATGAACGAATGAAGGAACTCGCAACTCAGGATTAGTAGCGTTGGTATTGAGGCATGCATGTCCCATATTATCATATACACCGCTTAATATTATTATCGTTATGATGCATCTAGACGTCTATCCCGTTGATCCGTGTCGTAGAGAGGATTTTCTCTTTAGATGTGTCAAGTATCTTCGGTCATGAGAGCGAGCTTTGAGATGAACTGGTATGGTATTACCGCTTTGATCAAGGCAGGTGAGTTGCTATTCAAGAAAACTGCAAACTAGTACAAATGATTACTGTACTGTACCATAACCACAGTACAGATATGGTGCCACATGAAGCGACCTCGGATACCGAACAGTCCGTTCTCCTCCCACCAGCGCAGCATCTCAACCCGTCCTAATAACGTCCCAACTCAAATTCTCCTAAAGGTGAAGGAGTACCCGTGTAACGGAGATGGCATAAAAGCAAAAACGGGAGGAAACAAGAGAGGAAGGTATGGAGGAACGATCCCGATGTGCAAACAAATACAAGCAGTAATGGAAAAAACAGCCATCGATGTTCTTGTTTCAATAGTTTTGACCGTAGCATTGATTAAGGTGCAACTGCGATGGCCAATTGACGACGATGTTTCCAAGCAGACATGGTATACGCACTTCGTTTTGCTCCTCGACGTTGACTGTCCTTCCTGCTCGTGATCGTGTGATGTCATTGTTGCGTAAACGAACGTTCGACGACATTCCACGAGTTTCCATGGGTTCCTAGTACGGGCATGCAAATTTCATTCGGGACGAGAATGAAGAGCAGTTGGAATGAAAGTATAGCAGGGTGGCGATGTGAAGATGTATGAAGGGTGGACGAGTATTCCTTCTGTGATCAAAGAGATGAGAAAGAGCGTGGTCTGAGAGGTGAAGAAACACACACCTTCAAGGGTGCTACATTTCGTTCGTCTCCTCGAGCCATTGATTCTCCTTCTCCGTTAGCAATTCTCTTTCTCTTTCCTGGACTTCCATAGGATGTTCCTACGTTCTAGTTCCAGTGTGAGCCGTAATTGCGAATGGCAGTTCCTGGCGGGTGGCGGTCGTTGAAGACGTGTCTCGAGTAGTGCGGCTGGCATTCGATGAAGAGGAAGAGCTGGAAGGTATGCCTCGGATCAGGGCTTTCAGTGCTACCGATGCCGGTGCAGGTACTGCTGAACTTCAGTCATTGTTATCCTTCTCTGCAGTGAGCTTCCGTCTCTGACCCTGTGATCGATACTGACGTCGAAGAAGAGACCAGAAGCGGTGGCGACAAAGTGAGGGTTTCAGTAGGCGAAAAGGCACCGGTAAAAGTACTGACAGCAATTAGCCTGACGAAGGTGGCAAGTGGCGATAGTACTGGTGACAGAATGGGACGGCGAAACTCGTAAAAGAGGTATTCACCTCACTTTGTACCCTTATACCAAGTACTTGTCCAATCCAGAAACGTTACCACAACGGTATGACGCGGGTACGCTTTCCTGAGCGTCTCTGATGTCGGCTCGCCCTTTACTCGCTCACTACAGCCTATTCTGATTCTTCAACCAACCCTCCTTAGCCTCATGCCTGCTTCACCTCCTTCCGGTCCCATCTGTGAGCTCTTCAAGGCGCAGAGGAAGGACTGTGATGGAAGGAACGGGCTTAGGCTCTATGCAGATGGTATCGCTGTTGGCGACGAGATAAAATCAATAGCGGCGGGAATTAGAGCCAGGGTATCAGTATTGGTGGCATTGGTATCTGCGAATCAACACCCGGAGCTGCTCGTCTCTCTGTTGGCCTCGGACGAACCCGATATCCATGGCTTGCTTTGGGTACACGAGATTTATGAGGGAAATGATGGGGTGGACGTCCTTGTAGGTAATGCTGAGCGCCGTAGACTGCGTGGAGGAGAATCGAAACGACACCACTGGTGAATGTCAGAGCGGAAATGATAGGCTTTCTCAAGTAACGGCAGGTTCAGGTAAAAGCGTCGGGATGCAAGCTTTGGTTGCTAATGTTGGGTGACGGCAGTGCGAAAGGTATGCCCCTTCTGACAGTGCCCTCGATAAAACGAGCGCAGTATCAAATCCACCAAGCTGCTGCTCGCGACGTGCGGAAGGTTGGAAACCGATCTAGCTGGCCTGTATGAGCTTCTAGGTAACCAAAACGGCGCTCCTAATGTCCATCAAGAACGCACAGGAGGAATCGTAGCCTTTAGAGGATGCTGGGGGCATTTGGCATGAGCAGGGTTGATAAGGTAGCCGAGTTGCTTTTCTGTCCATTAGGGTTCTATCTTTGACTTCATGATGATATCCGCTGATGCTTTCCTGAACGAAAGGCGTAGAAGACAATCGAAATCTAGGTATAAAAGGCGTATCAATGGACAGCCTTGTTAAATAATGAAACCACAAGAGTCGCACCAGGTAAACCAATCTGCAGCCTAGCAGTAGCTCCATCATCTTGCTCTAGGTACTCTACGATTTTCTTCATGACTGAATTCGACCGGGATTACCAGGAATCTGAGGAAAAACATTCGTCAGCAGCCAGCAAAAACACATTAAGAAACTGAATTACGCACCTCGTACACCCAAATGAAGTTCATATACCCTCCAAAGCTTCGAAGACAATGCTTGAGGAGATCTACGTGCGATTGCGGTTGGGCTTTTAATGCTGGAAAGTCGAAAACTCTGAGCGAAAAGAATGGACCAAAATCAACGTAAGTCTTGAAACACGGTGAAATATGACTCACTCATGAGACCAAATGAGACCTATACCGTCGGAGGAATCGCCCTGATGGTGGTAAGGGAAAAAGACAAACCTGGGAAACCTGGGATGATATCATGATTACCGCTCGCGTGGGTGATAATCTTATCTGCAAAGTTGCCTTCTGATTTTCATGTCATCTCTGTCTCTCTCGCTAGACCAAAATTCGAGGTACGTACCAGTTCTTGACCTCGAGTAGTCACGCCAGGGGCAGTCTGACCTTCTAGTCCAAGTTGCAGAACTGTCAGTTTCGGCTAGCGGCCAGTTTCCCGTCATGGCTTCCCGCACGAAACAAGTAGTTCTACTAGACTCATCAACGGTCAACCAGACTTCTATTAGCCGCTTAAACTGTACGCCGTCTATCCCGCAACGTTGGAGAGTGAAAATCTTGTGCTTTAGGTTAGGAGAGAAGATTACAGCAGAGGAGTCGCTCAAGTTGTTGAGACTTGCGAGTACGTTGCCTTCATCTACGCACCACGATCACCGACTCCAACCAGGATTATACCCAATCCTGATGCTGTCACCGCTACGCACGACGCTCCTGACAGCAAGAAGCAGATCATTTGGAGATAACAGGTCAAATCGGTGGTCTTGAAACGAGCGGAGGAGCTAGTGACTACCTCTTCTGGCCTTAACATGTTGAATAGGGTCGCGGAAGGCTGTAGAAAGGATTTTGGTGTGTTCCAGTGTAACTAGGTATGCCATTTAGTCTCTTACCTATTGATGATTGAGATCCCTTACCGTTATTACACCCTCGGGCGACCCGCAAATAAGGAACTACGCACGTTATCCCTTGTCTATGCTTTTCGAGACTTTGACATCCCTCCTATCTGCCCAGAACGGGAGATTAACTATTTCGAGGTGAGCTAGCTTTCTTGAAACCACTATGCCGCTCTCAGACCGTTCTTCGACTCCTAGAATTTTCTCAAGAACTCCTCTTTTCGGGAACAATATGGCAGAAGTTTGAATCAACAGTCCTCTATTCGGTGTTCCTCGAACCTATAAATCCCCCTCGAAATTCGGTCTCGGGCTTGCATTATAGTCTTTAGCTTTTGACAATGCGCCTCTCAATATCTCTGATAACTGCTCTCGCATACGCAACCACCCTTTCGGCTGCAACACTGTCTCCCCGTGCGAGTCAATGTAACACAGGTCCAATCCAGTGCTGCAACCTCATGTCCAAAGCATCCAGTCCCCCAGTCAGAGAACTTCTCGAGTCGCTCGGGATCTTCGATCTCGACGGGAACGTTTTAGTGGGCATCAATTGCACACCAATCACTTTCGTTGGAACAAATGGAAATACCTGGTACGTGGATATCTCTGTTTCGTTTTTGTGCTAACGATTCGAGTCTCGTCAGTGTGGCGAATACTCTATGTTGTGAAGACAATAGACTCGGTGTGTATATAAACTTTTGAATTTCACTGGCACTAACTGGATTTTGCAGGTGGCGCTGTTGCAATTGGTTGCGAGATTGTAAACGCTAACCTTTGACCGCCGGCGTGGTGACGGGGTGTCCGACTAAAGCAATCGCATAGGCATGGATTGGATATAGCTTGTGTCTCGGCTGTATGGATTAGTTCGAGATGTAATACTCTCCACCCATGCAATCACAGGGATTATTCCATTCAAGTCAGAGTTCAACGAGCGAGTCATGACAGGTCACTGGTAAAGAGTCCATGAGTCGTGACAGAGATAGGAACCCGAATTCAGAAGTCTACCGATTCGAGTAACACAAGCAACATTCATCGAAATGGTGTGGTGGCTCGGAACGTTCGACACTTTTCGTCTGAGTCGAGTTGGAGTAATTACCTCCAATCGTCAAGGCCACGAAGTTCAGATTGGAACTAGTTGAAACTATTATGAAGGTACATTTGGATCAAGAGCAACAGCGACCATGACTTGATTACACCCAATTCCCCTTCCCACTTTCTGACATTATTCGGCATTCTTGGAAGCTTTCACAGATTAATGTTGATAGGAACACAGCCAATTGAAATAATGCCATCTAAAAGGATGAGACGTTAGCTACATTTCACAGCGAAAAAAAGGACGGGGAAATAATTACTGGAACTGTTGTTCTCACAACAGACTGTGTTCGCATTACTACACAATAAATCATCAGCGCCCTACTCCCAAGCAACGATCGCCCAAAATGACTCACCAATTTAGCAGTGATAGGAGAGCAAGTGATACCGACGGGGATGTTCAAGTCCTGGAGAACGACGCCCGGTAGCTTAAGGAGCTCTGAAGCAGTGGGCAACAGAGGGTGTAGGTCCTTTGGAATGATTTGTGGCTAAGCCAGCGTGCGCCATTACAATTATTCCACTTACCTCCCACAGCAAGGCAGCCATTGGAATGGCCTTTGGTATACCCTGCCCATTGTGCTCCATTCCAACTGTCGACCTCTCTGCTAATTCTTTCCTCTCCCAGCTTTCTTCCAATCTTCAATACTGTTCCAATTTCCAACCTTTCCAACCCCATCACCTCTCCAATTGTATATCCTAATTTCACCCTCGAGTCCAACTTACAGCACCCTTCCTAATACCCTGTATCGCTGTGCAGAATTGGTACCATTTCCTTTTCAGTGAATGCCATTCCAATACTATAATGGTTGATATCATTCCAGCGACAGTCCTGCAAGCGAAATCATTGCAATGGCGAGCTGGGAGTCCCGACCCCGTTTAAATGATATTCGCCTGCGCTTATGATTGGAACACTTTCTAGCATTGAGCGGCGGTCAGCGCTCTCGCAATTGACACTGTTCCAATGCTACTCACGAAGTTATATAGTTGAAATGGTAGCTGGTCCGTGCGTGCTCATTTCCGTCGCCCCGCCCTGAACTTTCCCACGCTTCTCTCTTCCTTCTCAACCATTATCCCTGCCTCTTCCTTTGTAACTGCTCCGCTCCATTTGTCGTTCTAGTGACCAATCGCAACTGTTGTAATCCCTGACTGACCTTCGACGCCAAGGTGATAACATAAAGTATCTAGTGGACACCAAAATTGAGGTTGTGATGAGCCTGGACAGGTTTAGAAGGTGGTATTCGTGCAATTTCAAGGATTTTCGGTATGTTATAACTTCTATTCTCACTGTGAGAGTGTATTTACCACTATTTTATACAGATGCAACATCAAGTACTGAAGGGATCGAAGAACGACGGCCATTTCCCCATTAATATCGATGAACGCCCTTCTACTGCACTGAAACATAACCCAGAATGCCACATCATCGGTAACTTCAACTCTAGTGAGTTTCTATACCTTCACATTAGCTATTCCATGTCATTAACTTTCAATTTATTAGGTATTCATTCACTACCCTCACGCATAGAATGTCAGTGACAGTGTATTGGCTGACAAAGTATTTATGTGGTCCAGGCAGGGTTATCATTGCTATGAATGTTGGGCAAGAGTGTTCATACACCACACAGTGTAGAAAAATTACATTAGCAATGAAAAATAATCAAATTTTTGCTGTTCTCACTTCAATGTTTGCGTAATCATGCACAGAAAATGGTGAATGCAACTGCTTCTGAGCTGCAGCCCATGGCAGGCCGATTCACTGAGTAGAAGATACCTGGTTTGGTTTGTTTTCTCTCTGTCTGTGTTCCTGCCTTGACTGTGTTAAGATCTGCTAACTGAGATGGCAGAAAAGAGACTGAGACGATATAGACATTTACAAGTGCCAGATAAGCGCTGGGAGATAAGCACTGGGCGTCAATCACGTTCGGCTCACTGGAATAGATTTTCGGGAGGTATTTGTCATCAGTATCATCCTCCAAGCGATATTCCAGCTTAGAAAATGTCACCATTGAACCCGGAACGTAAATTAAGTCAACTTTGCCACTTCTTGTGCTGCAAGATGCCAAAATGAAAAGGTCAAACAATGTGACAAGCCAGAAGAGGTTTTGCAATGCACTTTACTTACAATTTTCATGTCTTGATACTCTCAAATTTGACACCTTTACCAAAATCCGCCAATTCACTATATCTCCCTCCTCGGGTACCCAGGGTCACTTTAGGTTCGTTTCCAGCCTTCTCTGTGTTGTGAAAGCTCAATTTGGAGCACAGAGGTTCAGCTACTATTGGAACTACTGCCCTTCATTCTTTCCAGTTTTTTTGCTCCGGGATAAGCGTAGACCAAGTATAGGATCAGTATGAGGACCAGAGACCAATATCAGTGGTTTACCCCTTTGGATCGAGGCACTGACGACAGAAACTGGTGTAATGAGAGCTGATAGACTACTGTGCGTTGACCATTTTCTCAAGGCCAGGATGCCCCACTTACTCATTATTTTGTTCACAGAAGCTTTCAGAATGGTCCTACATATAAATCTGGGTCATATATGAAATATTAGGGAACTCTAGCAGTACATTTCATGAGCGGATTCAACCATCCAACCCACAGTCTTGATTCAGCCATTTCGCCAGGCACTGAGCAACTTTGCTTCACTGGGCGGTACGGAGTTTATCAGGATGGGGATCGCTGTAGTAGGGGGACCGGGGCACGGAGCGGAGGTTCCAGACCTGTTTAGCAGTGTTTGGCATGAGCTTCCGGCGCGTAGTCTACATTTCCGTGTACGTAGTTAGCCATCATCAGAACCAGCAGCATCGTCTTCGGCATCGCGTTAGCCAGACCACTCGGCCCTCTCCATCGCCTACACCAGGTTGACTTAGTGCCATGTTTAGTGGATGCCTTGCAAGACGAGAGGAATAGTTGGCTCTGGAATCTTCAACATCCTTCTGCATACCCACCAGATGGACCCGTTCCGGTAATGAACTTTGTGTGTTATGCCATATGGATGCAGGTGCTTGTTGCTGACCATTCTGAGTTTAGGTTCCCGAGGACAATGATTTCACCCATCATTATGTCTTCCAGCAGAAATTCTTTGGCAAAAGTCTCACCATCGATTTCCATTATCATCAAATTGGAAAGATCCTTGACACGGACATTATGTTTATCCAGATAAAACCTTGCTCGTATTCACCTCAGTTAGTGCTTCAGGAGAAACATGGGCAACTTCCTTCCCCCGTCATCCCTAGACTTGAATGGAATGGCAGTTGTGGAGCCGGACACAAAGATTCGCTTTTCGATCCAGGACCTGTCATCTTATACGGAATGGTTTATGTTGCCTGTGGTGCAAGAAGCAGATGATCTCCGCATCCTCCGTAGTGAGTTGAGACTGTTCTCTTGCTATTGTAACTGTCTAACTTGCCTTGTAACTGTCTTGTAGCTACTTGACTCCCTAATCCTCCCTATGTGACATGCTCTGATCTTTTTGTGTATGCCCGAGCAATGGGGCATAATAATAGATAATTTCTGGTACAATCCAGGGGATGAGACATGTGTTAAAAGCATAATAATCCTGAGTCTGACACCGAAGTCCCCTAATGCAGTTCTTCACCGACAGCTCAAATAAGTAGACGAAATGTGAGGATAAGTGAACTTAATTTGATTGACAGAAGTACCTTGAAGCTCGTACGTGGTTCGCCGTCGTGGAGGGCAAGAAAATCGAAGATCATGGCGTGTGTCAATAAAGCAAAATGGCGTGATTTGAATTTATTACTTGACAAGGCGAAACGTGGACCATTCCCAAAGAGGAAGGAAGGAGCGATTTTCGCGTACAGGCAATTGATGCGGATGCGGAGTAAGTTCTCAAGGGTGCCACCCGGACCGTGCCTTCTACTTGTGATTGTTGTACATGGTTTGTATGTTGTATTTCGATGTGAAATGCTCACGACATGACTTGAGCCAAGAAGCACACCATTTCAGAGTCACGACGATGGGAGTGAAAGAAAAAAAGATAAGAAGGCCATGTGATCCTGATAACCCCGTGATTTCAATGGAGACACAGCCACTACTGATTCAGAGCTTTTCTTCCTCGACATTCATGTCGTTCTACTCAACTCGCAATCGTTGGTCTCCACGATACTCGTAATCAGCTGTCAATCATACAAAATGGGATAAGGTGCTCAAACTGTACAACGAGACCTCTAGAATAAAGGTATTTTGTTTTCGCTTTTTCAAGTTGACGGCTTGAGTTTTGGATCACTGACTACACTGTAAGCTAGCAGTATATTTACGGCCTAATCACTACAACGGATGGAGAGACAAAACTGGAAAAACATGCTTCTGCTGCGTAAAAGAAGTGGTAAGGTTTTCGCCTTGACCAGATCGCACTCGATGTGCTGATACGTTTATGGCATCAGAACGGGAAGCTAACTGCTACCTACATAAGTACAGACTGCTTCACCGCATTGAAGCCCGGCCTTGGCTTAACCATGAGTCGCTCGGTATGTCACTCATAGCGCCCATGGCCTTTTCTCTCTCACACATCGGACCGCCAGCGATATCTAATACCAGCTCCTTCCTCACCAACATCTAACGGAAATTGCCCTCGTCCCGAGGTTTTAACGCGAGTTGGAGCCCCTTACTCATAGACCACTCACAAGATTGCGATCTTCTCCTGCTCTCGGCACCACTATGATCACCTACAACATTCTTTCTCTTCGTTCTCTCGTTCGCGACTTTCCGCGCTTTTGGTAGGCAAACACGGGAATGCCAGTCCCAATCCCTGCTTTCCTCACAGTCATGGTCTGCGAGCACGCTTATCCTACCAAGCTTTCCATCTGTTCCCAACTTTTTGGCGAACCGCGTCGTCATAACGGAACTGCATTCGGCTACCAGCACATAACACAAACATAACGGCATGGTCATTGCTAGAATCATTCGTCGCTAATACAACTTGCTCTCAATCTCGGTGCTCCTCGCTGTCTACCCTACCTGGCTCCCCGATACTCCAAACATCCACGGACAACTTGGCGTCCAATGTGAGCGAACAACCTGTCTCGGATGAAAGCCTCGAGAGCCACAAGTTCTACATTACCTTTCCGGCGACATACTGCTCACTTATGTGGACCGAAAGACAGGTGAGAGCGAACAGCATACGGGGAGGAAAGTGGGGGGATATGCAAGGTAGTAAGGGAGGTTACGGGAAAGAAGAGGTTACGCAGGCGGGCATGGGAGTAATCGGTGCATTTGGTTGGGAGATTGGGTTACGGATGCTCTTTTAATGACATTGGACTTTGAGATGAGTAGATTTTTCTCTTTCTTATCTTCATTACCGAAATCACTGACCTGTCTCTACAGGTATCGGGACGGAGAGAGATTACCCGAGCGCGTTTCTACGAGTACACCACCTTCACATGTTGACGTGTCACGGAATATCTAAATCAGGTTCAACGAGGACAGATCGTGCATACTTGGAGACTTATCTCACATCCATTCTTTCACAAGCACCGTTACAACTTCTCATGTGGCGCAGAAGCTTGTTTGAAGCAATCATCGACATTCCCAACCTCGGTGCACCTTCGCTCGGAGTCCGGGTCCTATAACAAGCTTCCAGGGCTCTAACACGATGCCTTGACGGAACATTGGATCATACATTTCGGCACCACACCTACGTCTTCCCGATCTTAATGTTCAATGAACCAACTTTTAATAAGGAGTAGGTAAGATCTATTTCTCCTCGTGTTCCCTTCCATTGCTGATATCTCTCTTCAGATATCGTTCACCGGGTGCGCTGGGGGGGAGGGATCGGTGGAAGATAGTGAGATGGTGAGATACGTCCTCAAGGTACGTTCTCAAACCATGTCTTTCTATATTCGTTCCTTGTTCATCGAGAACCCCCCGATTTAGGTCTAAAGAAGATATCCAAAACTGATCTGACCTACGCCAATTGAAAATGTCTTCTTGCCTCAGTCGTCGACTTTCACTGTTGTCGAATAATATCTTCAGCTTCCCGGACACCCTCTCAGCGATTGTAGCAATACCAGCCTGTATGAACTATAGCGAGATCAAAAATGTTCTTTTTTCACCTGCTCGCTCGTAGCTTCATCAATCTCCGGTGAGCCCACAATCCTTTTCATAATATTCGGTAATGTCGCCTTCTCTAGTCTCGAACGTTTAGCTTATGAGCTGACCTGTAGAATCATGCCTAGTAGTGGATAGCGGATAGCTGTGCGTTCTTCGTTGCATTGCTTATCAAAAGTCCCGTTCAGGTCTCGCAAACGTATCTGAAACAGATTTGACTGTACAAGCTCTCTGTCTGCAGACACTATCATTCGTTACGCGTCCTCCGCTGGATGAATAGCACTCGCCGGTAAGTCTTGTCCCGGTCATCGACTTTTATTGTTGCCGAACGGTATCTTTGTCTCCCTAGCTACCTTTTCGGTGATGATGGTGACAATACCAACAAAGGATCGTAGCAGGATGAGGGTGGCTTCTCGTTCCCTCGCTCTGGTTCCGCCTATCATTCTGGCTGATAGCCTGTATATCGATCTCTGCTACTGGTGCAGGTGAGTTTACATCCTTTCTATTGGATAAATGCCCACTAATATCCCATTCTACCAGCTTCAAGTATTTTGCTGGCGGACGAGTTGACGAGTAGGATCATGATTGGCAGTGCAGATGGTATGGATAGCGATCCCGTCCACCTTCCTTCATCGCTCATGTGTGGACTGATGTAGAACTCTCAGATGTCGCAAATTCAACATTCCCGGAGAAGCTTGGATCAATTGGAAACAGGTACGTTTTCTTTGCCTACTTCCATGTGTATCAAGTGAACGTTTCTTCAGCAGGTTTTCTCGCCGTAATCCGAAGCACAAAGAACCCAAGTACGTTCCGTCCGATACCCCACTCGCTATCGTTTCTAAGCTTCGACACGAGGGATTACTTCATGAATGCACGCACTATGAGATGTGAGCTCTCCGGCTTGATTGAATTCTGACGCTATACTGTACAGTATGTGAGCAAGACGAGACCGCCTACATGAGGACATTACGCTTAAAATCAAACGACGTAACGACGTCTGTTCTGAACACCAATTTACATGAATACCCGGTATCAGATCCATCGCGTTAGTGTCTCGTTTGCAGGACCGGCCCCTAGAACAGAACGGCTTTGGATATCCCTGTGTCATTTCCTGCACCCTCATTTCACCATAAACACTGTTCTTCCCCAGCGTCCCTACTTGATTCCCCTACCGCCTTACATCTGCGCGTCTCATCTTTTCACTGATTACAATCCCTTCGGGTGCGAGAGAATGCGAGGATGGGGAATTGGGGTTGAATAGTATCAGGAGGTGGATAGGACACTAATGTAGGATGCCAAATTTTTAAATATTTAACGTCGTTGACGTCTCGGGCATTTAAACATTCTGAAAAACATACGCATACAATAGTGTTTAAATATCATTTAAATATGGAACATTTAAATAAGTACAATGGGCATATAGCACCATTTAAACAACATTCAAAAACCTCCCGGGACACCTCAACGGCACCCCTGCTATCAACAATGGAGTTTCTGGAGCATCATGTAACTGTGAAGGGAGTGGTGGAGGTGAGTATTTAAAAGCGCATAGATTTCCGACGAGCGAAAGAGACCCGCTAGTCACAGTGTGATGGGCACGGGCTGTCAGGGGGTTGCCAAGTCGAGCCGCTTGGTGAAATGCGGAGAGCTGAGCCGTGACGGAGGCAGGAGACGAACCAGCTGACAGACAGGAGAAAACGACGCGGATATTGGGAACGACGAGGGCGGAATCTGGGACTGGGCGGAAAACTGGTGGAAAATGAGAGGAGAGAGGATAGCGGGTCGAAAACGAGGACTCGGGAGACCATGTATGTCTTGAGCAGACCACGTCCGTAAGGTGAAATCAAGCGTATGACGATGCATGCCAGGTGACTAGTCAGCTGAGAAAAACACAGCAACTGACATATGTACTCACCATTCCTCTCGCAACACGAAAGCACTTCGGCCTCTGACACGCATTATCCACATCTTACACAACCCAGTGTCTAGCCAAATAAACACAGAGAGCTGTTGGGACATCTTGAATATAAAGGATATCTTGTTGAGTCTCGGAAGGAAGGCGGGAGCATTGACGGTAGGTCGACGGTGAAGCGGGCATGACGGGAGAAGACAAGAGGAATCAACAGAGTCAGCGTGAGAACCACGTGCAAACGCGCCGGGCACGTGTGACACTCGTCCCCGCAGTCAACCATACTGTACCTCGGTCCTTGCCAGCTTTCTTTCCTTCCCCTTCCTTCCCCGCCCGGCGTCGTCCCCCACTTTATCCCATGACTTCTACGACACCTCTCCTCAGCCGTTCCCTCTTCCTGCCTTCAGTCAGGTCCTTGGTGGTTTACATGTGGCAGCAAGAGACGAGCCTCGATGATAGGGATTTGTAGAGGGTGCTCAGGCATAGGACATAGGTATGTTATCGCGATGTCTGACGTGCCCTTGGATCTAATTGAACCACAATGACTTTAGAATTGTTAGATTGACCTTACCAGAAGTACCCAATTACCCCCGGACAGCAGCTGGACACTCCTACTCTGTAAATGTGCTCTGTACTCTACATATACATGTATAGTACCTACTATGTATTAGATACCACATTCAACCATGTAGTAGTCCTTTGCTTACCAAATTTTATACTTAAAAGAATGTCAGTATTTAATTAGTATTTAAACGCCGTTGTATGTATCTGGTTTCCCCAGTGTTTAAATGCCCGAGACGTCAACGACGTTAAATATTTAAAAAATTGGCATCCGGCACCTGTAGGACAAGGGAGGGGGGAGAGGAGGGATTGAAGAAGGGACGGAAACGGAACCTGCGTGCTACGTGTGCAATATACCTTAATCGTTTCTTGAAAAGGGAGATATTCCCTCGATCTTCCTATATTATGCTATCACTCTCCGTAACACTCGCAAGCTTTCTTGTATTTCTCGACGCTCGACTTTTCGTGGTATCCAAGATTCGTCAACTCAGTAGCGGCATGCTGTGGAGCGACGGAAACAGTATATTCGGAATTAATTTATAGTGTTTTCCAATTTGTCGCGTCAGCCGATGGATCGCCTTTATCGTTTGAGTAAACATGATGGACAAGATCAAATCATGGTCTAAGTATATTGGACGACTTACTGAATACGAACAAGTTCCGCGGGTCAGATGTTACGCTGTACATCCCTGAAGAGGGCGTGAGCTCATCATGATTATTCTCCGGAAAAACGCCAAGCTAACGGAAGCATTCTCGAGTCCCCGTCCATTCTGATCTCTTCGATTTCAGGCATACTTATGTACATGAAAGAAGTGAAGTAATATACGTATTAAATGGGTTAAACGTTGAGAAGAGATCTAAAATACAAGGTTATTGTATGACCCTTCAATATGCTCCTGCATACAAGTAATCCTTTGGGACCTTGGGTTCAATCGTTCCATGACTAGGGAAGACTGGTTGAGCGTAAGGCCACGATTATTGAAGAAGAGACTTACGCGGATTCTAGATGTTTAATGACTGTCGCCCTCATTTCTTGTGCGACGAGATGAGCATTGCAGAGACTGCATGCCCAAGACTTCCGTTTGTCTTCACGTATAGCATTGTGATCTTCAAGAAGTTGAAATTCCGGAGTATGGTGAATGTCGTGGCAAGTTATCTGTTGACGTCAATCAGTTTTCGCAATGAAACAGTGCAGAGACAGGGAATTCACTTACACATTCCCTCCAAGTCCCCACAAATTCTTCATCGCACGCCAAACACTTGAAGAAATCTCCCTTCGCATCCATGTCATCTGCGCTTGCCGTTGTTGGATTCAAACCCGAAAGGCCGATAACTTGTAAAGCTGCTTTACTAGGTGAAAACTTGAATCCCCAGCACCATGCATTGCGCAGCCCACACTCTCGAACATTATCTTGATGCTTTCCTGCTGCATTCTGTGTCGTACATATCCTGTTGCAATAGAAACACCTCAGCTGTGCGACAGCAAGGTTGCCAAAGTCCATGGACGGCAACTGCCAGGGCATCTTCCAAACGTAACGTTCTTCACTGGAATGCAGTAGGCCAATATCTCGTGCGAGCGTATTCATGGTATCGTCTTTGAGATGACGACCCCATTCGGAGATGAACCGCTCTTTGCGATACGCTCTCCATTCTCGTACATTTTTCAGGAATGTCCCCCAGTCATCCCGAATGATCAGGGCAAAGTCATTGGAAGTGATCGTTTGCTGTTCCGGTGCGAGGAGAAGATTGTTAATCTCTGCGTAAAGAAAGACAGTCTCGACGCTGGGGAATTCGCGCCAATCGATCGGGGTAAAGGTGCCTTTGAACTCCACGTAAAGAGCTTCGATGAATTGGCGCCGAACTCCGAATACACCCGTTGAGCAATACATGAGACGACCCTTGCGCGTTTGGCGAACTATGGTAAGGACCTCGGCTTTGATGCTCTCCCATGCTAGAAGAAACAGGTATTAGGTTGAATCGGATTGAGAAGCCGTATACTTACAAGCGTTGGTCAGTCGGACGGGTATGTCGAAGGACTGACATTCCTCCAGATTGACTAGATCCTCTTTAGGGTATCCAAGGTCCAAAATGCGTTCCTTGATGCTTCATATGGCATGAGCACGAATTACTAGTTCTCATAAATTGAATAACACATACTCTCTCATTCTCTGTTCGCAAAGGAACCTCTCTTCCTCATAGTGATCTTTCTGTAGGTAATAATGATATCTCGGTCGCCACTCAAGGAATGCTAGTCGTCTCTGAAGTTGTACCATTAGAATCACAAGCCGTTGCATCCGCCGAAGAAGTCAACTCACCGCTTTGGCTCGTTCCAACTCCTTTAGTCTTTCCAACTTATATGTTGTCACTGATGCTTCGTCTCCACATGCTGAAAGACATGATATGACTTTCGTTATGTCGGCATTTCTGTAAATCTCTTTGTTGCCGCCAACTTCCAATTGAACAGCTTTGTATTAGCATGATATCACACACAAGTCACTGGACTAACAAACCTACGAACAGAGGAAGCAATTCCAAAACAATTTTGTCCTGCCCTCGAAATTTCCGTTTGAAGGATCCTTGTGTCACTGCACTGTATACAGCTAGATGTTGTTACCATAATGACAAAGAAGAATGAAAGCTCACCCTCGCACTATGCAGCCTTTACATATCCATTTACACTCCACGAAATCTAGGTACTTCAAGGTTTTTCTTCGACTTCCACATTCCTTAGATACCGTCAGCATCGTTGATCCCAATGTCCAGCCTAACCACATACCGCACACTCTGTCCCAGACTCATCAAACAGAGCTCGAGCCCATGCATATTCTCCGGAACTATCGATAAACGAAGCTGGTTCAGGAGCGTTGTAACTTTTCCTCAGTCTGATCCAGATTGTTGCTGCACTCGATGCCGTCAACAGCTCACGGAACGCATTACTGACATTCATTAAGCAGAAAAGTGTCTTTGGGGGAAGGAAGCAGAGTATCTAAACGCAGTGAGTAAGAAGTTTGACATGGAGATGTGTAACGCACGACAAAAAGAATATCCAGCGGCATATCCATTAATAGGCTCAGTCTTCTAGTGTTCTCGTCTGGCCGTGTTCGCCTTCTGGTACGCGCATGAGGGCGAGCTAGTGGAGGTTTCCGAGATTTTGGCTTTTTCGCTATAAGTTTGTCACAAAAGGTACTCAATGTAATAGAGCTATCCAGACCTACCAGGCGGTTCAACCTCCTCCGCTGGCCCATCCTGACGAGCACGTTTCCGAGGTCGAAGTACCCTATTTCCCTCGTCGAGTACCATCTCATCTTCAGTTTCTTGCGTGGGGCCCATTTGGATCTTTCGTGGCTTATGAGGGTGTGGAGTCATGGTGGAACAGAATCAAGACGCGTCGAACTTATTAGGGGTCTATGTCACATGTCACGGTTTCCATTCTTACGGCACGGTCCACAACCTGAGGGCGCTCGCTAAACACTCCTCTCATTGTTCTGTGTGATTTGTGTGTGATATAATGGGTGGACTTGGCACAACAAATTGAATTATCAACACTACATCCAAAAACTAGCTACATTCCACCAGCCGTCAAGATGACGGACAAGAGCCTGAGGCCTATAACATTTCCAATCTTGCTCAAACGGATTGAACAAGTAATTCGTCTGAATATCCCCAGCCTCAGGCCCTTCACCTCACATATATTAGGAAAAAGCTTTTCCAGTCACTTCGCCGCATCAGTCCATCTGGACGGGGAGGCCCGTAAGTAGCCGTCCGTATATAGGGCTCCTAGCGGATCGGATGATCCGCCGTCATCCGAGCGATGAGAGGTCGGATTCGGATGGCGGATGGGCTCCTCGACGAGCACCATCCGACCAATCCGACGATGAGCGGCGGATGGATCACGCGGTGCAGACGGTTGTCGTTGGGCTTCGTTAGGTCGACCAGAGTCGTGCCCGGGGCTTTCCGTGGTTACCTTTTTGACCTTCATAGCAGTAGTGGGTGATATATCAGCCATTATCTGTCTGTCTGACTAACCTTTGACTTGTATTTTAGCTGTTTTGGGTACAATATATGAACTTGTCTCGACTCTGTACACAACAAATTAAATAGGTATAATTCAGACACCTGGAATCAACTTGGAATGCCGCACAACTAGATCAATGTCCCGCACCTGAGAGCCCCCTCCCTCCAAGTGGCTCCAAACATCATATTCTCAACATGACATCACGTCTTGAGGGTCTATAGGGTAGCTTGAGACTTGCCAAAGGGATTGGAGGTGAACAAGGCGACAATACTGACGGGGAAGCAAAATTTTCACCGTGGGAGGGAGGTTTCATTGTGAAGCGCTGGCTTAGCGCCCATCCGTCGGATTATCGGACCATCCGACGGATACCATCCGCCTATGCGGATTGCTCTCTCAATCACCACCATCCGAACGGATGAATCCGTATCCGATCCTAATCCGGTCCGCTAGGAGCCCTATCCGTATACGGCCCTACGGGTGACAAAATGCAATAATCATCAAGGGCTTGAATTTGGGGTTGAACGCTGAACAGAGAATCTGTGGTGGAGAGCAAATTTGAAAATGAATCGAGATTGATGCCTGTTACTAACACTGTTAGTGATGACTGGCAACCCCTAATTTTCTCTCGCTAAATCCCACCAGTCATGTCAGATTTAGGATAGGTGCGTGTATGATGGACAGAAAAACATTTCAAAGTTTTGTTGCCAGGGCATCGAATGGGCATCGGATAGCATCAGACAGACATCGGATTTGCCGCGGTTCATCAGATGTCATCGGATGGCATTGAATAACATCGACGCACATCTCGTTGGTCGTCATTCTTCAGTCCCGACGGATCTGCCGTTGTATTTCTTCGTAAGCAAACTCAGAATAGCAACTTCTCTTGTTTACTCAATCGGTCTATGTCAGGGAAGCTGTATAAATCATCGTTCACTGAAGCTAACACCATCAGCATCGAGCCATGATAACCCTCTTCGACATCGGACCCGTCTTTATTGATGGAAAAGAGACAGGTTTCTCGCCTTTTGTCCGCCGTATCATGTTCGCGTTCATTCGTACTCTTTCTTCAACTAAGACTAACTCCCAAACATAGGTTCGTCCTCAATTACAAAAAGTTACCTTACGAAGTCAAACTCCTCCGCTATGAAGACATTGAACCAACCGCCAAATCCGTCAACGCACCTCCTACAGCCCTTAAATCAGATGGTGTCACACCACAGTACACCGTCCCATTCCTCATAGACTCTACCACCTCCAAGGCGATATCCGACTCCGCACTCATCGCGGAATACCTCGATTCTGCGTACCCTAGCACCACTAGAATCAGCCCCCAAAACACCAGTGCTTTCGCCGACGCCATTTACGCCAAATTCCGCGCTCTTTACGCCTTACTCGGCCCAAAAGGCAAAGTGACAATAATGACCCCTGTACTCATCGAGGGAATGAGGAAGGTGCATGGCAGCGCAGTGGCTGACCCCGTTTCTCCTACGCCTGAACAAGAAGCTGCCATATGGAAATCGACAAAGGCGTCTTTCGATGAGATGTACCATGATGCGGGCTTGGAGGATCTGGAACGAC
The DNA here is from genome assembly GCA_001466705.2 of Moniliophthora roreri. Lineage (NCBI taxonomy): Eukaryota > Fungi > Basidiomycota > Agaricomycetes > Agaricales > Marasmiaceae > Moniliophthora > Moniliophthora roreri. The sequence continues at coordinate 385,014 of LATX02000178.1, forward strand.
CGACCTACGCTAGCTTTGCCCTCGCTGGTACATTCTGGTGTTTCAGGAGTATATTTGGTAGGGATAGTAAGGAGTGGAAGGAGGTTGGTACGGAGTGGGCCGACGGGAGAATCGGGAAGGTTTTAGAAGTTATTGAGGGATATGAGAGTATGCAGGTGTAATGACAAGTTTCTTCTTTGGCTACACACGAGACTGAATATATATGTATATCACACAATTCCATTACGTGCCACCGTCTCCAGCTGCAATTGTACCTGTATGGCTCGTGGACTTTAATAAAATAAGTAGCTCCGGAATATTTTCTGTCAGGGCAAGATCTCTTGAAGGGGGCTTAACTTTAGCTGGAGAATATATAGCGAAAATAGAACGGGATATCCTCTTCGGTTTCCAGTAAAGCACCAATATACTAGGAATAACGTATGAGAAGAGAAATCCACAGGTTTGAAGACAGAAGCTACTCACCCCGTCCGGCCTGATAATCACTATACGAGTTTCCCCTTGCTGAACTTGGTAATGTTTGTATGCGTATCCATCTCGGTCAACAACTGCCCGTTCATCTCCATCAAGACTCGAGCCCTGTGGATAGATCAACCAATGCTTGACGAAATGAGGGGGATATCCCGTCACGAATGTCGAACCAGGCGTGAAGAAGAGAATCGTATGGGTGGTAACATCCAAGAAATCATACACACTCCACACCCGACCCTCAGGATCTATTAAATTCGGGGCCTCAGGCGCACGATCTCCTCCTCGAGTTCTACCATCCAGACCTGCTCGGAAAGGGTCCGCGTTCTCGTCCTTCGATGTAGGTGTTACTTGATCAACGACAATAGTGCTGTTTCGATAATTGACACCAAGCTGGCGCACTTCAAACCCCCGAGACCAGTTGCTTGACTCAACCTTTTTATCCTGTGCGAAATTTCGTCGCATGATTTCGGTAGACATGTCCAGAATGGCGGCGATCACAGGAACGCGTTCAGTACTATACGATTGGAGGAGATTTGGGGGTGAGGCGCCCTTGTGAACCAGCGCAAGTTTCCATGCGAGGTTAAACTGCTCCGTGTCAGCGTTATTACGAACAGGAGGGCTAGAATTGCACTAACAGAGTCCTGTACAGCAGCGTTCATTCCCTGGTTAGTCCGTGAGCAGCTCGTCAATTGATTCAAAGTCGAGGTCGTACTTGACCTCCCGTTGGGCTGTGTATGTGCGCAGCGTCTGGAAAATTAAGGCTTAATTTGTGTAAAATAATCAACCATGCACCACTTGCCTCCAACTAGGAAAACTCTGCCTTCTCCAAACTTGTCGATCATACGGACGTTTGCTCTGACAGTCTCGAAATGAGTAGGTTGTCAGTCTTCGGTGCGCATATACTTACTTCCACACTCCGCAAGCGATCAAATCACCAAACTCAATACTACGCTGCCCGATGATATCGTATAAAGTCTCCACTAGGTTGTCACGGCTTTCTGCAGCTCGTACAGTATCAACCTTGGCACCACCCATCATGAAGAACCCTAGTTGTCTTCCATCAACCTGGAACGAGCGTAGAGATAACCTATGCGCCCTGAATCAGCTTGCATTCAAATAAATGTCAACGGCTCACATCTTGTGCGAAGTATCTCCCCAGATATACCATAACTGTATGTAATCTCATCAGTAGTTCCCTAGACAAGAGCAGATGTTCCGACGTACATCATTAGCCATTCCTTTTACTTCAATATCTCCACACGCAAGACTGGGTGCATGCGATTGTCCATGAAACGGTAATCCGAGCTGTTTTCGTACAGTGCTTCGAGCACCATCAGCGCCTACAAGCCAGTTGAACGTTGCAGTCTCTCCAGAGATGCAAGCAGTTACGGAGTTGGAATGGGCTTCGAACGACTCGAGCGGGGTGTTGAACTCCACTAAGCATCCATACTTGGCGATCTCGTCACGAAGGAGCCCCTGATGCGTGTCTTGACCAAATTGGTAGCTGTTAATCTAGTCCAAAGATGGACCATGTCTGTGGGTGCGAACTGAGATCAGGTTGAAATACGTACCCTGTGGTACTGTGGTTGCTCCTCCATGAAAGGAAGGATCCCAACCTCTTTGATGGGTCCGTCCCCTTCCGGGGAGGTAAATATCTTAAGGTCTGGAGTATGAACCATTCGTTTCTCCACTTCGGGCAAGATGCCCAGGATCTTGTAAAGCTCAAGTGTTCGCGGCTGCCAAAAGAATGAGACAAGTTACGTTGTTCCAAGTCTGTAGATCATACATGAATGGTGGCACCTCGCTGACCGACAGATAAAGAATTGCCCTTCTCAATTATTCGAACGGAAATGCCATTCTTGAGCAGTAAGAGAGCCAGTGCGAGACCTGTCAACGCTGAATAATATGTAAAGGCGAAAATATCGAACCGTACCCGCTGGTCCGGCACCAACCTGGGAAAGCGATCAGGTTATAGACGATATGGTTGAGCATTTTCACGTACGATGAGGACGTCAGCATTTGATGTCATCCTAATGGAAAAGAGGACTAGGCCAGTATGGAGTTTATCTTCTTATAACTTGAGGCTTAGGGCTGCAATATCACTCTATCAGAACTGTATCAGAAGGCCTTGAACATGTGAACACGACTCGTGATGAAAGACATCTTGGGGATAGCCGATAGGGGGGAAATCGTATTCAATGCCTTGTCAGCCGCACGCTACGACGTTATAGCCTGGAGTAATGTAAGTGAAAAGACAGCTAACCTGAATGAAACCTTTGATTGCGCTAACGCTGATTAGGCAATGGTAGTAGCTGTTGAGAAAGAGGAGTGATAAGATAAGAGGTCCGGACTTTGTCGTTATCATTTTTCCCACAGTCGAAAAGCCTCTCTCCGCTACACTCATGATACACCGAGACTTATTGATATCACAGTCATCCTCAGTGAACAAATTCTTGCCTCGCAGCGATTTGGATAACTACCCGAACAACGCGCGAACCGAGTACTTGACCATGCCATTTAGAAAGAAATAATGCATTGGATTCAATCATCGGATAAGAAATGCCATACTTTGCTACATATTCAATACCAATCGTCCAACGACACCTCCCTCCTCAACGCATCGAGACCCTGACGCCAAACAACTAAATGCGAATCACTGCTCTCCATGTCACCGCTTTGACGACAGTAATTCAGGTATGGTCTCGCGCTTTCGATAGCTAAATCAAACGAAACAAATGGAGGTTTCCAGTGCCGATTACGCATCATATCGATGACTTCACCGGAGAACAGCCGCCAATGGTCATCAGCGCAAGCATGCTCGTCCGCCCCGTATGAACAGCTTGCTCATAGCGGCTTTGAATACCTTTCTCTCGGAATTGGTCGCAGAAAAGTGTCAATGAGATAAGTGTGATTAGCTATAGCAGACGTTATGGAAGATAAACAGGCGAACCCAAGCACAGAAATATCGTAGATCAACCTCCTTCATTATTATCCAGGCGGTTGTGGCGGGGTAGTCGACTGTATAGAAAATAGCCTCATTACGGAGGTCTTTATACGAGTGTCGCATGCTGTACTTGAGGACCTCTAGTGGATGAGCCGAGACTGTACGCCTAACACACGAATGAGTAATAGATAATGGTGAAATCATATTGGAGAATGAACCACATTTCGCTTTTGCAAACCTGCATCGCAGAATATACTTGATACTTCTCGACAGCTTCGGCCAAATCTTCTAGGGTCTTCCTAGGCAACTTGATGATATTGAGTTGTGGATAATGACGATGCATGAATCTGAGCAACAAGTCCAGAACTTCTGCAGACTCGGGCATGTCAATAATTTCAGCACTATCGATCGCCTTGCCAGTCGGAAGGCCAGCACTGAACGAAGCAAGAAATTCGACGTGCGCAGAGAATGTGGGACCATCACATGCATTCAAAAGCAAGTTGATGGGCTGGGTGCATTCTGGAACTGTCGTAGTTGATGTTCAGCCATTGTATAACGCGAATGGAAAGGGTACTAACCACTGCAGTGAATTTTCAAGACAAGATTTCCGGAGACCCACTTATGCTCCCGTAGTTCGATAACACCCTATTGAAGAATTAACACTGCAGAACAAGGGGGGTGCAGGACCTAAATTTCCGGTCCGAGGTGGGGGGTCCGAACTTCGTTAAAAATTTTTTGGACCTCACCTAAATCATGCTCCTGACGGGCTTTTTTTGGGCTTTGGGACCTTCCAAAATTGACATATTTACTTTATTATTTAAGTCCCACCCATAGTTCCAAGGGTTTCAGGACAGCAGGAAGTTAATATCAACATGGGAGAAGGTGAGTGACATTGATGATGACGAGCCTGGAAAATGACTTACCTTTTTTGGATATGTCTGTGGGGATAACATATTTGGCAGGAGGGGGGGGGGTGGTACCACCCCCACTCGGCCTTAAAATTTTTTTCGACCTCGTGTACTTATTAAGTTTTTGGACCCCCCTTGCTGCAGAAGGAACAGACAATTATCAGGGCAAGAGAATACCTGCAACATGAGCCATGTCGCTGTACTAACATTCAGACTTCCAGTCAGCTCTTTCATGCGCGAGATGTAGACATTCATGTGGGGCTTAGCCTTGGGTGTGTCCAAAGAGAAGCTCATCGTTGAGCGGACTATTTCGTCAACATGTCAGAAATCCTGAATCAGGAGAAGCGAGGGCAAAACTCTTAAAGCGTCATCATGATCTTCAAGACCGACATGACTGTTGGAGAGATGCTTTTAGTGAACTAACATATTTAAACAGTATCACCCACTTCAGAGCACTCTTGCATGCTTCTAAAGCAAAGAAGTTGCCATATTTGTCGGCTGCCGCTGTCAGAGACACGAAGGTACTTGCATGCTCTGACTTTCTGATATGCTCCTTGAGATTGTGATGAACATCATAGTGAGTGTATTGGAGAAGTAAAAGAAGGGTCTCTGCATCTTCATTGAAGATGATGACGTCCTCGATGTCGTGGGTGACCGAGTCAGTAAGAGGAAAAGCCGTGCAAAATTGCTTGAGATTCTTCATATGGGCACCAATACGCTTCCCATTCGAGGACTGGACTACCAGATCTACTGATAATCTGCAGACCTCAACAGCTAATGAATTATTTTAGCAGATTTCATCGTCGGGAGAAAACGGAACGTAGTACCTTCGCATTCTGGAATAATGTGATCCTTTGCAGATTCAGACGCCATTTCCCTTCAGGAAAGCAAAGCGCCGTTAGACTCGAGGAAGTTTGAAGGTTGAAGCGAGATGATCGTGGTTATTGGCCAAGAACCGAGGGCATTTGCCGGTACTAACCCTTACGTGTGCAGTATAGGCTTACGAATAAGCAATCCTTCTATAAGTCAGTCTTCGAGTCAATATGACGAGAATCCCTTCCAGGGACCCAATTCACTTCCTTAAGGATCGGACGGCGAAGTGTTAAATGCCAAGAACTGGTAGATGTCAGTTTAAAATACAACGGTCAACCGCCAGGATGCGTCTCACGGTGAACGACGGCATAAGCGATCGCAGGAATAATGATCTTCCATCTTCGTCCCCAAGCGGTGTAGCATCGTCGTAAATACCCAGCATACCAAAATGCCATCACTGGTAGCACTTCAATTATTCAATGAGTATCCGCACAGAGTAATAGCGACCCAAGGGATATTCACTTAGGTGCGGGGATGACAGTAATGTGTGCATTTTGCAATTTGATTCTATCAATGTTCAGTGTTCCTCAGGCGGTAAAACGTGAACGTCGGCTTACTGTGCGTTGGATATATGATCATACTCCCCTCTATCCCAAGGTAAGAGATCAAGTGCTGTTGTCAATGTGATATCCACCGAGGCCAAAAGGAATAGGAAGATCATTGTAGATAAAAGCCAATGATTATTCTGCTGTTTTCTCGTACGAAGAACATAGATACATATCCCAAGCGTCTCAACGTAGATGCCTGTTTACTAGTCAGGAGACTCGCAAGAGCTCGAACTGGAAAACGCACTATAAGAAGGAATTGGATCTGTTAACAAAAGTCCTGAGGTTTCGCGGTGCGAGCATTGATTGAATGTGAAGAACTTACAGCGGTTCCGACTTTCAACGCCAGCACATCGCGAAAGTCCAGCATGTTTCGTGGTCCCTGGGAAAGCAAGGGCTCAAGGGAGCACTCAATACGGCCCTTGATTTCTTCACTGCCCGCTGAAGAGGGCCGAGTGGTCTGGCTATCGCGATGCCGAAGACAATGCTGCTGGTTCTGGATGATCGCTGACTACGTACACGGAAATGTAGACTACGCGCTGGAAGCTCATGCCAAACACTGCCAAACAGGCCCGGAACCTCCGCTCCGTGCCCCGGTCCCCCTACTACACCGCTGTACCAACAGAATTGAGATATAGACCATCGACGGGACGCGGAGTACCAAGGTGGTGGTGGCGGGCTTTTAAGGGTAGTGCTCACGATCATGGCAGATGACAAAGTCGCGACGAGAAGGTTGAGAGATCGGAACGAAGATGTGACAACTGTCAGTGGGTGCTTGAGCAGTAATTGAGCGCTGATAGTATGAGATGCTGTACCCATTGTCTGGCTTGCGCTGAGTCCCTGACTGAAGGTTTGTAGCTGACAAAATCAATGTAAGTTTGATCAACCTGCACTGTTCCATCTTTAGTTTTCATCTTCAATCACGACAGTGATGCATCGCCTTCAGCAAAGTTGATTTTGATCGAAGGGTGATCCAGTTTGGTTGAGAGCATGAGTACAGTGGTGGAGATCCGTGGAGAGATTTTTATGCAGCATATTCATCGTGAACCGTCGAATCTGTCTTGGTTTGGAAGCACTGATATGATGGTTGGAACCAAAAGTGAAGCGCCAGCAAGCACTCGCGTGACAATGACGATGTAACCTGCCACGTGTCGTGCCTTTCCAGATCTGTCCGACTTCCAACTGCTCTGCCCTCCCGTCTTCCCTCCTCCCCACTATGACCTTCAAAACTACAAGTGTACCATCTTACGATGCTAACTTGCCTCGGAAGAACATCACCGGAGCAATGCGCGCGTTTCTCGTTCGCCGGTCAATGAAACCGGAGTCGTTTTGGGTGTTCGGGAAGCTTCGTAGCTTGCCCAAGGGCGAACGGAAGATACACGAAAGCAATCCATGATATGCTTCTGACGGACTATATGGGGTCGCCACCTCTAATGGGAGATGAAGGCAGGAAACAGGGGTCGCGCTGAAAGGTGCGTTTTGATTCCGGCCCCGACGCTTTTGTATCTTGCTGATTATTCTTCGCACGGCTTACGCTCCAGGAATGTGCTCCATAAGGAAGCGGCTTTTAAATTCGAGCCACTGAGATGCTTGGTACTAGAAGAGGCTTCAAACTCGTAACCGGACACATCTTTATTCTATGAGAATGGCACGGCACCTTGAAGACGTGTCATCGGGATAACAAATGGGTTTCTGCACGATACCTATCTACCTCTTGTCTTCCCCTTCAAACTCGTTCATTGCCATCTTTGCAACCATTCAAGCGCAGTTTTGTATGTTCGGTCTTTTCAGACGGATGTTGTGTGCGCGTTTTTACGTCTTTGGTTTTCGAGTGCTGACATTCCGCAGATAATCCGTTGGAGCTCACTCAATCCGCTATCGAAGCTGAGAGGAAGGCTACAAATATGAAGGGGTGCGAGAGAATGACAAAGTCAGCAACATCTTTACCAGTGAAAGTGTTCACCAAACCCGTCGCTCCATCCAGCCCGGTTCCAATTACTGACCTCTTTGCCGGCGCTCCGGCGAATATCCACACAAATCCCAACATTGAACAAGAAACGGAAACCATCAGAATCCTTGAAGCATAAATCCAACACCTTCTTGAGCGCGAACGAAAGGAGTGGAGTTGGAAAGAAGGAAATAGCAGGCCTTTGAACGAGAATGAGGAATTGAGGAGGCAGTTGAGGACTAATTTGAAGGTGAGTTTCGTTCGGTCTACTTTATTCCCAGAAAGCGTACAGGTGACTAACTGTGATATATCTTCATTTTTGATCACTTGAATCGTTACCACAACCGTTTTGTGGTCTCTTTCAGGAAAAAAAAACCATTTTGAGGTAGAATGCTTGGATGTTCGCGAATAAGGTCGTCTATTCCAAGTAACAATATACGTAAGCTGACACCTAATAAAGCCTTAAGATAACGTCTGAAAAAGTGCCGAGTTAAGGGCACTAAGGGACGTTATCTACGGTCCTCGAATCACCGGACAACTGAGGCAGTAGGAAGACCGAGGTGGTAAGTGTTTATAACCACAGCATCGTGCCTTGCTCGCATCCATCTTGAATCATTAGTTCGTCCTCGTCATGATAACATCTGGTTCTTCCGTTATTGATTTTTGCCAATGACGGCATTCTTTTTCTTCTTTTTCCAATCCAGGAGATGAAGCGTCTTTGACCTTGAAATAAAGAATCGAGCCACCACGGAAGCAAAAAGACTTGGTCGGCAGTGACTCCCCATTGAGTAATTATCATGATCTCATCGATTGCACCTTCCCCAAGAGCCATCGGCATCTTGGTGTCGTGGCGTTCAGATCATAGTGTTTGATTTCTTGATATTTGCCACTTTTGCTACGATTACGCTGGTGGACTCTGATTTGTTTCCCCCTCATACCCCATGTCCACACTCAGTATCCGGCTCGAAGTAAATGTCTCGTCCCTTGTGGATCCTATATTCTACGGTTCGTCTAATGGCCCATCTTTTACAATCTAAATCTCATCACTACATAGGTTCTTTAATTTCGATATGGTGAGCGGATGACTCGAGTGCAGCTTGTACTCACAGGGATTCACATCCAGTCTTTTTGGAATATGCTTATCACAAACATGGACTTACATCCATTCGAACGACGACAAATGGCCGCTTCGGAGTATGGTTCGTCACCCACTCAAAACATTCTCCTGTATACTCATTGCCTTATTCGACAGATTGGATTCCTCTTGTGAGTAGTTGTCATCTAACATACCCGGAATCATTATCTCTCATATCGACCCAGCTGCATGGTCTTTGGATGCACTATACTTGATGGTCTCATGCTACACTACTACTTTGTGCGCTTCAATCTCGCAAATCCAGATAATGACACTGAAATTGTTATTCAGATTGTCAACTTTGGAAACATCCCGGAACTGATCCATATTACACCGTTCGTGCGAAAATGGCCCTGCCATATTGTTGCATATTCTTATTCGACTTCGTAGGGAATTAACAACGTTCACATTCTGCACGCTGATCATCATTGTGGTGTCAGTTGATCATATTCCTATAATTTTCGTTTGCCCTCTCACGCGTCCAATACAGCTCTGATCTTGTATTCGCATCCAGAGTCTGGCGCCGTAAGTTGAAATCAATGAAAGGTAGCTGCCGGCTGATGGGGATATAGTGAAGAGAGTACATTGGATATTTACTGTCATCATCGTAAGTTTCTTTACTCTTTTCGCCACATCTTCGTCACATCTGGGTGCAGATTCTAACGGCAGTCGGTGCATTGAGTATGTATCCTCAAACTTCAGAATGAATTACTGAGCACGAAGTGGCTAGTTCCTGGCATCAGTGAGTAACGTGTAACCATTGTGTTTTTTATCTCAAGTTCTGAACGAATCATGGTCAAAGTGTTGGTCAAAGGAATAATTATCAGCCCAAACGTGCTTTCTCTCAACTCGGCCGAGCGCAAGGTGAGTCTTCGTAAAGGAATATGAGTGGACAATAAAATCCGACACACTTCCAGATACAAGTGGGCTTCATCAATATTCTGGCTGCCATATCACAATCTATTTCAACAGGTGCTCTATGGTGGTCACTTCGAGCACACATGGATGAGATCGAGTGCGTTGCGTATCTTTCCCTCATCCTGGTTTTGATTGACAATTCTGTAGGGCTACACCAACAATACTTCAACGCCTATCCACAGTCCTTATTAACCGCGGCGTCTTGTTGACGGTTTGCCAAGTCATGGTGGCCTTCACGTACTTCTCGCACGCCGAGAGACTATACTGGTACCGGTCTCCGTATTTTCCAGACTAAGATTAACGGCGTACCTCGTAGGGCCCCATTTCATCAAGCTTTGGCTCCGTTGTATTTTATGACTATGGGTATGTACATCCTTTTCGAGTCGCGCTATCTTTATTGATCTCCATGTTGCTTCAGTTTCAACGTATGCTTTTCTTGCTCATTACTTACACGCACCAGAATTAAAAGTTGAATCAGGCTGAACACGAGAAGCAAACTTCTTGACCCTATCACGTCAACCTCGATGGCGCAAACTGAAAGCAATGTTCCCGGAGCTTCAGCGGAGTATCAAAGGGAGAATGGGCCCCAGAAAGTAAGTTATCTTATGTTGAAGCTTATCTTTCCGTGAATGAATAGAATATAGCTAGCAGATCTGGACCTTGAAGTCGGATTGGAGAGACTACGTCCGGTGTATCGGGTCAATAATAATCCAAAAGGTCAACCTATCATGACCCAGTCTAGCAGTTCAGTTTCACTCGTCGTGAACCAAGGATCTGTGCTTGCGGTGCAAAGGTCAAATTATGAGGTATCGGTTACACCTGCATTCTAATTCTATTCAATTGAGTCCTAAAATATCATATACGACAGCAAGACATGCCTATCGAATGTGGCCGAAGTAGCTCTCTGTTTGTCCTCTCTCATGGCCCCGAAAGCGTCCTAGCCTTGCTCGCGGAGTTAACTTCCAATTCGACATACTTGGACGCTGCGTTGCGCACTGGATCATTTATTCGAACCAATACGTATCGTACGCCGGGAGTTGTGCAGGGCATCATCATGGAGGATAACTGCTCCGACGGGCAATTCTCGGATGATCTACCGTGTGGTCAAGACGAGGCGGGAATACTGGTTCAAAAGCAAGCGTCGGGTTGCATCCAGTCGTAGTCATAGTCGGCTTTCGCCTGTTTCAGAACACGCAGGTAGCGCACGTAGTGATGTCCCACCCCCATATGAAGAGTTACTTCTTAGATTGTATCGATAATCTCCCTCGTAGTATGAATATTTACCCTCGAATCTCGGTCTTGAAAATACAGTCACGTCAAGGTGAGTAATTCGTAAAAGTGAATTGTTCTGCCCCATTTTCAGATTTCACTGGATTAACGGGTGGAATTGTTGAAGTTTCAGCCGTGGTAGTGCATGTTGCACTCGTTTTTCAGTTGTATACATCATGTTCCCGTTGGATCGTACTCACAAAACCAGCGCTCCCTACCTTTGGGCATCAAGATTGAAATAAGCCGAAACCAACTACATGTCATGGATCAAACTCAGCCATTCGCGCTACTAGATTGAACGTAATCATGTAGAGGCTACACAAGACAAGTACTAATAAACAGACTCAAAACAAAATTGGGGAGGCAGGTATGTACATGGAGGAGTTACATGGACTTCAGTGCACGGTGCGCCCGGAAGATAGCGCGAGAGCTGTCCTAACACATCAGTCTGCCGAATTGGTACTTCTCGCCTGGTCCCCGAACGGCGTAAGATCCCCTTCCCCTGTTCTCGCTTTGTGGATGCTTTTCATTGCAGTAGTCCAAGACGTATTGTGAAAACTCGGGGGTATCCGCCAATTGCTGTACCCTCAGCGCTAATCCCTCTTCCTGCATTCGACGTAACCTTTTCATATCCTTGGAATAAAAAGCACCAGCTATTTTGAGTGAGCAGGACTGCAGAATAGGCATCCTGGAGTCAAGTACTTGTTGAAAAGCAACGAAACATTCACGTTCCATTTCATCCTGTACAAATAGCTCGAGGTGGCGGAGCTTCGGAATCAGTGGATAGAATTCTGCTCGCAAATATTAGTTGCAGTTATGAGTTCGAAGCATGATTCTTACCGATATTTTCTTCCAGATCCTCATACATGTATGGAAGTGATTGATTGTGATACTCCTCCGGAGAAACTATGAGATTCTTCAACAGGCTTGATAACGCTATGCTACTCCTGGGGTGGGGCGACCCAGCCCGTGAGCCGAAAAAAGAAGAACCTCCTTCATTATGGTTAGCTTGGAGACCCTCTTTGATGCTGAGTTCCGTTAATATCCGAGTTTTTTTCAATAACGAGAGCAGTTGATGCTCATCGAAAATGATGCCGTGGAGACGAAGCCCGTGTATACTGAAATCATTTGAGCGACGTAGAAAGTCCTCTATGACCAACAAGAGACTCGAGCCTTGCGGGGACGGTCCATGTATAGCCATAGAAAACGAAGTGAGTGAGGGTGCACTGATGGCCTCTATAATAGTTCCACAGTGCACAGTAAGATCGAGGTTGAGATCGCTAGTTGAACCTTGGGTTTGAAGAGTGAGATGGGAAAGCATCGGAAGCACAAAGGCGTCATGCCTTCCCAAGCTCTCAATATCGTGACCGGACGTGCTACCAAAAGATCGATAGCCCGGTAGAGCTATACGAATCTCCTCGAGGTTGCTACAGTGTCGGAGGAATGATAACGCTCTATGAATATCTGGTACCAGTCGATACTCCAGAGTCAAGTGTTTGAGGCGGATGAACGGAAATGTCATGTTATCGACGGGACGAGTTAACCGGAGGCCTGTCCGTATGACGTCGAAACGGCAAGTCTGGGGACAAGTCCGGCCGATGATATCCAAAATATCGTTCAGCGAGCCGTCCCCCAGATCTGCTATATGAATCTGAAGGTCGTGAACCTGTTTCAACTGTCGTTTGAATCGCACGAGGAATTCCGAGACTGTCTCCAACAGTCCATGCAGTTGCAGTCTGCGTACACGAGGTAGATGTTCCTCCATCATGTTTATGAAACCGCTCCATTCCTGCCAGTCAAATCGGGGCATGTCAAGCTGTAAAAAGATCGAAACACGCTGGGATCTGATAAGGCGGAGATTGATCTTCTCCAAATTCCACGGCATGAGCGGGCTCCTTGGGCCAACATAGAGAGAGACTGTGTCCCAAGCTCTGGCAGTTGCGAGTGTCAAGTCTCGCCAGTGCTTGCACACCATCCCTAATGCAGACCCGGCGGAACTGATTTTCTCGCCTTCGAGGCGTTCTCCTCCATTCATAGTGGCTGCAAAGATGAGAATGAGTGATAACACCTCTGGCGGTATCCTCCGTATTGAGGATTTCAGAGATCTAATCTTCTCACGCTTCTTCTGGAATTTGACTAGGGAAGTCTGGAGACGCTCAATTATCATGATGAAGTCTGCCTCTGTGCGTGCCGTCCGAGTGAGAACGTTATCAATGTAGGTTGTGACATCGTCTGAGGAGGGAGGGCGTCCAGATCGAAGGAGATCGTTCAATCCTGGTGACAGGATATCAGAGATTTCAACGTCAATATCCTCATTGAAGTCGTTTCTACGTAAGGTGAGTGTCAATGCCGATCAGCGATATGGAGGTCGGAATAGATTTTGAGGATCTTACGGGTATGACATGTTACTGAAAAGCAAGTATGTACATATCAGTATGTTATAAAAGGGGATAAGGAGAAGCAAATACTCACCTCGTTGATGTTGCCAGATATCTTGTGGTGGTTCGAGTTTAAGAATGTCACGCTATAGCCCGAGTATGGCTTATCACTGATGGCTAGATTCGTTGGGGCTTGGCGCTAAATAGGCGCCCACAGCTCCTGTGGTCAGAGGACCGAAGCATGGCTACGAATTTGATCCATCTCGGTTCGGGTCCCTTTCATTGAAAAACGGGCCAAGATGGCGATGCATGCGTCAGCCAACGCTTGAGAGTAAAGACTTTGGGAAACCGAAAGAGGATATGAATCAAGCCGTGAGCGCTAGAAATGCAGTTTGGCAAGGTTTCATGAATGCTTTGAACAGGACAGCAAGATTGTTTTCTTGTGTTGAAAAAACCGATGATGAACAAGGAAAAAAGAGTGGTCACCTCGCGTGACGATGAGCAAGCGTATTTGTTCATCGTTTCCCACGGCAAGCTCTTTCCCTCTTACTATCATGATCAAAATTGTTTCGCCAAGTTCTCTTGCTAGTGATCCACCAGGAGACACTCCAGGGTGATCATTCACCGAATCTGGGTCTTTCAGTGAGTTTAACGCATCTTGCTGATGGTGTTCTTGTTCACCATCAGATACCGGCTATATGGACCTATTCTCAATTATTCCAATGGCAACCGCGATATTCTTGCTGTGAGCGTTCTATGATTTCGGCCTATGAGGTTTGCTAATTATCTGGCAGGCCTCTTGAAGTAACACAGTTCAATCATACCGCAGGGTTTTAGCTGCCTCAGATGCTTAGTGACAACAGGACAGTAGGGGTACGTTCCTCCGACAGTTTTCCACCTTACATTACGACTGACTTACGTTCTAGAACTTTCAATCCTTATGCGATTCTAACACTGCGATGCCTCCGTTATTGTATCTACTGGATGCTCGGAACCCAACGGAGACATGAGGTGTATGGTCGAGGTTTCTGTCATTTGGTGAGTACTCCCTTTTCCATGCCAACTGCGTTAGTGAGCCTAGAAAAAGTCCAGAATTGCAACACTCCAAGCAGCCTCGCACCGTTTCATGAATCGTCGATGATACCTATATCCTGTACCCCATTGCATCTTCGTGAATGAAGCCTCTTTCTGCAAGGCATCGACGTTGACCCAGCCTATGATGTTGTCAAGTAACACTTTAGTTCTCGGTGCGTACCCCAAATCATTCTATTTTCATGGCACAGTTCTCATCAAGAACGCTACAAGGGAATCTTAGACCGACACCACCACGTTTTGTCACGACCATTATGTTGGACGAGCAGCAGTTAGCATTCGGAGATAGGACTCAGTGAGCACCATTTCGCTATACATTCACCTTTACACAACGTACTTGTACGGCAGACCGTGTAACAGTGTTGGGATTCCTCGGAATGAACGAATACCTATAGACTCGGGTACGAAGTGCTAGAGTGTATATTGTGACGTCGGCGACGTTATGGACACTCAGGCAATTTCTAAATCTGATGCGAATCTGATGTGATCCGCTACCGCAGCCGAGTCGCTGTGAGACGCAGCTCTAGGTCAACATAGAAATCTCGGAGTGTCAAAAGCAGCAAGAGTTAAACATGTTCTAGCTTGATAACAACGGAGAAACCATGTTAGATTAATTTACATAGGTACAGAATCAATGTTATGATTTTTGAATGCTATCTGGCGAATATGAATGATCATATGGCTCGTAAGGATGCAATGTAACACTCGCTCAAGCCTAAATGAGTTAAACAGCAGGCAGTGAGTGATAATACTCAGTTTGATATTGGGATGACTTACGGTCCCAAGATGAAGGCATAATCGGGCTAGACATTTCATAAGTCAATAACTACAGTGGAACAATTGCTGTGTACTCACAGAGAGCATTGCCATGACTACAATGTTAATTGTAGAGAGGACTGAGCAATGAGTGAGCTGACACATGTAGTAGAAAGCAATGGCAGACTACATACTGGCCATCAAAATGAAATAGATGACTCCTAGTAGCATGGGTGAAGGATAAGTCAAGTGTAATTGGGGTTCCGACTGGACACACTGACCGTCTTGATACATGACTCTCATGAGTCTTGATAAACCCCCTTCCCTATCTGAAGTTGTCAACAGTTTAATACATAGATGTATTTCAATTTCCAGGTCCGGAGATCTTACATGCAGATATCCCGGGTATCAGCATAAGAATGGACGCGCCTTAAGTTTCTCGTTAATAAGATACAATCCAGTACAAGTCGAATACTCACTAGTGTCATAGGCAAGCCATAGTATCCATGGTGTGTATGTGTTTTTTCCGCCAATGATAATACAACCACGAAATTTTGGAGGCGGGTCCAAGACTGGAAGGATTGTCAGCCAATGAGTCAGGGAGAAAAATTATTCACATACACTCCAAAGATCTTATAATTCCATTGAGAGCGATACCATCTGGAATGAACAGCCCTATTGTCAGGGCGATGATAATTACTTTCACAAAGTTGTTCTTCCTCCAAGCGCACCAAATGCGAACACTTTGGATTACTTTTCATGGCACCACAATCAACAAATACTAAACTGTGGTGCAATGCAACTAGATGACTTACTGTATGATAATAAAATCCCCGCAGTTGTTAGATCTGCAAATACGAAGTCAGTGCTTTTGACACCAAGAAATGATGCCGAGGAGGATAGGAGGGCCTACAGAACACGACACGGTAGTCTATTTCACAGTCATGCGGGGTCAATTCAATGGCGAAGTTTTCTTGAGATGGGTGAGAATATGACCACGGGGTAAAGACATCAAACTCACGGTGAATCAGAAAAATGCACATATCGACAAAGGGCAGAAACCTTTGCACCAGATACAAAACTTTAAATAGGGTCCACGGATATTTCCAGATGTATCGAGCCTCCAGGTCCAAACGGAGGAGGAAGTCGTATATGAAAAGAAAACAGGCTGAAACTGCTTCCTTGTTCAAAGGCTAGGTTATCACGACAGTGTGGGAACCATACCATCAAGATACTGTCATCATATGAAATAAATGAGGATGAGACCGGAGTGATGAATGCAAATCTCACCGAAACAGTCACTCGATGGTCGAGAGCAACAATGAGCGCAGACAGCATCTCAGAGTAATGGCTTGCCATATTGGAGCGAGAGCAAGATATGAGGATTCACAGGACCTTGGTTATATACATCCAGTGGCAGTTCTCTGTTAAAAATTGCTTGTGATGCGACTGTGAGATTCGGAGAAAATATATCATGATCGTGATGAACGCATGACTGGAAGTGGCGGCGGGGGAAGAGTGGCAGTACTGATTCATCTGAGTATGCCAAAAGAAGATCAAAATTTAGAGCGAACATCCACAGAGGACAAGCAGAAAGATCATCAGACGGAGTTTTGGTGAAAATTCTTGTCCCTAGGCACAAGTAGACAGTGGGTTGCGATACGGTGGGCAGCTCCTCAGTATTCTCTTGATAATATGACGATGGGTAGTACGAGTTCAAGTGGTCATAGGAAGAAAGCGCCGGATTCCCATTAGACAGTGATGATCACGGGCGAGATCCTTCTAGAATGGCGTCTTTTTCTTCCATGCCTGGACTTTGTCGTAATCACTTCTTTTCTGATTTTCGGGCCGGAGAATTTTCTAGTCGTATATTCAGTGTTGAAGGATCTTCATTGGCAAAAATAGGGCTTTATCATGTCGTTGAGCCGAAGAGTGATTTCTGATAGTATATGAGGACAGGATTTTCATGGTTCAGCATCTGAAATTATGCCAAAGCAGCCAGGTCTGACGTTCCTCGGATACGAGGTGATTTACCTATATCTGTCTGCTAAACGCCGATCATGCTGTGTACTATCTCACGTCCAGCCTTCTCTAGATGATCAAACATGCCTGCTAAGTCACATTGACATCACGGGCGTATGAAAGGGATCTGTGTATGTAACATTCAGCGACGAGATTGAATGATAGAAAACTCAAATGTGCTCACCTCTTAAAGACCGCTACCTTGCTATGTACTGTGGACCCCGCGAGGTTCCTAGATATTCCACAATATTGCCTTCAAGGAAAGTGGAGGAAGAGGTGTTAGTGGAATGTGTACCCCAAAGCTGTCGAAAAGACACAGCAATGATGTTCCAATGGAATAGAACGATGATTCGTCATCATGGATGGCATACATGACGGGATCGGCGCTAGCATTCAAGTCAATTCTGCCAAATTTGCTCGACTTTCCCATCCAGAAAGAAGAGCGGTGAACCGCCCGGCGGACACGCCGAAGTAGTAGGTGTGTATAAAGCGACAAGGATGGTTGTAGAGGCAATGTAAGTAGCCCGAAAACTGAAGCGTGATAGTATTGACTGAAAATCATTGGAAAATTGATATGCGCTTCATCCCGCAGATTTTATCCATACGTGTTATCCCAATAGACATCAAGGGGCTGAACTGAGGAGACGAATGGCGTGTCAGAGAGTAGATGGTTATAAACTTGGTCATACCTGTTTGGTGAGTCGAGGTTTGTCACTCCCGCGGATTCTATCGTTCGTGTCCCTCAATTAGGTAAATGTCCATTCGCAATTTCTCGAGTTCCCCGCTCTGGCAGCAGATAGAACTGGCAAGCGCCTGCCCAAGTCATGTGCACGCAGCATCGAACCTATCAAGTCATCCAATTGATCGAAGAAATCACAAATAGATACATCAGCGCCGTGAGGCGTTCGCAACGCTCGAAACTGTCGATCCTCTGAAGTTGACCTCTTGCCCAAAATTGCCATCCGCACTCTCCGTCAACACCCTACGTCCACTCAATCATCCAAAAAGAAGCATAGACATTCCCTGAGCCACCTCCGGGAGTCATATTGCCGTAGCTTCCCGACTGTCGGCTCAGTATCGACGCGAGCGCTCAGCTACCGGCTGAAGGTCGACCAGAATTTTCGATATTCGTAAACGCATGGCTCTCAGGTAGTCGCCTTTCAAAGATAGTATAAACACCACGCTTGCGGAACGACTTTTACGAGATACTTACTAGTCTTTTTGCCCATCTGTACAGTGTCCTGGATTCTATACACCTCAAGTCCCCACTCCAGCACCACAGTCAATATGGAACTTCTCCTCTTCTCTCAGCGCAAGCGTGTATATAGACTACTCGTAGCACGAGGATGAGGGTACATGGTCGAATAACCACCTATTGAGGAGTGAGATTATAGTAGGAGTAGCGCCGACCGGTGACTGGGGCATTCCTAGCAGTAAAAGGGATCGAGAGTAGGAGGCGGTATCAGGTGTCCTCAAGGATGAGCAATGTGGTGCGGGCGATTATTCGGTATAGAGATATTGACGTGGGTGGAGTAGGATTGACAATAGCATAGCTAGAGGATTTCTTGGTCATCTTTGGGGTCGTTCTTCGTAGCCAGTTGCGCAAGTGAATGAGGCCTGAAGAACCTATCCGGTCGGGTGAGCTTGACATTTATGCCAAGTTTAAGACTGACTCACCAGGAATCCTGAAGAATAGCAACATATTAACACCTTATTTTCTGTCTATCCATGTCATTCCTTGCTCCCTCCCTGTCTTCTGGGTAATTGAAATGAAACCGGTGGCTATCGCTGTCCCGCAGAGCAATTGAGAATCCGATAGAGCGTTGGCAACAAATACAAATTCTGGGTGCATGAATCAACATCAAAAATGAGCTATTGGTGAGAAAAAAGACCGACCAGGACCACTCTGGTCAATATTGTGGGTGTGGAGCTTCGAGCAAGATGAGCGAGAGGGCAAAAGCAAAAGTTCAGACCAGCCGATGAAGCCACGTTTCTGAGCGTCATCGCCACCGACCACGTGCCCCACTTGCTTCTTGACCGCCACATCGTTCGTCGGGAAGGGGCTCAAGGTGCGTTCGCCTGATTGATTATACGTTGAAAAGGGAGCTTACTCGCTTTTCCTGGTGCGATATCCTACAGGCTTTGACTCAGAATGCTGAAGAAACGATGCTCTCTCTTCTGGTTACAGTTGCGGCAAGGCTCCTACCGGTCCCCCTTAGGAACTCTGCGAAGCATTGGTTTATTGAAGTTGCATCAAGTAGATCTAACCGTTCAAATGGTTGTTTACTCCTAGTGCTAGCAGAACTATAACCCACATAGCTTCGGACCTCCGAATACCCTAGAAACCCTTCTTACTCTCCTATCAACCGCCTCCCGATTCGTCTGCCCAACAAGCTCCATTTTTCCCATACTGAACACCTTCCGGCACTTTTTGGAGCGTTTGCTGTTCGGACGTTGCAACGAGGAAACAATCAGGGACCCATGCTCAACAGAACCATCGGATTGGGTATGAAGGGGTGCCACTGGTAACGAGCCGGCGAAAATAGTATATAGAGACGTAGTGGTCGACGACACTGGTTGGGCATGCCATGTACGGAAAAAAGCGGGAGCACCAGGTGCACAGGAGGCGATGGTGTTGAAGAAAGATGGCCGTAGATGGAATTTGGAACCCAGCAGCGACTGTGCCTTCGTCGTTACGAGTCCCCGTCTTCAGCACAGAGAGAGTAGAGCGATGGCCGACGTTGGTTAATACTGGAAGACGTCCGACGTCGGGGTATGGGCATGTCGAGTAGGATAGAATGGGGATGTGTACGGTGGAACCGACGGGTGCTTGGGCATACCGTGTCTAGCTTCTGCGTTGAAGTGAAGTATCCCTCCTACTGAATTCTTCCACCCCCTCCTATCGTCCCAACCCTCCTGAAAGCTCCAAAACCCTTGTATCCGTCATCTCCCTAAACCCTCTAATAAACGAACCCTATTCTGTCCATCTGAACCGTTTCTAACCTTCAAAAAGTCGGCAGTGTCGAAATGCTCCTAATTTGGTCGTAGAGGACGGACAGCCAGGAAGCGGCGCTGTTCGAGATTGTAATTTCACCTCCTCGTGACTTTGAAGCATGTATCGGAGAGAAAGAATGTCAAGGAGGATGTTGGTGGTCGATACAGGAAAGGTGCGTTGAGTGTGAGTCACGTAGGAAAATCGGCCGGCAACAGAACCGAACATAGGCGCTGAGCATCTTTGAGAAGACCTAGGGTTGCAGCTGTGGAAAACGCGTATCAGGAAATGTGAAGAAGAGAATGAAAAGAAGCCGTACCTTTCATTTGAGTCCCACTGAGCCCACAGCGAACACACTCCACCATGAAATCCCCCGCCATGGCGTATTTGCATGCCTGTATTATGGGAGACTGCATTGTGGGTAATAGACGCACGTTCAAACGGGGAGTACGTTCGCCGATGATTAAACGCATGGGGATACAGAACTATGATGGAGTAGGAAGATTGAGTTTAGGGTGCTGCGAGTGGTGAAAAGCAACTGTTATCCAGTTTCGATGACTTCCAAAATGCCTTTGGTCGACGAAAAGACAATCTGAGGAGAATGCGAGGGAATAAAGGGTTGATTGTGGTCAAACAGCTTAGAGGGTGACGTCGAGCAACAAGTTACAGAACGTTGCTGAAAGTGACTGTTCTACAGAAAGAAGCGCTGATATAACACAACTGATGAAAAAACAAGGAACATAAAGGCGATAGACTCACATTCGTGCCTCATATAGACCCATCTTCCAGTTACTGGCAGATACATCCAACTTGAACTACGTTCGTTACCTGCAATATAACTATCAGAATAAAAGAAAGAGACGGATATAAACGAGTACTCACTTGTGCCTCAACACGGCACTTTTCTGCCCATGCCGGACGCAGAGCAACTCCAGTGACGCGACGACATGACGGAAGGGAACAAGAACGAATTTTAGCATCGATGTGCTGACTCACCCATTTTCTCACGCTGGTGCTGTATACCTTTAGCTCTCCACGTCAGAACGTTGCCCATCACTAGAAGCTCACCGTCTTCGTAGCACAATCGGTCTCGACTCAAGTTGACGTATTACATGCGGATCCCTCTGGGAATGTCGGCCAGTCGCTTCGGATATAGAGCAGCTTTTAGTCGGGCAGATAAGAATAAACCTTACGGTGAGCTGCATGATCTATGTTGTTGATTAGGATCCAGTCATCCAATCCAAGTTGCGGGGAAACTATAGAGAAAAGGGACTCAAGAAATAGACTCCTGTCGTACTGATCCGAGGGCCTCGAGGCAAGCTTCTTTCAGTATGACTCGGAAGCTGCGCATCACGGGTCAAATCATATCTGCCGAGGCAATTCATGCGCTCTAATCCCTTCGCTCGACAAGCAGTTATTCCCAGACGTCCATTGCACAATGCCTTTGCCTTCTAGCAACGCGCCTCCCGACTCCTTCAGCTGTTTGATTCCTGAAATCTTATCGGATATCTTCGCCTATTGCTCAAACGAAACAACCATTCTTAATGGTTCCGATACACCTTGGACACTGACCCGAGTGTCGAGGTAAGCCGCTCATTATATTTCATAATGAGAGCTATTGCTAATTCTCTCAACAGGCATTGGCGCGAGGTTTCGCTGGACACCCCAGCAATGTGGACCTTCCTTTCCATCGATTTCGACGTCATTTCGTGCTCGCAGACAGCGGATCACCACTCCATGTTGTCATTCGCTCTCAAGAACACCAGAGACAAACCGCTCCATATCTACATGTACACCAAAAAATATACCCCATCTCCTCGCATTCAACCTCTTCTTGACTTGCTTCACGTTCACTGTGCGCGGTGGTCTACGTTGCGTCTTTGCGTTCCCAACACCGTTGGAAGGTCATTTCTCCGAGTCATTCCACTCCCAAAGCTTTATCCCCTGAATATAGGCGCGTTTAGCTCCCTCAGGGAGCTCATCATTGATGGAAAAGATACTTCTTTTAGTGTAAACGATTGGGCCCTTTTCGTTCTACTTACTGCTGCACCCCTAGTTCGCACAGTGAAGATTTCCTCGGTCCAGTGCCCACAGCTTGGGCATAGGAGTCCTCTACTCCTTCGTAACCAGATTGCTCATCTGGAAGTCGCCGGTTATACAGGATCCCAAATCGTAGACACAATCTCCAAATCCCCACGTCTTGAGACGTTGGTCGTAAAGTCATATTGGAAGGAATGGGATTCAACCGTCCTCCAAACGATGTTGCTCGTGACGTCAGAGTCGCTTCGTTGTCTAGAAATACCACTACGAGGCAGAGGGACTTGGCATGTGCAAATGGCTGAAGCTGCCATCGTTGCAGCACTTGAAGTTGAATGACATGCAGCACCATCTTACACTGGACCATATCGCTGGAATGCTATCGCGTTCCTCTCCCAATCTACTTTCCCTCTCGGTATCCGACCAACACGCCATGGACGTTGTCATTGGAGCGGCTCTTTCGTAACGCTCCTCAGACAAAGTCCTTGATCCTCGAAGGAGGGTTTTTTGGACATATCTTTGACAAGATCGCGACCGATCTCTTGCTTCCGAACCTAGAGCATCTCGTGGTAAAACCCAGTACCACAGGCGTAATTCTGCTCAGCCCCCCACTTGCTTCGATTCTTTCCGCAGTCGAATCCCGAGTTGGGCCCGACACGCCTTCGAACGTTGCGAAACTCAAGTCACTTGAAGTCTACGCGATTTCTACGGCTCACGATGTCTCTTTGACGTATCAACTAAAGTCGCTCTGTCGATACGGCCTGTCTACGCGAGTCCTCAGGACGAGGCCTAGTAGGTTTCCCCACAAGTGGCCATTCGATCCATCAATGGTCACTTGGATTAGCATGGCATTGTTCCCACTCATTTTCATGGATCCCGGAGATGGGACGGTTCGAGAAGTACGTTTTGAAACTCAATCTTCTATAGCCGATGGTAATCCCTTTCCCCCTCCAGAACCTGCCCATATTCGACCAGATGCTGCAGATTCTTGAGCGTAAACAGTTCAAGAGTAAGAAGGAGCTTGAGGTACGCCAACAGTGGCTTGAGCCGAGTTTGTCACTAACTACGCTCTGTAGCCATCGGGAAACTTGATGTACATTCGTCAGTTGACATCTCCTAGTGCAAATATTCCTCAATCGGTGGAACAGGAATACCACATCAGAGAGCGATTTGCGAGATTGTATGAAAAGTGGAGTTCACTTCCTTGAGGTCAATCGGAGCATGTGTTACTTGTTCGGTATGAAGGATTTTTCTGACGCTGTATTCATGTATATTGAGAGCTGTATGTAAAGAAATGTCACTTGTATACTGTGCTGTGACTCGGGAACGCCAATGTTTGAGTCAAGGAACCGAAGGACATGTCATCACCGAAATTGACTTGACTATTGAGGTAATTGAGTTCCTTTGTAATTACTATGTCGTTGACTTCGAGATGCGACTGAAAATGCTCAACTTGAAAGTAACGTCGCTTTTTCCATAATTACGGAGAACGACCTACAATAGATATCAGAATTCTGAAAATTTTGTCTATATAATTTGCACCTTCGACGGTGAAAAGATTGTATCTCAATTCGTCCACTCAACATATCATAGAGGATCACTAGCCTGAATACTAATAACAAATCGACTATCGTTAACCAATAACTATTGCTCTTTCCGCGCCTCCAAATCAGGAAATATCTCTGACCTACTTGACATGACCGTTGCGAAGCTGTGCCTACGCCTCGAGGACGGTAACACACCAATGACCGGTCCAGCACCTGTCCTGCCAGCGGCCTGGAACGTCGTAAGGGTGCTTTCCACGCTTTGATGCGTAATTTCCAGGCCGACACGAATAATAATCAATGTTGGTGCTATCCCCTGTGTAACAGATTAAATAAATTTATTTGCCAGTTGATATAGTTCATTGTAGGCTTACGGCGAGAGGAATCCACAAGTGTCGGAGAAGTAAGGAGGCCAGGACTGATATGTTCTGCGTAGGCACGGCGAAACCGCCGAGGATGCTGAGGCCAAGAGGATATATTATTCCAGATTCCAGTCTAGATATAATATGATATTTGAGCGATAGAGCAAGTCGCAGAAGGAAGAGACGCACATGATTGCAATGATGGTCTGGTATGTCTGTTGAACGTTCTTTCCGAGAAGTTTGGCTGCCACACGGCTGACATGGCAGATTCTTCCAGCTGTGTGATGGTAAATCATGATCCTGGTAAGCTTCCGAGGGAAGGACCAACGTACCGATCATCAAGGTCAGCAAGAGATTGGTGAATACAGTTGCAAATATAAAGATTCCCATAGACCACCCGGTATCAACACCTTTAGCTTTCCAAAATAGAAAGATCACAAGCACTTGGGGGGTAGTTTCGTCAGAGGTAATGGTACGTGACATTGAGAAACGAACCATCATTCACGACACATAGTACAGCTGGGAGGATGATGGCTTTGATACGCCGTTCCCAGACAAGGTAGCATCTCCATAGCTAGAAACAGCCATGAGCGAACTTCTGATATAACCACATGAGGTGGGGCGGCATCAGGATTTCCCCCACGGCCACTTTCCCGGCTTTTCTCCCCTTTTTGGGCGCTTTTTGGGGCAAAAAAACGGCCGAAAGGCGCCCCAAAACGGCAAAAAAGCTGGGAAAGTGGCAGGCAGAGTCCGTGGGGAAATCCTGATGCCGCCCATGATGAACAAGACTGACCAGAACGGCATCAGAGACCATGCTGTTCATGAGATGAGAACAAGATCTAATGCGGAGATAGATGTCCTACTTTGTAAAGGGTATCAACACTAACGCCACTACCGATAGTCGACTAATTCGGTCCATGAGAAATGTAATGATGAGCCAAAGAACAGGACGTACTTTGAAGAATCAGTGTATGCAGTTTGAATAAGAGCACTGCACTCAGTTGCAGTGTTCAGAGAAATTGCCGCAGTCGCTAAAAGAAAGAGCGTCGTCGTGAACAAACAGTGTATCTGATACTGCGGTTTCTTCTTCCTTAGAAGGACATAGATCGATATGCCAAATAGTAGCGTATAGAATCCTAAAATTTGCTGCTTCAGTCGGCTTTCCAAAGAGATGAGTACATACATACCGTAGACGAAGTAATGGACCTAACCAGTAAGTTAGCTACGTGCAGCAATTGACACAGAGTACTCACTGCAATGGTAATCGTAAACACTTGGGTGGACTGCTCGAAGATTTCTTGCTCTGTTGGAAACGGTTCAGATTCCATCCGTAATAGAGGGATAGGGAAAGACTCGACAGGGTCACGTCCTATCTGGCTGATGTTATTATACTCACACTCAGTGAAATTAGATTACGCGGGGCGATACGTTGATCGTACGTGCCGAGCGGATCTTGCACCATCATATTCGTTTGCTATCCAGTACCGGTTTCATTGCGAGGAAACCAGATACCCTCCACGGGTATGACATATTGACGACAAAATCGAACGAACGCCCTATCCAAATTCTCCGACAGGAGTAGGAGCTGAAGAAGTTTTGAGAGCACCACTATCATGGTCGGGCAGTGAGTTTAATATAACCACTTATGCATTCACTGCTGGTAGTGATGCAAAGTGTTTACACACGGCACAGTCAGAAATACTATGATGTCCAACTCGGGAGGCGGTACCAGGAATCTTGCCTTCCCAGACTAAACGCTAGGCGATCCAATCATCCCCGATTAGCCTGTATAACGTAATAGATAAAATGGAACACATACTGAAAGAACTTCAGTATTTCGCAAGGCTGCGGTTGCTTTTCCCACACCTAGTACATTATACATACACATCTCCATGACATCATGCTTTGCCTGAGTCAGCACCCTAAGTAAGCCAGAAATCCTTTGCGGAAAGGTTTAAAAGGAGCGAACGTACAATCCATCCCATGTGTTTCTTTGCTTCCCCATGACAAAACTAATTCGCTTCTACGATATCCCGAGCAAGCTTGGCAAAGCATGGTCGTCCAATACCTTAAAGACCATGTCAGTTTTACACAAGTGACAACAGCGATAAGGAACTAACGTTTGACACTAGGTACACCCTCAACTATAAAGGCATCCCCTACGAGCTCATCTGGGTTGAATACCCCGACATCGAAAGCACCTGTAAATCCATCGGTGCGCCTCCAACCAGCAAGAAAGCCGACGGTCGTCCGCATTACACCCTTCCTATCATTCACGACCCTAACACCGGCGCGTCGATCGCGGAATCGTTTGCGATTGCGGAGTATCTTGAGAAAACGTATCTCAATCCGGAAAAGAGCGTGATTCCTCCTGGTACAGAGGCGTTGCAGAAAGCATTCCTCGACATGCTGCAAGGAAAGGTGTTTGCTGTGCTGAATCAGTTGAGATTACCCCGAACGGCGGAGATCTTGAATCCACCAAGTGAAGAGTACTTTAGGAGGACGAGGGCAGCGATGGTTGGAAAGCCCTTGACAGAGCTGGAGCTCAAGGGCGAGAAGAGGGTGGAAGCGTGGAAGCAGGTCGAGGCCGGCTATGGTGCGATTGATGCATGGTTGAAGAAGGAAGATCAATATGTGATGGGTGACAGGATCAGTTTTGTGGATTTTGCCCTTGCCAGTAGTCTTATCTACATTCGTATTTTGTGGGGCGAAGACAGCGAAGAGTGGAAGAACATTTGTAGCTGGCACAACGGAAGATGGGGTAGGCTGGTGAAGGATTTTGGGGCGTACGAAAGATTGGCATAGGTAGAAATCGGGAAGTCTATCACGTTATATGAGTAGGAGATCGTACCTAAATGAGGAGCACATACTGAACAAAGTCGATAACTCTCTCTACCGCATTCCCTGCGCAACTCAGTATTACGTCTCCCTGAGTATCTGGTAATTCTTGGTTCATCGTAACCGGGTGTACTAAGCCTCGTGTACTTCGGTGAGTCAAATCTGGCATTTTTTTGGTTCTAGATGTTGGTTCTAGATGAGAGTGACTTTAAATAAGGGAAGTGATGAGTCAAAAAAAAACTAACCTTGGTGACAATGAACACGATGGCAGATATCTTTCCAGTCTCCCATCTTGCTGCTTTATCCCTATCATAATCCTGCCTCAAGGACGTACCGGGGTATCAAGGTCGAATTGACGTGACATATTATTGAATGTGATCGTCTTGGCTTCACAGGCCTATGAAAAAATTTCAACGCTGGAGAAACAGACAAAAGTAGTATCACGCACCAGTAAGTTCTTGAATCAAGCTCACACATGTAAGAGTATTCTCATTTGCTTTCGAGTTGATGGTTTGATTTCAAGAGAGTCACACCCACGTGCTCTCGGTAGACCAGAGTGACAGCGTGATGTTCGTCCCTTGCTCTCAACCGTCGCCGGTCTACTTACTATCGTCTTCTCGCTGATTGCCCTATGCCATTGTCTGCCAACCAAAGAGTGTAAGACTCTGACGGGTCATGGAGTATTAAGGCTCAAGATGAACGCTCGAGAGACTATATACGCTGGTGCACGGAAATGAGTTTCTTCTCAGCCATGCCGAACTACCTCAATAGCTGCGAAGGCTCAGTGATGAAGATCCTCCACTGGAGGTAGCACTGGATCGCAGGATGTCATAGAGTTAGACGAAGATGCCGAATCCCTGCACCTACTCTTAAAGTTCAGTCATAACGAACAATGCTCGATCTTTCGGACAAGTCCTTACTTACTTTTGCTGATGTGGCGAAGTTTGGAAGCTAGTTAGTTTTCCAGTTCTACCTACTATTGGTGACTAAACTGAGTACTCTTTTTTGAAGCCGTTCAGCCAATCACTGGGTCCCCTCTGGTGCAGTAAAGGTGCTTCCATGCAATGTTACGCACTTGAATTGGATGGATATTGATGCTATATTACGTTCGACCGTGCACAGCACATGAACGGTAGGCGACGTTTATTACACGTACGTGAGTTGACCTTCGATCTGCCGCTTTCAACCCTCCTAATATTGTTCACAGACTCTGTACCGAGAAAAATGGCAAGATGTTTCCATGTATCACTGTTCAGTGAGAACGCGATTAGGACGTGAAGGACTTGAAGGACAAGCTCAAGCGCAAATGTGCTGCTTTAGCAAAGAAGTATGGATTGAAGGAATGCTAGTTCTTGGATATGTTCTTTCAAGGCAGTGTTCGGACTATGAGGGAATACAAAGAGGGCGGGTTAGGGAAAAAAGGATGAGGCGTCAAAGAAGAATCCGTCAGAGGGAGGCGGAAAGTTGGATGTGACCGTTGACAATCGAGAGGACCAACCTAAACTGCGGAAGATACCCAAGGAAGTCAACTCTTACTCACCTCATGCTTCCCCTGAACCTTTAATCCACGCATCCTGTTACTTGAAAACGTCGTAGCCCCTAGCGGTCTACACCAGAGCGTCCTGAGCAAGCGATTGAGAAGACGGAACTGTCACCAAACTGTTTCATATCCCGCCATACTGAGAAACGGAAAATGAGACTGAGTGTTACACGAGCCCTTCGCTGTCAACACTAAGTTCAAGTTTGAGCTTGAAGGACTTGGTTCTTGAAGTCAATTAGATTGATGAATTGACTTAAGAATAGAGTTAAATGATCAGACAAGGTTATGATAAGGTTTAACCAGGTCAAGCTGGAGAAGCTTGTCAACCGGTTAAGTTTATTTAAATAGAAGAGACTCTAACTATGACTAAGTACTCAGAGCTAAAAATAGCTACTATGAGTCAGTACAGTGAATCTTTGTAAGTATAGAACAAGAAAGAAGGAATTTGTAAGTAAAAAGAACATTGAGACTAAGCAAGATAACGAAGAGCGGAATAAAAGTACAATAACCGTCCGATAAGTCCTCGGACCTCCCTTGACTGTAACACTGAGAGTCTAAAATATAGCAAACACATACTATAGCATTGCAGCTGATGAATCATCGTCCAAGCCATGTCGCGCATGACTTTCTACAAGCTTCTCCCTGCTTCTCTTCCCTTCCACCCATCTGATACCGTTGTACATAGTCCTAAACAGAAGTGGATTAGCTTTGGAAAATGAAATAGATGAAAAGAACCTACCTTTCGTGTCGTCATTGAGGAATGTGGTAGTAAAGAAGAAAGAGCGGCTTGCTTCTTTGGATAGGAGTACCTGCTGGCATGGCGGTCTATTCAAAGATCTATCGAAATTGCATGTTTATTGAGCGTAGACAAGGCATACAGTTATACGAAGTAGAAATGGTTGAATATGTATATAGGGTAGTGATAAGTCCCATTAGAGTCGTTATGCATCAATCTTCAATTTGTGTCGATACACGATCCCAAGTCAACTTTGTAACTTCGCCTCTTCGAAATCAAGTCAGAATATTACTAAGAACGACCGGAGCCTGTACTTACTCTCGCAGACTCCAATCAATCGGTTCTACATCGCATTCGCCGTTCCTGAGATGACACGGCTGAACCAGTCCTTCGCCGCCGTAGTACCGCACGCCTTGAGATTGGCTCGTGTGGCGAGTCTTGTGCATGCGGTCCAAGAGATCGTACCGACTACGAGGGTGTGAGCAGCCACAACACAGAAAGATCAATTGATTGTTGTGTGATGAGCGTGCAGGTGTAGGTTCATGGTCCTTCCTACAGGCATCGTCACCATTATCGATCTCGAAGAACTGCTGGTGGCAGCGAACGCAATGCTTTTTACGATTGTCGTTGAGTTGCTGGATAGCACGGTCCACCTCCTGTTCTTTGACAATGCCGGCACGTGACAGAATACCGTGAAGACCCTGTGCGTCGACCTCCGAGAGGGTATGAAGACGAAGACCCTCGACAAGACGTGCAATAGTGTGTTCCGGCGGAGTGTTCCGGAGGACATAAGCAGATATCAAACTATACTCTGAAGATGACTGTGGGGTCTGCGACGATGGTGGTTCTAGGCCATATTCATCATTGACCATTCTGTATGATAATGATATCAGTATATAAAGTTCTGTGTAAGATTCATAGAGTGGCGTACGTTGTATTCTCGTCGCTGTCATACCCGTTCGACTGCATCGCGGTTGAATGAGGAAGCGGTGTGTAAACGAAGGTTGATGAAAAAAAAGTCTTCAAGAATCTGGGCTTTATATGAAGGCAGTCACCATACGCACCTTGAATGGTATCTGCTTTGTTCCTTCTTTCATCTCCACGTATGAGTCATGCTGGAAGGATGCACAAAGGACAAAGCAGGACCGACAAAGAGCTCATGACGTATTATTTCTTTGTACTCTCATTCATTCATTGCATCGTGCGGGTAAATGGAGGCCTTCAGTGAACCAAGTGCTCGGTAATCCACTCCCAATGAAGAGAGCAAATAACGTACCTCGTTCCCGTGTATTATCCTCACAATTAGTAGCAGCCCCAATCCATGGCTATATACCTATAGGAACGAGTTTCTTGCGGAAAGTCAGATTTAGCAACCCCTTATTTGTATCAAAAGGAACGGGGCATCGCACCTGACCAAACTACATGCTTGCCTGTTTCCTATGCCTCGTATCCTCACCCAACCAGCGCGGCCCCAAAACAGCTTTGCTGAACAGCAGCAAGACATCAGGAGGTCAAAAGTCAAACCATTAGATATTCAATCGTGATTGAAAATTGCAGAGAACTGACGACGTACCCTATCACGCTCTTTCGGCTTGCCTTAGCGTTTACCACATATGCTCGACGGTAACGCCAGCGATGGAAGACCCCAAAACCAACATTCTGGGGTTTTCGACGTCGCCGGACAAGATGACGGTATCAGCAGAGTCGCTGGATACCTTCATCGTGCTCATAGCCCATTTCTTGGCCCCCACTGCCTAACCTATCAAAGTCGGCGTCCAGAGGCCCTTCTTTAGCCTCTGGAACAACTAGAACGGTGAATTCGCCATTCTGTGTGTCCTCAGAGGCTATGGGTTGGGACTTGGGTGCATTGGGGAAGGTATCAGGAGGTTGCGAGTGAACCCATCGACGGAAAGAAAGGGTCAACAGATTCTGCTGACCTCAGGAATGGATTGAGCGACCAAAAGTTACGCAAGAGCGAGCATTCCAGCGTATTTGGGTGCTGGTGTTTGGGTCCGGAAGCGGGGGTAGGAGGATGGAATCTTGTCGGTGTCGGTTTCGACGGAAAGACGACATTGCCGAGCTTCGCTGCCGTCTTATTTGCGTTCAGTGACCGATAAAACACTTGGAAGATGTTTCTAGGTTAATTCGCGGCTGTTGGTTGGAGTGGGAGACGTTGATTTTGGAGAGGATTGTGTGAGGTGGCGGCGATACAAGCGTCTCTGCGGCGTCGGATGACGGCCTAGGTGTAGGATTTAGCGTACAAGGGACCAAGGAGCCTGTAAGATACAAGAAGCCAGTCAGTAGAATAAAAACAGAACAGGTTTTGGCACGCACCTGCTTCCCTGTACCACCACTCTTCTCCCTCCTTCCAACTTCTCTCACCCTCCTTGTAGCTCCTGGATAGCCTAGGTAGATATATTAGCTATATAAAAAGGGTTATAGACGAGGAAAAACGTACCTTTTCAATGACGCTGCCGGCGTTGTGGTGGTTAAAGAGAAAGAGAGGGTGTCGCGCAATGTCACACCCACTCAGTGATTACGCTGGCGCCGAAAGACCCCAGAATGGGGTAACCAGAGTTTTCGACGTTGGTGAAGATGGTGGTGGCATCGATGAGACTGCACGGCACCTCCATCGTGTTCGTTGCCACCTAGTTGCCCTAGCCCTGCACCTGACGTATATCCCAGCACATCTAGCATCCTTTTTTAGCCTCTGGAACTACGGAGACGACGAGTTCGTCGTTCTCGTTGGTTCTCAGAGGCTACGCGGAGGACACTGAGGAAGTGTAGGATGGGGGGGAGGAGGATGAGGTGTGAGAGGTACCACGAACGAATGAAAGACGGAGTCGGCGGGACCTGCTGACACCAAGAATGGGTTCTGTGGCCAAAGATACGCCAGTAAAGATTCTCTCGCGTATTTGGAAGCTGGTAACGGGTCCGGAAACGGGTTGAGCAGGTGAGTGCGGCGGTCGTGGTGAGTTTGAAGTAGAGACGGCCAGTAGATTCCGGGGTTATCCCAAATCTCATCCAAAAGCTATGACAAGGTTCCTTCAGAG
This sequence comes from Moniliophthora roreri, assembly GCA_001466705.2. Taxonomy (NCBI): domain Eukaryota; kingdom Fungi; phylum Basidiomycota; class Agaricomycetes; order Agaricales; family Marasmiaceae; genus Moniliophthora; species Moniliophthora roreri. The sequence goes on from LATX02000178.1 coordinate 417,372, forward strand.
TGCCTTCTGATTGATTCGGGCCAACTGAAAGTTTCTAGTGTACCTAACAGCGGACGAACAACGGAATTAGAAACGACTTTGGCTCTGTCAACCACGAAGCAAGGAACATACCTATAATGCCGAAAATCTTGAGCAAGAGCGCAGTTATACCAGGGGTTTGACCATGGCCGCAATCTGGGGAAAGGGGACAAAAACAAGAATGACTGTCGTTGAACGTTGCTCAATAACCAACCTCAGGTACCCGGAACCGGAATTGCCGAGTGTTTGACTCGAGCGCTAACGCCAAACACGCGCGAGACGAAGCTTCTTTCTTTACCACCACCTTCCCCACTTCGGTGGCCCTCTATATCGCACGGCCTCTATCCTAAGATAACTGAAATGGCCCTCTTGAAACACATAGGAGGTCTGGTAAGCTATTTGTCTCATTGCAATCGCTGAAATAAAAGTCATTTCTAAGGACTATTTTTTCTTCACGGTCTCGACGCCTAGATTGTCTTCAAAAGGAGGATCAGGGAAGTTCTAATAACGAGCACCTCAGTATAGCTACTGTTTCTGCTACCAACCTGCAACCACGCACTCAAACCTTTTCATGAACTCAGCACCTCTCCACGACGAGACTCATCGGGCTACCTCATCCTGTGCTCAACTCCCTCATATCATTCGTATTTCGCCTGTTGTTCGCTGCCCATTTTCTCTGCCATGTGGCATACTTGATCAACAAATATCCCTCCCAGCTGGTACCTTTTCGAGCGAGCGTGTAGAGTATAAACCGACTCTAATAATCTTCTATGTGGAAAAAGCTTGGTTTCTGCCCCTAACAACCTGGGTTATCTCGTATCGCCTATGGCTCTCACATCTGGTCCTTATTGCTGGATTACTCGGGAAGGAACCTGTTACGCTAGGAACGAGGGAGGATGGGAGGTTTGGCTGCCATTGGTGTTTTACTCCTTTCACTTCATCTCACGAGCAGTAAGAAATGCTTCAGCCGTCACTCTTTTGTTGATACCTGCTACACAATAGATGTCAGGATGATCCGGAACATCTTCCCGATACTATCATCCGCGCTGGCACACCGAATAATTTCCCTCCGCATGCTATTTCCCGGATGCATTCGCCCACACAACTGTCAAGCATTCGGCCTCCACCTGAACACGACGTCCTCTTTCTCCTCGGGAACGATTCAATCTCATTGCATCCCATGAAATACACTAGAAAGAAGGCAAACAGTGTGGATATGCGAGGAAATGTCCAAATCTGTGGAAAGTCTGCAAAAAGGCTTGACTAAACGGGGGAAACACTCTGTTAGCGTGGGTCACATCTAAGTGGAGGCCGAGTATAGACGTGGATAGCGGAGTAGTATGAGCATACGACGTGGATGTAACCATACCCCATAACCCACATCCCGAGATACGCCAGCTACTTTTGTTGTTAACAATCCATGTGTGCATCAGCGTAGGAGTATTGATTGAAGAGGACTACAGTCGTGTTGGAACCCGGCAAAACGCGAAAATGTGGTAGAGTAAGCGCGACGAGGGACTGCTGGCTGGTACCAGAGCCGAAATGTGACGGCGCAATGTTATAGGAGCTTCATATTATACTGTTGAGCCTTTTGGTGACTATGTGACGTTTATGAAGCAGGTGGTGGCACGGCACATAGCTCTTTCGTAGGTAAAAGCGGGGTTTGAGCTGGAAAAATGGATATGGTATGTTTGTATTTTGTCAAAACGGCTCAATTGTGTGCTCGCTGTCAGCCCTGAAAGCCGAAAGGGCTTCATGATTGTTGTTATAGCTGTCAAGGACTTCCGGGCCACTGGAGGCCTTGATCGCGTTGAATGATAGTGGAACTTTACCGCAATCTGGACCTATGCAGTGGTAAGACATCGTTCGAGAATCATGCATTAGAAGTAGGGGCATAAACCTCGCATCTCCGACTGCATTCGCCATCTAAACTGTTCCAAAATTCATTACTGTTCAGGTGTAACCCAAGAGCCGTCGGCAGCCTTGGCTTCTCACTTCCGAGATGACTGTCTCACAAACTGACAGTGGCGTTGCCATTGCTCATGCATCGACAACACCTGATACCGGTTTAGCCTCATCAAGGGCTGTTCACCGTCGCTGTATACAGCGGCGACAATAACGGTTGTACGGCCATCGTAACTGTACCGTCAATGGAAATCTTTTTGCCTTGATATGGGATGGTTGACGGGACGGTCTGAACCCGTCCAGACCTGTTCATAACACAGCTGATACGGCCGTCTATACGGGAAAGTCTTGATTGGTGGAAAGTAGAAGGGGGGTCGGAGGCAAGCTAGATCGAAATGAGTGCGTTGACCTTTAACAGTAAGGCCTACCGGGAGTTTCCAGAACCTGCCTGCACCTTTTCAGGACTTCCGAGATCATTAAATAGACCCTCAGGGTTGCATTCCTTGACTCGGAACCACGCTGTTGGCAGCTTTTTTATTTGCGGGAGGGCAAAAAGCTCTTTTGTGGTTATCGTTGGCTGCCAAGACATCATATATGGGTGTCTCTATTCATTGGTGCTTGAAATCTGCATTACAAATAGGAGGTGGAGGTAGAATACCGTACATACGGTCATAAAGTCCGTCTCTGTCTCCGAAAGGTCGCCCACAAGCGATCTATACGATATGGTGATGGAGACACCATACTCGTTTCTTCAAGTTAATCGTCCATTTGTGCGGTCGTATACTGATACGGCAAACAGTCCTAGCCTCATCTTTCCTTTCAAAATGATACCGATGGGGAGTCCACTGATTTCAATGCTCAATCACTGATCTTTTAGCCTCAGGTTGAATGTTGTGCATGGCAAATGTCAAAAACACTATTGATATTCACATGTGTCATGTTTCCATTCCTTGTCAAGTTCCCAAGCATTTAAAAGACGGAGATATTTCTTCAGAATCTATCTTAAATGGACTCTAATCCTCAAGCACTTGTGCAAATCACATGCACCGCTGTAAGTGTAATGTAATCCTGTTCTGCTCATTAACTTTCAGGTTCAATTTCTCTTCTGTGGTCTGTGTCATCACTTGTCTACAAAAGCAAAGGCTGAACATTTTGTGATGCAGGCATATATATTGTATCATTTGGCCCCTGCGTGCATATTCTGTCCAGTAGACCAGGTTTTTCTCGATCAAATCTAAGCTTCCTTGCCACTATCCTCCTATTTATTCTTTCATCTGTAGACATGGCAGTTTATGTTACTGCAGATGTCCTGGGATGGTGCAATAGGTATGGATAGCCTAATTTCCATTCATTATTATTTGCATTGTTGACTATCTCCAATTGTAGTTGTCATTCAAGAATGCAGAGTATTGAGCGGCTTTTCTATGCTGGGTTCTATCTTAAGTTTGCTTCTAGGTATGCATGCTGCTATTACCCCTTGTATTTCTTGATATCCATATACAGCCTACATAGTGCTATTGCGGATGCCATCCTGGTAAGAACACAGCCCTCATCTACATCAGTTTGTGTCCTCTGACGTGCATTTTCAGCTATAGTGTTGCTATGCAGTATGGGGAAAATGCTGGAAAATAATCATCCTACCAATGCTCCTCTTCTTCAGCAGTCACAGTGAGACTTGAGTACTCTCATCATCTAGTCATCTCGTACTCACAGTCCTAGTTGCCGCAGCTGTCGTGATACTTAGAGTCGTTCCCAGCATTTTGAAATACTTGGTCGGGATTGAGACACATGATTTCTGGGGTGTGGCCATTGCCATTACTATGATTGTGATTGCATTGAATAATTTATTGGTATCATCTCTTATAGGTGTGTTTTCAAGCCATCCCAAGGCACAACATTCTCAGAACGATTGTAGCATTCCGTATTCTTGGTATGACCCATGGGGTAATGGCTCATCTAGAGTCAAAGCCAAAGAAAATGTACAGTACTATAATTGCTGCAACATATGTGTGCTCTCTTTCTGTATCATTCTACGATAGGCTGATATCTTGCTAGGCTTGAGTCTGGGTTAATCTATTCAGTGCTTCTCAGTATACTCTCAATTATGGTGATCAAGCTATCTTGGCCAAGGCCCAAATTACACAATTATCCTGCCTTTTTCATTCTGACTAATGTGATCAACATATTCTTGCATGCTTGGCCATCTGTTGTGGTAAGCTCATCCATATTCCACTTCTGTATCTGGAAAATCTTACATCCACCTGTAATGATAGGGAATCATGTCAACAATTATTATCGTCTGCATTGCTCTTAGTGTTAGCACGAACAAGGCTGAGACAATCTTAGCTTCAGACTTTTCTATTTTCTGGTCTGTAGATGATTCTCTACAAACAATTGCTATGATCCCCAACACAGCTCCACGTCTGGAAAATATGCCAAACAATGTACTAAAGTATATAGGGTCACAACCCTATAGAACTCATCAAGCTCTGTCTCTCTAGGTTGTGTTGACATTATAACACCAGGAGCTTCAATATACTGGGTTTCTGTAGGATAGGACACTTTTATTTAATGTATAAGGTTCCTAGCTTGTACCCTCAGTGAGACCCAGTTTTCTTGAAGCCTTAACCAATTGAACTGTAACCCAGTAAAATCAATAAAACACAAGGTAATCAGTGTAGTCAGTTCCAGAGGTTATATTGGTTACATTGAATTCTGTGGTACTTCAAAGCCTGACCTACAAGTGTCAATAGCCATATATTATTCACAGCCAAAGGTGTATCCAGGGTCAATGCATCTAGTGTCTATGGCACTGCCTATTCATTATTCAATATGAAGACAATGGAATAGTTCCTGCCTTTGAAGTCAAAAGACATGAAATTTTAATTTGTTATAGGAATTATTTGATACCAGACTATTAGCAAATTGACTGTATATACAGACCAAGCAAACCTATTGTCATATCTATCCACCTGCATGTGAGGATTCATCAACACATTAATTCTCTTTAAGCCCCATTCTCTTCCTCCAGTTCTGCCAACACTGAATAATCTTCCTCTTCACTGGCCTTGTTTTGAATGTCATTATCCTCTTCATTCCAGCTAAACCATCAATATGATCAGCACAAAGTCAAGGAATATAGAAATAACTGCTGGATGCATACCAGATCCTTTGAAACCAGAAGTCATCTCTACTGAATCCTCACAAGCTTCAAACTGATTATCATCCCCAACCACTTCCAAGATAGGAAAGCCAACTGAGCTGGCAAGGTCTGTTGTTGAAAGATCAAAGTAATGGTAACAATGAAGCATCCTAATGGCATCATAGGCACTTTGATGCCAATATTGTTGGCACACAACTATTTCACAGGTGAAAGATGGAAGTGCCAATGGCAATTGCATGGCCTCCGACATCTCTTCTTTCCCAAAAGGGTCAGAAGACCAGAAATATTTTGCACCTTGAGCCCAGGAGCTCCATGTCTTGTCATTAACAGAAGGTTGGGGAATTGGCCTGATGAACAGGTATACTGGAGCTGCACCACCCAGCTTGAATGTAGTGCTTGTAGTTTCATAGGGAATGGAATTTTGTATCTTGCATTTAAAGAGGAGGCAAAATGCATCATGCATACCTGTTATGTGTTAGCAGACTGTAGCTATGAACAAGTCAATAAAGATGCTTACCATACTCCTCCCACTTATCTTCATCAATGCAGAGCTGGGTAAAGATTCTGTGTGCCTGAGTCATCCATGAATGTGGAAAGGGATTTGCTGAAGATAAGAAATATTGCAAAGTCATCCCTTCAACACATTGAACATCTGTTGGCATGACTCTAAAGCTATAATTTCAGTCAGCCAACAATGTCTACTATAATACAATTTCATACATACCGCACTAAGCCATCCTCCATCACGTCTAGGCTCTCTCTTATTGCATCAGAAATAACATATACTCCTGTGAGATAGTAATATATCCTGTCCCTGACTTCCACAGGCACTCTGGCAATAATTTTTTGACTGCAGAAGTGGTAAACTGTGTTGGGTAGAGTTTGGAGGATAGATGCAGCATCTGCATCAGTCATCCTTTTCCAAAATACACTCCCACACCTAGTGATTCCCCTGATGATATTGAGGGTGGGAACTGTTCTGGTGAGATAGTCAAAGGTAGTGTTTGTGTCACTGAATGTCTGAATAGAGAGTGGAGGAAGGTGGCCATTGGGTGTCAAATTTGATGGATAGCTCAATAGCATTGAGCCTTCATGAGAGGGAATCTGGACATGAGGCCCAATACATAAGGTGCCACTTCTTGGGTTGATCCATAGATCACCCATGTCCTGCAACCTTTTTTGTCAATGCAGTATGGAAGTTTGAGTATAAGACATACTATGCTGCCTCTTGGTTGCCATAGACCTAACTGTCAAGAAGATGAGATAGGATCAGTTATGAGCATAATTATTCATGTACCTGATGTCGAAAGTATGTGTGGAGAAATGGGGAAAGTTCATTATTTTTGAAAACAACACATGACAGGGGAATTAATGCTATGTTGCAGTTCAGAGGGAGTATTATGCCAAAAATACAACTAATGCAACATACCATCATAGAAAATTAGTGCCAGTGAACCACTTTGATTGTCATTATAGCCAAAAAGCTGGGCAACATATGGACTCCTGAGAACAATTTATATTAAAGCCAATATGAATGAAGAAATAACTATTATTGTACCTAATGTGAGTGAACTGGTTGAAATCCTGTTTAAAGGTCTATATCAAGATTGAAGTGAGTTCTGGATATGATGTTATCAATAAAATATGCAACTGGCCTCATAGGCATCTTTGCCACTGTATTGAACATGTGTAAACTCTGTATCTCCAAGTCTGCCACCCCCAAAGATGCAAGCAGCACTGATTGTTCGACATGCTGCAACCCTCTGATGTGTGACCAATTTGACTTCCCATGTTGTACCATCCTGACTTCTGAACTGCTTCTCAGTAATATGTACTTCATCTCTTTCAACCTGTGTGTCACTGGCAAGAGGCCTTGTAAGATATACATCACATGGTTGAACATGCCTATACTAGAAATCAGTCAGCATCCAATTCAGTGCAACAGATATGGAACACAATAAGCATACATCATCCCATTTTGTCTGCTCCCTCCTTGTTTGCTGTGCAGGCAGCACCAAATTGCCATGGAGATGTCTAATATTTGTCTGAGATCCATAGACATTGGAGACCTGTTCAGCAGTGATTGTGAAATTTGAGCATCTGTTGAAAGACATTGTGATGGTGGAGGTTTGAAGGAAAGGAAGGAAAGAGTGTGGGAGATATATGTATGCTACAATGGGTTTGCGACACATACACAGCATGAGTCACAGTAAGAGCGGTTCCTTGACAGGTCAAATTTTGATATCAAATATGGACTACATGGGTTTAACGTGGGATTTTTGCGCTTGGGATCCCCGATATTGGAAATAACCTTTGATTCCAGAATGCATAAGCCAGAGAGGGAAACATTCGTGATTTGAGCGATAAAAGAAAAGATGTAGCGCCTATGCCTAGGTTAAGGCCATGCTACACAGAATCACATCAAATGGGCATTTGGAATTAATAGAAATGGCTTTCATCATTATTTTTGGGTTTATATACATACAGTAGCCTAGGAGTGTCATGATTTGTATACAAAGACCGAGAGTCACACACAAAGAAATCAGAAGCAAACTTCAAAGTCCAAATGATACTGCTATTCAAGATCTTTCCATCAAAGGGTGAGTTGGGAGTGAAACAATGGGAACCTGTTAGACTTGAAGATGGCCCCTTGCTGCGCAGAGAGGGTGTTGGCGTCGTTATCAATGTTGCGAGTCGAGAGCTTTTGCCGTGAGAAAGCGGAAGAAGCCATTTTACTCCCGAGATCATTCACGTCCCCTCTTCGCTCGCTCATCGACTGCGTACCAACCAACACAAACCTCTACTATGATCATGTTATCCAACCAGCTCAAGGTGTCCCTTCCTCGCTCTGCTCAAGAACGCTGTCCTCTATAACCTCATGACCACCATCTGGCTCATCACCCGCTAACAATGTATCAGCATCGGATCATCAACTTTTGACGTCTTCCTTGGGTACACAGCATTTCATTTATGGTATCCCCTCCGACCTCATCCCCTCACTTTCTACTCAAAATGATACGCAATCGCTACACCGCAATATCATCTCTCATCATACGTGGGGCCCAAATGTCGATAACTTATTGACGCCTTCCGTCGAACAACATCCCTTCCCGCACATCATGCATCATCCTCGTCTTCTCCCGCATGAGCGAATATCAAGCTGCACATTAACTTGCGCCATCAATCCATTATCCTCGCTTCAGACCTCACTCCCCTACCACCTTCTTTGTATAATACTGCCGTCATTCAATGGAAGAAAAGCCCTCCAATATACCTTCTTTCCAATCACCACCTACTCGTCTCACTCCCAAACAACCCCTTTTCTCCCGCATGTCAAGCGTATCAGTTCAGCGATCCCTTCTCCGAGGACCAAGACACCCGCTCGTGATACATTAATACGAAGGGGAACATAAATTGGTTCAGGTACGTGTTGCCGTCTTCTCAGACCCCATGAAAGAATCCACAGCTTTTTAACGCCTTCAGGCATCTCGATCTCTACATGAACGAGACAGCACTCGCTATGCTCTATGCAGGTTACGACGGCAAGTCAAAGCCGAGTTACTTATAGTCTTTTTACTAATACCCGTTCACTAGCCTGCGGATCTCTCCGATGCCATGAGCACTATGCGCTAGGGGGGGTAAGATGTATCGGGCATCACTAGAGTTATTGGGTAAATGATGATATTAGCCAGTAAGCCATACTCAGTAGAAATTTCGATGTATATACTAGAATCCAAATTGATTGTCACTTTTATATTGACGTGTGGCTGTAAACAGAAAATTCTATAATTCGATATTCCGAAATAAAAATATCTAGTCAAAGCGATAGGTAGATTCAGCGATGACGGTACTGGTGGAATGATGGTCAACAGCAAAACTTCGTACTAGACCAATCCGTGCGCTCGAACTTCATCATCCCGATCTCCTGATGTGCCCCGGACCCTTGAAAACTCGAAGCTAGCAATTCCATATCAATATTATCGTTAATCGAACGAACGTTCGATGATGTTCCAAGGCAATCCTCGCTACTGGAGCTTCTGATGACCACCAGCTTGACCGAAAATAAAAGTCAGTATCAGGAAAACAATGGGAAAGAGTCTGTTTTAGACATACCATACATGGGATGCGACATTGCATGTAGGATGCCTAGAATACATGAAGGATGAGCAAATGATTAGCCAAGAGAGAGAGAAAGAACGAAGGAACACTCACCGCGTCTCGCAGCGTCTCCGGTTTCTCACAACATCTTCCTCTTGCACTTGGCATCCCGTCTGACATCTCGAGCCTCATGATAGTCGATCTCGGTCTCTTTCCTGCGCCCTGGGCCCTTGCAACTCGAAACCAGTAATCAAACACAGACATCGTCGTTACGTGAACGAATGTTCGACGGTGTTCTAAGGCGTTTCTCGCTGGAACTTCTAGTCATCGCCAAAAAGAAAAGTCGGTATTAGGAGAAGAACGGGAAAGAGCCAACATACCATGCATGTAGGTAGTACTGAATGTAGAAAAGCTCTAGGGTACGTGGAGAATGAGTGAACGACTACTTGGGAGAGAGAGAATTAATAAAAACTCACCATGTCTCGCATGCTGTTCCCTAGCAGGCTGAGCTTGTGCTCATGTCGAGGCCACAAGAGAACGGCTACTTGTCAAGCTAATGAGCGAGAGCCCGTATAAGTGCTCTAGCTGACGGCAGCAGGTGATTATTATGGTACAATCCTCAACAACGCTGATGGTAACACTGGGAACTGCGGCAAGGGAGGTGGCAAGAGGCAGGTGTAATAGTGGCGGTGAGATTCGGTGTTGACGTTCAAGAAAGCGTTTGGTTTGGTCTGGCTGTCGTACTCCCGATCGAGAGGGTGCAGATGTTTCAGTTGTCTTATCTGACCTCACTGAGGTGTAGGGACACGATCTCGAACATCAAATCGGGATGCCTAAATGAACAATCATATCAGCAAAGGAAAACAAACTTGATAAAGGCGACACGAGCCTCATTCTTCGTTCTTTCTTTCCGTTTTCGAGGCGACTTTCAAGCCCCATCCAATCTACAAGCCACACCCTACTGCTGCTCATCCCGGCTTCACTCTCTCGGCGTGTACCCATCCATCTCGCTCGCAATGCCTTCTCTGGGAGTATCATCCAATACCCGGCTCTTCAAGTTGTCCAATATTGTACGATAGGAAGCCGAGCAGAACTGATGGTAGCTCTGCGACTGCGGTTGTGACGTTGGTCATACCGAGAGGATGTCATCTGATCGGGAAGAGGTTGAGAAGTCGGCGCTGGAGATGGATAAGGGCGTCTAGCCGTATAGATTGCTCGGAAGGTAGCGCTCGTGATATCCAGTACATTATGGGTGATACCATCATGGCAAAGCGATTGCGGATGGCACTGAACGTGCGATGTGCCAATTCTGCGAAGGCGATGCGACGACGGACCACCAACTCCGAACCCAACGTTCCTGCCCACTGGTTACTCCGTCAACCGCCGAAGACTCTGCCTCTCGCAGCACCTTCCTCTCGTTCTTGGGTCTTAATCCTTTCAAGCTGCGCAAAAGATCTGGTCGATAGAAAAGGACTCGAAAGCGTTCGTAGTGCGTTGAACGGGAAGATCTGGGCGTATTCTGTATGCCTCGTACGAAGATGGATCTCGATATCAATAAGTTGTCTGATGCGTTGGGTAGGCGGTGGCTCCGAGGAAATGATGGAGTAGGCGTTGTTGTGGGTAGTGCTGAGTACTGGAGAATGAGATGAGACCGCTGGTAAACGCGTGATGAAGGTATGCAGGTCTTTGGCGGCGACGAACATGAAAGGAGCGTCTTTTCCAATGACGTGCCCGATAAATGCAACACTTGTGTTACCAAATTCACCAAAGTGCTGCGAGCGATGTTCGGTGTTATATCTGTCGCTGGATTATGAGGTCAGGAGAGCTGCAATCACCGAAGGTCCTGTACCGACCAGCCAAGTGCCTGTTGAAGCAACGAGATCAGACAACGAGTAAAGCAAAAGGTAATTCGGCACTTACTCCAGCAGTTTTCCACAATCAAGACATCCTTCTCCTGAGTTTCCGGCCCAAAACCTTACTCCTATATGGCCTAGCAAGGTCAAACATCATCTAAAGATGAGACCTATCAACTATTGCAGCCATATCTGTATCATTGGAGGAATCGTCGTCGTCGTTGTTGTGAACAGAGCGCGGCGCTCGAAAACCGCTGCCGTGGGCTGGTCCATGCACCTTTCACGTGCATCGGGTACACTAAAGTCCAGACTCTCGAGTCTGGACCAGAGTGTTGGGCACCAGAGCGTTGGGCGCCAAAGTAGACGTTAGCGCAACTCTCTTGTCAACGTCCATCATAACGGCAACATCGTATTCTCGTAGAATCCTCTGTCCCCTCGGACATCTTCAAGACGCAAATAATCCATCGAGCAGCCCTTTTCCGCAACTTGACTCGCGTATCTATTATCAGCGGAGAAAGGACGCCATGCCAAATCCAGACCTTAAGGGATCCAGTCAAGGAACTTCATCAGAATTGCGCATTTGACAGGGTATGGGAGCATCAATACAGGTTTGCACTAGCAGCTACGTTTCTGCTTCCAGCCTAACTATGATATCTGGCTGTCTGCTTTACGCAATGCTGGTTTTATGTCCCTACTTTCTCCGCTACGATTTCTCGGGACAGAGTACCGTGAGCTCCCTTCCGGACACCTTTCTCCGCCACCTGTATGAGCTTTTTAACCTCAGCACACGAAAAGAAAACATGCCGAGTCCACTCCAGCTCTCTATAAACCAAAGTCACCATTGCAGTCCGAAGTCGCAGACCTATCACCTACAGTCATACCAATCTGCTTGACCTCCAGTTGAACAAAGCCATGAAGATCTAGGTACTAGAAGATATCTGGACGTGACGGTACCTGGAGAGAAAGGGTTGCGAGTAAGTTGAACAGGTACAGCACTCTATCAAAAACACCCTCAAACGACACTCATGCAACGCGTAGCGAACCCTCAGACCGCTTTCTAATTAGCCGATCTGATACTGAAGGCACCGGAGTGTATTTCCAGGAACCTTTCTTGGGGCTCGCTGCAAGAAAGATGCCGGTGGCGGTGGGTGCCGCCTGCTCCCGTCAAACTTGACAGCCAGACTGACTTTATATGCAAGGAATGGGCTCACGCTCCACGTTGTACCTTTAAGGTTTTGTATCTAGAGGCTGGAATCTCTCGGCATTTCTCCTGTCATGGGATACTGGTAGTTCGAATGCAGGAACGTCAACTTTGAACCCAGTATCCGGCGACCCATTAACTCTGGCTCAGCCTTGGTTCTTAATACATAAGTGCAAGCGAATTCTTGCAGCACATAAAAAGTCCTCAAAGTACCGAATTCTTCACCGTATTCACTGGAAATATGCACCTCCGAGTCGAAGTCTTTACTCTCACCCCGCTTGCCACTCTCGCAGGTTCTACCCAACTATGACTGGTAATCTCATTTGCCGTGCAGTCCCGGCTATTCAATGCGGTATAGTATAGTCCAATGCTGTGACTTTGTACAAAGTGCCTCGATACTTCCGGTTAATACGCTCCTCGGATTCCTGGGTATCATAATCCAGGATGGGAACGCGCCCATCGGTAATACCCGCACCTCCATTAACGGTCCGTGGTGAGTAATTCCTTCAAGGATACGTTCATAGAAAGACGTAGCCTCATATACTTATAGTTTTTGGTCAGCAGTCTGCTATGATTCTACGTTCAGTAAGCTTTCTCTGCCTGCGCCAAGCCTAACTGACTGAATGAAAGCTCATTTTATTCGTCCTTAGGTGGCATCGTATCCATCAATTATCACCCAGTTATTCTTGGGCGATGAAGAAGACGATAATGACAATTGAGGGACTGCTATGGAGAAGGTATCATACAGGAGATCGGGTTTTCTGTTTGTTGCAATCCAGGGTACGAAGGATACCTGCTGACAACCCTTGAAGCGTACGTTACATTGACTGGTCCAGTCCCTATCGCACCGGTGCCTATACGACAAGCTCTAACCTCACTACTCGCAGCCGCAACCGCAATCGCACATTCTGTCTGTCTTCGTTTCCTTCTGCGAATCCGGTACCGAATCATTCTCGGCCGTCAAACTTGCGAGCTCATACGGTACCGCCTTATTCATCTCCTTCCATGTGTAAAACGGCTCCGATTCCAGTGGAGGCGGGAGTAATCCATTCTCGTTCCAAAATACCGGCTGTAGATTAGAGTTGAGCTTGGGTTAACTTTTTGTACCTCCTACCCCATAAAGCCAAATGAATAGAATCATGTGGAGTTGTTTGAAGGCCGGAATAAGTATTACTCACGTCCATATTAGCAATCTGAACTTCCCAGTCAATACCCTTGCCCTTTGTCCAAGGTTCGATAGCTTTCTCGTACTTGTCCATCCATGCTCTTTTTTCTTCGTAGCTAACCGTGTTCCCCAGCATTAGCTAGCAAATTGCGGTAAACGAAGAACGCACCCATGTAGTGTCCTTGCCAAATGGTGAATGGATATCCTCACGAACCGATCGCTATTCTCGCCACCGACAAAAAAATTCTCCCTGTCCACGTTGATGAAATTGACGACGACGTAAAATGCCGGGAGTCGTTTGTAAACGTCCGTGATGGCAGCTGCGATGGCTTTCTTCTCGTCGGCGGTGTATAAATTAGGAGGGCAGTACCAGCGGTGGAAAGGCATTGGGTCGTACCACTTTGATCTAGGTGGGCTGCCATATATACAGTAAAAGAAGAATAGACATAGACATAGATTCCCGATAATACTAGGTACTTTGAGGTTAAACCTAGTCGAAAGGCAATCACTCCCGAGGTGATTAATGATAGGGCTGAATTGCAGGAAGCTCAGGTGCTTCGATGTTCTGCGCTAATAGTACGTGGCTTTGTGTCTTATCGAATTAGAGTGCCGAGTGACCCAACGTGCGCTGAATTGAGAGCCCGACAATCGGGAGGTTATTGAACACAAAGGCTTTTTTCCAAGCTTTATCCGGGGGCTGAATTGAATTGAACCGTATTCCAAGAAACTAGGTATACATATGTACAAAGGATCCTCAACGTTGCGCCGGCCGACTCGAAGAAACAGCTTTTCTAGATCCATTCACCTTTAATCGCGTCCTCGGGAAACATATCCAAGTCCAGAGCGAGTTCCTTGAATACTTTGTCTACAGGCTCTGTGCTTTCCTTTGCTTCGTGTTCCTCTAGAGCTGAAAGCCCGGAGTCAGAATGATACGACGGGACAACTCGATACTCACCATTCCCTCGCCCATCTCCCAGACTCGTCTCAAGACCCTCTTCACCTTCCCTCGCTGCGATGAAGAGTAGCTGGGCACCCTCGTAATCCAACAGCTCTACCGTTTCACATGACGCAAATCGCAATCCATACGATTCTCTACCTTTCCTGCCTTTTCCAAAGACAGTATCCATAATATGCGAGGGATATTCGGGACCTTTCCCAGATGCCTGGCCAGGGAACGTTGCAGGTGCTAGCGGATTCTTGACCTGAAGGACAAAGGAAGACGCCTCGTAAATTCCCAGGGAGGTTTGGACGTCTCCGAGCGAGCTCGGATGCGATAAGTGATAGCCCATATGGGTCTCACGCTCAGAAGGTACACGAGGATCGTTATTGACGATAGCGTATCCGCCTCTACCGACCAATCTCGCTGGCTCCTCGTGTCTCGTGCCTGTGGAATGACAGAAATATATCAGCGCTGTTTGAGGTGAATAGACTTGACACAACACACCTCTGGTCTTCGTCTCGTATGTCTTCTCGCCTAGTCCGTTCTCCAACTCGTCAAGGTTATCTCCTACTTTGGTAACAGTGCCCCAAAATGTCTCTTTGCGTCCTTTACCTGCTCCACCACGCTCAGGATCTGGCAGTTTCTTTTTTCCAATAGTAACGAGTCGGAATCTCTTCCGAGAGGTATTGGTGGGTTCTTCCGATGGAATAGCATCAGCCCCTGGTTCGAGGACGGCCAAATCGGCTTCTGGGTTTTCCTCCTCCTTAGCCTTGGAATCATTGCCAAAAGTAGAGCGACCTGAGGATGCAAATTCAGGAGGGCGTGGTACGAGAAGCATATGGAAGTTTTTGACGTCGTCTAGTGAATGGGCTTCTTCTTTCTGGACTTTGGGTCGATAGAAGAAGTAAATATGGCCACGTTCGATAGTTCCTGTAACTAATCATTAGCCACTTTGGGGTTGAAACTTTCGAATGGAAACGCACCTGTAGATGGGGCACGTTGAGTCTTGTTAAGGCTGGTATTCGGTTCCGACTCCGTGGTCGCTTTCTTCTTCGATTTAGGTTTCTTGCTAGGCGGTTCTGAACCCGGTTCGCTTATCTGCCGTTTCGCGGGAGGTTTCTTGAATTCATTCGAGTCTTTTTTCGATCCGGGGTTGTTCTGCGAGGTAGCTGCCTGTCGTCGAGTGGTGACCATGGTGGTTGGTTGTCGAGGTATGATGTTTGACGTCACTGTATAGTCATTGAAGTATCGACCGCTAGTTTTAGGGGCGAAAAGCACCACTCACCGGAAATTACAATATTCATACTCGAGATATCGATGAATCAAAGTGACCCAACGTTTGACACGAGGGATCCTCTCAGCAACCGGTATTCGATGCCCCGGCTGGCAGAGAAATCCCATCAGGAAGCACTTGCTTGGGATCTGTGAGTCCTTCGAATTTCCGGGTGCGAAAATAACGGGTTTGATTCCTGGTCGCTGCAGAAGTCGGGGGTCCACGTTGAGAGGCATACAACGGGAGGCTTGAGGAGGTGACGGTCACTGTCCAAGGTCGGAGAAAAAAATTCGGACCGGATCCGGCCCGTTTCTAACACGTGGTAGACTCGGCCGAATCAAGGCCGAATTTCCTCCTTGAACCGCAACAACGACTACCACCTTGATTGGTTGCTTTCTAGCATTCACGCCAAAGTTACTCGAGCTGTCATTTCGGAAACAGAATGCGTAAAAAATCACACGCTGTATGCTCGTAAAGAGGGCTGTTTCTAGCGCATTTGAATTGGTGTTTCGAGTTGCCCAAGGCAACCCCGAATTCAATTTTCACCGGGTGAGCAAGTCCCATACACCTTGAAGCTGGCATACTGATGCATTTGCCACTCGGAAGATGAGGATCCGCGTGTATATTGCACCCGGTATGCACGGTAAGTGACCGCTAGCAGTCTATGTGTCACCATTTTTCATTTCCGACAACTGAATAGAATTCTCGTTCAAGCGTTGAAGGGACAATCCAACCCCAGACCTTACTACCTAATTCATTTATAATGGAGGAGCCAATCCTTTCGAATATTCGTCGGTCATGTCCCCATTTCCTGTGGTCACAATCATCGTGCTTGCGTTCGCTTGTTTCTTTTTGCTCTTGGTTTGCGGTTCTGAAGCCAACAGTTCTCTGCTCCTGCAGCACTCGATCGACGAACTCGACATCTCCTTGGATAGCCGCTTGCTTCCTGGCACTCCCCTTGCCTACTCTTGCATCCTCGACGCAATGTCTTCTGAATGTGTGAAGATCCGTGGAGGCTATCGAGACGAGGGTCCGTAGTGCTAGACTTGAAATTCATTCATATTCACCTCTTTTCGCAGTATTCCTCACCAGCTTACCAACGGGATACACGAATCCTCAGTGGGAGACGTGTCAATCAAATGGAGATCAATGTCTTTTCGATAGCCGAGGGTATATTTCGCAGCCCGAGAGATGCAGAATAGGAAGTATGCCGAGTTACTTCGTACGTCTTTCATGATTCCTCTCTACTAATTTAACTTATTCCTCCCGTCGTGTAGATTGATGTTCAGTCTGAACGAGACGTTCAGGCTGCGTTCCGGCTCTCGAAAGAATACAACATTACCCTCGTCATCAAGAATACTGGAGTATGTGCGCTTTCGAGTTGTTTTGTCAATTTTCTGACTATTTTCTGTAGCATGACTACAAAGGCAGGAGCAGCGCGCCAGGTTCACTTGCTCTATGGGTGAGCATGGTAACCGTATTTCAATGTCTCGATCTCACTCGATATAGACCCATAATCTGAAGAATGCCAGTTGTATCACAGTGCATAAAACTATCTCGGCTGAGTACTCTATCTTTAGATTTCGTACGAATCGGCCTTTATCCCGGAAGGATGCGAAGATGAGAAGACATATTCGGGGGTGACCATGGGGGCAAGTCTACGATTCTCGGACTTTTTCCTAGTTTTTCACTCCGGCATCATTACATCCAGGCTGGTGTTCAGTGGCACGAGGCTTTCGCCTTTGCTGAGAGGCATAACGTCACACTGGTCGGAGGCTCGTTTCCGTGGCTTTCTCGTTGACGTCGTCCGTTGACACGGGCTTCAACAGGATCAGATAGAACGGTTGGTACTTCGGGAGGATGGCTTCAGGTTCGTTTGTCGATGGTCTGTGCTCTAGGTGAATCCAACCTTCGGAACGCAGGGTGGAGGTCACAGCATGCTCTCGAACACTATGGGACTTGGCGTCGACAGAGTGGTATGCTCTCCTATCTTTTCCAGTATATAAGAGCTTAAACTCGACCTAATAGTTGCAATTCAGAGTCGTCACGCCTTCCGGACATTATCTCACGGCGAACTCTTGTCAGAATCAAGACCTGTTTTTTGCACTCCGAGGCGGTGAGAAGTACACTGTCCAAGCTCTTAAGTCGCTGCTGAATTGTCTTTCAAGGAGGCGGTGGTACATATGGAGTTGTCATGGAAAGCACCATGATCGCTTCTCCTCAAATCACCCTACAGATGGTTCTCGTCTCCTTCAAAGCATCGAACCAATATCTTACCAGAGAGCTTTGGACAATACTAGTCTCCAATGGCCTTAGGTGGGCAGGAGAAGGATGGGGCGGAATAGCGACTTCGAACATTGCTATATATATCAACCCGAAATTGAGCAAGGAGGAAGCGTCACATTCAATGTCACCGCTACTCCAGTTTGCTGAACGTCTTCGGGTTGATTCCGTCCCTGGGACGACGACTGTAGTCGCCGAGTTCCCGAGTTGGGGCCAATTTTTTGATTGGTTCACAGACTCACACGTTGCGGTACGTATTCTTGCATTTGAAGACCTTTGATGTTGTGCTCAACACCATTAGTCTGTTGGGATCAGTCTGGCATTATCGTCCCGCCTCATCGATCAGAAAAACTTCCGTACACCCATCAATCAACAAGCACTCATCGACAGCCTTCTCGAAGCTAGCAAGATCACCCCGCGTCTTCTCATCATGCTCTCAACACCCTTCTCATTTCCGGGAGACGGACAGACGAGTACTACAGAAGCTTGGCGCTCGAGTCTATACCATATCACAGTCACTTCGACTTGGAGCTGGAACGCGACTGTAGATGAAAAACGCGACGGCTATGCCACCGTGCAAAAGTCTATCAGTTATCTGCGAGCATTAACGCCAGATGCTGCGTATCTGGTGAGTATGGCTATATCGCAACCTTCTCTTTTTCTAAAATGTTCCTGATCTCAGAATGAGGCGGATGTATATGAACCAAACCATGAAGGTGAGGCATGCTTTCCGCCTTCGTTTGTGTCCGATAACACATAGTGTGGTAGTGTCTTTCTGGGGATCCAATTACGAGCGCCTCCTAGAGATCAAACAAAAATAGTATGTTATACCATCGTTTTACTCGTGCATTTGATGCTGAGAACATTTCCTACAGTGATCCTGATCACTTATTGGATTGTTGGCAATGTGGTGCGCACTTTCCCTCACATAACTCGCTCGCTGTGTGACTCAATAATTCTTAGTCGGATGGAAACCATCCTCCAGCCGATTTTCATGCTATTTATGAAGTATTTCTTTACCAATTTATGTTGCGACACTATCGGCAATGTGTTTATATGAAGATAAATAGATCCACTTCACTTTTATTTATGCAAAACGAGCAACTAAGCTATCCTTGGTGAAAGACATACTCCCCGAAAACTTTCCGCTTCTTACCCTGCTGTTGCACCGACCTCACTGCCAGGCCTCTTTCCTGTGGATAGAACAAAGTCTTCTCGTCAGTCCTCGGCTCCTGTAAATTATACGATGAGCCCATCCATGTCCCAATAGTTGCTGAGTCAAGTTTCTGCTGGCTTCGGGCATCAAGCAACTTTACAAGGTCTGCCTCTATTCCCGCGTTAAACCCCCGGAGTAGAAGATCGTACTCCAGTTTGAGATACCTATCAAGCCATAATATTTCGTCGTCAATGCTTGGACAAAATACGGTGTGATAGTGATATTACCGTTGTCTGCAGTCCAACTTGATTCCAATTCATCATTATCGCACGTATTTGTGCTAAGGGGCTCACGGACTTGACAGTCCGTGAGGTTCGGCATAATTCTGAGGGGTGAGGTAAGTAAACTGCCATCGAGTGGTATGCATTCAGTGGTGAAACGAAGGAGTGAGCTGTCAGCTCTGGTGAGGAGTCCGGCGAGGGATGATATGAACGCAGCCCTTGCATTGATATCGCAGTGCTTAGAGCCAAGAGTTGTGAAGGACAGTGATTGGAGAGCGGGAAGGGTAAGATCATTGGTCATACGGCTGAGGTTCTCAAAACTGCGATAAAAGCTCATATCGCCTCCTTCGTAATGAAGAGATAAATCTCGAAGCTTCGAGTGCTTGACGTGCTCGCCGCCTCCAAACTCAATATCGTTCAATGTGATGTGGTGGTCTGCAGACTTCACATCGACGTTGACTTGAGCAGAAATGAGCTGCGGGAGCGCGGCTAGTAACGGGATGACAACGTCGGGCGAAAGACTTATATCAACAACATGAGAGAGGTAGTGGCATGTACCACTCTCGGAGACCGTCAATTCTCGTAACGGTACAAAACGCGGCGGGACGAGTTGGCGAATATTTGCAGGCGGCGTGTTGAAGATGAGGGAAAGGACGTCGTCACAGATGGTATCATGGCCACTATCGACTCGAAGCTCTTCGATTCCTTCGTATCCTGCTAGGCGAAGCAATGGAAGTATGATGTCCGTGTGGCGATCAAGAAGCCTGGAGCCCCCGACCTTACATGAAGCTTCCGGATCCTATATTTCTGGTCCAGCACGAGGCTCAAAGGCTGATTTTGCATATCATCTCGACCATTCATGACGGCGACCGACATGTCGACAAACCGCTGATATGCTACAGCGGAATATAAATCTATCCGTATAACAAGGTCGAGTAGTTCCTTGATTGCCGTAGATGTAGGTTTGGACGACGAGTGACATGGGCTGCGTGTCGGATGATACCATCTAGCGAGACGCCGAAGCTATTTATCTCTACCTCGATACTGCACCACGGCTCCGGTGTGGAAACCGACGCATTTCGCCATTTCTGGAGACAAGTCCCAGTTGATATGCCTCGTGTTGAGACACGAAGCTATCAAATCGATTCAGGGCACGAAAATGAAGATACGGGAAAGGATTTCCGGAGGGGGATGATCAATCGTTGAACGTTCTGATTGATCTATAAGCTCGAACCTTGTATCCAATCCACCTGAACTGGTTTTGGTAGCCGATGACGTGGAAGATGAGGAGGTGATTCGAACATTATTCAGGGCCGATACCGCTGGTAGAAGTTCATCATCTGCTCTGGAATCGTTTTGAATAGATGATAGTAGCTTTTCACAGAACCGCTCACGATTTTGGGGGATCTTGATTCCGGTGCTCGAATACCGTTTCCTTTAAGGCTTCATGTGCTTGTTCCTGGTGTAAGAGGTGAAAGAGATGCCGGCGGCAATTGCAGGGACCGTGTGGATGGCGCGTCACGCCACTCCGACTCACGTCACAATCAGAGCCTAGACTGGCCCACAATTTGAACCTGAACCACCACCGTTGTTGTGCAACCCTCGGGCTGAAGCATCCCCGAAATGCCTTCGTTACTGCAGCTAAGGATAGTCCAGAGGAGTCCAGAGGATCCGGATGATAATAGGAGAAACGAATCCCACGGTCTGGACGAGACCTACGGAGGCCAAGTCCGTGAAAACCGGCAACTCTTCACCTCGCGTATCACCTTGGAAAGTGTTTCACCCCAAACCCATTGTTTGCTCTCATCATTTTATGAAGTCAAATGCGCTGTGACCCACCGTTACCTGATTTCGACTTGGAGGAGGATCGCTTCTACTTGATAGCTACCCAAAGCAGGCTAGCGTGGTCGGGCATTGTTCCTGAATTCATTTCCTCGCGAGCACAAGACTGCAAATACTGCGACTATATTACCGCCCACCCACTGCTGGATATTGTCGCCTGTTTGTCGCATATATTTGACAAATACACCGTATGCTCAAGGGGCCGACTGTGAAGTCTACGTTATACCGTTCCAATCGGCATCGCGTCTTTGTATCATCCGTCGGCATCTCGGTACGTCCTTCCTCAGAAATTCAAAATTACTTGTGCTTCAGGATTTTCTAAGCAGAACGCAAGGACGACGGGATGCAACGATGATTGAAAGGATCAACGGTACAGCACTCAGCAGATTTTGTTTCTATGTGATGGGATGCCGACACCCCACGGTTAGATCGGTTGGCCAGGCTTGTAACTCTGGTCTTGTGCGGTGGATTCGTGAGTGGTGGTGGCTACGGCCTGGCACCCGACAGATTGCATGAAGCCTTCCTCCGGGCTCCATCAAGGGTTATTTCTTGGTTTGGCGCCGGCAAAACATTCTTTAGTGATTCCCTGCCGCTTTGGGGGCCGTTTGTGAAATCCGAAAATCCTTTTGAATCTTCCTTGTTATTGAAGTCAGGGGCGGGTGGAATTCCGCTTGATGCACATCGGAGACGGCTGGAATCTAGAAACATGGAGACGACGACCGGCACGCTTGATCAAGACCCCATAGTGACAGCGAATCATTACCCAAGACGGATTGTCAGGCGATTTACCGTGTTTTTCGCTCAACTCTTTCCGGAAAGTTGACGGGAACGGTATATATTCAGGATTCGATTTCGAGCGCGTTGAAGGTAAACTACAATGTCTTCCGTGGCTGATGCTCTCATTGTAAGTGTGCTCTCTGTGTTTTCTGCCCCAAAATCGTCTCAATGGCCATCATTATTAGGTCGGCGCAGGCCCCGCCGGTAAAGATATTGCCTTTTCTATCAGCTTCCTGCTCACCGTCATTTTTCTAGGTCTTGCGCTCGCCCTTCTACTTCTTCGAAACGGGGTCTCCGTCAGAATCATTGACAAGAGCAAGACATTTGAAATTGGTCAACGTGGAGCTGGCATTCATGTAAGTCTGCATGCTCGTATTTCCTATCCAATAGCCTAGCGCTAAAATTTTAAAGCCTCGAACGTTAGAGCTATACAAAATCCTAGGCATTCTGCCGAAGGTGGAAAACCGTACCTCACGGGTCCCCACTCTTCGACTATTTACAACACCCGAAGGGGATGGCGGCCCTATCAAGGAAATGGAAATGATCGACTTTCTCCCTGAGAGGTTAGAGTATCATCGAGTACGTCGTTTTCCTATGCAGAAAAACATCAAAAGTAACAACTTCCAGATTAACACCTATATCCTAGGCCAAGATGAACATCAAGCTCTGCTCCGTGAATGTATCCTCAGTGAATTTGGCTGCGTAGTTGAACAGCAAACGGAACTGTTATCATTCGAGCAATATCCCGGTCAAGATCATGTTTCCGTGTGCCTATCCAAGACGCAAGCCGAATCGAGCAGCATCGTGTCCGAAACAGCGGCGTTCAGCTGGCTTATCGGTGCAGACGGCGCACATAGCTTCATCAGAAAACAGCTGGGACTATCTTTTCTGGGTCAATCACATGATATCGATCTCGCCGTTGGAGATATTGAAGTTGAAGGTTTGGATCCCAATGTGCGCCACCCAGTCGTTCTTGCCAGTTTTGATGCTGACTGCGTTACCTTACAGTACTGGTCCGTATGGGGAGACACCACCAATAAAATGTTCGCTGTTTAACTGTCCAGGCGCAGGCCACCCGCTGACATCTTTGCTACGCCCTTCAAGGTTAAACCTACGTCCATACACAAGTACCTCCGGCAAGAAGATGGGATTCTACATGATGGGCGGAGCGAATTTGGATACACAGAAGGCGAATCAAAGCTACGAGACTTTGGTAGAGACAGCATTCAATGTGATAGGGAAACGACATTTACAATTCGGGAAGTTGGTTGCGTCTGGTATATGGAGGTAAGTACCGTTCCATACCAGTCTACCGCTGTTGTTTGATGCCGCTCGGGTAACAGGGCCAACGTTCGAATGGTAGATAAGATGGCGGAAGGAAGAGTCTTCCTTCTTGGTGGTGAATAACCTCGAGCTGCTCCTTTCCCAGGCAATCAGAGCATTGACCCTCCCGAATGACTATTAGATGCTGCGCACGTTCACAGCCCTACGGGCGGTCAGGTATGTTATTGGCCCTTCCTCCAATATTCCTCTCACGAGTCCAAAATCATCCAGGGTATGAATTCCGCAGTCCAGGACGCAGTAAATCTCTCCGCTCTCTGTCCCCAGCTTCCCATACTCACCGACTTTGCCTGCTAGTTCAACCTTGCATGGAAACTCACCCTCGTTCACAAAAAGCTCGCACCTCCGTCTCTCTTAGACACCTACACTTCCGAACGTGTCCCAGTCATCGCCTCAATCCTCGACATGACCACTGCTCTAATGAAATCCAATTGGGCAAAAGTAAACATCTCGAAGCAGGGCGGCTGGGCACGGAATTTCGAGGTACGGCAGTTTGGTATAAACTACCGGCGGAGCAGTATCGTTATAGATGGAATATATGAAGATAACGGGGAGGGAGTGGATCCGTTTAGGTCCGGCTTGGATGGTACGCTGAGAGCTGGTGATAGAGCACCTGAAGCACCTGGGCTGGTTGACACCATGAGCGGAGAGAGGAAGAGTATATATGATATCTTTACAGCCGTCCATCACACGGTGGTCATTCTCAGCTCATCGGTAACAGGAACGGCTTTGTATGGTGGCTTACAAGCTGGCTTGGCTAGTCTATGGCCATCGAATCTGGATTTGGTCAAGACTGTCGTCGTATACCCTCAAAATACGGATCCGACACCGATTATTGGCGCTTTTCCTATATTACTCGATGGTGACGGGCATGCTTTCAAAAACTATCATCTGGAGGCTGGCGAAGACCGCATAGTAGTCGTCAGACCGGATGGAGTAAGTGTCTTTATATATTGAAAAGCATGATTATCGAGCTAACTTGCCCTCAGTACATAGGCGCACTAGTCCGCAATGAGAATCAAGCGTTAAATTACTTTAGACATATCTTTACAGCCTGATAGCCCCATATTATATTGCTACATCTAGAGTACATCGTCTTAATCATACCTATCCAACATCAAGGAGATTGTCTTCCGAACTATCGCTGAGTTCTTGGCGCTTCTTTAGAACCTCCCAACTATCCATCTCGAACAGCGCCGGCATGCAGCTCCAGACCGCTTCCCGACCATCATCATGCAACTTTTTCGAATAATACACGCACTCCTCGCAAATATTAAGGTCCGCCCATTTGGTATACGGCCGTAATGGATGCGGTGCCTTTCCTGACGTTTCGAGAACGCGCCATGCCGCGTGAGGCCCTCTCGCGTTGCTACAGAGTGCGAGGGTCCGGCAATTCGGAGCAGGGAAGAACCCCAATAGGAATGAGTGAGATAAACTCATCTCGGCGTGTCGGAGACGTTCGCGGCCTACTTGGCAGATTGTTTTGTCCCGCCAATCGATATCATTCGGGTCGTCTCGTAATATACGTTGTGTTGAGAGACGGGCGGTGCAGTAGAAGAGGTAAGGTAGCGCGGTAGGGACGTTTGTCTCTTTTGCGAGTTTGATCGCATGCATAAGGAGATCGGATTTGAAGCGGCGTGGGTGGGAATGAGAGTGGTACTGGTGCAGATTATATTCGGAGAACGTGGTAGGTATATATGATGTGAGGATACGGATACATTTTCGTCGGAGGGTATAATTGAGGTATTTCGTGCTGAGACGTAGGATCCCGGATATGAATCGAAGCATGATAGCTGGATCTGCGTCTGCGTGCAAGGTGTCAAAATGACTGGCATCGGTTAGCTTGTGCGATGGGAGAAGTGGAAAATGGAGCACTCACGAGGAATAATACAAAGCATTCAAAAGATCCGTCATATCTTCAGCGCTATCCTGCAGCTGTACGACCGTACATCCCTCTAACGTTCCTTCCCTGCTCTCCGATTGCGGAAGACTAAACAAGGTCTCGAACATCTCGCAATGAGTCGATAACACAGTCTTGTGTACTCGGAAAAGTGTATCTTCGACGTGAAGGATGATGGAGCCATCATAGAACCAGAATTTTTTGTGTCGTTCAGCTGTTTTTAGCAGGAGCTTGGTCGTCGAGATCGGTGGGCTTCTGATGAGCAATTCTGGCTCTGGAGTGGGCTTCCTCTCTATTTTGTGCCCAATAGGTGGAGGAGAGTGAGTTTTGGGTTCTACATCCTTTCTCGCCATACCTAGGGCATGTCAGATGGACGTTGAGGGCAAGAGGGACTGGTACCGAGTAACAACTTCGGCTATCGTGCGCGTGTTTCAACGGTTCGGACCGAGGTTCCGAACATCGTCATCGGCACTGAAGACGGTATTCTTGGATTAACTCCAGTGTATTTAGCGTGTATTAGATATTTCTCGACAAATTCAGATCAATTTGAAGCTTATAAGATGAATTCCAATGTTCCTGTGCTAACAAAGACTCAGATATGGAGATTGACTGGAAAACAACCGACAGCTATGAGGCCGTCTACGAAACGATTGCTTAGTATTCACTGTGCAGATGAATGTTAAACAGATACTCACTAAAACTATTGTTTTCACAGCACACCGGATTTCCTATGCTGTCATAATTCATGATCGTCAGTGCGGGATAATCAGGGCTTGAGGTAAATACTCACCAATCGAATGCACCTGTTCCAATAACGGTGATTGGTGTGCAGCTGACGCCTACAAGCGTATCTGGGTTGACGACCACCCCAAGCAGGCCGAGCAAAATTTTCACGGGTGATTGAGAAGCCCGTACGACGTCTCCGCAACAGCTTGGGTAGCCATAAGGGCATTTCTCCCCATTCGGAGGAAACTGTGGTGCAGCAACGATAGTGGTTGCAAGAGAAAGGAGAGAAACAATTCCAAGGCGCATATCTGGCTCAAAGGACCGAAGGGAGAGTGAAGCCGAGTTTTGAATGTTTTATAGGCGTATGAAGAGGTTGATCATTCAAGGACATCCTGACACCCTGGTAGCGTTCCTGATTAACTGCTTCCAGGGACTAAAATATAGCTGATGGATGGATGAGAATGGACATATCAGTCAAAAATTCAATGAAAAGGAGCACACAAGCCAATCACAAGACCTACAGCATCAAATACGCTTGTCTTGGCAGATAGATATGTAAAGGTTGTCAAGGATTCTAGAAGAAATATTCAATGGACAGGCCGCAGGAGCAGTAAGGACATGGATTGTTCGCTATGTTTCACAACGCTCGATGATGTAGATCACCAAATCATCAGTGTACATCTTTGCAAGTCATAATGAAAGGAAGAGAAGGAACTGTTCGGCATCCACGAGTGTAAATGGTCAGCTGTGGTTTGATATAGCAGTGGATACGAGCAATAGGCTAACATAGCATCCCTGCCCCTAAAATTGCGTCTAGTACGTACAAAAGTACGTTCATTTCAAGTTAGATCATCAGGAGATGTCGCCGTGAAGAGTTCGGGAGCAGTACCTGTTTGGTTGAGCGGCGTGGTAGTTCTGTCGTATCTCAACAAGAGGTGAGACGAGGGCGCAGATAAAGTCGGAAGATCAAGCTGAATGACATTGTGGTTAGAAAGCAAGGGACGAGGCGCCCAAAAACTGAAAAAAGCGCCAGTACTAATCCACGGACGTCACATGTGTGGTCCATGGACTCGAACTTGACGGACCTCCGTCGCTACGCACTAGTAGTTCTTCCCATCTTTCACCCGAATCGATCATTCTCGAGGCCCAATATATGGGATAAAGCTTCATGTGGCTGTGTGGGGCTGCATGACAGTCTTTGTATCTTCATGAAAGGTACGTCAACCATTAACCCCCATTTCAAAGTCAGTTTTCGACCAAGGTTTTTCTTTGGACTTTGGAGTTAGGATGCCAACGAGGCCCGATGGAGACACAAAATCCATATAGATTATATCATGAAGCTGCAGGAAGGTCTGTCCCGATCTGGTCCTTCTCTTTTCTAGCTAGTCGATACCCTTTCGCAGCCGTTTGAGTATCAGCGCGACGCGAACGCACCCGTTGCTATACTGCCCAGCGACCGCAAGAATGGGCCTTTTTTGACTCGGTGGAGAGGGCCGAGTGGTCTGGCTATCGCGATGCCGAAGACGATGCTGCTGGTTCTGGATGATGGCTAACTACGTACACGGAAATGTAGACTACGCGCCGGAAGCTCATGCCAAACACTGCTAAACAGGTCTGGAACCTCCGCTCCGTGCCCCGGTCCCCCTACTACATCGGTAAGCAAATTTGATTACTATCATCTCTATTATTAGCAGTGACATTCAGAACCACAGCCTTCATGATCACAGGTGACTCACAGCATCAAAGATGCACTGATCGTTGGCGTATAAATCGAGTCTGATCACTAACTAGAAAGGTGCGAGTGTCTATCTCTTCTTTCATTCCTGCGCGCCTTCGATAACTTACACGACCCTTCGATACTACAGATGTCTGAATACACCACTATAACCTATAAAACTGTCAAGAATGTGCCCATCCAATTCGACCTTTACCGTCCAAAAGGAGCACCTACAAAACCCCTTCCCGCTGTTGTCTGGTTTCACGGAGGCGGGCTCGTTATTGGAAGCCGTCGAGATAGTATGTTCCCGACATGGTTACAGAGTATGTCTCGCCCTTTTCAAGCTACTCTGCATCAAAATGCCTAATCATCTCTACAGCTCGAGCGAATGAAGCAGGCTATGTTTTTGTGGCGGCGGATTTCAGGTTGATGCCAACAGGTCCGACAACGGGGCACGATGTGCTGGAAGATATCAAGGATCTGTTTTCGTTTATTCGGGACCCCGGGTTTGGTGATAACGCTGGCTTGGATATTCAGCTGGATCCTTCGAGGATTGCTGTGTCTGGATCTAGTGCGGGCGGATTGTGCGCTTATCTGGCTGCGATACACGTGCATCCTAAGCCAGTCGCAGCGCTTGGTATCTTTGCAGTTGGAGGAAACTTCTTGGTAACGTTCTGCAGTAGCGGCTTGCTTCATATTACTGACTGATATACTTGGTGCCGACAGAGCCCGCTTTATTTCAAACCGAAGACAGAACCATTCATGAATAGACCACTCGTAGACCTTTCAAAGTTCGAGCAGCACATCTATCCATTATCGTCTGCTGTTGCCTCGGAGGTCGTTTCCAGCTCCCCGATTGGCTTTCTGCCGAGTGGTCTGCCAGCTAACCCGCGCATGCCATTGACGTTCTGCTACTACCAACTCGGAACCTATCTCGACTATTACACCGGCGAGCATGAACCCAGTCTCAGTGCTGCCTTACGGAACGCACCTACTCTAGAACACATTCCAGAGAAACATCGCCTACTCTTCCCGCAGTTAAACGTCACATCATCTTGGCCGCCAACATTCTTCTTGCATGGAGAGAAAGATGTTTCTGTCCCTGTGGAGGAATCGAGACAGTTGCACGGGCTGTTGAAGGATGCGGGCGTGGAGGCGACGTTGAAAGTCATTCCGGAGAAAGATCATTTCTTCGACGTCGCCAAGGGCGCGGAGGAAGAGTTTGGAGACGTCTTCGGAGAGGTGATGGACTGGCTAAAGATGAATTTGGGCTCAGGTTAATGATCTTTACCATTTATGATATCGTATGTTCCGATTTTGTAACTGCTACTAGCTACTCCTTCCAACCGATGCGTGCAGAAAGAGAACAATGTCAAAATCATTTCTGCAAAAATGAAGCGAGCCGATGGTAACATTATGAGACTTCTATAGACTATAACTAGCATTAATTTACAGGCTCACAAATATACATACAGACTATTCAGATGCTCTAACTGTGTGTAAAAAGCGTTATATCAAATCTATACATGATTCAAGACCTCAATGACCTTCTCGTGGCGAGGTATCATCTTGATACGGAACGGAACAGGAGAGCGACCTGAAAGCCCATCGTACTCCTCTAGATCGATGGGTTCCCCAGGTATTTGCTCCATCTTGAATGCCCAAAGGAGACGCGCGATTACTGCAATCGAGCTCGTCAGATGTTTCTAGGAGCCATTCGCTCTCACTTACCCAAGAAGACTTCACGCTCCGCTACCCACATTCCCGGGCAGATACGACGGCTGCTCAAGACACATCAATGATGAATAAGTGCGAGTGAAGGTAAAGAGCTCACCCGACGCCAAACATCCAGTGGTCTCTCTCCATGGGGTTTGCGAGATTTGCAGATTCGGACGACAATGTGGAATCGGAAATATAGCGATCAGGCTTGATGTTCGTTAGTTCATTGTACGGGAACGAGTAATGATATTGCTGACGTTGAAGCGGTATGGCTCTGGGTGTCTCTGTGGATCATGATGCATGGTATACTGAAGAAGGGTCAGCCTTCCTGCCGGTATCATGAATGATTGAGTCTTACCGTATTCAAGACTAGGACAGTGTCTTTCGGAATGAATTGTCCGCGGTAGGTGAAATCTTGAGTATTGACATGTGGGGTACCAAGCCAGAACGGATTATGGCACCGTTCTACTTCCTATGAAGACGTGAGCTTCAGGCTGTATGTTGTGATGACAACTTGCCTTGATGATTGCATGAATGTACGGCAGGTTCTTCTCGTCTTCGACAGTTGGCATTCGGCTCCTGCCAACTACACGGTCTAGTTCGTCCTGGGCTTTCTGTTGAATGTCCGGATGCGCGGGAATGAGTGCAGAGAACCATTGCATGATGGATGCTGTCTACACGCGAGTGTCAATAAGACTATTCACTGATGGGACCCGCGAAACCTACTGTTTCGACACCACCAATCATGAATGCAGAACACAAAATGGCCATGTCAAGATCATCTAACTCCTCCGCGCTCTTCTCTTCAACAAGGGTCTTCACTAGGCAGTCGGGAACTTTTTCACCAGATTTCATGCGTGCCTCGATTTCTTTCACCATGCCGCCGTATGTATCGACGAGATCTTGGTGAAGAGCTTTCCCCCGTCGAATCATGTAATTTAAGGTAGAAAACGTTTGCAACAGCGGTACGAAGTCAGTCAAATTTGATACAGGCCCTGTGCAGTTCCTGATGTTTTGAAGAAGTCAGCGCATATGCCCTCGGATCACTGACTAGTACGAACATGAATTCTCTGGAAATTCGTAGTGCCTTGGCAACCAGAGGATGATTGATCGAGTCGGTACGCATGCCGAAAACAACAGTGAGCATATTATTTAGACTGCAGCGACCTGCGTGGGGCTCTGGATTCTTGGATCAGATCAAAAGGATATCACCGGATGACATCTCCACTCACGAGGGTTGACAGGAAGGGTACCTGCCTTCCCATATTCTATCAACTCCTTGATGAGAATGGTAGCTTCATAATCAAGAACATGGGTGTAGCCTTCGACCGCGCGAGCACTTAGTACGGTAGTGGCTAACCGTCGGTGCTTCCTCCTGTATCGTTGTGAGCAAATACTCTGGTAATTTGAGAGTAACGTACCACCGATCATTATAAGGCTGAGAAGTATTAGCAGTCGAAGAGGTATGTGAATGCGTTACAGAAGGCTTACCGTAGCGGTTATCCCCCGACCAGCAAATATCATCTGGGATTTCAAAAACATCTCTTTCCTTGATGAAAAGATAGCGCCGTTTGTCACCATGAGGTCCTGCGGAAATATGCGATAGTTAAAACGTTCTATAGTCAATGATAACATCTTTTCTGTATACCTTGACAATATGTGGGTCAGAAACGATCACAAAAAGTTGGTTTCCCAGCCAAAGTGAGTAGAGGGGACCAAAACGTTTCGCCCAATAGTCGAGCGTGAGCTCAGGATAGTGAGTGAGGAAGGGGAATGATCCTGTGGCAGGAAATTAGTCAGGGGCATGAATGATAGGCTTCGAATCGAATAGTGACGTACCGACGATTGGTAGGCCGATTGGACCAGGAGGAATATAGTTCCCATCGTCATCGCACGGTCTCCCTGGGAACAGGAACCTCTTTGCTGCCTGAGCAAACACATATAGAGATGCGAGGGCAGAGGCAAATATAAGGGCTCGTTGGGAGATAACACTATGGTCTATGAGAATGGTGGCGAGTAGGGAAGGTGTCAACATGTTCAGCGTATTGAGGAACAGGAGGTCTTTAGGCCTTTTATACCTGACGAGTCGTCCCCATACCAGTGTAGGAGGCTAGCAGTAGATCTTAGATTCAGGGAACAAGGCTATGGAGATGCGTGTTTTACTGGCGGAGAACGGAAGCACAGCGGGATAACGGTGAAGATGTTGGGAAGGCGTAGGAGCCGTGCTGAGTTTCGGAACAACCGTAAGTAGAATGACGCGCATAGGAATACATTAACACACCATTATGGGTAGATGTTTGAATCAACATGTCATGGTACTCAGAAAATCAGACGCTCTCAAGAATTGACAGACGCCTCTCATCTCATCAGGGAGGTCCTGGCAAGTTGAGGCTTGGTGTGCATCTTACCTAGTAGATGCCTGTCAGTGGCAAATACAATCCAAAATGAGGAACAAACGTACAGATCATCCCGAGCCTTCAGACGTCAGGCTTGCTGACCCGGATAGCCCCGCCAAAAAGCCTATATTCAGGCAGAGATATTTATTCAGCAAAATGGCGAATATAATGCCGGAGCATTTGGGCGATCTCCTCGAATATCATTAGCGTCTAGCGGACATCTCGGGGGCAGAGGATGAAAAACGAAAATAACGGATAAAGGCATAACTTTTACTCACAATGCAAAAGGAAACCCCTACTTGTCCGAGTCTCGCTCACGGTTATGGGTAGTTCACAATTGCGTTGCCAATCCAATGAGACCTCAGCCACATTGACGGAAAGGCAACGGCCGTCCACACTCCTGCCGCGAGTATAATCACTTTACCGCCGTATAATGGGAACCAGGTAGTTGCTAAGGCTTACCCCGACCAATACAGTCCGGGCCCTGACAGATGTAATGGGACGTCCAATGGGCAACACCAGAAAGATACAATGGTGATGATGAGCCACATCTGCGCTTAGTGGATTACAATTCAAAATCAGAAGTGCAGATTATTCAGAGAGTGCTCACTATGATTACATACTTTTTGGCACCACAACCAGACTCCCAGGGAATTTGCGGTGATTATCATGGTCAGCTGAGCATAAGATCTGAGGAACAATCGTGCTGCCGCATCTAGAAAGCATGTCCTCGGAATACGAGGATATGTCCTGTCTGTAAATGTGATGGTTCCGAAGTCCGACATGAGCGTTCTATAAACTGCTTTTGCTCAGCCACCATAAGCAAAAAGAAACATAAGTTGAGAGATTACTTACCTTGCAACGTACCTGCCCTCCCCCCATGATTGGTCAAAAACACCGCCCAATCCTTTCCCGCCTTCCATCATGGTTGAGCCATTGGTTTGGATACAGGTCAACGCCTACTCCGAGACGAGCAGATTATGTCATCTGGCTATGGTCATTTATTGGCGCATTTTGTGGCATATCTATCATACAAGCGGTTTTCGGTCAAGCTCGATACTTTATCGATAGAGGCGTACCTTCTATTGTGGCGAGCTATGTGAGTGGCATATCCAATCATCCCCGGTCTTTCACCAACGTCTCGAGGTTTGTAGGGCGCTTCTGCTGTCTTGATCTATGGTGCGATCGAAGCACCCCTTGCTCAGCCCCGAGCACTAATCGGAGGGCACTTTATTGGTGCTCTGATCGGAGTTTGCATAACCAAGCTCTTTCGCCTGTTACCAACTGAAGAGAGGTATCTCGAGCTTGAATGGCTAGCCGGCTCGCTAGCATGCGCAACGTCGGTCGTGGCCATGCAAATCACAGCAACCACGCATCCGCCCGCAGGTAAGTTACTGTTGAAGATTATATGCTTCGTTTCTTAATAAACGGATCCTCAGGTGCAACAGCCCTACTAGCGGCAGTCAATAATGATATAAGAGACATTGGCTGGTATTACTTGCCAGTTGTGTTACTGACGTCTGTCCTAGCTCTCGCAGTTGCGCTAATCCTGAACAATATCCAGAGACGTTATCCTGTCTTTTGGTTGGAGCCAGCTAAACCAGCATCGGTAGACCGTCCTCCGAATCCAGAAACTCCGCCAAATTCCTCTGGATCGTCAATGACGGAGGTCGCTAGGGAGCACAACAAAGCAGAGAATGAGGGTTCAGCGGTGTAGTTTCAACATATGCTTACATATAGACATGTCAGACGTAAACTTTATCGTGTAACATCACTTTACCTGCAAAGCATTATGGATCCCCCGTGAATCGTCATGAAAGGACTTAAGGAAGATGCGTTAGAGATATAGCGGTGGCTATGACTGTGAATTGCGACCTAAGCTGAAGCTATTATGGGAGGGAGTATGCAACAAAGGAGTAATGACGTACTATCCCATAAGTTCCGGAGTCGTCATGTTTTCAATGTCCCGTTCCGTATCATGATATCTGGAGGTGAGTGTTCAGTGCAGTCTATTGATACAGTACAATGGACAGCTTACTGACAGAAGTTGTGACGCAGCTGCGGCATACTTTGAAGTTTAGATTCAAAACGTGTCAAGATTGACAGGAGTGATCAGCTTGAATATGGTAGCGGTGAGACAGGTATCACAAACGCGGGTTGAGATGAATAAAGATTCGAATTGGGTGAGCTTTACGTATTACTACATGATCTTGGACGTGACAACCCTGCGTAGCACTGCAACATGTGAGATCCGGCTAGACAGGCAGACGCTACCCATAGCCTACACCGTAGGCTGTCGCAGGTTTAACACATTGACAGTGATGCTGCCCCACTAGCCAGCCCGAAGTTGGACAGATGAAGAATTGAGTCAGCGCATGTTCCGACTATCTAGGTAGACGCGAGTCATAGTTGGTACGAGTCATTGAACCGGGAGCGTTAAGAGGGGTCTCGGAGTTTGGTTGAGAGATGGGGAAGCAACGTTGATCGAGCTGATGCTCCACTCGATGCCTGATATTCTTTCCCGAGACACCTCTACAGAGAGCTAGAGACGACATAGCGTGCGGAGCAGATCTTGATCCTGCTTTCGTACAGCCAACAACGTCAACTAATCGATTTCCACGACGCTGCCTACACTCCCATGGTAGTTGGATATTCTTCATCAACCCACAGGAACCATCACTGACCATATGAGGGGTAGAGCGCCAAGAGAAGAATCACAGCGGGATGTGAGGTGTCTGGGGAAGCGGGGTAGCTTTGATAAATTGAATACGGTGATAATGGGGAGGAAATTGAGGCAGGACGATACTGGAGTCCGTTATGACAGCAAGTATATTCGGTGTTCCAGCGGGGCCTGTAGACTGACATGAGCTAAAGAGTCAAAGAAAACAAGAGACGTTAGGGTACGCACGATGTGAAGTTGACGAACTACTCGACCTGACCATAGTTGTGCTTGGAAAGAACACCAACACTAAAACGCCTCACGTTCCTGTGCATCGCCAGCCACAGAACTTGCCGTGAAGGCCAACATGACGTCTATCTCATGGTACGATGCGATAAGGTTGGTCTAAACGCCGTTTGTAGAGCTCTCCTGCCTCGGCGTAACTTTTGAGCAGCTTGATTGACGAATTACTCGAAGAGCGAGTCGTATTCCGGGAGTGCCACAACGAAAGAGGTAGTAAATTGTGTATTTCGGGGGCTTTGAGGGTATAGTGTCCAACATGCTGTGAGGAGCAATGGGTAGCGGGGCGGTGCCGAATGATGGGATATAGATGTCTTCAGTATTCATGGGAGGCGATGAGGGTGGGTTTTGCGAGCCGATACTCCATTCTATAGGACAAACAGGACACTCGTATTGCTGTCGATGCGATGTGAGCTTGGAGACGCGAGGGGATTAGGTGCAGCACTCATCATGTGCCATTGGATCGATCATCATGTCTTTGAGTGTCATCGTCCTCTGTCGTACCCTCACACTCCAAAACCTCATGATGTTCGACACTCCGAGCAGCTTCTCATTCACCAAAATGCCTCCAATATCGCTCCCTGAGCCATCTGAGGACGTAACCGACCTTTCGCATGCTGGTCAATAACGATGAAATGGTTTTGGAGAGCACTGTTCCCCTCCCATCCTATGCTAACCAACACCGTCTTCTATCCCAGCTCTATTGCGAAAACCCATCCACACAACGTCTTCGGGCAGAAGGAAGCTATTATCGAGGTTGATATACCTCGATGAGCGAACGAGGCTGGCGGCATGGAAGGTCTTTCGACAGACCGACACAGCAATTCCGATGCCTTGAGTTCTATGCTGCGAGTCATCCGTGGATCTTGATCTGGCAATTCGGAGCCCATACTCGGCGTCGCAAACTGGTAGACATCGACGAGCCACGACTACTTTATCCCCCAATATCTCGCCTTCCAGTAGAATCATGGTGCCCAAGCCTAATGTCGTCCTTCACGCGCTGTTCCGTGACCTATTCCAGGCCTGCTGCGGCGGTGGAAAGCGTTGAGTGAGCACAGCGGCTGCCATGTCACATCGGAAGGTGGTGACGTCATCAAAGGCGAGGAGAGGAGAAATATCGAAAGGCGTAGGTGTGAACAATCTGGTGGGTGCTCTGCAAGTGCGGATCTGAGATTAGAGGGAGAAATAGGCGTCGAGGGAGTCGTAGTGGTGCCGGTAGATCAGGATGGAGGAAGACAGCCCACAGAGTACCGTCTGAAAACCGGTATCAATGATTGTCTTGGGATAAGTAGCGCTCATTAACTTGGGGTTTAGAGCATCCGAATTGTGACTGTGCGCTGCCGATTTGAGAAGGATGTCATCTAGGGAGGCCGGTCTAGGAGGAACAGGTATTGATCTATGTGGACAGCTGTAAGTAATTTTGGAGAAGTGTGGGATAATATTTGATACCAGATAACCGCTCATTCAATACTGTAGCATCGTGAAAGAGGCTAGAACATTTGGCGGCACGTATTTGTAGTCGTGTTGGGTTAACCAAGGGTGGAGCAATAGATTCTTCCATGCAATGGCCTGACGAATACACTGCAAGGAGGCTGATTAATTCTGAGTAAACGGCACGAGGCACTGAACTTACTCAAGGCGTCCAAAATCCACATCATCTAACCCTATCTTCAGTCCCGTCGTCGTAAGAAGAAGCCAGTGACATGATGATACCTGTCGAGATTTCGAGTCGTTCGTCACCAGAGTCTTTCTGATAGCTCCATCCTCCTTTTGAGAGACAATCAAGTTTTTCACAGCATCTAGGAACCGAACAAAAAAAATGGTCAGGAATGACTTTGGTTTCGACGTTTTGGAGACGAATAGCCTACGAGGGTATCCTATAATTTGGCAAATTTCTGTTCCAATATCGTAAGAGTGGTCCCGTCCGATATCAAAGGTGAGCGAGGCGGGTATCGTGATGGGGAAGGAAAAGTTTGCTCGTCACTGTCAGTGACATCGAGCACGTGTTTGGCATTAGAGCTCAAGCCAAACATGCGGTAATTCCGTGGCCAGGTACCCGATATCAGTCGAGCGTCAGGTAACTTCGCAATAAAATATCAGGTACAAGTAATGATACTGCTTCTCGTCAACCGATACGGATTTCCAATCAGCGTCGAGGCAAGCAAATTCCACATGATTAACGGCCCATGGGGCCTTATCTAACCCGGTGTGTTTTGTCACAAATGACCGGGTGTGACTTGGCGGGAGACCAGTGTGAAAGAATTCCAGTTGAAAACAGTAAATATTGCTGAGAAGAAATCCTAGCTTTTCGAGATAGAGTGAATTAGCGAGTCACGCGGAAAAAAGATGATAAGATGCGGAAGGCACAGAAGGTGAGAGATATTGGTTGCACGGCTGTAGGGAACAAAAGCGAGGGTCGCTGATTGCCCAAAACTAGCCGCTGCCTTGTTCAAAAATGATCAAGATAGAGAACGATTTACGCATCTGAAGCTAACTGTTAGCCGGCGGACAGAGTGCGCTACCCTGGTGTTATTCTGCAAAAAAACAACGCACCGAACCACCTTCCGCGATACAAATTATTGGTTGCTCGAAACCGAAGATAGTGAACGGGACGTCGTTGTCGTAAGGTTGGTGTTCTGAAGAATATTGACCCACGCTTCAACTAGAAGGCATTTTATCATTGTGACTCGGAGTCTGCTGGACCAGCATTGAATAATAGACTCCTCACCTTGTCTTTCCACGTATTGAAATGTTTAGTAAATCAAGCCGCCTGGCTTGCCTTCACATGTGTGGGACCTAGATTGAACATTCCACTAGGAATCACGAAGGTTAGAAGGCTGTAGGACTATGCACTAACAGATTTGATAGCATAAAATGCAGACAAATCATCCCCCTGTACGGTTATTATTAGGTTTTATGGAAAAAAGAGACGACCAAATGTTGAGACAGAACGGAGACGTAAAGCGCAGTGGAGTGTGCTCAACTCACATTTGTACGAGAACTTGTTATAACCTTGAGGGTTGTAGAGTTGCGATGTGCAGAGTAGTCAATGTAAATTGAACTGAGGAATGTAGCTACATACATGCTTGCTTTTATACTACTCTAAAGGATAAGTTCCGTAGATAAACGGAGAAACCTAGTAAGCTATGGATGTAAGCTACTGAATACTTGTGAGACGAAGTATCCAAGAATAATGTGTCTTGGAGAGACACAATACAATCGTCTGACAGCGGAAGGAACTATACATGAGTTCTACATGTGTTCTACTGTATTGTGCATGAGGCTACAATACTCCTACTGGACGAGGGAGCACTCCTATGACTGTAGTGCAAGCTCCGGAGAAGCTCAGGAACGTACTTTGTAAGTTCCGTAGTTGATCACATACGCAAGTAATACAATAACTAGTGTTCCTAATGTACCTAGTTTAGTATAGTACAGGTACTGTGCTTCAACATGGAAGATGGGCTGGAGAAAGATTTGTGCGACAGACGTACTAAATCCAAGGGTGAGATTAGACTCGGTACTCGGCAGTAGTGAGACTCACGAGATGTCACCCTCACCAGAAGGTGTAATTACTGGGAGTTTCTGGTAGAGATCATTTTTTTCAAAGCCAACCAGATGCTCATGAACAGTGGTATCTTCCTGGATGAGATCCTGGAAAGCGAGGAGTTTTTTGTTAGGAAAGTCTTCTTTTAATGTCTTTAGAAAAACGTTGCTGAGCCCGGAATCGCCTGCCCATATTTTCGTTGTCCCCTCTTTTCGTTCTGCCGGAGGGGAGACATTTGTTGGAGGCCTGTCAAAACTGGGAACATCAGACGACAGAAAATCGTAAAGCGACATGATGTAGAAGACGAGTTCAGGCTGTGGGGTAGTTGTAGGGTGTCAGTTAAGACGGGAAATAGACATCAGCGAAATGGACACCTAAATATATTGGAATAAAATGAGTGAAATACGTTATAATGGCCAAAATACATTATAATCATTACGGTGTATTTTAATGTAATATAATTGTTGTTCCTTTATTTTAATGGATTAAAATGAACCAAAATGGTTATAATGTATTCTGGCTATTATAATGTATTTCGGCTATTATAATGTATTATGGCTATTATAATGTATTCTGGCTATTATAATGTATTTTGGCCATTATAATGTATTTCGGCCATTATAATGTATTTCGCCATCAAGGATCCCAGTGACCCTGTCACCAGACCCGGCCACATCACATTCAGACATATATAGAAACCAGTTAACACATTGAATAATCTTGATCATACTACAAACATGATTGTACATCCATCCTATATGTATCCCGCATTATTACCAGTCCGGTATCCCTCTACAAGTAGCAATACAGCAAACTCTAAACACGAATACGTAGCATAAGAGTCCAAACACAAGTACGCAGCATAAGGGTCCAAATACAAGTAGTATTATAGCAGAAGTCCAAAAACGAATAAGCTGAACGAAAAAGTCCATGACAATCCTATAAGCTGGGGATTAATCAGCTTGAATATCAAACGAAGTAAAGTCAGAAAACTCGCTTTAGTTATTCTTCGTCGTCTGGAGAATTGTAGACTTCCCACTGTGGCGTTGGTAAGTATCCACCCTCGTCGTCGTCTTCTCCACCCTCGTCGTTGTCTTCTCCACCCTCGTCGTTGTCTTCTCCACCCTCGTCGTTGTCTTCTCCACCCTTGTCGTCGTCTTCTCCACCCTCGTCGTCATCTTCTCCACCCTCGTCGTCGTCTTCTCCACCCTCGTCGTCGTCTTCTCCACCCTCGTCGTCGTCTTCTCCCCCCTCGTCGTCGTCTTCTCCACCCTCGTCGTCGTCTTCTCCACCCTCGTCGTCGTCGCCTCCACCCAACTCATCGTCTCCACCCTCAAAGTTTGGATTATCAGAAAAAGAAGGCGAGAGCCTACTCGTAGCACGACGCCTCGGGGGAACGTTCGAACCATTGCTGGCTCTTGGTCTCTCCTTGGGATTGTTGGCAGCATCATTTGACGTGGCCGCTTCTGACTCTTTCTGCTTCCTCTTCTCTGCTGCTCGCTCAAGTCTCTTCTGTTTCATCTTGCTTACACCGCTTTCTTCGCGTGGATCCTCACGAGTTTTCGCTGCTTGTCCAAGACCAGCCTCCGATCCGTATACCCTTCTAAAATGAAGTGTTAGCGACCAAGTCGTGTAACCACTATGAGAAGACTTGCTTGTTGAAATTGCCAATGACGACGGTCCGCCAATCCCCTTCATCTTTCAAATCATTGATATCCTCGTCTTCTTCAATCTTGAAGCCGTCGATAACGTTATAATAGAAACTTCTCAAGTCGAAGTTGCCGTCTACTTGAATCCACCCTACTTCCTTGCACAAGGCGAGGTAAACCTAGACACAAATGAATAAGGGCTCATGTAGTAGATCGCCACGTACTAGTACTTCGCAATATGCGATAACCTGGGGGTTTGTTTTCAGCTCAAGGATGCGAGCGACGCACCAGCCTCGTGGGGCGGGGGGTTCGACCATCACTGACTTTTTTCCTGTGAAAAGGCACCTTNCAGCTTGAATATCAAACGAAGTAAAGTCAGAAAACTCGCTTTAGTTATTCTTCGTCGTCTGGAGAATTGTAGACTTCCCACTGTGGCGTTGGTAAGTATCCACCCTCCTCATCATCGTCTCCACCCTCGTCGTCGTCTTCTCCACCCTCGTCGTCGTCTTCTCCACCCTCGTCGTCGTCTTCTCCACCCTCGTCGTCGTCTTCTCCACCCTCGTCGTCGTCTTCTCCACCCTCGTCGTCGTCTTCTCCACCCTCGTCGTCGTCGCCTCCACCCAACTCATCGTCTCCACCCTCAAAGTTTGGATTATCAGAAAAAGAAGGCGAGAGCCTACTCGTAGCACGACGCCTCGGGGGAACGTTCGAACCATTGCTGGCTCTTGGTCTCTCCTTGGGATTGTTGGCAGCATCATTTGACGTGGCCGCTTCTGACTCTTTCTGCTTCCTCTTCTCTGCTGCTCGCTCAAGTCTCTTCTGTTTCATCTTGCTTACACCGCTTTCTTCGCGTGGATCCTCACGAGTTTTCGCTGCTTGTCCAAGACCAGCCTCCGATCCGTATACCCTTCTAAAATGAAGTGTTAGCGACCAAGTCGTGTAACCACTATGAGAAGACTTGCTTGTTGAAATTGCCAATGACGACGGTCCGCCAATCCCCTTCATCTTTCAAATCATTGATATCCTCGTCTTCTTCAATCTTGAAGCCGTCGATAACGTTATAATAGAAACTTCTCAAGTCGAAGTTGCCGTCTACTTGAATCCACCCTACTTCCTTGCACAAGGCGAGGTAAACCTAGACACAAATGAATAAGGGCTCATGTAGTAGATCGCCACGTACTAGTACTTCGCAATATGCGATAACCTGGGGGTTTGTTTTCAGCTCAAGGATGCGAGCGACGCACCAGCCTCGTGGGGCGGGGGGTNTCTACTTTCTTCTTGGCAACGCATTCTCGAATATGGTGATATTTAATATCAATGTGCTTTGTTCGTTTTTCAGTAACTTGATTTTTACTGATGAAGATAGCACCTTGATTATCACTAAGCAATGGTAGTTTTGCTATAGGATATTCGATTTCAGAGAATAAATTAATTATCCATTTGATCTGTCTAGCACAGTCAGATAAAGCCATGTATTCGGCTTCAGTACTGGATAATGCTACGGATTTCTGTTTTTGTGAAACCCAGAAGACTGGAGCACAAGCGAAGTTAATGAGATAACCTGTTTGTGAGACTCTAGTGTCTTCATCTGTAGCCCAGTCAGAATCGGCATATGCTATGAAACCTTGTTCTCCTTGCTTATCTTTGTAAGTAAGAGAATATTTGCGGGTTCCAATTAGGTATCGAATGATATATTTCGCTTTGTTGAGATGCTCCTGAGTAGGATTTGTCCCGTATTGCGAAAGTTTAATTACCGGAAAGGTAATATCAGGTCGGGTACCTAAGCATAGATATAGAAGTGATCCGATCACTGATTGGAATTGGGATCTAATTGTAGAGTTCGCTTCTCCTTTATTAGCCGTAGGTTTGTAACCGGCAGGTAATGGAGTGCGAGTAGGATTGGCGTTTTCCATACCAAAGCGTTTAATGATTTTCTCGAGATAGTCACTTTGATCAAGTGAAAGAGTACGTCGCTTTCGATCTCGAGTAATCCGCATTCGTAGGAATTCTCTAGGTTCGCCTAAATCTCTACATTCCCATATTTTCATGAATTCTTTCTTCTTTGAGTGAAGAAGGCTAGAATTTGAACCCATGAAAATCGCATCATCTACATATACAATGGCAATGATTATATCATTTCCACGTATAAAGTAATATACACCAGCGTCTGATATACAGCGCTTAAATCCTAGTTTTGCCATGGATTTAGTGCATTGGTACCACCATGNTTTGCGGGTTCCAATTAGGTATCGAATGATATATTTCGCTTTGTTGAGATGCTCCTGAGTAGGATTTGTCCCATATTGCGAAAGTTTGATTACCGGAAAGGTAATATCAGGTCGGGTACCTAAGCATAGATATAGAAGTGATCCGATCACTGATTGGAATTGGGATCTAATTGTAGAGTTCGCTTCTCCTTTATTAGCCGTAGGTTTGTAACCGGCAGGTAATGGAGTGCGAGTAGGATTGGCGTTTTCCATACCAAAGCGTTTAATGATTTTCTCGAGATAGTCACTTTGATCAAGTGAAAGAGTACGTCGCTTTCGATCTCGAGTAATCCGCATTCGTAGGAATTCTCTA
Organism: Moniliophthora roreri; assembly: GCA_001466705.2. Classification (NCBI taxonomy): domain Eukaryota; kingdom Fungi; phylum Basidiomycota; class Agaricomycetes; order Agaricales; family Marasmiaceae; genus Moniliophthora; species Moniliophthora roreri. Next base: position 459,861 of record LATX02000178.1, read on the forward strand.
GGTTCACCTAAATCTCTACATTCCCATATTTTCATGAATTCTTTCTTCTTTGAGTGAAGAAGGCTAGAATTTGAACCCATGAAAATCGCATCATCTACATATACAATGGCAATGATTATATCATTTCCACGTATAAAGTAATATACACCAGCGTCTGATATACAGCGCTTAAATCCTAGCTTGGCCATGGATTTAGTGCATTGGTACCACCATGATAAAGAGGCTTGTTTTAAACCATATAATGCATGGCGTAATAACCAAACTTTATTTGAACCTTTGACGAATCCTTGTGGTTGTTCCATATAAATCTCCTTGTCAAGTTCGCCATAGAGAAAGGCTGTTTTGACGTCTAGCGCTTGGATATCCCAATCCTCAAGAGCGGCTAGTGCAAGTAATACGCGAATGGTTTCAAAGCGTACTACAGGAGAGAACAATTCGTCATAATCTATTCCTTCGACTTGTGAGAAACCTTTTGCTACAAGTCGTGCCTTATAACGGCCATCTGTTTTGACGTCAAAAACCCATCTGGATTTTATCGCTTTTCGACCTTGAGGTAAATCTACAAGTTTGTAAACATTACGTTCTTGTAGTGATTTGAGTTCGTCATGACNTTGCCATGGATTTAGTGCATTGGTACCACCATGATAAAGAGGCTTGTTTTAAACCATATAATGCACGGCGTAATAACCAAACTTTATTTGAACCTTTGACGAATCCTTGTGGTTGTTCCATGTAAATCTCCTTGTCAAGTTCGCCATAGAGAAAGGCTGTTTTGACATCTAGCGCTTGGATATCCCAATCCTCAAGAGCGGCTAGTGCAAGTAATACGCGAACGGTTTCAAAGCGTACTACAGGAGAGAACAATTCGTCATAATCTATTCCTTCGACTTGTGAGAAACCTTTTGCTACAAGTCGTGCCTTATAACGGCCATCAGTTTTGACGTCAAAAACCCATCTGGATTTTATCGCTTTTCGACCTTGAGGTAAATCTACAAGTTTGTAAACGTTACGTTCTTGTAGTGATTTGAGTTCGTCATGACATGCAGCCATCCATTTCTTCTGTTCGTCTTTTGACAGAATTAGAATGTCTTTGTATTGCCATTGACATACGTTGTCAATTGACAATGCTGATGCCATAATGTAATCAAGGTAATGAACTCCCCCTTCCTGAGAAAGAATTTGTACATAATTGACCACTTCATCATCAGTCTGAGGTGGAGTTCGATCAATTTCTATATCATTATGATCTTGTTCCATTTCATCCTCATTTGACTGTTGTATTTGATGTTCAGCAGGTGGAATTTCCTGCTCATGGTCACGACTACTACCTTGTATGAATTCTTGATCAGGACTATCACCTTGATCATTAGAATCAGGTAAGTTGTTATATGTACGCAGACGTAATCTATCTCGGATAGGCATACGACCCATTGCGTCTCCATACCGCTGTGGTACACGAGTCTGTCTTTTAGGACGACTTTGTTGATGTTGACTTGGGTCAAACATCTGTACCCTTCGTCGCATTCTCCTGTTTATATTATTTATTTCAGGATCTATTGGGTTTTGCGGCGGTGCAGTATTTTTAGGTCGTGATTGATCCTCACCATCATTCTGGTTATGATGATGATCCACAGGATCATTACCTCCGTTGGGATGATTAGGTTGAGGGAAATCAGGATGATNTAGCGCTTGGATATCCCAATCCTCAAGAGCGGCTAGTGCAAGTAATACGCGAACGGTTTCAAAGCGTACTACAGGAGAGAACAATTCGTCATAATCTATTCCTTCGACTTGTGAGAAACCTTTTGCTACAAGTCGTGCCTTATAACGGCCATCTGTTTTGACGTCAAAAACCCATCTGGATTTTATCGCTTTTCGACCTTGAGGTAAATCTACAAGTTTGTAAACATTACGTTCTTGTAGTGATTTGAGTTCGTCATGACATGCAGCCATCCATTTCTTCTGTTCATCTTTTGACAGAGTTAGGATGTCTTTGTATTGCCATTGACGTACGTTGTCAATTGACAATGCTGATGCCATAATGTAATCAAGGTAACGAACTCCCCCTTCCTGAGAAAGAATTTGTACATAATTGACCACTTCATCATCAGTCTGAGGTGGAGTTCGATCAATTTCTATGTCATTATGATCTTGTTCCATTTCATCCTCGTTTGACTGTTGTATTTGATGTTCGGCAGGTGGAATTTCCTGCTCATGGTCACGACTACTACCTTGTATGAATTCTTGATCAGGACTTTCACCTTGATCATTAGAATCAGGTAAGTTGTTATATGTACGCAGACGTAATCTATCTCGGATAGGCATACGACCCATTGCGTCTCCATACCGCTGTGGTACACGAGTCTGTCTTTTAGGACGACTTTGTTGATGTTGACTTGGGTCAAACATCTGTACCCTTCGTCGCATTCTCCTGTTTATATTATTTATTTCAGGATCTATTGGGTTTTGCGGCGGTGCAGTATTTTTAGGTCGTGATTGATCCTCACCATCATTCTGGTTATGATGATGATCCACAGGATCATTACCTCCGTTGGGATGATTAGGTTGAGGGAAATCAGGATGATCGTCATCATCATCATTTCCTCCCCCTTGATCGTGATTTTGATGATGATGATGATCATTATCAGATCGTGGTTGATTAATACCAGCAAAAGGAATAGATAAGATTCCATTGGTTGATTGTAAGGTTTGATCAACTGAATTAGACGAGTATGGAAAATCTTCTTCATTGAAGTCTGCTTGAGCAGCCGTAAATATCGTCTTATCCTGTCGCATAAACCGATATCCTTTAGTATTTGGAGCATAATCTAGAAATGTCATACGTTCCATTTTCTTTGAAAGTTTGTTCTTGCGTTGTTCTTTATGAATAAAGACATATGCTGAACATCCTGGTGTTCGGAAATAAGAAACATTAGGTACTTTCTTACTATAGATTTCGGTTGGAGTTTTCCATTCTAAGCATTTATTTGGAGTGCGATTGTATACATGTACAGCATTGTTCATTATAAATTCCCACCAAGATTGTGGTAAGGAAGCATGATTGCAGAATTTTTCTGCTTTTTCTGCAAGAGTACGAATTGAACATTCGACTCTTCCTTGCTGTTGGTGTATATGAGGAGCTGAGTTTCACATTTGAATTCCATTATCTTTGAGATATGTTTGGAACTTATTTCCAAAGAATTCTCCACCATGATCAGTTTGAACACTTTTAATGATTTTACCAGTTTGCTTTTCAGTTAGAGCACGAAAGTGTTTAAAGCTGGTAAGTGTTTCAAATTGATTTTTAGTTCGTTGATGATAAATCCATCCTACTGAGGAATGGTCATCAATTAGAACTAATGTATAACGATTTTGGTGGTAAGAATTAATAGGAAACTCCTTGATATCCATATGAATGAGTTCTAGGATATTATCTTTACGCTTTTGAGAACTATAGTAAGGTTTAGATGCTGTTCCTCCCTCAGCACAACCCTTACACAAAGACTTTTTAGATCCTTGTTTCTCAATGGAAAATCCTTTGCAATGCTTCATGCAGTTTGTCAATACACGGTAGGGTATATGACCAAATCTGTTATGAGCAATTACAGGATCAGTTGATTTAATCTTGAAAGCAAGAATGGTAACTGCTTCGTTCTGTTTAACAGAGGAAGCATGTAGGTATGTGTACCCATCTCTTTCTGGTTTCGCAAATAGCGACATAAAGAGTTTACCATTAGCTTTCGTAATTATAGAGGTTTCTGGGAACGAATATTTAATATCGTAACCATTTACGATATATTTATTCCCAGCTAGAAGTCTATGATTTGCTTTAGGCCAATAAAACACCGGATATAGTTTGACCGTATGAGTTTCTCCAAGTGAATTGGTATGACGAATGATTACTGTTCCTTGATGAGTTATGACATCCGATCCAGTGACTCCAATGATTTGCTTGGGTCCTGTAGGAATTTCATTTAACTCAAGGAAATCGGACTTAAAAGGCATTATGTGATTGGTTGCAGCAGTATCAAGAGCCCATTCAATTGTTTGTGGTTCTAAAGATACAACATTTTTATCACTAATTTTAGTCATCATACATTGTACAATGTTACTATTTACAGAGTTAGAAAGAAATTGTTCATCGAGCGCTGATAGTGNAATAGGAAACTCCTTAATATCCATATGAATGAGTTCTAGGATATTATCTTTACGCTTTTGAGAACTATGGTAAGGTTTAGATGCTGTTCCTCCTTCAGCACATCCCTTACACAAAGACTTTTTAGATCCTTGTTTCTCAATGGAAAATCCTTTGCAATGCTTCATGCAGTTTGTCAATACACGGTAGGGTATATGACCAAATCTGTTATGAGCAATTACAGGATCAGTTGATTTAATCTTGAAAGCAAGAATGGTAACTGCTTCGTTCTGTTTAACAGAGGAAGCATGTAGGTATGTGTACCCATCTCTTTCTGGTTTCGCAAATAGCGACATAAAGAGTTTACCATTAGCTTTCGTAATTATAGAGGTTTCTGGGAACGAATATTTAATATCGTAACCATTTACGATATATTTATTCCCAGCTAGAAGTCTATGATTTGCTTTAGGCCAATAGAACACCGGATAAAGTTTGACCGTATGGGTTTCTCCAAGTGAATTGGTATGACGAATGATTACTGTTCCTTGATGAGTTATGACATCCGATCCAGTGACTCCAATGATTTGCTTGGGTCCTGTAGGAATTTCATTTAACTCAAGGAAATCGGACTTAAAAGGCATTATGTGATTGGTTGCAGCAGTATCAAGAGCCCATTCAATTGTTTGTGGTTCTAAAGATACAACATTTTTATCACTAATTTTAGTCATCATACATTGTACAATGTTACTATTTACAGAGTTAGAAAGAAATTGTTCATCGAGCGCTGATAGTGNGTAGTAGTCCGCTTCGTTATGAACGTAATCATTATAATTTTCGTCCCAATCTTCTTTATCAAAGTCTCCCATATTCAGGTTCTTCCCTCCATTTTTCCCTTGAGAGTCTTTATCATCAAGAGGAACAACATCCGCAATGTTGATATCAACATAAGCTTGGATGTTTGAAGAACCTTGAATAAATTCGGGAACTTCCGGTTTAGGATTATTGACCGTTATGGAAGTAATGTTGATTCCTAGATCCGGCATTACTGGTTTGGGAGGCGGTGATGGTGCCTCTATGTCAATATTGGGAACCTCAAGGGTATCTCCTTTCAGACAGTAAGGAGTTTGAGGTCGAACTGGTTTGGGTTGGAAGAGTTTTCTATCCCCAAAGTGTTCTAAAACCATATTGCGGGCTTCCTGTTTGGTGATTTTCCTAAAAGTGTTTTCCCCAACATTAAACTCGTAAGAAGGTGGAGTCGGCTCTTTGCCAAATTGGAACATTTTGTCTCCAATTTTTACTTGTGGCAAAAGATTAGACTGGATAGTGGGGAAGCATTTAGAAATATTACCAAAGAAGTTTTTGGTAGTTTGCCGGTTCTTTTCTAATTCTTTTTGAATTTCCGCTGATTCTTCCTTTGATTTGATCCGAATATCATCAGCCATTGTTGTTGATCAATATGGTCTTTTCCCCATTCGTTTGTCAATGACATCAGGGTGTTTAGCTTGGCAGGCCGGTGAATCACATCGGTGTTCGGCAGCTAATCCCTTGTCTTGGAACATTTGGGCGATCTTCTTTCACTGTTCCTGAAGTTCCTTTTCGGACTTCTTGACAATAGGGTGTTCTTTGGGTTTCGGAGGAAGACTTGCATTCCAAGGATTTTTGGGATTAAGGGAATCCCAAGCTTTATTGTTCTTTTCCTTGTTCAACCATGTTTCGGCATAATCTTTCTCCTTTTTCCAAGGGTCTTTAAGGAGGATCGGATCATCTGCCGAAGAAAGAGCTTCCGTATATGGCTTTTTAATAGATTTGTTGTTAAAGCCACGTGGATTACGTTTTGGAGGGAAGCCTTCCTGAACAGAGTTAAACATGATTGGGATGCAGGTAGCAGCAACTGGCCAATTATCAAGATGATGTGGATAATTGCATGTGACACAGAAGACTGTTTTGAAGTCTTGGTTCAGTTTGGGGGTTGGTGCTCTGGATGGATTTGGTGTATTCCAGTCAATATAGTCAACAGGATGATCACCAAATTTGAATCGTTCACCTGCTTCAATCCCAGGGTTAGTTGGGTCTTCATGAACGTATTTTCCAGGGGCGATTTGATTGAATTTGTACTCCCTCTTACTAAGGTATGTGATATGCTTTGGTAGTCCACTGGTACAGCATTGGCAATCTGCTTCACAAACTGCTGAAGGGTGACGATGGAATTCCATCTTGGCATAATTCCGCATGTAGAGATTATGCTCTTTTGTCACAACACAGTTTAGGATCTCGACGAGTGGTTCGATCGGATCACGGAGTCGGAACAGGGTATTTCTGATCCGAGTGAAGAAGATCCAGTACCTGTCACCAGTGTCATCATGATCGGCCATTTGCCAGAGTCCCATGCCACAAAATTCTGTATGGCGTTCATCTCGCCAAGTACATTTATGACAGGCTTCTGAGCAAAAAGAGATTGGAGTGGAATGAGGGGCGAAGGAAGTCGATTGGGGGTACTTTGCATATACATCCAATGCATCCAAGAAGTCAACAATGGCTGGTTGCTTCTTGTAATCATGACCGAGTTGTTGAGCTCTATTGCGAATATAATCCTTTTTGGTTTCTATTAAATCAAGTATGATTTTTGCAAATCGATGTGATGCAAAAAGTGTTGAATCAATAGAAGGATTATTATTTAGAAGCTCAATGTGGAATTTAACATTCTCGGGCATGGGAATCATTGTCGGATCATATTGAGCTTTCGGAATCCAGGCCTGAATTTTGGCTTCCATGTGTCGCGACCATCTCCTCATGGCACGACCATGGTCCGATTTGTGAGGTTGTTTGTTCTCGAATCTATTAATAGGATTTCAAGGAACTGTGGACTCCGAAGTTTCGGTTGGAATAACATCTCGTACCTGGTTAGGGTACTTGTGCATCATAAGATGTCTTCTGGATGGAAGGTTACCGAAAATGTGTTCAAATGATTCTGACAGAAAAATATCTCCAATATTAACTTCCTCTTGAGTAATGGGAGGAGTTTTAGGAGGAATTTTATCTGTTTCAAGGATGGTGAAAGTTCTGCTTAGCTGAAAATCTCCTTGAAGGAAAGCATATGCCGTCTCGTTGATGGGAAGGTGTACTAGTGCTGCTTTTTGGAGAATTTTCTGCCTAGCGAAGGAATGGGAATGCATATTGTAGCATTGCTTGCAGACATACCAAGTTTTGCGATTTCGTCCAGTTGTAAAGATACCATAGACGGTCTTATCTGAACTGGTGCAAAAATGGTTGACGCATTTAGTAGGAACCTTGCCATCTTCGGAAGGTTTTTCCTCTCTGGGAGGTTGTGGTTCTTCCTTTTGAGGCAAATCTGTGATCTCAGCCATCATGACTGAGATTGCTCCATTAGGCTTTTTCCCTTTTCCTTTCTTGTTCGACTTCTTCTTGTTATTCTTCTTCCCATCAGATTTCTGTTGATTTTGTTGGGGTTGTGCAGGCTGTTTGCCTTTGTTCCCTTTATTCCCAGCGTTCTGGTTTTGATTGTTTGGTTTACCAGAATTTGGATTAGGATTGCAAGGACAGAACTTCTTCTGTCCATTCCAATTCGGGCTCTGACCAGTGTATCGTTGGACACCAGAGATCCGAGTGGCGTAAGCGGCAACCCCATCCATGTGTCGCCTATTATATTCTTGTTTGATGAAGGGGAGGATATTGTCGAAGGTAAGATCCTTCCCTTTGTTGGAGACAAACATCTGGGTCTTAACTGTTTCATATGACTTGGGAAGAGAGTTAAGAAGGAACATTGCCTGGAAATTGGAGGAAACGGGGAAATCGTTCTCAGACAATTTTGCAACGCATTGTCTGATGAGATTGGCACTATGATCGGGATTTTGACCTTTGGCAGTGCGTGCCATGACGAGACCTTGGAAAAAGGTGAATATTTCCGGAAGGCTTGGTACGTCATATTCAGCTTTCAAAGCGTCCCATGTCTCTTTAGCAGTATCTTTGATAATCCACTGCAAAGTAGGACTTAATTTAAGCTGAAAAAGGCCAAGAGCTTGGGCATTAGAGGTTTTCCATTCTTTGACGACTTCCATGTCAGGGGTGACGGCAGTAGCACCTTCACCAGTAGTCACAGGCATTGTATTGGTAAGGGCATAAGCCGCTTTAGCCAAATTGAGATATGCCAAGACTTTGCGCTTCCATTCTCTGAAGTCGTCACCATTAAAGACTGGAACCACCAATAATCCCGATGTATTGCCAACAGAAGTATCAAAAACTTGAATTGGTTCAAGTAATTCCAAAGGATGGTAACTGTAAACCGGAATGCCAACACCATCATCCGAGTTTCAAATTCGGACAGTGTTATCAACAAGAGAGACTTGGGGAATACGAGATTGATTGGAGTTAGACATTGTTATCGATAAAAGGCTATAGGAAAGGAGGGTGTAAGTGCTGGTATGACTTTTAGGTGTATGGAGCCTTTATCGACAAGAATGCTAATGAATCCTCATACTTTTGGTCAACGGTGTTTCCTTCATGTCATCCGGTCTCATCACCTGGACTGACATAGCTGTAAACGGTATTTACAAAATCTGATTGCTATAGAAAGTCTAAATAAGGTTTGATTTTAAGGATCCTGATCCGCCAGATCCATCAAATCCTTAAGAAGACGTTTAAGGGACTTATAGGCAATCAGGGGGATTATTTACGGAAAAGATACGTAATTATATAAACGACCCCTTCCATAGATGAAGGCTTTAGCACAAGGCCGTTCTATCTAGGTGCCAGAACCCAGTTGTGTGACCCTCCAGCTCACCGGGATGACTACCGGTTTATTGCTGAATGAGCTAACCCATGTTCCAGTTAAGGAAATAAGGCCAACAGTTGGTTCTGCCTGTAATCCGGGTAATTCCGAATACAGGGGAATGAATTTTGTATATACGTTAGAAGCCGCTTTACTGGGCTTAAAGTCTACTAATAAAGAAAGAGAAACTTGACCATCCCTTCTAGCAAATCAAAGACCATCTAGAACCTGTGATTGTGGTCTAATGCCAGTTAAGGCGTCGACTACACAGGTACCTCTTGCAAGATCTCGGGTTACGAGCGCTTGACAAGAGTAATGGTCCCATTCAACATTGACCAATGAGAATGAGTGTCCATTAACACAGTTGTCGATGTGGGGCCCATAACCTGTTGAGACAGAATGGAGATGTAAAGCGCAGTGGAGTGTGCTCAACTCACATTTGTACAAGAGCTTGCTAGAACCTAGAGGGTTGTAGAGGTGCAATGTGCAGAGTAGTCAATGTAAATTGAACTGAAGAATGTAGCTACATACATGCTTGCTTTTATACTACTCTAAAGGATAAGTTCCGTAGATAAACGGTGAAACCTAGTAAGCTTTGGATGTAAGCTACTAAATTGTGAGACAAAGTATCCAAGAATAATGTGTCTTGGAGAGACACAATACAATCCTCTGACAGCGGAAGGAACTATACATGAATTCTACATGTGTTCTACTGTATTGTGCATGAGGCTACAATACTCCTACTGGACGAGGGAGCACTCCTATGACTGTAGTNCTGGGCTTAAAGTCTACTAATAAAGAAAGAAAAACTTGACCATCCCTCCAAGCAAATCAAAGACCATCTAGAACCTGTGATTGTGGTCTAATGCCAGTTAAGGCGTCGACTACACAGGTACCTCTTGCAAGATCTCGGGTTACGAGCGCTTGACAAGAGTAATGGTCCCATTCAACATTGACCAATGAGAATGAGTGTCCATTAACACAGTTGTCGATGCGGGGCCCATAACCTGTTGAGACAGAACGGAGACGTAAAGCACAGTGGAGTGTGCTCAACTCACATTTGTACAAGAGCTTGCTAGAACCTTGAGAGTTGTAGAGGTGCGATGTGCAGAGTAGTCAATGTAAATTGAACTGAGGAATGTAGCTACATACATGCTTGCTTTTATACTACTCTAGAGGATAAGTTCCGTGGATAAACGGTGAAACCTTGTAAGCTATGGATGTAAGCTACTGAATACTTGTGTGACAAAGTATCCAAGAATAATGTGTCTTGGAGAGACACAATACAATTGTCTGACAGTGGAAGGAACTATACATGAGTTCTACATGTGTTCTACTGTATTGTGCATGAGGCTACAATACTCCTACTGGACGAGGGAGCACTCCTATGACTGTAGTGCAAGCTCCGGAGAAGCTCAGGAACGTACTTTGTAAGTTCTGTAGTTGATCACAGACACAAGTAATACAATAACTAGAGTTCCTAATATATCTAGTTTAGTATAGTACAGGTACATTGCTTCAACACTCCCCCTCACTAAGTTTGTGATAAACTTTGTAGTGATTGAGCTATATGGAGGAATCGGTCTTAAAGAATGTAAGGCCGAGAAATTCTCTGTGGCGTTGAAATTTGTCCCAAGGTAGATTCTTCGTCATAAGATCCGCAGGTTGTTGATTTGTGGGGATGAAGAATACTTCTACTTTCTTCTTGGCAACGCATTCTCGAATATGGTGATATTTAATATCAATGTGCTTTGTTCGTTTTTCAGTAACTTGATTTTTACTGATGAAGATAGCACCTTGATTATCACTAAGCAATGGTAGTTTTGCTATAGGATATTCGATTTCAGAGAATAGATTAATTATCCATTTGATCTGTCTAGCACAGTCAGATAAAGCCATATATTCGGCTTCAGTACTGGATAATGCTACGGATTTCTGTTTTTGTGAAACCTAGTAAGCTATGGATGTAAGCTACTGAATACTTGTGAGACGAAGTATCCAAGAATAATGTGTCTTGGAGAGACACAATACAATCCTCTGACAGCGGAAGGAACTATACATGAATTCTACATGTGTTCTACTGTATTGTGCATGAGGCTACAATACTCCTACTGGACGAGGGAGCACTCCTATGACTGTAGTGCAAGCTCCGGAGAAGCTCAGGAACGTACTTTGTAAGTTCCGTAGTTGATCACATACGCAAGTAATACAATAACTAGTGTTCCTAATGTACCTAGTTTAGTATAGTACAGGTACTGTGCTTCAACACTCCCCCTCACTAAGTTTGTGATAAACTTTGTAGTGATTGAGCTATATGGAGGAATCGGTCTTAAAGAATGTAAGGCCGAGAAATTCTCTGTGGCGTTGAAATTTGTCCCAAGGTAGATTCTTCATCATAAGATCCGCAGGTTGTTGATTTGTGGGGATGAAGAATACTTCAACTTTCTTCTTGGCAATGCATTCTCGAATATGGTAATATTTAATATCAATGTGCTTCGTTCGTTTTTCAGTAACTTGATTTTTACTGATGAAGATAGCACCTTGATTATCACTAAGCAATGGTAGTTTTGCTATAGGATATTCGATTTCAGAGAATAGATTAATTATCCATTTGATCTGTCTAGCACAGTCANTGGATGTAAGCTACTGAATACTTGTGAGACGAAGTATCCAAGAATAATGTGTCTTGGAGAGACACAATACAATCCTCTGACAGCGGAAGGAACTATACATGAATTCTACATGTGTTCTACTGTATTGTGCATGAGGCTACAATACTCCTACTGGACGAGGGAGCACTCCTATGACTGTAGTGCAAGCTCCGGAGAAGCTCAGGAACGTACTTTGTAAGTTCCGTAGTTGATCACAGACGCAAGTAATACATTAACTAGTGTTCCTAATGTTCCTAGTTTAGTATAGTACAGGTACAGTGCTTCAACACTCCCCCTCACTAAGTTTGTGATAAACTTTATAGTGATTGAGCTATGTGGAGGAATCAGTCTTAAAGAATGTAAGGCCGAGAAATTCTCTGTGGCGTTGAAATTTGTCCCAAGGTAGATTCTTCGTCATAAGATCCACAGGTTGTTGATTTGTAGGGATGAAGAATACTTCTACTTTCTTCTTGGCAACACATTCTCGAATATGGTGATATTTAATATCAATGTGCTTTGTTCGTTTTTCAGTAACTTGATTTTTACTGATGAAGATAGCACCTTGATTATCACTAAGCAATGGTAGTTTTGCTATAGGATATTCGATTTCAGAGAATAGATTAATTATCCATTTGATCTGTCTAGCACAGTCAGATAAAGCCATATATTCGGCTTCAGTACTGGATAATGCTACGGATTTCTGTTTTTGTGAAACCCAGAAGACTGGAGCACAAGCGAAGTTAATGAGATAACCTGTTTGTGAGACTCTAGTGTCTTCATCTGTAGCCCAGTCAGAATCGGCATATGCTATGAAACCTTGTTCTCCTTGCTTATCTTTGTAAGTAAGAGAATATTTGCGGGTTCCAATTAGGTATCGAATGATATATTTCGCTTTGTTGAGATGCTCCTGAGTAGGATTTGTCCCATATTGCGAAAGTTTGATGACCGGAAAGGTTATATCTGGTCGAGTACCTAAGCATAGATATAGAAGTGATCCGATCACTGATTGGAATTGGGATCTAATTGTAGAGTTCGCTTCTCCTTTATTAGCCGTAGGTTTGTAACCGGCAGGTAATGGAGTGCGAGTAGGATTGGCGTTTTCCATACCAAAGCGTTTAATGATTTTCTCGAGATAGTCACTTTGATCAAGTGATAAAGTACGTCGTTTTCGATCTCGAGTAATCCGCATTCGTAGGAATTCTCTAGGTTCGCCTAAATCTCTACATTCCCATATTTTCATGAATTCTTTCTTCTTTGAGTGAAGAAGGCTAGAATTTGAACCCATGAAAATCGCATCATCTACATATACAATGGCAATGATTATATCATTTCCACGTATAAAGTAATATACACCAGCGTCTGATATACAGCGCTTAAATCCTAGTTTTGCCATGGATTTAGTGCATTGGTACCACCATGATAAAGAGGCTTGTTTTAAACCATATAATGCACGGCGTAATAACCAAACTTTATTTGAACCTTTGACGAATCCTTGTGGTTGTTCCATGTAAATCTCCTTGTCAAGTTCGCCATAGAGAAAGGCTGTTTNGACTCTGACTATGTATCTGGGTCCCACACAGCTGGACTACGAAACTTGGGTTTCAGCTGCAAAGATAAGGTAGCTATGGGAAAGGATTTGCGGGGGATTTACAGTGCATGGATAGCGTGGTTTACGCATGAGCAGTTGGTTTATGCATGAACAGTTGGTTAGTATGAGATTCAACGTCTTCACTATGGAGCGTGCCTTATGTGAAGATAGGTTACTCTAGGGGCAGTTTTTTCAACAGATTCTACAGAGTTGTGGTGCAAGAATACAGAAGCTACTTGTGACTACGATTATCATAGTTGGCTAACATTGGCTCACATAAATGAACTATTCATTTTGCATGTACTTCACCCATCATGCGAAGACCGAACCGGCGTCAACCGTCTCGGGTAACTCCTGTTGAGACAGAACGGAGACGTAAAGCGCAGTGGAGTGTGCTCAACTCACATTTGTACGAGAACTTGTTTAGAACCTTGAGGGTTGTAGAGGTGCGATGTGCAGAGTAGTCAATGTAAATTGAACTAAGGAATATAGCTACATACATGCTTGCTTTTAGACTACTCTAAGGGATAAGTTCTATAGATAAATGATGAAACCTAGTAAGCTATGGATGTAAGCTACTGAATACTTGTGAGACGAAGTATCCAAGAATAATGTGTCTTGGAGAGACACAATACAATCCTCTGACAGCGGAAGGAACTATACATGAATTCTACATGTGTTCTACTGTATTGTGCATGAGGCTACAATACTCCTACTGGACGAGGGAGCACTCCTATGACTGTAGTGCAAGCTCCGGAGAAGCTCAGGAACGTACTTTGTAAGTTCCGTAGTTGATCACATACGCAAGTAATACAATAACTAGTGTTCCTAATGTACCTAGTTTAGTATAGTACAGGTACTGTGCTTCAACACTCCCCCTCACTAAGTTTGTGATAAACTTTGTAGTGATTGAGCTATATGGAGGAATCGGTCTTATGGAATGTAAGGCCGAGAAATTCTCTGTGGCGTTGAAATTTGTCCCAAGGTAGATTCTTCGTCATAAGATCTGCAGGTTGTTGATTTGTAGGGATGAAGAATACTTCTACTTTCTTCTTGGCAACGCATTCTCGAATATGGTGATATTTAATATCAATGTGCTTTGTTCGTTTTTCAGTAACTTGGTTTTTACTGATGAAGATAGCACCTTGATTATCACTTAGCAATGGTAGTTTTGCTATAGGGTATTCGATTTCAGAGAATAAATTAATTATCCATTTGATCTGTCTAGCACAGTCAGATAAAGCCATATATTCGGCTTCAGTACTGGATAATGCTACGGATTTCTGTTTTTGTGAAACCCAGAAGACTGGAGCACAAGCGAAGTTAATGAGATAACCTGTTTGTGAGACTCTAGTGTCTTCATCTGTAGCCCAGTCAGAATCGGCATATGCTATGAAACCTTGTTCTCCTTCCTTATCTTTGTAAGTAAGAGAATATTTGCGGGTTCCAATTAGGTAACGAATAATGTATTTCGCTTTGTTGAGATGCTCCTGTGTAGGATTTGTCCCATATTGCGAAAGTTTGATGACTGGAAAAGTAATATCTGGTCGGGTACCTAAGCATAAATATAGAAGTGATCCGATCACTGATTGGAATTGGGATCTGATTGTAGAGTTTGCTTCTCCTTTATTAGCCATCGGTTTGTAACCAGCAGGTAGTGGAGTGTGAGTTGGATTGGCATTTTCCATACCGAAGTGTTTAATGATTTTCTCGAGATAGTCACTTTGATCAAGTGATAAAGTACGTCGCTTTCGATCTCGAGTAATCCGCATTCATAGGAATTCTCTAGGTTCGCCTAAATCTCTACATTCCCATATTTTCATGAATTCTTTCTTCTTTGAATTAAGAAGGCTAGAATTTGAACCCATGAAAATTGCATCATCTACATATACAATGGCAATGATTATATCATTTCCACGTATAAAGTAATATACACCAGCGTCTGATATACAGCGCTTAAATCCTAGCTTAGCCATGGATTTAGTGCATTGGTACTACCATGATAAAGAGGCTTGTTTTAAACCATATAGTGCACGGCGTAATAACCAAACTTTATTTGAACCTTTGACAAATCCTTGTGGTTGTTCCATGTAAATCTCCTTGTCAAGTTCGCCATAGAGGAAGGCTGTTTTGACATCTAGTGCTTGGATATCCCAATCCTCAAGAGTGGCTAGTGCAAGTAATATGTGAACGGTTTCAAAGCGTACTACAGGAGAGAACAATTTGTCATAATCTATTCCTTCGACTTGTGAGAAACCTTTTGCTACAAGTCGTGCCTTATAATGGCCATCTGTTTTGACGTCAAAAACCCATCTGGATTTTATCGCTTTTCGACCTTGAGGTAAATCTACAAGTTTATAAACACTGCGTTCTTGTAGTGATTTGAGTTCGTCATGACATGCAGCCATCCATTTCTTCTGTTCATCTTTTGACAGAGTTAGAATGTCTTTATATTGCCATTGACGTACATTGTCAATAGACAATGCTGATGCCATAATATAATCAAGGTAATGAACTCCCCCTTCCTGAGAAAGAATTTGTACATAATTGACCATTTCATCATCAGTCTGAGGTGGAGTTGGATCAATTTCTATTTGATCATGATCTTGTTCCATTTTATCCTCATTTGACTGTTGTATTTGATGTTCAGCAGGTGGAATTTCCTGCTCATGGTCACGACTACTACCTTGTATGAATTCTTGATCAGGACTATCACCTTGATCATCAGAATCAGGTAAGTTGTTATATGTATGTAGACGTAATCTTTCTTGGATAGGCATATGACCCATTGCGTCTCCATACCACTGTAGTACTCGAGTCTGTCTTTTAGGACAACTTTGTTGATGTTGACTTGGGTCAAACATCTGTACCCTTTGTCACATTCTCCTGTTAATATTATTAATTTCAGGATCTATTGGGTTTTGTGGTGGTGCAGTATTTTTAGGTCATGATTTATTCTCACCATCATTCTGGTTTTGATGATGATCCACAGGATCATTACCTCCATTGGGATGATTGGGTTGAGGGAAATCAGGATGATGATGATCATCATCATTTCCTCCCCCTTGATCATGATTTTGATGACCGTCATCATCATTATCAGATCGTGGTCAATTAATACCAGTAAAAGGAATAGATAAGATTCCATTTGTTGATTGTAAGGTTTGATCAACTGAATTAGACGAGTACGGAAAATCTTCTTCATTGAAGTCTGCCTGAGCAGCCGTAAATATTGTCTTATCCTGTCACATAAACCGATATCCTTTAGTATTAGGAGCGTAATCTAAGAATGTCATATGTTCCATTTTCTTTGAAAGTTTGTTCTTGCGTTATTCTTTATGAATAAAGACATATGCTGAACATCCTGGTGTTCAGAAATAAGAAACATCAGGTACTTTCTTACTATAGATTTCGGTTGGAGTTTTCCAATCTAAGTGTTTATTTGGAGTGCGATTATATACATGTACAGCGTTATTCATCATAAACTCCCACCAAGACTGTGGTAAGGAGGCATGATTGCGGAATTTTTCTGCTTTTTCTGCAAGAGTTCGAATTGATCGTTCAACTCTTCCTTGCTGTTGATGTATATGTGGAGCTGAGTTTTGCATTTGAATTCCATTATCTTTAAGATATGTTTGGAACTCATTTCCAAAAAATTCTCCACCATGATCAGTTTGAACACATTTAATAACTTTACCAGTTTGCTTTTCGGTTAGAGCATGAAAGCATTTGAAGCTGGTAAGTGTTTCAAATTGATTCTTAGTTCGTTGATGATAAATCCATCCTACTGAGGAGTGGTCATCAATTAGAACTAATGCATAATGATTTTGGTGGTAAGAATTAATAGGAAATTCCTTAATATCCATATGAATAAGTTCTAGGATATTTTCTTTACGCTTTTGAGAACTAAGGTAAGGTTTAGATGCTGTTCCTCCTTCAGCACATCCCTTACACAAAGATTTTTTAGATTCTTTTTTCTCAATGGAAAATCCTTTGCAATGCTTGATACAGTTTGTCAATACATAATAAGGTATATGACCAAATCTGTTATGAGCGATTACAGGATCAGTTGATTTAATTTTGAAAGCAAGAATGGTAACTGCTTCGTTCTGCTTAACAGAGGAAGCATGCAGGTATATATACCCATCTCTTTCTGGTTTCGCAAATAGCGACATAAAGAGTTTACCATTAGCTTTCATAATTATAGAGGTTTCTGGGAATGAATATTTGATATCGTAACCATTTACAATATATTTATTCCCAGCTAGAAGTCTATGATTTGCTTTAGGCCAATAGTGTTACAGACTTTTTCCCAGTAGACTCTTTCCTTTCGCTCTCCCCTATGCTTCCCTTTCCATCGGACTTCTTACACCTTCCCAGTCCCTATTTCCATTTCCATCATACATGCTTCTCCCTCTATCAGACTTCTTACACCTTCCCAGTCCCCATTTACCTATCCCTTTGTATTTGTATTACTCATATCCCGACAGCTTGGGAAACCTTATGTAAACACTGAACTCTTCACTTTCTATATGTAGTTAGCGTTACAACGGTTGTATTGTATTTAAGTGCTCAAGCTGAGACTCTAAGTCTTCAGCTTGACCTGGTTAATCTATACTTGTGTCAACGCCAGTATCTGGACCTCTGAACTTCAGTAGCCACTGAACGAACTCTAACTTGAACTTGTGAAGCTGCTTAAGCAAAGGAGTCACTTCATTAGAGTAGTTGGACACGACGTTGCTGTGCAAGTAACGTAACACAAGGTCAAGCTGATTGATTGCCGACCTACCCAGGTTTAGGCATCACCTAGGAACAACAAGACGTTGCAACGGAGCGAACGACAGCTAGAGCAGGACATCGCCGAGGCCGAGGCGCGCCGGCGTGGGCAACTAACCCAATCCATATCGAATCCTGGTGGACGAGCAATCCCACTGTTAACCTGAGCGTCCTGCAGAGATCTATTGACCCCCTTGCACTCGCCATCGCTAATGAGTCAGCAACTGACAGAGACACCAGCAGAAAACCCAGAAACAAGGAGAATCTCGACCCCATCATTCACTCCGATTGGATCAAAGACAAGCAATTCAGAAGAAGAACCATTGACGAATACACTGAAGCATTCAGACTCGAATACATTGAACATCTCTACAGACTCTCTGGAGGAATTAGACCCATTTCAACGACTACTACAGGGCTTAAAGAACAGCCCCCGATCACCGAAAGTACAGACAGAAACGATGGCAGAAGACAAGAAGCCATCAGGAAGCAGGCCTAGAAGGGAAGAACTAGTGGCCGAAGAAGCAATCATAGGCTCCGCGATGCCGGTACAAGTAGTCTCAGCAGTAAAAGAAGTGAAAGCCACACTTCCAAGGGCCTTTACGGGAGTACGGAAAGATGCGAAGAAGTTCTTGAGAGAAGTGTTGATTTACGTAGTGCTTAACCCCAAGGCGTTCCCAGACGACAGATCGAAGAAGCTCTTTCTCCTCTCATACATGACAGATGGACCAGGAGAATTCTGGAAGAACGAGAAGACTGACCTCCTGCTTGCGTTTGATGCCGACGCCAAAAAGGTGACGTGGTTGGAGTTCCTAGACGATTTCAGAACGTCTTTCGAACCCCTTGATCCTGCCTTAAAAGCACAATTGGAGCTCAAAGATCTGAAGATGAAGGAAAGAGCCGACGAATACACATATCAATTCACCTATCTCACAAAACAGACTGGGTACAACGATGCGGCCCAAATAGTAGCATTCAAACGGGGATTGCCGAAAAGCTTGATATTCAAAATTATGACAAGACCAGAAGGGGCACCCTCCACGATTAAGGAATGGATGAATGCCGCCATCATATTTGATGAAAGCTACAAGCAGGCATTGGAATATGGAAAGACCTGGGATGATGAACATGGAGGAAAGAAGCCCCAGAGAAGCTTCAGGAAGAAGGAGGAAGTAGCTATTAAACAGATTACGGAAATGGACAGGAAGGAATATATGGCGAAGGGTTTATGCTTCAGATGTGGAAAAGCAGGACACCGCATCAGGGACTGCCCAGATGCTCCGAAGAAGGATGAAAGGAAACAAGAGGAGCCGAAGAAACTCACAAAAGAGGAAAGGTTCGCCAAAATTAGGGCCCTGGTAAACGAACAGCCGAAAGAAGATAAGGACTTCCTTCTCGATTTGATGGAACAAGAGGGTTTTTGAAACGGCGAACGAGGACGATGTCTCCACCGCCGATAACTATTTCACACTTTGTACTAGCTAAGATGGATCGAAATTCTATGCATATTCCTCTCAAGTACAAAGTGGGAACAAAAATCATCGAAACGAAAGCCTTATTGGACTCTGGAGCAGGAGGAAGGTTCATAAGCACAGGACTTGCTCGAACACTAGGGAAGAGATAGATGTGATTACCAGAACAGATCCGAGTTTTCAACATTGATGGAACGGCCAATAAAACAGCATGGATAACACATGTCGTGGAACTGGAATTCCAGATCGCAGGAAAGGAGTTTCAGGAGAATTTCATGATCTCGGGCATCGGAGATGAAGAAATGATCCTGGGACTTCCATGGTTGAGATATCACAACCCCACAATCAACTGGGAAACAGGGGAAATGCAGTTCCACCCTCGACAAAGAATCCAAATCAAAAGGTTCCGAGGAATTTTGGACAAATTCGAACCTGAAATCCTTATAGGAGCCAAGACTACAGCATCACAAGAAATGGCTCATCAGCAGCAGATCGTTAAGAAGGAGATCAAGGAGCTTATTCCCAGCTACTTGATAGGATATCGAGACCGGTTCGAAAAAGGGAAAGCAGAGCGGTTCCTGCCAACCAGGGCGTATGACCATGCAATTGATCTCAAACCAGATTTCGTTCCGAGAAATTGCAAACTCTACCCACTAAGTCCTGTCGAACAAGACAAATTCCTTGAAGAGAACTTACGAAAGGGATACATTCGCAAATCAAAGTCCCCCATGGCTTCCCCTTTCTTCTTTGTGGCCAAAAAGGAGAAAGGAGCGTTAAGGCCTACATAAGACTACCGGGAGCTCAACAAAGGAACAGTAAAGAACGCTTACCCCTTACCCTTAATTTCGGAACTTCTTGATAAACTCAAAGGAGCGATGATATTTACGAAACTCGACCTTCAAAACGGATATAACAATGTTAGAATAAAAGATGGAGACCAGTGGAAAGCTGCGTTCAAGACGAACAGAGGACTTTTTGAACCAACAGTAATGTTCTTTGGGCTAAGCAATTCTCCCGCCACCTTCCAAGCTTTCATGAACGACATCCTCTCCGACTTCATCGACGAAGGATGGTGTGTAGTATACATGGACGATATCCTCATCTTCTCGGAAGGCCGTGACGAACACAAGGAACATACAGAACATCTGATGCATCGTCTTAAGACGCACGACCTGTTCCTCAAACTGGAGAAATGCGAATTTGATGTAACGGAGGTAATATTCCTAGGAATGGTGATCCGACCCAGATACATTGCCATGGACCCAGTAAAATTGGCAGGAATAGCCGATTGGGAACCTCCGCAGACGGTAAAGGGAGTACGAGCATTTTTAGGGTTCGGGAATTTCTACCGGAAGTTTATTGGAAAATACGCACATCTTACGAGACCATTGAACGACCTTCTACAAAAAAACCGAAAATTCGAATGGACGCGCCAATGCCAAATTGCCTTTGATCTTTTGAAAGCAAAATTCCTTTCTGAACTGATATTAGTAATGCCAGACGTCAACAAACCATTACCAACTATTCTAATCTAGGCAACTGTATAAAAGCTATGAACACCAATACTGCAGCCAATACCAATTACATGAAGCTCTCAGCCATCCCAATGACTGGTTTCCTCAATATCATGACCACCTATTGAAATTCCTTTCTCTCCAATAACCACAACTGAGAACATTTGTGCATTGCTGTATTCAGCTTTTCTTTGAAATGCAGAAGATATCTGTCAAACACCTTGGGCCACAAAGATGAAGTGGTCTGTCATGTAGAATGAGGCTCCCAGTACATTCACTTGTTCTTTCTCTGTGAGCTTATTGACTCATATAACCTGGTTAGTGTTAAATTGAACATGTTATCTGCTAAAGAAGGATTCTGCAACAGCAAAGTGGTATTGAGGGGACGGGTTCAGTGTGGGTGGTTTACTGTCATACATTAGGTGCACCAACAATCTTTGCACAAGCCTTCTCAAGCTGACCTTTCTTCCTATACAG
This sequence comes from Moniliophthora roreri, assembly GCA_001466705.2. Classification (NCBI taxonomy): domain Eukaryota; kingdom Fungi; phylum Basidiomycota; class Agaricomycetes; order Agaricales; family Marasmiaceae; genus Moniliophthora; species Moniliophthora roreri. The sequence goes on from LATX02000178.1 coordinate 481,260, forward strand.
TTTTACAATCTGGCCTAATAAGGCTTTGGAAGGCATGTTCCCTCTGACTTCTCATTGTGAGCTTACATTACAGAGACATTCACAATACTGGAAGTCATGATGGATGACTTGGCTGTGTTGGATAGCCAGTACATTCCTTTTTGTCTACCTGCACCCAGTTTTCCAAATGCATACCAACACTATCACCTAGGCACATCCTCACAAATCCTAGCACCAAACATGATCCTTGTGCCTCTTTGCTTTGTCATTGGTGAAGGAAACTTAGGTTCTTAAAATGCTGACTGAGAGCATGGCACCTGGGTCATAGGTAATATCACAAGGTATGATCATAGGCTTTGTAGATGTCACTCTCAGGCTGACCTCTTTCATAGCGCTCCTCAACATACCAGCATTACTGATGGGTTTTTCCTGGCACCAACTTCTTCCAAGTTGTTGGTCATGTTCATTGCAGGTCATGACTGACATGGGAATATGTCACCAATTTGTGGCTATAGTAACTAGATAACAGATGTATTCAACTGAAGGTATCTGATATTGTTGTTGGCATAGGGGTCATTGGGCTCTCAGTAGTTCCATAAAACTTTGGAATGTGTCTGGTGTTGTTGCAGAGAAGTTTTGAGGATTACAGTTGAAATCAAATGTGGGCAGAATGGTGACACCTGTTTGGAAGAAGCAATGGAGCAAAACAAAGTTGGGCCTGTGGAAGCTAGCCCCTTCTCAATCACTGCATGATGTGAGGAAGGCTGTTTACATCTTGAGAGAAGGGGATTTCAGTACTTCAGGTCAGTGGACATGTTCTAACACATCTTGTAGATGTGAAGTCAGCACTCTGCCTTAATCCAGAAACTGTATCTTTAAAGGTTTCAAAGCCAGAGACCTGGGGCCAGTCACCTTCTAGAGACAGTCAGACTAACTTGCTAGCAGGCTTTAACATACAAATGTCCATCTTTGCTTGTCCTATGGATATGAATACACCTCTATGTAATTGTACATGTTCAATCCTGGAAAAATTTCTGGTGCTCTAAGAGGGTATTCTATCCATCTGAAACTCAGGGCATTTGCCCTGAATCTTCCTCTGCTACAGTGTATTAGGATCATAAACATATGCAAGAACCAAGATGAGATATGAAATTATAGATATGACATTAGCAATGCAAGCCAAACCCACTTCAACTTTAACAAACCAAGATCTTACATGGAGGCATGTTGTCTTCAACTTGACACTGATGATAGTCCAGGTAAGAGTCACCAGTCCTGCTAGCACAACAGAACAAACATCCAATATTATAAATGCAGACCATAGGGTGGAGTTTGGTGGCTGCTGAACTGGTGGTAGAATGACTATAAGGAGTAACAAGATGCCAATGAGGGGAACCAGCATGATGAAGCTCTGCCATAAGCAACCAAACATGACTGGTCCTGCCACCATTCGTTGTAGGCCGCAACCCCAGCTGAGGAGAATAGGAAGAGGAATGATTTGGATGTAATAAGGACCTGAACGTGACCTGTCACGAAGGAAATCACTGAAAGATTCATGGAGGATGTGAATGTCTGTCTCAGGACTGCTGACCTCAAGAACAGAGTGCATGCCTCTCAATATGGCAGAGACTTTGCCTTGCTCAAGTCCTAGCAGCCTTTCCACTCCCTTTGGATTGGGAGGAAGCCTGTGACACTCCAAGCCTTGAAGGCGTAGCAAGGTACGCAATATCTGCACAACCTCACTCCGATTGGGATTTAAGGAAAGAATTTGATTGTATAGTTTGTCAAGATCCTTGAAAGGGGAGCTGCCTTTCGCAGTACGGGAAAGTCCAAGGACAATCGAGAGCTGTTTTATTGGCTGCGAGCGGTCTTCGTCGACAAACCTTAGGACAGTAGTGGCGTAAATGAATTGTCCACAGGCCTTATCAACAAGCTTGTCAATAACTCTGGGGGCAGGCCAGAGATGGGGAAATTCAACATGGACATTCCGAGGACTTGTACGAATCCTGAAGAATTCATCGTGCAAGAGTGTCCAGATGTCTCGACGTGCATCCCAGGAATCACCCAAGCCAAGTTGCCACATATGTGGGCCAAAACTGGCAGCTTCGAGTGCCTCACGAATCCGGGGCTCTGGTCGACTGAATAAGAGGAACTTGAATGGGAGGTTCTCCGCCAGCATGGACGCAATGGGGGGAATGAGATCCTGAGGCTTAATTTCCCCATAGCGTAACACTTGTTGAGTGATAGTTTGCCAGGTCTCGCATTCGTCAATCCCATCAATGACGATAACCCTGCGAGTCAAGTGACTTATCCATTCCTGACCATGTAATTCAACCGCCAACCGATAAGATTTCACCAACAACTCTCTGAATTGTACGTCAAATGCCGAGTCCAAAATCCCAGGATGTTGCTGGATAATCTTGGTCATGGCATCGTTCAGCTCGGGTATCCTGGACGCCAATTGATATGCAATCGTTGGTACGAGGTACCTTGCATTATTCCTCTTGTTGTCATTTCGTGAGAAGAAGAAGGAGGATGCAAGCAATCCTTCACTTTCGGCAAGTTCGGCAATTGTCTGCGCGATGGCAGATTTTCCTACACCCGTGGGGCCGTGTACCCAGAACACATTGGCATTATTCGATGGGCTACGGCCCCACTCAAGAATAACATCCTTGATTTCTTGTCGGGTCTTGGGATGACATCTAGGATGAGGATATCGTGATGCTGAGTCATAGGCTGCACCAACCTCCCTTGTGAATACGGACAGGATTCTGCGAGCTGCCAAATAATTGAGCAAAGTTATCAGATATACCAGAATGTTACAACGTACCAGTGCGAAACCCGGGCCCATTCTGAACCATGCTAACATTTATCTGGTCCCTTCCAACACTAACGAAAGTGCCGCCATTAATAGAAGTTCCATGCGTGTGGTTGAACATCCGACTGGAGGAACCAAGGTTACCCGAGTCGAGAGGGAACGGACAAAGCTCGTATTGGTTGTCAAAGTCAGACATGTGGTGGAAAAACCTCAAAATCGAGGTTTACGAGGTTGATAGCGTGTTGAATGTACAATTGTAAGGTAAAGCTGAAACTAGTAACTTGGTTAATGGTTGTTCCAACCATCAATTTTAGGACGATATCCACGCACCTGAGATTTAGTTCAATGACACTGCAGATTGGTAGGGAGGGTTAGGCAGTGGTATAAGTAGATGGACACGCGCATATATAATGGGTGTTAAGTCGGATTTGCTGCCTCCGAGGAACGCGGTCCTGCACGCACATTTACCCATTACAGTGTGAAATACATGTGGAACGAGGAAGCTCTCTCGACTTGAATGTGATGCATCCAGATAGAGATGTCGCCGCCACCGCCACAGTGGCGGCGAGAATGGATGCTCTCCTGCCAAATTCGGAAATATCTCCGAGGACCGCATCCGTATATGAGAAGGGCCCTCTGTTCTGTAGGAGTGTATTTTGTGTATGCTCGAACACTGAGGTAGTTCAAGTTGGAAACAAAAGATGAGCCAATGCATTATTGAGGACAGAGTCTGGAGCCTTACGGCGATACTACCATGGACATATGTACAGTACCCGGGTCCGGTCATCTGTAAAGAGATGATAGACTTCAACTCCGACGTCGCCCAAGTCCCTCGCCATTTTCTCTACCACGAAATTTGCCGCCCTTGCAACCTCAATCCAAGATAAAGCCAGCTTTTTCAACAATTGAGGAGGCTCGCAGTCGTCCCTCGAGTCATAACCATCGTCAAAGGAACAGATAAGACCCGCGGTGCGTTTCTGCCGACCTCTTCCTCCGCCTTGTGTCGCTGAACTATATCGTCTAATCTAGGCTTTAAACAAGTTTTTTTGCAGCTTCATCAGTACCGGTCGCCTTTATCAAATTTGTGTTCTCAACAGGAGACCAAACCTATCATGATTCATCGCTCGCAGTCTTGGGGTCACCTCATCAGGAAGTATAGGAGAAAATGGATATGGCTTTCGTTCCAGGGTTTCGGTGCGTTACTTCCTGACTAGTCTGATGTTGACTATGTACTCACTCCGACTTTTCAGAGCTGCATGTCAAAGTCAACAGCCGTGATAGATCCATGGCGCTGCCCCACCCGAGTGTCACGTCGCAACAAATGGCACGAACACATAACGTTACTCGGAACTGTTTCTTACCCTGGTCTCACCGTCTCACATCGCAACTCAGAAAATCCCACCAACGCAACACCGCGAAGCCATGACCCAAATCCGACGTTACTCGCAGTCTCAGTGCTCTATGTGGAGATAACGTGTTTTACTGGGCTTAGGGCTTGGAGCTAGCACGTCCTTTTCTTCTCCGCCTTACCCGCTGAATACTTACCAATTGTTCTAACCTAGGCAACGTCTTAGTGGACTATCTGAATTCAATGAACGCGGTGAACAAGACACAATATCACGGCCAATACCGACCGCATGAAGCTCTCAGCCATCCAACGCCGGTTCCCCCAACATCGTAGCCAAATAGCGTCCTATATTCATCAAGATTTTACCCTCTCAGCTCACCGTGATTGGAGAACAAGTGCGCCTGCCGTGCCGAACATAACGAGACCTCTGGTACGTTCACCTGTTTTCTCCACGCGTTTGGTGAACTTACTGGCTCACAGAACTCAAGTAGTGTCAAAAACGAAGGTGCCGTCTACTAAGGAAGAGTTTTTACCAAGAATGAACTTGGAAGCCTTAATGAGAATGGGGTTATTGTATATGTTCTATCATACACCAGGTGCGTCCACGGTCTTTGCGCAAGTCATTCTCGAGCTGACCTCTCTTCCGATCTAGTCATATGATCTGGTTCAGCACGACTCGGAAGGCATATCCTTTCTGAGCCTTCATCCCCAGAGGCATTCACGATCCCGGAAGTCACGATGGAGAAGTTGGCCGAGTTGGACAGCCAGTACGCTCCTTTCTGCCTGCCTATGTCTGATTCGCGGAAGACGGGGCACTCTAAACCAGGCACATGTTGCACCGAACATGATGCTCGTGCCGCTCCGTCTGCCGGAGAAACTCGAGTCTCGAACGCTTCGTAGTTGGGGTTTTAGAAATGATTCATGTGCGAGGTACGGTCATTGGCTTTCATATACGTCGTTCTGAGGCTAACCTCTCTCGGTACGATTCATAGTGTTCCTCGACACATGACGGTCAGCGTTACCGGGACCTTTATCATTCCCCCCCGAAATCGTCATTTGTTGGGATTGGTTCCCGAGTCGCCATTCATATTCATTCCTACTGACGTGGGGAGATGTCGACCATTTGTGATCGCGGTATCTGTATGACGAGTGCACACGGTCAAAGGTACATCGTACTATCATCGGTATAGGGGACATTGGGCGGTGAGTGATTCTATAGAGCCCTCGTTCTTACAAGGGGTTGATGTCATTCCGGAAAAGTTTCGAATGTGCGAACCGTCGTTGCGATATCTCAGGAAAGTTGTCAATGTGATGAGAGATGGGGATTTCGGTACGTTTCACCTCCTTGTCTGGATGAGTGAGAATGTTCTGACGTATCTCGTAGAGGTGATGAAGTGATCGCTCTGCCTCAAGCTAGAAACCGTATCTTTTGCGGTGCTGGAGTCCGGGATGGTAGCCTCGTATTTCACTTTGCCTACTCTTTAGGTTGAGCGTACTAGAGACGGTCAGGCTAACGTGCTCGCCATGTTTACTCGACGTATGGGTATAGGTACATCCCTAATCATATATATTCAGTTCTGGAAAAGTCCTCGGTGCTCTAAGAGTGTTTTCCGTCTGTCTGAGTCCTAGGGTATACACCCCGAACCTTCCTCCACCACAGCACATGGAAAGTGCGATCGAGTGTCAGATCCATAGACGTATGCAAGATAAAAGAGGAGAGGTGAAATTATAGGCGTGATGGCAGCAATACAACCTGAAACCAAACCCATCTTGACCATAATGAATCGATTTGCATGGAGACACATCATATACTTGATTGGGCCGAAAAACAACAGCGCCACTGTTAATGAAGGGGGCAGTATGTTCCATACTGCAAATCCAATGACCAGAATGCGGTTTGGCCGCCGAAACTTGAATAGTGAATCCACAAACCAAATGAAGATCATGTTGATTATGATACCAATGATGGTAACCAGTGCAATGGGGCCCAACCATAAGCAAATAAACGTGATTGGTTCTGCCAGCATTCGTCGTAAGTCCCAATCCCAGTGGGGGAGAAAGGAATGGGGAAGAGGTTGGATATGATAAGGACCTGAGCGTGATTTGTCGCGAAGGAATTGGCGGAAAGATACATGGAGGATGCGGACGTCTGTTTCAGGGTCACCGACTTTGAGAACAGAGTGCATGCCTCTTAACATAGCATAAACTTCGCCTTTCTCGAGTCCTAGCAGGCTCTCCATGCTCCTAGGATTGGGAGGAAGCATGTCACATCGTAAGACTTGAAGGCGTAGCAATGTATACAATATCCCCATGACCTTGCACTGATCAGGATTTGAGGAAAGAATCTGACGGTACAATACGTCTAGATCTTTGAAAGGGGAGTTGCCTTTCAGAGTAGGGGAAAGTCCAAGGACGATTGAAAGTTGTTTTATTGGCTGTGAGTACTCGTCATTGACGAACTTTAAGACGGTAGCGGCGTAAATGAATTGTCCACAGGCCTTATCAACAAGCTTGTCGATAACTCCAGGGGCAGGCCAGACGTCGGGAAATTCAACATTGACATTCCGAGAACTTGCACGAATGCTGGAGAACTCGTTGCGCAAGAATGTCCGGATGTCTCGACGTGCGTCCCAGGAATTGCCCAAGCCGAGTCGCCGCATATGTGGGCTAAAACTGGCAGCTTCGAGTGCCTCGCGAATCCGGGGCTCTGGTCGACTGAATAAGAGAAATCGGAATGGGAGGTTCTCTGTCAACACGGATGCAATAGGGGGAATGACATCCTGAGGCCTAATTTCCCCATAGCGTAACAATCGTTGAGTGATAGTTCTCCGAGTCTCGCATTCGTCGATCCCGTCAATGACGATAACCCTGCGAGTCAAATGACTTATCCAATCCCGACCATGTAGCTCAATCGCCAACCAATAAGAGTTCGCCAATAGCTCTGTGAATTGTATGTCGAATGATGAGTACAGGATCCCAGGATTTTGCTGGATAACCTCGGTCATGGCAACATTCAACTCGGGTATCCCGCATGCCAATTGATATGCAATCGTCGGAATGAGATATGTCGGGTCACTTCGTTTTCCTTCATTTCGTGAAAAGAAGAATGAGGATGCGAGCAATCCTTCACTTTCGGCGAGTTCTGCGATGGTCTGCGCAATGGCCGACTTTCCTACACCAGCTGGGCCATGTACCCAGAACACGTTGACATCGCTCGATGGGTCACGACACCATTGAAGAATATGATCCTTGATTTCCTGTCGGGTCTCGGGATGACATCTGGGATGAGGATATCGTTCGGCTGAGTCATGGGCTGCACCAATGTCCTTTATGAATCCCAACAGAATTTCACGGGCTGGAAAGCAATTGAGTAGAGTTATCAAATAGTCCAGAGTGTCATAACGCACCAGTGCGATCCCGAGTCATGTTAATATTTACTTGGCCTCCCTCAACATTATTGAAAGTGCCATCATAGATAGAGAATCCGTGCGCGTTATTGAGCATGCGATGGAAAAACCTCAAAATTAAAGTTCACGAGATCGGTAGCGGAGAGCGCGTTGAATGCACGGTCGTAAGGCAAAGCCCGAGGCTAGTGGCTTGGTTGATGATAGTACCGAATAATGATTTTAGCACGACATCTACGCACCTGATTGAAGTTTTTCTGAACAGAGATATAGTTCGGTGATACTGGAGAGTGGTGAGGAAGGGCTATGCGGTATTATATTAGTGAGAGACACGTGCATATGGCATGGATAACGAGTGTTGAACGTTGACATCGGATGCACTGCCTCTGAGGAATGCAGCCCTCACGTATACTGTACCCACTGCACAGTGTGAAATGCATATATGGCATACGCACAATCTTCCTGTCATGGCGCACGAGGAAGCTGCCAAAGCGACGCAAAGATATATCACCCGCGTCCGAGCTTCGATAGTACTCACATTCAGCTCCGACCTCTCAATAAACCCTTTCCACATTTCCTCTACCATAAAATTCGCCGCCCTTGCAACCTCGATCCAAGACAAAACCGGCCTTTTCAACAATTGAGTGGGCTTGCGGTCGTCCCTCGAGTCATAACCATCGACAAAGGAACAGATAAGACCCACGGTGTGTTTTTGCCAGTCTCTTCCTCCCCCCTGTGCCGTTGAACTATATCGTCTAATCTCGGCTTTCGGCAAGTTTTTTCGCAGCTCGGTCGCCTTTATCAAATCTGTGTTCTCAACAGGAGACAAAACCTATCGTCGCTCGCAGTCTTGGGATCATCGGGAAGTATTGGAGAAAATGGATATGGCTTTTGTTCCAAGGCTCTCAGTGCGTTACTTCCGGCTAGCCTGAAATCGTTGAGCATGAACTCACTCCGACTTTTCACAGAGCTGCATGTCGAAATCAACAAACGTGATGAATTTGTGGTGCTGCTCGGTACTGCTTCTTACCCTGGTCTTATATCGCAACTCAGAAAACCCCACCGACGCAACACCGCAAAGCCATGACCCAAATCCGGTGTTACTCGCAGTCTCGGTGTTCTACGTGGAGATAACGTGTACTACTGGGCTTAGGGCTTGGAGCTAGTACGTCTCTTTGTTCTCCACCTTACCCGCTGAATACTTACCGACTATTCTAACCTAGGCAACGTCTTAGTGAACTATCTGAATCCAATGAACGCCAACACGATATCGCGGCCAATACCGACCACATGAAGCTCTCAGCCACCCGATGCCGGTTTCTTCGACATCGTAGCCAAAAAGTATCCTATATTCACTAAAATTCTGCTCTCTCAGCTCACAGTGATAGGAGAACAAGTGCGCCCGCCGTGCCGAACATAACGAGACTTCTGGTACGTTCACCTGTTTTCTCCGTGCGTCTGGTGAACTTACTCGCTCATAGAACTCAAGTAGAGTAGTGTCAAAAACAAAGGCGCCATCTGCTAAGAAAGAGTTTCTGCCAGAACGAACTTGAAAATTTATTGAAAGAATGAGGTTATTGTATATAGTCCAACGTACATCAGGTGCGCCGCCAGTCTTTGCGCAAGTCATTCTCGAGCTAACCTCTCTTCTGATCTAGTCATACGATCTGGCTCAGCGCGACTCGGAAGGCGTATTCCCCCTAAGCCTTAATCTCCAGAAGTATTCACGATCCTGGAAGTCACAACGGAGGAGTTGGCCGAGTCGGACAGCTAGTACATTCCTTTCTGCCCGCCTATGTCTGTTTCACGGAAGGTGTGACACTCTAAACTAGGCACATCTTGCCCTGACGCGATACTCATGCCGCTCAAGTCCGTGAAGGCTTCGCAGTTGAGGTTTTAGAAATGATTCATGCGCGAGGTACAGTCATTGGCTCTCATATATGTCGTTTTGAGGCTAACCCCTTTTGGTTCCCATTCGGTTACGATTCATAGTGCTTCTCGACACATAACGGTCAGCGTCACCGGAGCCTTGGTTATTCCTCCCGAAATCGTTATTCGTCGGGATTGGTTTCCGAGTCGCCATTCGTGTTCGTTCCTACTGACATGAAGAGATGTCGACCATTTGTGATCGCGGTATCTGTATGATGAGCGCACACGGTGAAAGTTACATCGTATCATCATCGGTATAGGGGACATTGGACAGTGAGTGATTCTATGGAACCCTCGTTGTTACAAGAGGTTGATGTTATTCCGGAAAAGCTTCGAATGTGGGAACAGTCATTGCGATATCTCAGGAAACTCGCCAATGTAAGTTCCGGTACGTCTCACCTCCTTGTCTGGGTGGGTGAGAATGTTCTGACGTATCTTGTAGACGTGATGAAGCGAGTGCTCTGTCTCAGCCAGAAATTGTATCTATCGCAGAGTTGGAGACTTCGGGATGGTAGCCTCCGATTTTACTTTGCCTACTCTTAGGGCTGAGCGTACTAGGGACGGTCAGACTAACGTGCTTGCGGGCCTTGACGTACAAATGTTCATATTTACTCGACCTATGGATATACATACTCAATTACGGAAAAGTTCCCAGTCCTCTAAGAGCGTTTTCCGTCTGTCTGAATCCTAGGACATACATCCCCGAGTTTTCCTCTGCCGCAGTGTATGGAAATCAGGATTGACTGTAAGATCCATAGGCGCACGCAAGGAGCTTCAAGGGGACCATAAACGAGACAATAGCGAAATAAACCCAACCTATCACTTTCGTGAGCCGAGATCTTGCATGGAAGCACCCTGGCTTGAATACGCCTATCATTTGTAATATCCAGAACGCCTTTAACATATCTCGAGGCCATAGATTGTAGTTTGGCTCCCAGCATTTGAATTGGCTTATCGGGGATATAAAGGCTTCGAATAATAAAGATTCAGCTTGGAGAGCCAGTTGGAAGAAGTCCCACCATAAGCAACTAAACATGACTGGTTCTGTCAGTATTCGTTGCAAGCCGCAATCCCGGCAGAGAAGAGGACCATAAGGAAAAACCAGGACATAATAAAGATCTGAACGTGATTTGTCGCGAAGGAAGTCGCGGAAAGATACATGGAGGATACGGATGTCTGCCTCGGGACCGCCGACCTCGAGGACAGAGTGCATGCCTCTCAACGTGGCAGAAACTTCGCCTCTCTCAAGTCCTAGCAGTTTCTCTATGCTCTTGGGATTGGGAGGAAGCCTATGACACTCCAAGTGTTGAAGGCGTATCAAGGTGCGCAACACCCGCATAACCTTGCTCTGATTGGGATTTAAGGAAAGAATCTGACGATACAATTCGTCGAGATCCTTGAAGGGTGGATTGCCTTCCACAGCAGTCCAAGGACGATCGAAAGCTGTTTTATTGGCTGCGAGCGGTCGTCATCGACGAACCTTAGGACGGTAGCGGCGTAAATGAATTGTCCGCAGGCCTTATCAACCAGCTTGTCGATGACTTCGCGGACTGGCCAGACATTGGGAAACTGAACATGAGCATTTCGAGGACTTGTACGAATGCTGGAGAATCCGACGTCCAAAAACGTCCGGATGTCTCGACGTGCGTCCCAGGAATCATCCAAGCCAAGACGTCGCATCTGTGGACCAAATGTGGCAGCTTCAAGTGCCTCATGAATCTGAGGCTCTGGTCGACTGAATAAGAGGAACCGGAATGGGAGGTTCTCTGCCAACATGGATGCAATGGGGGGAATGAGACGTTCAGAGCTTCCTTCCTGGTTCAAGAATCGTTGTGTGAAAGTCTGGATCTTGCATTCATCCAACGCATCAATGACTATAACCATGCGAGTCAGGCAATTCATCCATTTCTGACTTGGATATAGCTCAATCGCTAGCCGATAAGAGTTCACCAACAGCTCCCTAAATTGTACGTCAAACGATGAGTACAAGATACCGGGATTTTGCTGGATAGTCTTGGTCATGACGACATTCAGCTCGGGTATTCTGCACGCCAATTGATATGCAATTGTCGGGACGAGGTATGTCGGGCTACTTCGCTTTCCATCATTTCGTGAAAATAAGAAGGAGGATGCAAGCAATCCTTCACTTTCGATGAGTTCCGCGATAGTCTGCGCAATAGTTGACTTTCCTACACCAGCAGGGCCTCGCACCCAGAACACGTTGGCATCGCTCGATGGGTTACGGCACCACTCAAGGATGTCAGCCTGGATTTCTCCTCGGGTCTTGGGATGACATCTAGGATGAGGATATCGTGACGCTGAGTCATGGGCTGCACCAACATCCTTCGTGAATTCTAACAGGACTTCACGCGCCGGAAAGCGATTGAGTAGAGTTGTCAGATTAATCAGGGTGTTATAACATACCAGTGCGATCCCGAGCCATGTTGATATTTATTTGGCCCCCCCCCCAACATTGTTGAAAGTGCCGTCATGGATAGAAAATTTGTGTACGTTGTTGAACATGAGATGGAGAGCGGCGGTGGGGAAGAGTTAGGGAGTCAGGCATCAGTTATTATATTAGTGGGAGCCACGTGCATATGGCACGAATAGCGAGTGTTGAACGTCGGATGCACTGCCTCTGAGAAATGCAGTCCTGCACAATTATACAGCGGCGAAATACATGTGGCATAAGGAGACTAGGAGAACGAGGAAACTGCCAACGTGACGCGTCCAGATATCCGCGGCGCCCGGGTCCAAACTTCGATGCACGAGCGCCCACTAGTAATTTTACTTAGTAAACCCTCCCCGTTTCCTCTACCATGAAATCTACCGCTTTTCCGACCTCACTCCAAGAAAAAACCACCCTTTTCAACAATTGAGTAACCTCGCAGTCGTCCCTCATATCACATTCAGTGCGAAAGAAACCCTCTCTCAAGCGTCTCCTCCTTACACGTCCTGGGGAAGCACGAAATACCAAAGGGACCGATGCACCATACAGCACTGGAAAACCCAAGAGATAGTGACGAACATAGAAAGTTTGGTATCGAGGCTTGTCGTCAGAAGTAGTGCCCGCGGGTTCAAGCCCGTTGCAAAGGAGGGCCAGTTTGCGAGTAGCTGTCGATCTGAGCTTGCAGGTGCTGACCGTGTTGCCAGGCTTTACCAGGTACGACAAATACTTATCACGGTCTTCCGGTAATTTACGAACAGCATAGTCCAAGTCCCAAAACCAGCTACCCCGTTTCATCCTCCCAATTGCAGACAACGTGAGCCTGGCATATCGATCCTGCGGGAGCGCAAGCAAATTGGACAAATATATGAACGCCTGCACAACACTACACGACCGCAGTCTCACTTCCTCTCGGTGTTTAAGACAGTAAGGATCGTCTCACTTCCAAATCAACAGCAGGACTCTGTCTATCACAGCATGGGATGTCAGTCAACCAATGCCGTACACTACGACTGACCATCTGGAGCTGCAATCTATGACGACCTACCAACCGCTCTGCCCCGAACACTCGGTGCGCTGACGCCACCACCGTCGGGAGGCGTTTTCTTGCATAGGACTTGTCGATCCACGCTCCAATGTTTATCTCAAACATTTGTACTCCTCCGCTAGCACCTTCAATACATGACCGCGAACCGTCAAAGGTGGCGGATTCGCGTTGAATTTCAGCTCCACTGTAGGATAAAAGACTATAACCTCGGCTGCCAGACAGAGGTTACAACACTGCTCTTGTAAAGCATCTAGACCTTGAGACGATTATCGTACCATCTGCCAGATGAGAGATACGGACTCCTTCGAGAGCCGCATCGTCGTAGTCTGAGGGCGTTGCGAGGCAAATATCCACGCCGACACTAGATCACCCATGCCGCCCTCGCTCTGTCTCATTGTTAGCTAGAGAAACAACGTGAAGACATATAGTTGGGGTTTTGTCGACCGGTTAATGTGCTTCTCAACACACGGCTGGAACAGAGTTAGACTCCGAGACCCCAGCAGTACTGGGACCTAGATCGTTCCTCCCGACACCAACTTCTTCGTCATTCATGGCGATTTGCGGCGGCACTTAGTTGAAGGTACATATACCGCCGTCTGTTGTGGACATAGAGGCTGATGTGAAGCTTCGAAGGTTATGGCCCAAGTGATAGGTTACTTTATGATCTGCCCTGCAGTACGAATACAACAACTAGTTACTGATAAAGATACGAATCGTCTGTTCAGTATCATAATAACGCGATCCTTTCTATGCCCAGCCATGACTCGCCGTCGTGATCCTATCGACTCGCTCGCGGTAACCTGACCGGCCTTCCTGCTTCCCTCGGAGTGCTGTTGGAAGAATCCAAGAATCCAGTTGAATCGTGAACCATGCATCGTGGGTGTAATGAGGTACCGAACTGCTTGACCTAACCTCCCGAATATCTCCAATCCCACCAAGCTAAGAACGACAGATCAACATTATGCTCTCAGAAAAGAAACAACACCATGTACTTCGCGATCTCGCAGGCCGATTGATAGGATCCGAATGAGAACCAATATTGGTTTCGGATAGATTTCCGCCGATATTGAAAAAGTTGCCTCCGTAGATCTTTACCCTCGAGCCATGGGAGAAGGTCGACTGGTTTCTGAAAGCGTCAAACGTGAGTAACGGTGGTATCAAGCAATTCCGAAATTGACATACGATTCTGCATCAGAAGCAACGGAGTTGTTGCTAGCAGGTACGACAGCAGGCACGTTTTGGGGTGAGTTATTCCATGGGTTCGGAGAAGCTGGCACTCTCTGCATTGAGAGTCAGAGAACGAAGGGCATGACTCAGGAAATGCCAACTTACAAAGTCAGGGGCTCTTGAAACCGCCAAATTATCACCAGCAACCGCATCCGGTGATGTGATGGAAATGGTCGAGGCTGCGTCGCTTGAAGAGCTACGTGGGATTGTACTTTGAGGTCTCGGGGTAGCAAATGGATTGATCCTGGACCACGGGCGAGGAGGTACCCTCACCTCAAATTGCTGACGTTGATGTAGATCTGATTCCTGAGCCTGGACATGTTTCTCTCGCTCCAAGACTCGAGCTTCGCGTTGTTGGAGCTCGGCTGCAGCTAATTCATGAGCGTTTTGTGTTTGTCGAACATGGTCATCAAGTTCTCGTTGCCGCGAAAGAAGTTGTGCCTGAAACGCTCGCAGCTGTTTGACCTCTTCCGACACTCGAGCCTTGGCCTTCCGGTATTCCTCCTGTAACTCGGCGCTATCCCGTTTGCGAAGCGCTTCAACCTCATTTGAGAGGTCAGAACGCGAGGTAGTGATGCGGTGTTCCTCCTCAGCAAGTCGGTTGGCTCTCTCATCAAGTCCAGCCTTGAGAGTAGCGAGCCCTTGCTCCCGCTCGCCCAGAAGCCTCTCCTTATCATCTAATCCGGCTTGGATGACTTCGAGCTGAGCAGCCTTCTCCAAGAGTTCCTTGCCCTTCACACTGTTATCAAATTTGAAAACCTCCAAGTCAGCGGCTTTGGTGTTATAGTCCGAAACGGCAGTTGCTAGATTACGCTGTCGCTCATCGAGAGCCTGGGTGCGCTCTTCTAGCCCTGTATCTCGGGTAGCTTGAGCTTCTTCCTTCGCTGATGCAGCCTGCTCTCGTTCCGATACCCGCTCTTCGCGCTGAGACAGTGAAGCTGCCATATCGGATAACTCTGAATCTCGTCGCTCGATTGCTGATTCTCGATTTCGAAGAGCGGCCTTTGCACGTTCCAGATCAACAATCTTTTGCATATGTTCCTTCTCCTTCTCTTCCTGCCTCATCTCGCGACCGTGGACGACAGTGCTGCGCTCGTTCAGGGCCTTCCTGTCCTGCTCGAGGGCACCTCTGTCTTTGCGTAGCTCCTTTTCATTCTCCCTCAGACGACCCTCCTGTTGGTCAAGTTCCAAGGACCTAGCATGAAGCTGATCGGCGAGTTGCTTCAGCTCAGTTTCCTTAGCGTTGAACCCCTGCTGACGAACACGAAGAACTTGCTCATCCTGCTTGAGCTTTTTGACGTCGGCTTCATATGCCTCTCGTAGAAGTTTCCTCATACGAGCAGACTCGATGGCACGAGCGGTAGCCGCATCAGGTTTCCGAATATCCAACTCTGCTTCCTTTCGTGCCAGGGCGACCTCTCGTTGCTGTAGTTCTGCTTCGCGCGCAGAGGCGGAATCAACCCGAGCTTGCAACTCCGAAGTTTGGCGCTCAAGGTCAGCGCTACGCCCAGAGACGGCATCTTCGAATGCCGAGATGTCGTTTTGGAGTCTCGATTCCTTAGCGTGAATCTCGGCCTCTCGCGACGAAAGATCCTGTTCACGGTGTTCGGTTTTACCACCCAATGCTTCCTCCCTCTCCTTCAGAACAGCCTCTCGACGCCTCACACGCTCCTCCCTTGTGCTCAACAGCAACTTCTCCGTCAACATATTGGCCTCGATAGTCGTTTTTTAATCTTCCTCTTTTTCGCGCAGCTGGCCTTCTGCCAAAGATAGAGCGTTTTCCTGCCGCCCAATGGCCGCTATCTGATCTGCTAGCCTCCTGTGTTCATCTTCGAGTTTAGCTTCCTCCTTCTTTAGAAGGCGATTCCGCTCTTCGAGTTCCTGATCCCGGGTATATGAGGCTCTTTGGAGTTCGAGGGTATGACGAGAGTGTTCATTTTCGCGCTTTCGGAGCATGGAGACGCAATCCTTCAGCATGGTCCAACCCGTATGCCCTCCACCGCCGCCGAAACGTCGGATGAGGTCGTCAAGCTGGTCTAGGGAAGTTGGGAGAGCATCGTTGTCGCTGTCGGAAGAGGTGTCATCGTCTGAGTTGCTTTCAGGACCAACATCAGGCGGGAAACGCTCTGCTCTAAGGATGGGCGAGCCAAGGACACCTTGACAAGTTGAAGGTGTCAGTCAGCATGAACCCTATGTTCATTAGGTGAGTTGGTATACGTACGAGCGACAGCTATGTGCGGCTCTGTTGGATAAAAGGATCGATTCTCCTTCTTGCATTGCCAACGAATGGCACGTTCCTTCTCAACACATTCCTGCACGACTCCATCAATCCAATTTTTAGTATAGTCTTCCGTCAAGCTCGTCGGAACACATTTCCCCCATCTTGGGACAGAGGTGATGTCAGAGGGCTTTTGGAATCTAGCGACAAGGATGTTTGTAACGGCTGCAGTCCACTCGGCCTTCGAGAATGCGCTTGTAGGGTTTTGTGTTCCAGGGGTCATTGGTGGGACGTAATTTCATCGAGTTGAAGGATGGGTGGGTCTGGACTGTTTTGGGGCGGAAGTGGGTGGTTGTTTAGGATAAGAAGTGACGTGGGTATTTGTGAGAGATATTCATCTTGAAACCTAGGGAAAAGCCGGACCAGTTTCCGAAGTGTTGTTCATACATCGTCAAGTGACCTCTCGAGACTGTCCTAATCTGTATGGGAGCAGCGTGAAATACGCAACTCGACAACAAAAAAGGAATGGACCAACAGTGTCAATTTCCTGAGATTTCCTAAGTGTTCCTCAGTTCCCCCATAGTTTCTCCAGTAAGTTCCAGTCGTATACATGTCCGCGTTGACTCTCAAAATGTGCCTCGAGCATCCAATTCGAACGAATATTGAACCATCTGCAATACCAAAAACATCAGTGCATCAATCAATCACTGTCATCATAGGAATCGGCGGCGTACCTTCTAGTCATTCTAAAGTAAGTCCCAAACATTCCCTGAGCTTTCTGAGCGTCGCATCTTGCCCAACAAGGACCACATCGAGAGGTCTGTTCATCGTTCAACCTGTCATCCGTTTGCGGAGGAACGAACAGCATTACATACTTTTTCCGTAATGAATATCTCCTTCAAAGGATCCTGGGCGTCTGTAGGAAGATCTCCTGCAAGATCCATACGGAGTTCGAAGTGTGGTGACGGTTCATTGAGAGGGACGATTGTGGCAGTGCAGCCCTCAGTACTTGACGCGCTCGTGTTGTCGAAACGTGCTCAGGTTTATATTGTACTTATGGTGCTTTGTGGATCAGTTTTATGGATCAATGATAGATAGATAATGAGTGTGAATTTGTGAATAGGTATCAAGGAGTGACTACGTGCGGTAGCGAAAAAGATAGAAAAGACTGAACATGACGAGCCAGCTGCCTGGCGAATAGAATCCAACAAGATGTCATTATAGTCGCCCTCGGACCGCTAAATTGAAAACCCAGCCGAGCCTGCACTTTGAACAAATGCTCCCTTCACCGCAAAACCAGTGACATCGTCATACGAGAACGATGCACAATCACACTTGTCGAAACACATACGTCTGACTGCACTCATCAGGCCGGCATATTCGCTTTTGAACGCCCGGCCGCCGGCCATTGAGAGGACGTGAGTCGTACTGAGTTGATTGAGTCGGGGCAGGTATTAAGGGAGATTAACCGAATCGCACATCAAGGTGCCGAACTGGATATGTTAGCATACGTAACAGAACTGCATATATACTTTTTCGTTTGATGAATAAGTATCCGACATTCTCATGCAAGGATCCATATTGGGGATCGAAGATTAGGTGATGGTCCATTGGAAGGATCGATTGTGGCAGTACCCATATCTGACTACCCCAGTTCCCAACACGATCTCGTCAAGAGGTACACCAGCTTGTGCCCACTGGTCAACAGCCCGTACAGCTGACTCTGTTGGTTTGCAGGAGCAGCCCAAGAGTCGCCTAACAGAGATTTGGGGCCGTTGCCTGAGCCCCATGGACTCCACCTGTCGTAGTTCATGGCGATGATGCGGTGGCATTGGCGAAACCGGATAGATCAGTGGAAGGTCGCTGGAGGCGACGCTACATGCTACAAGACTGAGAGCAACGTAGAGTTGGAGCTGAGAACTGATGGGATCCGCTCGGTGTTTTTGAAGGAACAACGCAAGGTTTTCCTGAGCATCGATAGCGTTGCAACCGATCCTGCAAGAAAGGTAAGAACGACCTCTTATGATCTACGAAGGACACGAGAAACCTACTTGAGTCAAGGTAATCATGATCATTTCTCAGTAGCGAAATCAGTCGTCATCTGAGCGAAAGCCGTTAGATCAACGGTAGATCCAACTGTGGTTGAAAAGAAACGCGACTCCAACCAGCCACCAACGCTTGCAGTTGCCATCGTGCCCTAGAATCAATGCTTTAATGCTGTACGTAGTTGACATTTACACGGTAAGCTTACAATTAGCGTGAGCAGTAGCAACAAAAGGAGCCAGTCCATCTGGGTCCGAGTTTTCCAAAGAGAGCTGAACTACGTCAGGCATTGTTCCGCTGTTATTTGTTGTAGTCAGCCAAGCATCCCGACAGCGACGAACAAAGCCATATACAGAACTCTAGGTTGGATGCGTGTACCAGCTGACATCGGACAATGTGAAACCACCCGTAGTCCAGCTGGTATAGTATTCTTTGGTGAACAATTGGCGCCTTAGCGTCGAAGTGGGAGATAGGTATAGAATTCCTAATGAGAGGGGGGGAACATCAATGAGATGAAGATTTGAAGCAGCCTGGTAGCTTATATACCTACCTTGGTATCGACTGCTGCATAAGACTCCCAGCGATGAATGCTCGTCCATAATCTGATCAGGCTGGTAAAAGATTCGCCCGTGGTGTACCTAACGGTCTGCAAAGCTGTGTACTAGGCACGTACGACAATCCTTCGCTACGACGAAGGTTCCTCTGTAATCATAATGGGTAATCCAAAAAGGGCTTGTAGAGTGTTTTCATTGAGACTGACAGGTCGCGGTGAATGATAAATATTTATTCCTCAAGTAAGCCTGACAATCGAACACGGAATCAGAACATATCATGAAGACAAGTGAGGTCAAAGGCACGCACCTCCTTCACACCGGACACTCTGAGAGTAACAATTCGGTTGAACCACCAGTAGTTCCCGAAAAATGATGTTCTACCAGCACCGGTGGATATTCTCGCCTGTCCAGTTATATCGCCTCTCCGTGTGGATCTAATTTGACATCTTGAAGAAATTCGACTTTCTCGCTTTCAGTGAATCATCGTCATTGTGTACTGAGAGATAATTATGCACACTTACCAATGAACAGCAATGGGACCGTAGGGGTGTAATCATGATTAGGCAGTATACTAGAGAATACTAATAATTAAATCAGCGAAACAGATAGGAGGATAGAGGACGATGCTGTACGTGGGAGAAGGGAAGGAGAATAACAAAGATCACCATGAGAATAATAAAGGTACCCTAACACGGCGATGACATGCAGTGGTTAGGGTGCGCATTATAACGTATCAGGGTTGCAAAGCTGAGGCGAATTATATAGAATCTACATGGACTGCTCCGCCCGCAACGCGCTACCACCCACCACCACCTCCTGCTCCGACAGCAGCACCCTGTGGGCTTCCAGGCGTCGGACTAGGTATACTCTGTGGCAGGACTGTACTCCTCGGTACACCTCCTCCCGTCTCCAACTCCTTTCGATATTCAACCTTTTCGACTCTTACTTCTCCCTCGACAAGTTGATATACGTATGTTACTACAACGGGACCCTGGATATCCATTAGTGCGAACGAGGGTGTTATATCGCTATGAGAGGTTGATCAGTTGGGGGGTAGAAGGAAAGGAACTAACAGAGACGCACCCGTTAACCAATCCTGTCCACGCACCCGTCGCCGATCCGGGATTCACGAAGAATTTGTTGTCATACTCTATGGCCTGAACTCTACAATATCATCAGTTCCCTCGTAAAAAAAAGATGAAAGAGAGAAGGAGAACGCACCCATGGGTATGCCCACTAACCAGAACATCAACATCCATCTGTCTCGCTATCGCGCTCAAGGCATCCAGATCACCTATAGGAACACATTGATGACCGTGTATGACGCCGATTTTGATTGGGTTATGGAGAACGGTCAGGGAGGAGGGATACGTTGGGGTCTACGGAATCCGCGTTGTCAGCATCCTTCTCCTTAGAACGAAGTTTCGGCGGGTATTGGGGAGGACTATATGGAAGAGACGAAGAGCGCGTACCTCGTCGTAATCCCCCCTAACAACTCCCACATCAGGACTTATAGTCCTCAGATACTCATACGTCTCTTTATCGCAAACGTTGCCCGTACATAGGATTTGCTGGATTTTACCAGGAACTAGGAGTTTTTTGAACTTTGTGGGTAAGTCGTGGGCTCTATGAGGGATGTGGAGGTCGCCGATGAGGAGGACGAGGACCATGGCGGCGACGGGTGATCGTGATTATGGGGAAAGGGATGACGACTGTTTGGCATTTGGCTAAAGCGTAGGATACAAACAAAGGCGGGCCGCCTTAGCGCTTAATAGGCGCTGATCATCCGCGATCGATTTGGCGCCTTGGTGGCACCAGAGTTGAAGTTGATACTGCTATTGGAACGATAAAAGTAATAGAAAGAGTAGCAATAATGGCACATTCAATATGAGTCTACAGGAAATAAAGCGTCATTCGTTGAGCTAACAGTGAAACAACCAATCGAGGGATAAAACCCAACAAGATGTTAGTGGGTGCTATCAGACACTATCAGACGTTATTCGACAATTTCCGCGAAAATCTGACATTTTCTGACGTCCATCCGATCAACTTCACTTGACAGCTTCTTCCCCGGCTACCAACTTGGTGCATACCCAAACAAGATACTAGAAAAGAACACGGCTCGAGATAGACTTAGAAAAAAAAAACTTGTGCACTGGAGTCCGTGCGCAAATTCCCCTGTGCCCTGAATTTCCCCACGCTCACTTCTTTCTTTCTAACCACCACCATCCCCACTTCCTAGCTTCCTCCTAGCCCACTCTGTCTCCTCGTCTATACTGCTCCTCCCCCTTCTCAAGATAAAACTCAAGATGAGAACAGCTACACCCGCACCCGAACTCGAACTCACATGCACACCTGCACCTGCACCCGCCCATACCCAGACCCGAACTCGCACCCGCCCCGTTCCTGTTGTCGAAGAACTCACCAAAAGGTTAAAAATGCACCCAAGAACCATCTGTCTTTAGCCTACTCCAATGACAACCCAAGTTCGTACACATCCCACATAGACAACGACAACGATGTATGGGAGGAATTCGATTGTCCGATCATCAATCTCATCCCAGATGCCCTTGAGGAACGAAAAGTGCTCGTCGTTCGTGGCAAATATGGGTTACAGGGTTTCGTGCGACTTGTCCGCCATCTCGTGTATGACCGTCATGTCGACGGCGGCTTACTAGAAGGGAAGCTTAGTCGCCTCATTGAGGCTATAAATGCATACGCCATTGTTTACCTGGGAGATTTCTGCGCTGATTGTTATTCAGGGTGGTCGCTGCACCTCCAAACGATGCACCGCAAACAGAGGCCAAGCCTAGATCCCGAAAAGCCGAGGCTGTAGGAAAGTCTGACGACAATGCTGCTACCGCCACAATGTCTCAACCAAAGAAAAAAAGGTTCAAACCTTGGAGAATCCCAGATTTGATATGCCCCAAGTACGTTTCTGACTCCCTCACTGTGATTAACTAACCATCTCTGTCAGATGGCTTTATTGCAGCGATTGGAAAGAGAAGCCTGAGAACAAGGAGAAGACTATGGACGAATTTGAAGATCATTGGGCATGGTTTGAGAAGAACGAGAAGGATGAGTTGTGTGTACGTGTATTTACTTCCTTAGTGGGCTGCACTGACATAGTCCACAGAAATATCAAGAACTTTCGCGCAAGAAGAACTCCGAGGCACATAACAATGCATAGTGGGATCAGCAGGACACTATGCAGGTGCCAGATCTGCTGTTTTCGGACTTGGTATGTGTGTCGAGGGGAGGCGAGAGATGGGAGGCGAGGGTATACATACTAGCATTGTGTATAGTGGTATAATGTCGAATAGCATCTGATTATTAGACATTATTAGACAGTATCAGACAACAATCAGACGCTATTTGACCAGTAAATGGCGTATTAGACCTGCCTGACCAGATGTCTAATAATGTCAGATAATGTCAGATAATGTCTGGAATAGTGCATGTTAAGGACACTATCGGACGTTTTCTGACGTTATCAGACAGGGTTGGGTATCGTCAGATAATGTCTGATAGCGTCCAGTAAAACCTCACTGGGGATAAAATAGCGAGGTGCAATATCTGTTTCTACCTCACCAAGCTTATGTTTATGCCTGGTTTTGAGATAAAATATTAGCTTGCATCGAATGAAGTACTGTAATTACGCGCACCGAGAACCATCCCCTTAAGTTCGGTAGCGAAAAAGGTAGAAAAGATTGAATGTGACGTAAATCCAGAGCCAGCTGTCTGGTGAATAGAATCCAACAAGATGTCATTGTAGTCGGACTGCTAATCTAAAAACCCAGCCGAGCTTGCACTTTGAACAAATGCTCCCTTCACCGCAAGACCAGTGACATCGTCATACGAGAACGATGCACGATCACACTTGTCGAAACGCATACGTCTGACTGCACTCATCAGGCCGGCAAGAAACCTTGGGCGTTCCGTCTTTGTTGAGGAAATCTATTGTCAACCAAACCCCGGGATGTGAAGATACCTAGCAGTAGCACGGAAAAGTAAACCCACAGGCGGCCATTCTGCATGAACTTGACAAAAAAAACCTTCTTGTCATCGCCTGGCTGACCGGGCTCTGCAATTCTGAATACTCGAACGTAGACGTCCAAATCATCATGAGGTGCTGGCACCCGAAAGTACGATCTTTCGATAAGTCAATGTTTTGCTGAAATTGAACTGGTAAACTTGAAGCCAAGGGCTCAGGAGAGGGCGAAACACACCAAAGACTGGTAGGAGATATGTGTTTTGATGCCCCGGCAACATTGGTAGAATAAGGGGCTCGGCATCCAAAGCACCAAGGCGTCGTCATTGTCTTCTTCTACGTTAAGAAGGTAAGGATATATTCATTTGACTATGAAACAGAAGACAGACCATATCAGAAGTTACGTAACCGTTAGTGGTGGATTCAAGCAGAGCGCCGGCTAGAGGGGTTCAGTGTCTGTCCCTGTGCGCCATCAGTAATGACAATACTCGCTTGAGGTGCCCGACAAGAACTGGGGTGAGGGACCACATGTAAACGATGGGCTTGAACTTCGGAAGATGGCATGATAGTTATTATGAGGAAAGGATGACGGGCCCAGAATTAGAGGTGTTTCGGATAAATTACTTGGTCCGGTTGGTCACGGTGGCAAACAAGGATCATCATGTTAATATCCAGGATATACTCTATAGTACCAAATCATTCTATACGCGGCAGCCTTCACCTAGTGGCCGTCACTGTAAGACAAGTTGAAAATACTTTTGTAGTCCTGAAGCACCCTTCACTACTGCACCAATATACTGCAAAAGATATTGATCAGAGAAAGTAGCGCAAAGTGGAAATTTGGAGACTTACCCCATCAGGTCTAACAATGACGATCCACGACTCCCCTTGCTTCACACAATAATGCTTGTAGGCATATGCATCGCCATCCACAAACGTATAGTCCATCCCAAGGTCCTTGGGTGAATCGTTACCCTGCGGATATATCACAATAGTCTTCATCGGCACTCCCCTAGCTCTCGGATGAACGGACAAAAAGTCCAGAGTACCCTTGGCTTCTGTTGACGGCTGCTCTCCACAGAAGAACAGTGCCGTATGTGATACCGAGTCCAACAAATCAAAAAGCCTCTTCTTCTCCCCATTCCAAACCAAACCCGGTGCATCACTCGCCCGATCTCCAGCATGTGCTGTCCCATCATGACTCGAACGGTAAGGGTCCACAGGCTCATTCGTGTCCGTATATCGTTCATCCAAAATGACTAAGCTTCCATGATAATTGACGCCGAACTGCCTCAAGTCCCAGCCTCGGATCCAGCCTCGGTGATCACCCGCAACACTAACAAATGACTTATGCATCAGCTCTGTCGTTTGGTTCAGCATGGATGCAATGACAGGAAGGTGTTCAGTTGTGTATGATTCGAGCAGGGATGGGGCCGCTAATCCCTTGTGTACAAGCGCGAGCTTCCATGCCAAATTGAACTGGGTGTGACGCGTTGTCAATGATAATAATCTCAACGCAGTATAGGAACTTACCGAATCTTGAACGCCAGAGTTAAGGCCTTGACCTCCGGTAGGGCTGTGGATGTGCGCTGCATCTAGGGCGAAACAATCAGACTAGGTGGGTGACATTCTAAATACACGAACCTCCGGCGACGAAGACTCTACCCTGCCCAAACCTATCTGTCATCCGAATATTCACTCTTTGATGGTTCAAATCAGCACACCTCGTTCCAACGTCAGCGTTAAACACTTACTTCCATGGTGCAGCCGACCGCACCTCACCATACTTGAACTTCTTTCTACCGATAATTTCGTGAATATGTTGCAGCAGCATCTCCCTGTCAGAGGCCACCTTGGGGACGTCGATGTTCTTGCCCCCTACACCGAACCAGTGATAGTTCTTTCCTTGTCTCGAGTAAGGTCGTAATGTGACCCTGTGGTAAGCCATTCATCAGCGATTCCGAGCATTGAAGGATCTTTAATCATTCATACATTCTATCAGTATGGCTCCCCCACATGCTCCAAAACTGCATCATGGTGTCAAGTCATGTCAAAATTGCCTGTCATGAGCAAGAAGATACGCACCTCCGAATCAAAGCCTTCCAGGACCTCAATGTCTCCAATGGCTAACGTAACTGCATCCACGGTCTCCCCAAGAAAGGTCAATCCAAGCTGCTTGCGCACTACACTATGTGCACCGTCTGCTCCAAGTAGCCAATCGACACAGACCTTTTCCTCGGCAAATGTCTTCAAATTTCGTATCCGGGCGACGACATGATCAGGATGTGGTGTGAAGGAAACTAGTTCTGTTGACAATTCGATGTGACAGCCGTATTCCTTGGATAGAATCTCGCGCAGCATGGCTTGATGGTCTTCTTGGCCAAACATGACAGCGTTGATCTGCATGTTGGTCGTCAGCGATGCTGAAGAAAGCAAGACCAAAAGCCGATGCTTACATGATAATACTCAGGTTTCTCTTCGAAGTGTTCGACCATGTCGTACTCCTTAAGAGGTGGTTGGCCTTCAACCTCTGGAGAAGGGTACATCCGCACTTTGGGTACACGAGCTGAGCCTTTTTCAACTTGTGGGAGGATTCCAAGAATCTTGTATAGCTCCTGTGTACGAGGCTAGTTCGATGGTATGTTATGTGACCTGCAAACAGAAGAGAACTTGCGCCATACCATAATTCCAGCTCCTCGTTGACCAACCATGAAAGTAGGTCCCTTGTCGATTATCTGGACTGGGATATCATGACGGAGAAGAAGCAATGCTAGGATTAAGCCTGGGAGTTTGGCCATTTAACGCGAGAAGACATGATTCCAGCTTCAAACAATTGCATACCTGAAGGACCTGCGCCAACCTGGTGAAAATACCAAGGGGGTGGCAGGATCAGAATTACTGGTCCGAGGAGGGGAGGGGGGGGGTCTGAACTTCGTTAAAAAATTTTTGGACCTCACCTGAAATAGGCTTCCAACAGGCTCTAGATCCTCCAAGGTATCGTATTATGGTGTAGAATATGCTGTTTTGAGTGTCTGGAGACTGTTCCAATACCTCAAGGCAACATGAGGTCAATTAACAACTTGCCATGTGGGCCATCAGGGTCAGATGGCAAGTACAAGTCCATTTTCTGGCGTTGTAACTTTCTGGGCTAACAGATGATGAGAACAAGCGGTGGAACGAACCAAACAAAATGATCTATCAAGATCTATCAGACCACAACTTTCCCACCCATCTATACCTTCCATAGGAAAAATTGGCAGAAGAAGACGAATCCTCGTAAACTACAGCTGCTTTGTTGCTGATGTCATGGCTGGGTTGATGAGAAGGGTTTGAAGCACATTTTGGCAAAGGATAGCAGGAATTCAGGTGAGAGTCATGGTCATCTCCCGCAAGAAGACTCTAACCACTGTGAGCAGTGATGCTGACATTTCCCTTTTTGGAAATTCGTGGGAATAACATACCCATTAAGGCAGGAGGGGGGGGTGGTACTACCCCCTCTCAGCCTTAAAAAATTTTTCGACCTCGTACACTAATTAAGGTCTTGCCACCCCCTTGGAAAATACCATCGAAGGACAATGTCAGCTCGGTAAAAGATTCCAAGCAAGGTAAGAAACTTACAATTAGGACAGCCGCTGATTCAGTCTTTGTCTGCATATCGAAGAGTAGGGAACTTTGGTATAGAATAACCTTGCTCGACCACAGTTGATATACGTCCCCTGACGGAAAATAACGGCTACTAGCTTCGAGTGACTCGGAGAGTATTGCCGTCGGTTGATATCTCGAGTGAATTGTAGTCCGTGAGCTGTTCGGTAAATGCCCGTACGCGAGTCATTTGGATTTGTTCTACAGAGTCGAGTTAGCAACCCTGGGCTGAATCGAAGTGGTATTGAAGTGTCCGATAAAAATCGGACAATACATTACCGTCGGCCTCTAGGCAGAAACACGAGAGATATCTAAGACCTGAATCATGAGAGTCAATATCAGCATATTAGCATATTCTGCTTAGTAGTGACAGGAGTAGGTTTGCAATGGGCACGGTAAGCGTCGGAGAGAAGCCGATATACCAAAAGTGCTGGAGGAGCCAGGTGACTTTAGGGCAGGTTAAGGTGATGATGACACGCGTCTCTACTTTCCTGTTCTATCTACCTATCCTACATCTCTCTACACTCATTTGTGATTACTCTTTACTACCATGTGGACCTCAAGAATCCAAAGACTTCTCCTGGATGCTTCTCTATCCTCTCCATCGACACCCTCTGCAATCCCCGTGGTCGCCGAAGTATCCGGATATATATATCCTGCGCGCTCAACCCAACTATTTGGCGGAAATCTGTCGCAAAATGTGTTCTTTTTGATCTCTTAGAACAACAGCCAAAAGGCGGAGCAGAATTTGGGTATAGATGAAGTAGGGTTGGGCGGGATCGTGATGTACTCAATCCCTCAACGTGAGGACGGGACGTTGGGGAAGGTTCTCGGCAAGGACAACCCTTATGGAGGAATGAGAAGAGAAGACTTTTTCGATGAGATACAAGTCAAGATTGTGTATACGTCATTATACGCCTGTACCTCCTTCGTTGTAAGTCTTGCCGTGCTCTCTCCATTCGTTTGACTTTTACGATTTTTAGACTGGACAGGCCATGAACGCGTTTTTTCGTGGCTCCGATCCTCCCGTACCAGCATCTGCAGGCCTTGGTTTCTCTGCTGCTTTCAGCGTGTCCGAATGCGGTACACCCATGTCAAATCCAACTACAACCTGCCACCCCAAGCGAAACCTCAAACATGTCCCAGCTTCCGACTGCGCCTTCGTTTTAGCCTAGGACATTGCGCTCTTATCTCCGAATACGAAACGGATGATTCCATTGAAGAAAATTGGGTCGAAATTTACCTGCTTCGCGTTGACCTTGACGAGCGTACGCCGGTCACTACCACATTTCCTTTGTTATCACCGGTTTCTCCTTCTGGTGCATTCATAACCGCCCCGAATCTCTTATTCACATCTTCAAGTTCACTTGACTCCCTCGAAACCGGTGATACTTCCATGTCCTCCTCTGCACCTAACGAATCACTTGGCCCTTGCACGCCAGTGAAACCCCTGGCTCAATACCCTCGCGTGGCACTGCATGCAGCGATCTTCTTCCCTACATCTTCCTCACAAGAGATCCTCTCTGTGCAACCTTTGAAAGCGATGCCGAAGAACGACGTAGGCGGTGGTTCGAGACCGTGGATTTGGCCGAGGAAAGGAGAATATCCCGCCTTGGCAAGTTGATGTTTAGCGCTATTTCTTCGTATACCTTTCTTTTTTTTTCTCCCTGTACACACTTGCATGTAACTTTCTCATCTTTCCTGTAGCAAGCTTGTTCATGGATTTGTACCTGGATCGATACTATATAACCGTCAACCTACGATATTCATTATAACGCTAGCAAGGCTGCAGCAATGCAGAATGCGAAGCCTTGACTGTTCTCCTCCGACCTCGATGTCCAGGTCACCATGCTAATCCAAAGTCTGGTAAAGAGATCGGCTACACAGCCCACGCTGCTCTGAGCGAAGAATGGCCATGAAAACCGCGAAACGGAGTTATACCGTCCTCTGCCCAAAGTCAACATACTGCTACGTCAAGCCATTTGACCTTGGGATATATATACACGTCCATGTACTAGCTGATTGCATACCTTAACACAACTAGCCTCCACAACCGCCGCAACCACCGCCTCCACAACCACCACCGCCACAACCACCACCTCCACCACCTCCACAACTGGCACAGGCCCCTCCTACGTAGAATCAGGTCAGCACAATCGCTGTAGCGCAAAGTAGGTACTTACCGTCTCCGACAACGCAAGAGGTACTATGGTGATTAGCAGCGGAAAGGGCTCGAAGACTATCCACAAGATCAGGTATCGGCTCAATCATCTCGGCCCAGTCGCACTTGCGATCCTCTTTTTTCTTGGTTGGATCACCTTCGGGAAATTCGATGGAAGGAGCTGGCTCTGCTATGCTAGACGAAGAGTCACTAAGCTGCGCGTACGGGACATTAAATCGTTTCTAGTCACTAAAATGAGGCGGAGTGTTCAAAGGACAGAAACAAGGGACTATACCTCCCACGCTTTGCACGTCCTTTGAAATCCCGAGGCTAAGTGAAGGCGTCCTACGTTGTCGTTGCTAACGAAGAATGTTCAGTAACCTAACCTCTAAGCAAGTATAGGCGAGCCTCACTGGTCAAGAAACCGGCGAAGGAATTCCCTGCAATCCTTTTCATATTTGCTACCGGTCAACTGATGCGTGTGCCAGACGAGGTCGATGTCCACAGTAGGCACAAAGAACGAACTTGGATTTCCATGCAACAGATCTAAAAAGCTGACATCGTCGTGAGTCTCGAACCATAAAGCGCCAATGAGTGAACCTACCCATGATATCGTTTCACAGCATGCTGGAGTATTTGATTGCCCTTCACTTCGTCGAAAAAGGAAGACCCTGTCCAGCAAAGATCTTCCCTTTTCTTGATAAATGATCCTTGTCGCAAGACCTGAACCAATCGTCAGCATGGTCGTGAAAAGAGAAGCATTGTACTTACTGCACCAACGAGGTCGATAGACCACGGCTTATCATCTGTATAAGCACTCTTGATTCGTGAAAACCTCGGTTTGAAAATCAGGACTCGTTGACTCAAAGATAGCAGTTAACTCACAGCGGTTCCACCCTGCGGCCCGCACCACTAAAAGGCTGTCTTATCTCATGCAATAATGACTCCAATGAGAATTTGACCCTCTTTAGAATCGCCAACTCCCACTCCCGTTGAGTTGGTTTGACAGTATAGGCATATGTGTCCTTCATAGGATTATGGAGTTTGGGTGGATGCTGTCGACGCCGTTCCGGATCAAGTAATGTGTTTGCCTGCAAAATCCTGTCTTTGATGTTTCTAGCCCTCGCGTAGTCATAGGGGTCTTTGGGTCTATAGAGTGTACCGCTACAATATACAGGATGTCAGTATCTTTTCAACCAGTCAGAGAGTAAATATACGTACGCAATATATGTTTGATAAAACTTCATACTATTGCAAGTACCATTCGTTGAAATATCCCTTGCCAGCTTCCTTGCTGCGAGACTCGACTTGGTAATCTCCGGACATTGAAATCTAGACGTGCATTTCGCTACAAAGTTTGCCTGAAGGTATCCGGTTCCTTCATCCTTCATGAGCTCTGAAAAACGTCGCGTTGTTACAACTTTTGACTTGGGGTTCAAGGGGAACGGCAGCTTACCGACATTCAGAACAGTTCTACATCTCGGACATGTGATTGACTTCGTCACAAGAAAATTTGTTGATTCGATAGGATCAAACGGGAGCTGAGTTCCTCTGATCCATTCGTTGACTCGGGTTTCCAGAGGGGAAGATAGAAGATATTCAGTGATTTCGTCCTGAGAGTGTGATCAGCCCCAAGGAAATCCAATGATAGAACAGGACTCACGTAATGTTTCTCGAACAAACGGCTGAAATTTTGAAGAAACCTGAGTGAATGAACTCGCTTTATATCTTCTTGGTACCACCTGTACGAGAAGCTAAAGTCAACCGAGGAGAAATGAAGTATGGCTGGCATACGCTGGGTTCAAGCAGTAAGAATGCCACACCATAACAACGTCTATAGGGGGCAAGTGAAGTGCGAGAAGGCTTTGGAGGTCTAATGTCTTGTCGTGTGTCCATTTACACCATAACTCGAACCTAAACCACCAGTCAGTTACAGAGAAACATTGTCAGGCGGTGAGATACGTACCGCTCAACCGCAAGTCCAACAAACCAAGCCCAACGTTGGTCTTCTCCCTCGGGAATGGCCTGCAGTCCGTGGCCCTCCAATCTCTTGACTCGCGTTTTTAGCCCAGCAAAAGCGTGTAATAGGTTGAGGTGGACCTTGATTCGGGATATTGCAACCAGTGACGCTGTGAAGCGCGGACCTATCTTGTATGGCTTTTGTATGTTCGATTGAGAATTCATCAGGACTGGATGCAGGAGTGGGGCGGAAGATGGACAGGTTTACCGTGACAGACCCCAGTTGCACGATATACAGGTGTGGAGGCTGTGTATGCTGTAGACCGTTAAGTCACGGACCATAAATGCTATTGCATGTTCCTAGATTCGTATCCTGGCTGCTAGTCTCCAGATCTTCCAAGTATGAGGTTTTTCGTGAACTTAGCCTATTAAAAAACGTACTTACCTTTCTCCGAGCCCAAAGTTCTGTTACTATTCTTCCCGTTTTAGAGTGTAGGTCGAGTATAGCAAAGGACACAAAAGAAGTATTTGGTTTGCTCGTGAAAGAGGTCGACTTCGAGTGTCTTCAAGGCACATAGTCCATGTAATACTAAGACTGGGAGAACCAGATACGATATGGAACAAAGACGTACCTTGTATCGATAACCTGGTAAATACTTTCAGCTCCTAGCCTTCCTCCACTTTGCTGATGAGGTTCGATAATCTCCAGCTTTCCGCAGCCTTATTGTATCTTTGTGTGTTCGCAGAACTTTTGGTGCTTTAGGCAGCCAACCATATTGGGAGCAGACCGCAAGGGTAAGGCTTGACTGCGGTTGACAATAGAGTATTGGTCCTTCTATGAAAAAAATAAGTCAGTCGATACTCAAATCATGCTATTGCTCAGCCAAACACACCTTCTTCTCAAGAAAATACATCCCTCGAATACTTGACTGTGCTGAAATTGAATAGTTGAGGTCGACATCATGGTAGAGGAAGAAAAACGCTGGTGCCAGTAAATTACCCGGTCATCGTGTCGAACAACTATGAGGTACCCACGGGGATTGCGCAAGGTAATTCCATTCCAAAACTCTATCACCATCATCATTCTTCTCTCAGCAACGTCTACGACATTGAACGTGCCAATTTTCCTCTCAAAGCTGAAATATTTCAGATAAGTATCAACACCGCAAAATCACAACGGGTTACCGTATATCATGCCGAAGAAACCTGTCACTATCGAGGACTTGACTTGCAAAATATGCAGTGTCGAGCACTCTCGTAAGGGTGATATGCCCAGGCATATGAAAACGCGGTACATAAGGATGCCATGTACGTTCATTTGAACCGGTTCTAGTCATTTCTAAAGTTACATTTCTTTTAGGCTTCACCGTTGCCCAGTCGAAGGCTGTAATTTCGCAAACCTCCAAAAATCGAATGTCGAAACACATATTCGAACGCACACACGGGGGAAGAACTACCGTTGTCCTGACTGCGACTTCAAGTCGGTCGATCCAGGTTCGCTCACGCATCATAGAAGGCGGAAACATGGGTTCGTACCGAAACTGAGGAAGACAAAGTCACTTGCTACGCCTACAGCTAAGCCTTCACTGTCTACCAAATCCTCGGGCACGAGTCGAAGACATAACCCCTACCATTGCCCCCAAATCGTCCAATCGGCCGATTCTTCACCCTTGTCTTCACGTTCTGGCTCTACCGAATCGCAGCCCCCGACGGCCTAGTTCGACGATAGCAGATTTGGCAAGGTGCGTGTAGGAGAGGTATTTGATGGCGAATCCTTGGCAATGACCCGAAAAAGCGGTCGGGTTTCTACCAGGTTACTGGGCGGCTCCCTACCATACTGGTCGAAGCCCTGAGTCCAAGTAGATCACCTACCCCAAGTTTGGAATGTCCGACAAGCTGTAAATGCATGCCGTAGACATCCGTATGGAAGGACTCCGGGGGCTAGAGGAGCAGGTCGGTGGAACGGGATACGTACTTTTAGACCATGGCAGTGTATGAACACTGAACTTGAACAGCATGGTTTATCGATCATGAGTCATGGCCATGACCTCTACCGTTGTTGCTACTCGTTCCAATCATGCCGCCATAGAAATAAATCGATTCATACATCCTTTCGAAGTCACAAAATCCAGATCTTTGAGGTCCAAATTCAAGCCGAATCCCAGACTCGGAGGTGCTGTGCACTGAGCAAGTGAATACTAGCTGCAGCCTAGTCAAAAATAGCTTTGATTGGCAAAAAAGAAAAATACAAATACAGATACAACAGATGGATGGATAGGTGGATGGATGGATCATGGCTAAAATTCCCAATTATCCCAAAAAAGTACATAGTGTTCCGATATCCGAATTTGCAAAGTAACCCCCAACTAATCAAACGTGGGAGATACGTCGGTGATATATAGAGACACGTTTACGCACTTCCCTCCACGACGTGAAGCAACGTGAAATTTTTGATTCGTTCACGGAAGCTTAAACTGGGATATAGGGGGTTATGGTGGGGTATAAGGGTCGGGTCGGGTCGGGTCGGGTCGGGGGTGTGTGTGTGTGGAATAGAAACAAATGGGTGGAGCTTGTGGAGGAGGATGGTTCTGACTGGAACGCTCGGCAAAAAGCACGCGATGCGATGCGATACGGCGCGCGCGCGCGTGTGTGTGTGTGTGTGAGGTAAAATAACGCGTAATTGTTCGTCACAAATGACGAATGCAGGACGGCCAGTGTGAATTGGAAGGGGGGAAGATGTGGAGAGGGTTATGGCGAAGGACGATTGAGAATATTTTTGTGTGTTTTCTTCTTAAGGTATATGGAAGTCGATGAGGAATAAGCTCATACTCAATGGGGGCTTTGTTGTTTTTTTTTTTTTTTTTTTTCAAGGGGGAGCCCAAATGAGCATGACGTCGGCGGCGGCGGCGGCGGGGCGATGACACCCAAATCCAGGGTTGGTAGGGGGTATAATCGGTATGAGTGTGCATGTCTCTTGTCCGCCCCAATTGATTGGCATTAGGAATTGCCTCGGTAAAGGAATAAGGTTGACCAGCGCTAGAGAGCGAAAGAGAGAGAGCAATGTTTCATCAGTGACTAAGATGATTGAATCAACGAGTCATCGGCATACCCAGCCCCATTACGAAGTAAACCGTCTTCCGAGTTCAGGCCTCTGAGATCTACCACTATAACCCCTTATCATGCCTTCCCAGTTCCTCAAGGCACCCTCGAACCCTTCATTAGGCTTGACACAGGCCCGTTTCTTCTTGATCATCGCCAGCGCCGAGTCGTATGATTGATTTTGATACCGGATGAGATATGCTATGAGTATGGCAGTGGAGCGGGATATGCCCTATTTGAGATAGATTAATATAAGGGCTGTACGGAAAAGGGCAAAAGGGGTTATGGTTTCTTTACCTGTTGGCAATGGACGAGAACGCTCTCGCCGGCTCTCAAAGCTCTGTCAATAACGGCGCAAGTTTCTTCCAATTTGTCGACTAGTTTCGAGCTATCGGAAGCGATATCGTTTATGGGAATCTAATGGCGTTTTCTTGTTAGAAGAAACCCCCCCTCGTTCGTGACTCGCGCGCGCGCACGCACGCACACACACACCTTGAAGCATTTGAACTCTTTCTCCGGTAGAGTAGGCAACCAAGGAACATCGAGGACTTGTATGAGCACCTTGATGCCGTGCTGCCTCAACAATGGAACGTCCTGAATTGCCGATAGAGATCCCAAGTACAAAGCACCCGTGTGGCCGTATCCTCCTGCCCCCGCAGAAGGATAGCTCGAGTTGCTCCTTTGCATAGACCCGTTGGTGGAAATGGACATGGCGGACCCATTGGATGAGATGGACATGTAACTCGAGTTTGCTCTGCCGAGCTGAGGAGGTGAGGAGGGTTGAGAAGAAGTAGTAGTAGGTCGAGGCGAGAGAACCAGATGCATGGGGGTACACATGGCCTGCATGACTTCGGGAGGGATATTATCGAAACGAATCATTGTTGTGGTCGACGATGGCGATGAGAAGGAACGAAAAGAGTGAGGTATGGAGGTGGAAAGTGGTCCTCGTTCCAAGGAGAGACGAAGAACGAAAGGAAAGGAAAGCAAAGTGGAGCTGCTGAAAAAGGGGCCAGAGCGCTTAATGTGAAATTGATCCGGCAGTGTATGACGTAATTCCGGAGGGCTGTCTTTCCATATGGGCGGGTGCCTGACTTGCCCAGATCCCCACACACTGCTTGTGTTCTCACATTGGTTGTGGGTTCCTGATAGAAAAGAAGAAGAACAACTCAAAAAGTAGCATTCGGTGGGGCATCTGTAGCATGGTCCAGGAAATATAACAACTTTCTCTCTCTCTCCACTTGTTTCCCCATCTATCCACCGAGGTCTTCGCAGGCTTATCGCCGTACATCTCAGGTTCATCATCTTTTAATGATTCACTTTTCATTCACTGCTGTCGTCAGACGTGAAAGCAAGGGACGGTCTAGACCAGGTCTGCAGATCTTATCACCATTACTCACTCTATTCACGGCTTGATGGTTCCAGACCGCGTCGACTTGTCCATTCTTAACACAAGGGGCTTTAGAATCAACTTCTCGATGGACAGTTCTATGTACCCCCCCCCTTCCAAACGCGCCATAAAGCCACCGTTCACACGACCTTTCCGCACAAAGAGTCAAATTTCCAAAATTCAAAAGAGAAAAAAAAAAAAAAAAAAAGAACCACACGCCACCTTCGAACTGACAGGAACCAACATGTTTCTTCTCTCTCGAAACAAGGTTATGACAGCTGGAAAGTCGTCGACCTCTCTCGCTTCTCGGCTCGACCCAACCTCACACCCGTCGTTTTATGATTGGTGTGCCTTAGATCCACATCGTCCCCCAGTTCCGTTCATCACGTATTCGCGAGTGGAACCTCCGACATTCCTGCGATATGGCCAACGCATTCAACTATATTGGGAAAAAACAAGACCAAGAGCGCGCGAGCAAGCAAGTAGAGTACTAGATACACGCCGAGTCCTCGAACCCAGCATCATGGTGAGCGGATGTAATAAACCATATGCGTGTGTGTGCCAAGGGGAGATTAGTCGCTGTCCAATAGAAAGCGATCAAGATTCGAGCAAAGGCCCGACGAGCGCTTTTTGATGAGACCCCGGCCGGGAAGAGGGGTTAGGGTTCGCTCAATTTATTGCTCCGAAGCGAGAACAATTTGGTAACGGGGACAGAGCCTCTTTTCCACCAATGATCGCCTCTGTAGCAACTCTCAGGGCCATTGATACTTACAACGCCCCCACCCATGTAAATTCTCTCCTTGTTCTCTAAATCGCTCTTTCACGTGACTGCAGAAAAAAACAGTTGATAAGCATTTTGGGATTGCACGACTTTTTAATCTCACCATTCTTGTTTTCAACTCAAAAGGAGATCTCGTTGCGTCAAGCCGAAGACGGATCCTATCGGCTTCCTACGACCGGTATCTTTCCGTCTGATGCGAATTACCCTTGCCCTTGCCCTTGCCCTTGCCCTGTGCCGAGGGAGGTTGTGGAAAGACGTCACGCGAAGGGAACTAGAACGAAGGGGATGTTGTTAATCAAGAAGATTGATTGATTGGCAAGTGGGGGCTAGACGTCGGATCGAAAAAAAAAAATGGACCTTGATATTCCGAGGCCTCTTTCAAGCCGAGACGAGAGGTACGCGACTCGACCTAGCGAGAGTACGCGTTTCATTATGCCCAAAGTGGTACCATTTCGAGATTCCGATACTTCTGAGGCACGAGTAATTATCGCTGGTGGTCTTGTGCGGTATCCCCGCACTGTGATCAGATTTTACTGCATAATAAGATCCCGCCCGACGAGGTTGGTCTCGAAAACTGCTATGTATGTCATTGCATAAACCCTCTTTACAATTGGCATTTGAAAGATCACAGCAATCTTTTATTATATATCTTCCAACTTGAAACGCCTTGATGAGATCGTCAACTGTTGGTATTTCGTAACAAAGGGCCGACCGAATATGTATGTATCAAGAAGTTCTCTCCTGTACCCACAAAACGGCTACTCTCACGGCTGTCTCGTATTTCTCAACTCATTTGCAGAAATCTGGTCTACGTATACGTTTGAATCCAATGACTGGAATTGAAGAGACAAGGATAACCGCGGCGGCGCATTCAAGTGTCCATCAAAACCATAACAGCTTCTTCGAGTTTCACGGCCAAACTGAGTATCATCAACGTCATCATACTTTCTCTTACCGGAGAAGAGAAGGCTTGTAACGTTATAAAATCTTGCAAATGCCAAAAGCTATTTTGTTCCTGAATTTTTTTTTTTTTTTTTTTTTTTACGTCTAGAACCAAAGAACAAGTTACATGCTTGATTGTTTCCTTACATGTATCAAGTGCTTATAACTTACTTTTCCGCTTGCCAACTATAGAGTGCTAACATCTTTCTATATTGGGTGGTGCGATATGAAAGAAAGCAAAGGCCTTTCATTTCTCGAGAGAAAGTTTACGAAATGCACAGTTTGCTTTGTAAGTGGCAAGATGCCGAGTGAGTGAAGGAACAAAACGCACCTTAAACTGATGATCGGGCAACGTTGGGGAGATGAAAGCCTCGTGGTCACTTTTACATCATCGCGACGATGATTGCGATCCAACCAATCAAGCTAATCATTTTTGACATGTATTGCCGAGTAATATAGTCGAAAAAGTGACTGGACAACGGGCCGGCAACGTAAGACAAGTGCAGATGACGATCTAGTTCCAATGCGGGGAATCGAACCCCGGGCTGCTGTGCAATTACGCGGGTGTACACAATTACATGAAAGACAGCAATGTTAGCCACTACACCACATTGGATTGACTGTACTTACTTGACATGTCATTCCAGTAGGCAGTCGGGCGACAGATGATGATAATGGCGGGCGAGACCTAGTAATCGTCACTCGCAATAATTCAACCCCTGTGGACCGCCAAGCACGCACACAATACAAGCTAGCTCTCTCAATTATCACGAAGTTGTAGCCACGGCTAACGAGGAGCGGCCGTTTGTGCATGATTTCAAAATGGAGGGGAAAGAGTCGAGAGCGGTGGGTGGAATTGAAAGGAATAGGTTCACAAAAGTTGGGCCTAGGACACATCAAAGTCAGCACCAAAGCCTTCCGATAACTGACATTAGGAGCGAGAAGAGGACGGTAGGTCGTCTTCGAGAGGTGCGATGCTTCAGGTTCATGGTGAGGTAGTCAGAACCCCCCAAGTCTGCAGCTCGAGTCAGACGAGCTATCTTTGGTTTGAAAAATGACGTACCTGCTCTGGCCCTAAATATCCTATCCTGTCTGTCCCCCGCGTCTCAACACTGTTGTCCCGTCACGCGAAGAAGAGCCTTCGTCGGAATCGTGATATTTTGGCGTCCCATAACCGTCATGAACTAGCAGTTCTCAGAGAAGTTTGGAGGGAGGTGAGCGACGTTGAATGGTCTACAGATACATGTCCGATTTCTCCCGACCTTTTTTCGACAGCTGGATTGTATATGCAGACCTATGGTTAGAGAGCTCTTGAGAGGCAGTTCCGGAAATGTTTAGTGAGCAGCCGTGAGGAGGTAGAGCTCATAATCCGCAAGATGGTGACTGTGAAATGATGAAAATTTCGGCTGACCGGACCCCAGCCGGTCCGTGCTTGTGTTTATTTGTAATCTCCAGTTCGTGGAGCCCGAATTCCCGATTCCAGGCTTGTCTAAAACTCTCAGCGTTACCTTTCGAAACTGATGAATTCGTAAACTCACGGTGAATCTTAACCTTGGATTTAGCTCTCGCCCGTCTAACTTACGCCTTCCAGAATCTGGTGCAAAGCCTCCGAAATGATTGAAAATTTCCGTATCAGATTCTTCGTCATCGACAATCACTTCAGGAGGAACAAAAGGGCCTTTCTCTTCGTCAAAATCTCATTATAGAACTCAATTGGACTTCGATACTCAGGCGTAGCACCAATAACGCCGATAAACGCGGGAAAGGAAAACGATACGGAATACGCCTTGTTGCACGACGTGTAGGAGCTGCCAGTTCATAGATTCCCTCCTTTCGGACGAGAATGCTACCCAAAGTCCACTACAACTCTCATGTAGTCCACCGCATCACGGAGAGGTTCCTCATTGAGTACAAATATCAAATGACGAGAGAGACGGGGGAACTATTCCGCAAAGAAGACAAACGCAGCACGGCTGTGTCATTTGGACCCGATCAAGGTACGTTACTTACTTCCAGGAGTACTATTTCTCGAAATTCGACGGCATACGACGAATCGTACAGCAATATCAAATCTCTTGTAAATGAGAGTGTGTATTATAATGCCCCGATAACAATACAAAAAGTGATACGGCCATCGAGGCCGTGCTCCGAGTGTACGTTATGCCCAAGTTTGAAATGGTGAACAACTTCTCAATCTCCCACCGGCTTTACACGCAATTGGCAGGAACAGACCTATCGTTACGGAAGCGACGCGCTCTGAGTCCTAGACCTCGACTAGCGAACACTCTCCACAGCAAACATTCGTTTTCGCCGTTATATCGAATTTGATCCGCCTGGATGATAGCATCACGGGCTTGCGGAAAGGTCGGGTTGCAAGGGTTTAAAGCCAGACCATCAATTAGGAGATGCAAAAAGACGACATTTCCTTCGCTACCGGTGGGATCGGTTAATGCTGTATCGGAGAAACCGTGTTCATCAACGAGTGCGGCGTAAACGTTGTGTAACATGTTGGCCCAAACTTCTCCAATGTCGTGTGGTTCCTCAAGGAGTGCAAGGTCGGAGTATCTCAGTGTATTCACAGTTGGATCCACAGAGTATGGTTGACTTCGAATGCCACCAGGTTTCCCCTCGACACGTACGCCGACGACAAAGTCCTTTACTTGAGCACTAGTCTGGTGGGCCCATCTAGTAAACAAAATATCGTTAATTTGATACGAGAAAGAACGGTTTAAGCAATTACATACTCAGCAACAGCATCAGACCAGCCTTCGCCTAAGCCACGGGACTCAACGGTTGAGAGACAGCTAGCTGTGCCGCCACCAGTCAAACGCCCGCTCATCCCGTGCGTTAATTCGTGGATAATAATTGCGTTGTCCATGGAGCCGTCTTCCCTAATCTAAAGGAAGAGCAAGTTCAGAGGCGAAATCACAGTTAGGACCTTTTGCCTACTAATGTCTTGTCCCAGAGAAACATCCTGCATATTCCGGGTTGACCGCTGCAGATGACGGAAGATGGTGAGTCCTGATATGAATACCAGGGAAAAATACAGCGGTGCTCACTCTGGAAGCGTCTTAAAGTCAGCGTTGTTGGTATCCCGAGGATCTTGAACGGATAACATGACAGGATCGCCTCCAACACCGCCCTTTCCAAAATTGTCCGCCTGAAAATTGAATGCATTTTCGGTAAAGCCGTATTAATACGTGAAGTCGTGGAACGTGTTGGCGATATAAAAGGCATTTGCGCGAGCAGCGTTGGTGTTGTTTGGATCCGTAGGGTCTTTGGAGGAATCATAGGTGAAATCAAACGTTAGGGATCCATTTCCTCCAACTTGCCCTTCAAGGAACAGTTCGGTTGTATTCAGAGCAAGGATGATAGCATTATTTCCGCTATGAAACATTTTAATAGACGAAAAACTGAAACGACACAAAACATACCTTGTATCAGTCATGTTGGCTCCATCAAGCGAGTTCCAGCCATTTGGAGAAGCCCTGAAATCTTCCGGGTCCACAATGAGTTCGAGACCGTCGTCAAGATTGGTCTTTTGAACAGAGAGGCCCCTGAACTATCCACGACTACGTATCGTTGCTGGCAACACTTTTGAATGACACTTACTGTGGAATCAGAAACAAAATCTGTGGCGGAAAGGACTTCTCCACTGTGGGCATCAATGAATGCTTCATAAGATGTACCGACACTCTCGTTTTGGACCTGAACAGCATGAACTAGCGCTGCCGAGCCATCGGGGCGGACCCAATACTTCAATGAAGGCTCCGGAAGTCCAGTATTGGTTCCATCGAAGACTGACTCTGCCTTTGCGACGGCATCCTTACTATCAATGGTCGGTTTCGAAGGAGCAATTTTGGCTTTGGCTGTTTGCGTATCTAGTTGGCGCGAGAATGGAATGATTGTGAAGAAAGTGAAACATACCTTTATCAATGAAAGAGTTCCCAAATGCAACAGCATTATTGTCCTTGAACATTACATTTCCGACCGCGTTTACAAAAGGGATACCATCCTGAACGATGTGAGTGCGTCAGAGAATGTATTTGGAACTGCGCAATGAGGAATCTTACATGAACTTGCTTTACATATCCGCAGGAGACGTTGTGCATTGACCATCCCGATTGCCATGCTATACCGGAATCATCCAGTTGAAGTTGGTTTTGTATCCAGGTGAGGGTGTTATTTGTTAAACCCTCCTTGTCAGCAAACGATTTTGCGTTAAGCATAGGTTTTCATACTCCATACGTCTAGAGAACGATTAGGAATGGTCAACGGGAAGAAAATTCACTGCAGAACGGACCTTGAACTGAGATTCCGGCTGATAGTACTCTAGCTTCAGACCACTTCGGGCTGTTATTTTACCATGAGTGGAACGTTTGGACCAGGCTGGTGCGGGAACAGCGTTCACAGTGGTAGTGCACAGCACTGCGAGAAGAATAGAGGTAAAAAAGAAGTTGTTGAAACTCATGTCAAATGAGACAAAGAGGGACCGTAGCCTCTGAAAACGAAGACAAAAAAGAGGGCAAAAGGGGCACAGACATCTACCAGGCATGTCCTTACTCTTATGAAAACGCCAAGCCCAGCGAGTTGATTGTCCGGAAGCGCCGCCAATGCCCCTGGCCTCAGCGTACCGCTATAGTTATGTTGATCATCGTGGTCACTCATGGTCCCGGGCGAGGCAATGAATTCAGACCGAGGTTGTCACGACGGGCTAGCCCGGTACGCTGGGAGAATTTGATGGTGCTGGTGCGTTGATTCACTTTCCAGGCTGTGCTATGACAATCTTGTGAAAATATGCTGATTGGGAAACTGAAATGTTTATATTCATAAGCTTCAGTCTCGGAGGAGTGAAAGATGCGCACCGTTGAAATGACGAAACTAAGGATCATGAATGTTAAGAGCAAGCCAGATGGGCGCTTCGCGTTGCTAACCAGGAATACGTGCCTTGATCCGCACATTGATGGCGCTTGTAAGGGCTTATGTGGTCGTGTACAGCCTCACGACCGGTGGTTCAGGATCAATCTCACTTCAAGTAAGCGCTCTCAAATGATGAGCGGTTGTCAGATTCTCGGGGCAGCAACGGGAAGAGATCAGTGAGCGGGTAGTCACAGCCAAATTGTCCAAAAAGAGGCCAAAGGTGGGTCTATTCTATTACTTTCCAATTCTGACTTCTACAGCATTTATGACACTGGCGGTATATTAGACAGATGTGTAGCCTATAACAAGTTGCAAACCTACTCACCCGGGTCGTCTGCTATGAGTTCAGGGAGGTTGCCCTCGATAGACCCTGCTTCGTCTTTTGTTTCAATATCACGGATCAAGGCCCATCTCAAGCTATTGCATGCCTTTGCTAAGCTGAAGGAACGGATCATCAGCAAAATGGACACCTAAATATAATAAATTATAATGTATTTTGCTGATTTTAGTCCATTGTAATAGATTAAAATCAAGCAATGCTATTACAATACATTAAAATGCATTAAAATGAAACTGGTGTTATTATAATCCATTAAAATACAATAAAATGGGATGGTATTATTATAGTACATTAAAATGCAATAAAATGGGATGGTATTATTATAGTGTATTAAAATGCAATAAAATGAGACAGAGTTATTATAATGTAGTAAAATAGATTGTAACAGAGGCAATCAAAACAGTGCATTTTTATGCCTTCCAGAGGACAGGGAGAGGACTCTATAAAGTGAAGGGAAGCTTTTGGTTGGGGATTTGATTGATAGAAACAGCAAGAGGGTGGAGATAGGTCTTTTGAGTAAGGGGATATATTGCACTATGTATGGCGGTAAGTATATGGCACTGTGGTACAGTGGTCTTGAGCACCCCGCGGCTGCTAACGATTGCTGACTAATCCACCTTGAGGTCGAGGGTTCGACTCACGGGGGTTGCAACAAATAAATATTATTTCTTTTTGTCCCCGACCCCCAGGTGGGGCCAATGCATTATAATGGCTGAAATACATTATAATAGCCAAAATACATTATAATAGCCAGAATACATTATAACCATTTTGCTTCATTTTAATCCATTAAAATAAAGGAACAACAATTATATTACATTAAAATACACCATAATGATTATAATGTATTTTGGCCATTATAACGTATTTCACTCATTTTATTCCAATATATTTAGGTGTCCATTTCACTGATGATAGAGGGACTAGGAGACCATGAAATTGACGTTCCAAACCGAGATAATCGTCGGTGGACTTGGTTCGTAGGGCATGCAGTTGAACGGTAAATATATTCTCCA
Source organism: Moniliophthora roreri (assembly GCA_001466705.2). Lineage (NCBI taxonomy): Eukaryota > Fungi > Basidiomycota > Agaricomycetes > Agaricales > Marasmiaceae > Moniliophthora > Moniliophthora roreri. Next base: position 524,512 of record LATX02000178.1, read on the forward strand.
TCCTTCATCCAGGATAGCGTTCGCATTTGTATTGACCGACTCGGATGTCCACCTCAGGTTCGACTTATGGTGTAAATCAACTTGCGATAAGCCACTGTGGGAGATCAGTGGCGGTCTTGTTACATTCCATTTGCCTCCTGTAGATGTGTTCATGGTCTGGCATTCCTACTCATTAAACCCTGCGTATGCTATCAGCTACTTTAAATTTTCCCTTGGCTAACTTCGCCTTTTCCTCTGTTTACAGGTGGTACCAGGAAGATGTGAAGCGAGTTCCCTCGCTCAAGTTTCTTCAGGATTTGGGCCGTTTGTTTGAAACATGTGCCGTAGGTTTCACTTCTGAGTCTGGATGTCTGACATTGTATTCCCTCAATTAATTACATACATTTAGGATGACATGGTTTCGTACCTCCTTTCCAAACCTTCTGACACTCGGGCCAGTGAATGGACTAGTGCAACGCAGCTCCCATTCGATTTTATTGAGTCGGCGAAAGTGTTTAAAACAAGAACGATCATATGCCCCTGTTGTCGAAAGGATTTGGCCGTGTGTAAGTCACTTTGTCCAAGTCTCTTAATCTCTTCAGATTGACTGTTGTATCTCAGCGCTTTCAAATGAGGATGATACAGGATACCTTCAGAAGACCTTTTTAGCACAGTGTACATATGGATCACAGTGTCCAGAGATCAACAAATCCGGGCTTGCGGCAAGAAAGCTGGCTGAGGATTTATCGACAAATGGACCGTGCAATGACATGAGAGAATACCAGAGGTACCTTGCGTAAGTAATTTTTACATCTCATGTTCCCAACAGAGGCTTATACTTCATGTTAGAGGAACAGTATACACCACAAAGGTCCCATATGACTACAAGAAAGCCAGACACATCAAAGATGCGATTTTACAGGTGCCGAAACTCCACTGGCCGAATGGAACACATTATTCTCTTCCCTCTCTCAGTCGACCACGTGACTCGGAAATAATACCCAAGCCAACTCGAGAGGAATGGGAATCAGCCATCTTGAAGAGGGTGAATTTCTCAATGAGAGTAATGGAACATGTAATAAGGAGGCGTATGGGAGATGCAAAGGACAATACGAAACTGTGAGTCTTTGTTTGCAGTAGATGGCATCAATTCCAATCCCATTGTTACAGCTTACACCGGATCATGAGTGCTTACATGGATGATAAACCTTGGTCCATTGACCTTGTTGGTGCAGTGAGTTGACCCCACCATTTAAGCTTCACATTATTAACAGATTATTCAGGTTTTGCGGCAAGGATCTTTTGTCCAGAAAATGTATAATCTGCACTGGACAGAGTCCTCATTCCTTGACAACACAGACAGCAAACACACTCTCAAGCATGCTGTTCAACGATATCATGTGTAATGTTCCAAAACATTTTATAGATTAGATCTAGAGTTTCACAAAAAGAACTAGTTTTCTAGAACTGCTACATGAATCTTCATCAAGTTCTTTCCTTGTGCCCACTTTGGACATTGATCTAGTGTGGCACACACATCAACTAATGGCTAGCAAGTATGAAAGAGATTGCTTGCAATTTCTTGGTCGGTTTTTGGACCAGTTTGTTTTTTCCCCTTCTTTCCTTATCCTTTGTATACATGATGACCATCAACTTTCTGGGACAGTAATGATAATGTGGAAAAGCAGGACTTGTTGCTGGCATTTGAACAAACGTGTCATGCTTGGGAGGTATGTGGCATGCTCAGGCTGATTCAAATGTTTCACCTAATGTCATTGTTCCAATTAGAGCCGATTCAATGTTCCATATGATCAATCTGGAAGGCAAGTAAAGAAGAAAGAGAAGAATAAGTCTGAAAGATACCGCACTCTGATGGAGGAAATGGCCAATAATCTGGGAAATTTTGGCCCTACAAGTGATGATGGAGATGGTGGTAGTGGAGGTGGTGGAGGTGGAGGAGGTGGAGGTGGTGGAGGAGGTGGGGGTGGTGGAGGTGGTGATGGTGGTGAAGGTGGAGGTGGTGATGGTGGTGAAGGTGGAGGTGGTGATGGTGGTGAAGGTGGTGAAGATGGAGGAGAATGTGGAGAATGTGGAGGAGGTGGTGGTGGATGTGGAGGTGGTGGCTGTGGTGGCTGTGGCTGTGGTGGTTAAAATCTGATCACTGTCAAATGTATGCAATATAAACACTATCTAGCTCAGAGTAATTGGTTTATGCAATGAAAAAACTCATCTGGGTGAGGATTGTAAACATATATTGGTCAATCCTTGATTGACAGTACTGTAAAAGTGGACTGTGGAAACAAATACTGTTGTATGTCAACTGAGCTCCTCCAGACCATTTTGCCTTTATCACAACTATGTGATTGCATCATGCAAAGGCTATAATAAATATACATGGTTTCAGTGGTACATTGTGACCCCTGTGCCAACCAATGGCTCACAATACTGTTTCTTGAAGGAGGCAATTGAGAACATACTCAGCATCAAGACTTCATTGAGTGTCACATACCTTTGGAATGCACAATGCCTAAATGACAATGATATATACTAGCACCCTGATATGAGGTCAAATAGTGCAAGATACTCAATGCAAATATCAGCTTCTACTCAAAACTTGGTGTGCATTGGTGAGAATCTTGGTAGGTTGGTGTCTCAATTGAACTCTATATTACCCATAATCTACATGATGAAGGCATCCATCATAAGGCTATCAAAGCAAAAGAGCATCAGGACTGGGAAAGGTTACTGTACAATAATCAAACACTCACCTATATCTCTGTAAATCCAGGCCAGAATCAACATTCTCCTGTCTTTCCTGTCCTAATTGTATCTCTACCTACTACCCCTGTCCTTTGGTTAGATAGGCATGGTATTGTTCCTCAAGCTCTGCATCTGGATTAGTGACAGCCAATCTTCTGTTGAGAGTGCAAACTGGGTGGATATGGTAGAGTAGAATGTGTACAAGGGGCATTGTTGTAGATTTTAGGGCCCAGACTGGTTCAGTTTTGCATGTGCTTCATGTTCCTTGGGCAATCTCACAGTTGGCATACCAGCCCTATATAATGGATCCCTCTGTCCACTGTTGTAGACAGTTGAGGTGGATACAGATTGAGAGCCTCATCACTTAGGAGCTAATGCTGATTGGAAGTATGCCTATATTCAATTCTGTGTGAAATTGTGGGACAGTAGGTAGAGTATGAATGGATAGGACAAAGATGGTGCTGGTTTGAGAAAGGGTAACATGTGTAACAGTTACGTTAATGACCACTGTTCAAGCAGACCCTGGCAACTGAAGCTAGAAAGAACACTTTACTGTCCTGGGCTTGAATATTGCTGTTTCATGAGGTGTCGATGGTGTTGTTCATATTCAAGTGATTTTGATAATAGTTCAATGAAAGGTGATAACAGGAGTCTGCGACCTAATGCAAAGCTGGCAAGGCAGAATGATGATGAATGGAAAAGAAGGTGCAGGCATTTGGGGATATTCCAGTCATTGTTGCTATCAGGATCTTCAGACTTTATGTTTTGCAGAGAGGAAGGAGCAACTGGTCCAACTGACATGCAGGTTCTAATCTCAACTTTCAAGTCCCAAATTTTGAAATGTCTCTTTATCTAATGATTCAAATTTCGGTAATGGTTTAGAGAGCCATCAGACCAGGAATAAGAATATGGAAAAAGTCAATGTAGTGAACAGAATGGTGGTTCCTGGTCCACACAAAAGATTCAATGACTTACCTGCCCAGACCATCCAATTTTTTACAGGAATCTCTGTCAATAGCCACCTATTGCTTCCCCCGATTCCGGCCCTTCAAAATGTTGCAACTACGTTCCATAGCATGTAGCATCATCTTTCAGTTTCTTCGAACCAGGAAACCGAAATAATCCTGGGAAGGCATGAAACAGACTGGTTGACAAGAAGTTGAAGATGGGTTGAATAGAGTTGTAATCTCCATTGAGAGAGCAGTGCTGGCAAAACGATGGTCGTCGTTGTTGAGAAGAAGAAGGATGCAAGGACTTCTTCCGGTATATCCCACGTGGTCAAAATCATTTTGATGCGTATTTATCTTATCTTCCTCCTTTTTCAGAACAATCGTGTTTCAGTCTTCGGATCTAACTTTCGCCTCAAGTATGTGGACCATTCACTCGTATATCGTCGCGGCAATTAGGAATGCTTTTTGATGCAGGACTCGCCTCGTGCAGAGGCAATAAGCACGGAGAACTCCGAATGAAGTTTAATTTAAAGTGTCGCTAGCAAAGAACTGCGGACCCTGAATTCTCATTCTTCATTCTTCCTTTCCCTCATCGTCTCCCTAATCACCATGGCCTCTGATGATGAGATGTCCTCGCAGCTTACCGATGAAGACCGTTTAGACGCAGAACTCACTTTATCGATATCAAATGCCCAACAACACAACTCTGAGGAATCAGAAGCACAGGATTATACCCTTCAAAATGCCTTGAAGCCGCCTCGAGCGACAACATACACCGCACAGGCGTTGTTTGGTGCGTTTCTCTTCGGTCTCTCCCAATACCATATTCATCCCGACTCTTCTCTTTAGAACAGATCAAGAACAGAGCTATCGATTTGAACCCGGAATATCAACGAGGTGAGCCTACGATACAGCTTTCTGTCAAAATATTTCTCACCGTTTATAATCGTAGACGTCGTTTGGACGACCCAGAAGCAAATTCAGCTCATAGACTCAATATTCAGAAACTACTATATACCCCCAATCATTTTCGGTATGCCGTCAGACTTTTAGCGCAAGTATCAACTAACTGTGTTTCATGTAGCGGTAACGATTCACGATGATGGATCAGAATCACGTACCTGTATCGATGGAAAGCAGAGATTGACCTCCATTCGCCTGTGTGTCCTACTCATTCATCTTTCATACCCCGATCCCTCACAAATATCTCAGATTCATGGATGGTGTTATACCACATAAAGACGTGTAAAACCCTTGTGCCACCTTATTGATATTGAAATTCGACTGATTGTTATTGAGCAGACACACTAACCAGCAACTGTGGTTCAAAGACAACCGAAGCGTTGGCAAAAGCACCTCGAAGATGATGCTGCCCGACAAGTACCGCCAAATCTTTGCCAACAAACAGGTCGTCTGCGTCGAGTATGGCGAAGTCAAACAAAGTGATGAAAGAGATATTTTCAGGGTAAGCGTTGAATCGATCCACTGTGTATTCCCATTTCATTGACATCCGTCATTCAGCGTGTTCAACTCGGTATAGCCCTTACGCCTGCTGAGAAACTTCAAGCAACTTCGACCCCTCGCGCCGACTTTGTTCGGGGTCTCTTGTCAAAATACACCACGGAGACCACTCTGGGGAGTCCAGTAGTATCTTGGGATCGCGAACGAGCGCGAGACTTCCATGTTTTCTCCGTTGCTGTCTGTTCCTTGGCAAAATGGAATGTGCGATCCGGTTTGGACAATTTACCGACATTGCAGCAGGTTGAAGCGTGGATGAGGGAAAAAAGAAGCCAAGTTGGTGGGAGAAAGAGGAGGAAATCAGACGCACAGGAAAACGTCGAGTTTGCTCAGGTGTCCGATGCGTTTGCGGAACGAGTGGACCGGGGGTTTGAGGTTTTGGCTATGGTGGCAACCAGTAAAAAGTAAGTTGAATGAATGCCCTCGTTGACGTCTCCATTCTGATTCGCACTTTTATCAGATATAATAAACCGTTTCTCTCGACATCTGGTATTTCAGCCAAGGTTTCGCCGATCGAAATGGTTGGCTGTATCATGCTGACTTATATGACGGCTACCACCGTGGCCGCATCCTCTACGAAACGAATGCTCGACCCTGATACTCCCAAGAACCTCGAACGTCTTTCTCATCTAATCACTATCATGCGCACTCAGATGCGAGAATTACACACCGACAGTCGTATGAATGCCGTCGTAGGGAGAACCATGTTCGACTTTATTCTCGAGGCTGGTAGAAATCCGTTCACCTACGAAGGCTTAACACCTGGCACTGATCCAGAGTATGAAGAGGAGGAGGAAACGAGGCCTGCAGAAAAGACGAAGAAGAACAAGAGGAGTCGACTTGCGGGGTGTAGCTCTCGCTTCAGCGCCCTGCAGAAGGCGAGACAGTCGGCCTCGAGAGGACGTTCACATGCTAGAGTCAGCACTGCTACTCCCAATCTAACAAATTCTTCCAATGATAGGTCCAAGTCTCCGCTCCCGACTAGAAAAAAGCTATCTCCAACGAATACTCAGCACTTACCTTCACCCGAAATCGAGAGAGAGCGTGAAGCTCCGCCTTCGGCGCCACCTTTACCTATAGAAGGGCAAATGGATATCATCCAGCAGACCCAGTCGGCTCATTTCATGCAGATGATGAACTCGATGATTGCTATGAACCCAGCGATAGTAACACAGTGGACGAGCTATGCTGGCAGGATCATACCACAAGCTAGCGATGTCAGTTCGAGTCGCTTCTCGCATGTTCCGTCGGAGGCGGCTTCTTCAATCAGTAGGGCTGGGCAGTCAGAAGAATAACGAGCTCGATATTCAGGTATTTCTTGCATGCCCCCCATTGTATCTTTCTTGTTACGGTCTCGCTGTATCTAGAGTATGAAGCTTCTCAAATCAGCATGTTTCATGTATCTTGATGGTTCCGGACTGTAGACGCTTTAGGCAGAGTGACTGGCGGCGAAAATGATGTGGTTGACAAAAGTATCTCGAAGGGTAGCAAAGATCAAAGGGGCGGGATCATGTTTATAGCTTATTGGTACTGTTCCAGGCAGTCTTGTCGATTTACACGAGGGAGCACCACCGTTCTAACCCTTGAAACCTTTTTCATCCTCCTCCGCTTTACGAAAGTTGGATTGCAAGGCTTAAATCTGAGACTATCCATGAGAGTAGGTGTAGGAAGACGACGTTTTCTTGTGTTCCAGTAAGGTTGGTCGTTGCTGTTTCCGAATAGTCATGCACGTCGACAAGGGCGGCGTATCCATTGTGTAGTATGTTGCCCCCAAACTTTGCCTATCTCGTGATGACTTTGAAGACCTCTGGGGGTCCCTAGGGCACGAGCACCTTATGATGAAATCCTTTGTTTGAGCGTTGGTTTGCTGGGGCCCATCTAAAAACCCAGGAAAACATATACGATTAGTTCCAAAGAAAGAACGATCCAAAAGTCACATACTCGGTGTAGTAGGGGGACTGGGGCACGGAGCGGAGGTTCCAGACCTGTTTAGCAGTGTTTGGCATGAGCTTCCGGCGCGTAGTCTACATTTCCGTGTACGTAGTTAGCCATCATCAGAACCAGCAGCATCGTCTTCGGCATCGCGTTAGCCAGACCACTCGGCCCTCTCCATTGTGGTGACGAGAGCGCGATTCGACCGACGCAGCACCTTCGAAGCACCTTCCCTCATTTCGGTCCGACTTCGCCCACTCTATCGCTCACATTTACCCGCCAGCTCATCACGTCACCCGTCCTCAGTTTCGGAGTTCGACCTCAGTTCTTAGTCCTCGATTCTCAGTTCTCAGCTCGCAGTTACCTCGTACCTCACCAGTTCTATTATACACGTCATGGCCAAGGGCAACAAGAAGTCGCAGGAACCATCATTCGAGCTACTCACGAACACCGAGTTCCAGCAGCGCGCCGAAAAGATCACAAGAAAGTCACCTGACACCTCCTTCGTTGATGCAGTCAAGATCTTTCTTCGCAACGGGAGCTCCCCAGAAGCATTATTCGCCCTTTGGCAGCGCGCATTGGCCCTCGGTCAGTCAGGATTGGACTCCGGCAACACAGAACACATTTTTCAGCAAGGGAAGGAGGAAGGGTTAGCGGAAGGAAGGAAGATTGGGTTTCAGGAGGGGAAGGAGGCATCGGCTAAGGGTCAGGATTCGGTCAGGAAAGAAGGTTGGAAGGAGGGGTATAACAAGGGTCACGAAACTGGGAAGAGAGTCGGACTGGAGCAGGGTACAGCAGCTGGATACAAGGAAGGGAAGGCTGAAGGATATGAGAAAGGACAGTCAGCGGGCTTTGCAGAGGGCTCTCGAGCACTTCGTGTGGAGGCTGAGCAAGAGCTCCATTACAAGCGCCACACATACTACAAGGAAGGATTCGAGGCTGGTACGAAGGCACGGCCCGCAGGCGCCAGCGTTGCTGTGGATACCTCAGATCTCATACTGCCCACATTTCACACTTCCTGTTCCACACAGACAGCCATGGACATTCCCTCATACACCTCGTCATCTACCCAGACCACTTCGAAAACCTTGATGCCATCGTCATCATCTGACTTATCGCCGTCATCACTCAATTGGGCTGAAGAAGCGGACACCATTCCCCCAGCGGTTCTCATACCTTGTTCGTCACCACCACCACGCAATTTTACAGTTCTTCGTTCATCACAATCAATGTCCCCATTCAGCTCACTTCAACGCCGCACTGCACGTTCGGTCCGGTCAGATAAGCGCACCCTTCACCGACGTTCAGCCGCTCCACTTTACACATACGCCACTCATCCATTCATATCTCGTAGGCATCCTCATGGCATTGGTCCCGGAAAGCCTGTTCACATTTTCTCTCACTCACGCCCACCACACTTTTCGTCAGTTGTCTCAGGTTCCTTACCACCATTGGACTGGGATGGAGATCCTCGTTTGACTCAGCTAGGGAGGATTCTGGGTGATCTAGGATGGGTTAGAAGGTAGTCTATTTGAGTTGAGAGCGCGACGAGGACGCCGCGCATTTTTTGGTGGGGGCACATGTAGTAGGGGGACTGGGGCACGGAGCGGAGGTTCCAGACCTGTTTAGCAGTGTTTGGCATGAGCTTCCGGCGCGTAGTCTACATTTCCGTGTACGTAGTTAGCCATCATCAGAATCAGCAGCATCGTCTTCGGCATCGCGTTAGCCAGACCACTCGGCCCTCTCCATCGGCTATAGCATCAGACTACTTATCGCTGGTTCGGAGGCCGAGGTTCCTGCGGCCGCCGCTGGCCATACGGTCGGTTATCCCATGCGTTAGCTCAGGGACGGGGACGAGTTTCTCTATGGCACCATCTTTAGGCAAAGCAGAACTCGTTAGACGAAGGAAGTATTATTCATGAACTTACTACTTTCCTTATCCTAGATGAATATTCCGCACCTGTCTGGTTGGCCATTACGGATATCAGAAAATTCGACCTCAGAAAGATTGAACCTGACTCACTCAGGTAATGTCCTGAAATTCGTACTGATGAATATTGACGGGACTGTGAACCAAAAATGGAAATTGGCTCCTTTTCCGGGTGGTAGGCGAAATCATGATGTGTGTTGGAAATATAGAAGGCATTGACTTCAAGTAGCATTCACATTGTTCGGGGTTGGTGGGATCTTTCGCAGGGCCTTGTGTGAAGTCAAATATTAGAGAACCATTGGTTCCGACTTGACCTTCAAGTAATGATTCTATGGTATTCAGAGTGAGAACGATGGAATCGTGCTGTGAAAACTCTATGAATAGACAAGGAGCGCCAATAACGGAAGGCATAACCTAGTGTTGGTCATGATATCTCCAGATAGAAGAGTTTCCAGCCGTTCGGAATCAGAGACGCGTTGAGAATCTCTCGGGATCCATGATGAGCTCAAGGGCATTGTCAATAGTCTCCCTTCGTATCAGCAGGTTTTTGGACTGTAAAGTACTAAGTAGCACCTGCAACTAATGCCGAAACAACACCCACCATCGCGTGAGAGAGACGCTGAAGGACTTCACCACTGTGTGCATCGATGTAGGCTTCATATGCTATGGTAGTGTCATCATTCTGAGCATAGCCATAAACTAGCGCCGCTGGACTGTCTGAACGAACCCAATAGTTCAACGACGGTCCTTTGTCCAGAATTAGTTCCATCAAAAGTTTTGATTTTGCCGTGGTCAATGGCATCTTTTGATCTGCGGATCTTGATGTTCGCTGGGAGCGTTTTACGTTGATCAAAAAAGTTCACTTCAAGACAAAACGCACCTTATCAATGAAGGATGTTTCTGAAACGAAACAGCAATAATATTATTTTCCCACCGCATATGCGAGGGGGGAACGCCATCCCTAGTGGATTGGTGATCGTGCGTTAAAGGAGCCGATCCAGCTCATGATGGGTTTCTGTAGACGTACGTGAATCAGCTTGACATAGACGCTCAGTCTCGCATCAGCAAAAACCGGAAAGTGCTATAACCTGGTTGTGGCCTGGTTTGTGGGGGTTATGACTGGTTTTAAGGGTCATGATACCCTGCAGGTCGATTATAAACCCCAGGGAACGGTTTTTGCTGATGTTGGAGGAGAGGATAATGCGCACCGCTCAAGCGATAAACCTGAAAATCACGATGAACGTCGGGAAGCAAGCCAGATGGGCGCTTACGGCAGGTACCCGGGGTTACCCTGTCAAAGGACTTGCAGAATTACAGAATTACAACGATGCTATGTATACAGATACAAAGCTGGTATGATCTATACAGTGTCTGTGGAATGCTTCCCTCTCTCCAAAAATAAATCTCGTCCATGCGAGAGATCACTGCTGTCTGTCGTCGACTGACTTGGGAGATCGGCTACTTTCCACTCGCTAAGCTCCCGTCTCCCATCTGTTCGGAACATCTGGATGGTCTGTTCCAAGTCTACTACACACAAACCTAACCAAGATCGGACAAGGACAAGTGTCGGAGCAATTGCCTCCGGCAAAGCGTGAGCAAAGGGAAAATTATACAAGTGTAAGTGCTTACCACTACGAACGGTAGCATTTCGTAAACGATCCTTGAAGGTGGATTTGTTGTTCCGGCAGAAATTCCTTCCGCAGACATTGCTCGTGCTTCGAGAATTAGAAAGAGCAAAAGAGAGAGAGGGTACATGACCCCCGACTCGAAGCTGTACGAGAAACATCATCAGCTCGTACGCTCGTTGAGAACAAGAAGAGACATACATGATAGATACAATCTTCTTGTACCGTTTTGAAACATCAGGGCCAAGGACTTTGAATGCATTACGACCGATCTGGCAGATTTTTCCCGCTTTTGAAATTCGAAAATCTTTAGCGACTTTTTATCATAAATGAGGAAAGAAACCTCACCGATTAGCATCGTTAACATGACGTTTGTCACGAGATTCAAAACCATGAATACAATCCTGAAGAGGATTATATTTGTTTTGGATTCCGAGGTACCTCTGGGTATGAATGTTCCTGCCAGCCCGACACCTTGGAGTGACAAGAGTCAGTGAACTTGTCAAGGGGATAGAGATATATTGAGGGGAGGACCTAGGTCTGCCATAATGAAGATACTTGGGATCACGGTGACGAGCTTTGATTTCCATATGACATAGACCCTGTATAACTGAAGGAAGAGTCAGATCTAATCGCCGATGAATGGAGATAAAACGCACCAGAACCAACTCCCCGACAGTACCAGAGTAATCGTTTAGAATCGAAAAGGCTCTTTCCCCTCACGCCAAGGGCATGAATACTTACTTGCTGGAGATGTAGAAGAACTGATGGGCGAGTCTGAAAAGACGTTGAGAGAAAAGGGCAGATAAGGCGGGGGAAAGTCGATACTCACATTAACCGCGCTGATACTGAATCTGAATTTATTTGACCTTGCGCCAGCGTTGGTAGCGAACGCGCCATATCTCTCCCCAAAGCTACGACATTGCATAACATTCCCAACGTTGCCAGAACGAAGAGAAGGGCGATGGGTCCGAGATGTAATATGAGATCGGGTCTTTTTCGTTTGAGCAGAACATAGACAGATGTGCCGAATAGAACACAATAAGACCCTATGTGAACGAAGAAGTGAGCAAAAGATAACTCAAGTAGGAACAAGACTGACCGTAGAAGAAGAATATCACCTGTCGATCGTTCCTGGTCAAATGGAATGGAAGAGAGGGAGAGAAAATACGATTACTCACAGCAAAACGACTTAGAGGAATAGTTACGGCGTTCTGGACAGCGTTCATTGAGGGATACTTGAAAGCGTTGACGAGGGTGGGAATTCCAAAAGAATCCCGAAGAATGCCTTAAGTACCGAGTCGTGAGACCGCAAGGTCAACAGCAAAGAAGATCACCGATTCTATTATATCTCTGGCGTTATCAAAGTGCCATCAGAAAGAGCCGCAAAGTCATATAATCGCCTGTCGTACCCCCCCGTGACCCCGGGTGTTGCCCCTCGTGAAGTTTTCCAACCTCGCTTGCTAGACCTCAGCATTTGGTGTCGTTCTATAACGCGATATGGCCGAGGTTCTGGGTCAGGCGTACGGGTTACCTCTATAGATCTTGAATTCATTAGACTCGCTTTGGATGGCCAGCTACAGCCTACAGCTACAGCCTTTTTCTGTTTAATGAAGCCAACTTTAACCGCCTCGTTGGAGCCGGAGCCGTAATGAAATGATGAAAGAACGGGATGTCAGAAAACTTTGATCGGTGTCGACTACAACCAATTGTTGGAAACGTTGAACATAGTTTCCGGTTAAACTCGACGCGTCTGGTTAAGCTCTTTGCTATGCTGTGGATTAGTAGAGACTGGAGTGGATGCCTAACCAGTTCAGTAGTGTATAACCCGAGAGGTGGCGGTGGCTAAGCCTTTAACCCAGTGTTCCCAGAAGGAATAGCGTCGTGAGAGGGACACATGACGGAGTCCAGAGAGGCTGAGATTGGCTTGCAAGCGGATGACGGTAATAGAAAGGCCGAGACCTGGTGGCAGTGTCGATTTGGTTGCTGTTGTGTACTTTACTCGGATCCGGACGCAATCATGACGACCATCTCGAACGATGATCATGTTTCTCAGTGAGCCAAAGAAATAAAGTCTAATGGCGGTGAGACTCATCAAGACATCAGGTGAATGATCTAGTTACCAAGTCCGACACGCATAACGAGCCTCGAGGTCTGTCACGCCCCTGAGAATCAAGCTCCCGGGACGCGAACCAATACCCGGCAGTGGGACTATGATTAGCAATCACTGCTTCGCTGCTCGCACCCGCTATCTAGCCAGTCATATAAAGGAACATATGACCTTGATACCGGTTTCGCACACATTCATCCGCCCTCACTCCATCTGTTATTGTCGCCCTTCACCTATCGAAATGCCCATACTCAGGCTGGAGACCAATGTCAAAGTTGGTCGGTTTCTCGATCTTGAAAATGCCTTTACGCTCATCAGATAACATAGGTTGCCGACGAAAAAGCTGCTATTCTAAAGCTGTCCAAGGCAACCATCCCGCACTATCGGAAAAAAAGTTTAGTTCTAATTCACTTGCATACAGCTCGCAGCAGATACTCTGGGTGTCCCCGAGAGCTTGTTTGCCGTCACTATATATCAGCAACAACCACTCAGTTTTTCAGGAACCTTTGATCCGGCGTTTGTCCTGACAGTCGTGCGTGTCCATCCACATTTCCTGGATCACTTGCAAGTTCGCTGATACCCTCTCTCTCTCAACTTAGACGGCTCTCGGCGCCGGAAACCCTGGTGTTAATAAGAGATGTGTTCAGGCCTTCACGAAGTACTTGGAAGAGACGCTGGGAGTATCGAATGATAGGGGATATATGTGCGTATTCCAGTGAACGTGTTGTCTGTATCGTTACTAATAGAGACTCTATCAACCCCTAACCCTCATTATTGATCCATGATAGCATCCTCACCAACCCTGGGTCCAGCTATATTGGGTATGTCGTCGCCTATAACTTGTCATTTTAAAGTCAAGCTCATCACGCTTTCCTACCAGATACAAGGGAGATACGACTGATGTCACATTAGCATGAGTTTTCTAGCTGCGATGTATCGTAATCCAATGTAAAATTAGCAAGAAATGAAGCCCTTGATTTGTTCTTACCGAGACAACAACCTCCCCCAGCCAATTCTTCATCATGAATCCGAACGGTTCACCGCCTTCCCAATATCCTGCAAACTTGGAGACACATAGATTCCAATAGTTGGCTTCGAAACTCAGTGTTAGGACAGGGTGTATGATCCTCAACCAAGTTGGTTTGGTGCTATTGCGCAAGGTAAAATGACTGGATCCGTGAGATTTCAGTGAGAATAGATGGAGAGCTCGTGATAGAGGTAAATTTATTAGTCCGCGGACCGAGGGAGGAAGGTTATTAGGTAATAGCTCCGTTGGTCGTCCGTGCTGCCGCGTCAACATGTCCCTGCTACTTGACCGTCATGATATCACTCGCATTCATTGTCTTCTGGTGAGGGCCATGTACTTTTGTGCCAAACTGAATCAAGGATTGACTCTGGTTGGACTATGATGGAAGCAGTTTGGTCGGGTAGACTACCAAGCAACGCTATAGGGTACAGCTGGAATGGGTTTGAACTCAGGATACAGAGGTATCGATGTACGTACCTTTCCTCTGGGGCCTATACAATGATTGACCTTTGGATCTAGACTGAGGCTAAAGCCTTTACGAGGAAATGTGCAGCTTTCCATAATGACGCGTTCTACCTCGGACATCTCGCTGCCCGTCTTCTCTCCACCTCACAACCCTCGAAATGCCGATGAACCTTCCCCTTTTGTCGTTCTTCGTGTTGGAGAGGGCCGAGTGGTCTGGCTATCGCGATGCCGAAGACGATGCTGCTGGTTCTGGATGATGGCTAACTACGTACACGGAAATGTAGACTACGCGCCGGAAGCTCATGCCAAACACTGCCAAGCAGGCCTGGAACCTCCGCTCCGTGCCCCGGTCCCCCTACTACAATGTGCTCAGCTGCCTCCTCATCACGTACTTTCTCGCTCATGAATGGTCATCGTCATTCACATTTTCCGGTTATTGCGCGAGTTGCAGTCACATTTCCTGATTATTCCAGTACCCTCCATATGCTCTTGTCAATAAAAGAGCAGAACATGTCCGTCGTTCCTGAATTGCGATCCGGAATTCTTAGTCTCTTTGCGAAACGGGCTCGCTCATCAGAGGATTGGCGAAACTACGGAAAACTGCCGGCGTTACAATTTCTACCGAGTTTTGTCCGGTCCACAACTTATAACGGTTCCATGATTCAGAGTGTGCGATCCCAGCGCGCTTGCTTCGGACTCACCGACATGCTACACCGACTCAAACTCGTGTCGCTGGTGTTGGCGGCTGTCCAACTCGTCAAGGCCGATTTGACCGTGTATCAGGATGGTGCTCTTGCTTCTGGTTGGGAGAACTGGAGCTGGAGTTCTACTCTCGACTTTGCGGCGACCGACATTTTTGAAGGGCTTAGCAGTGTCTCGGTAACTTCTGAAGCATGGGCCGCACTCTCCGTAAAGCTGGAAGGTACATTTTCTCAGTATGCTGGCCTTCGGTTCGATATTGCGGTACGTTTTTTACTTTCCTTCGGAGTCGCTGTAAAGAAAGTATTAACTAATATATATCTCTTTGTTAGGGAGCACAACCAGATATCCAGATTTACTTTACGCAGACTGCAACTGATACAAACTCGCCGAACATTGCCCTTTCAGCAATCAGCAAGGAGGTCAAGGCTGATGGCTTCACGTCGTTGTTAATTGACTTCAATGCCTTGCCAGGTACTGGAGCGCCATTGGTACGTACCATTCACTTCTGCTCAATCGGCGCGAGCTGATGAACTGCATATTTACAGGGTAATGGAACTTGGGACCGTATCAGTTTCCAGGGTGGTGCAAATGGTGCTTCGGTAGGTAGACACTATTCTCTGCTGTTTACGTTCTCACTGATCCACGAATTTTTCATGCAGTACCATTTGGATAATATCGTTCTTGTTGATGTAAGATTTACCATCTAGTCTCATGAAACAATACTAATGAACGTGAGTAGTCGATCGTGATTGAGCCCAAGTTCCTCAGTGCAGAGCCCCTGGCTAATGATATCGTTGCGGTCACCACCGTCGGTGCCGTCGATCTCAATACCATTAGCGTCAAGCTCAATGGAAAGGTTCGTGCTATCGATCCGCCTACCTATGACTTGTCTCACCTGATTTTTATTCACAGTCAGTCTCCATTGCTAGCAAGAAGACATACTCGCCGCCAGATACCCCTTCAAAAACGATCACCTACCTGACTCTGGCTTCCTCCCTGACCTCTGGTCCGCTCGTCATAACCGCTGGTGATACTGTCTTCAATCACACACTGCCGGCGGTTCAACACGGCAGGTAAGTTTGATATGTCCATTTTCTATCGAGGATGATGTACTGATTCTCCCCATGCAGTATCGTCCAGAGTGTGAAGACTCCCATCAATCCTCACATCTACGGAGTCAACTTCCCTCCAAATGCCAATTACATCAACCACTTGGGTGTCACTCTTTCACGTTGGGGCGGTAATGCTGTCACCGCCTACAACCCATTCGGAGACTTTACCAACGCTGGGAACGATTGGTATTTCGAGAACCGTGTGGCCGAGAATGGGAATGCAGACGATTGGGTTGCTTGGGTGCAGGGTGCAGGTTCGAGTTCGTTGTTGACTGTACCAGCGTGCGTTACTCAATGCTTCGGTGATACTTTACCGGTGGAATGTGCTGATGGATACTGTTGCTTAGACTAGACTGGGTATCGAAAGATGCTACATCTTATTCATACCCCAGAACAGTATACCCTGGTGAGATGCTCTAAATTCTGGGATGATGTTTCTTCGTCGCTCTTATTCAAAACTCTTGTTTATAGATCAACAAAATTTTGATCCATACAATAGCGATGCGGGGAATGGCATGTTCCCGAACGGCACCGCAGTTCCACCAACCGATCCTACTCGTGCTTACAGTCCATGGAACACCACCCTCGCCAAGAAGTGGTTATCTGGATTGAAGAATAAGCCAACTCTCGTGGCCATTGACAACGAAATTGAGATTGCTAGCTCGACGCATCGGGATATGCACCCCGAGTAAGATTCTATACTCCCGTTATATACCATAACAGCTGAGACTGCTCCTTACAGCCCCGTTAGCTACGATGAAGAGCTCAAACGTGTCATTGACTTTGCAACAGTTGCCAAGGACGCTATTCCTGGCGTTAAGGTTGCTGCACCTTCAACTTGCTCGTGGTGGTTCTGTAAGTCGACTTGTTATACTTGATGAATCCGTGCTCAGCAACCCCCCCCCCCTTTTAACTAGACTGGACGAGTGTCATTGGATGGGATGATACCGCAGCTCACTATAACATTGATTTCCTTCCTTGGTTCTTGCAAGAGATGGCGAAGCACGACAAGAGCACCGGGAAGCGACTCCTGGATTACCTCGACATTCATTACTACTTCCAGGCCGACACTAGTGCCAATGATGCTGCTGCTAAGGCCTTGAGGCTGAGGGCCACTCGTAGTCTTTGGGTGAGTTTTTTTCCTGTTCGTGCTGCGTTCCAATATTTTGCTTATAGGAACTAGGACAAATCCTATGTAGACGAATCTTGGATCGGTTCAGATCCTCAAAATCATCAATGGGATCCGACTTCCGTCCAGCTAATTCCCCGCATGAAGACACTCATCGACCAAAACTATCCTGGAACCAAACTGTCAATCAGTGAATGGAGCTCCACGAATGACCAAGACATCACAGGAGGTCTAGTCACTGCTGATGCCCTTGGTATCTTCGGGAAATATGCTGTTGATGCTGCAACATATTGGGTTACTCCTGATGAGATGGGTCCTGTCGGCTTGGCGTACTGGCTATACAGAGGGTGCGGCAGTTTCCCCCCTAGTTTCCTTCGTATATGTAATTGGTGTATTGACATTTGGAATGCTTTGTTAGATACGGAACATACTTTGGCAGCTCAAGCGCCCAGGTCAACCTTGCGACGCCCAACCCAGATATTCTTGGCGTATACGCCGGAACTGATAATGGCAAATTGTCACTCGTCATTGTCAACAAGAGCCCAAGCGCGCCTGTCACATTCAACCTTGCCAATATCCCAACTGGGTCATACTTCTTGAGACATTTCGGTGGTGGTGCTGGTGTTGCCAAGTGGCAGGTATGGCGCTGTTCTTGTCCTTTGTGGATATTGTGGCTGATGAACGTGTTGAATTAGACGGATATTACACTGAAAGCGACCAACTTTTTGGTAGTGCCGCCGTACACGGCAGTCTTCCTTCGTCAAAAGTAAAGCACGCATCAAACAAACCGGAGTAAGAATGATATCCCCCTTGTATGTTGTTCGAAGGCGCCAAGGGCCGTTCCAGCGAGTTATGGGCTTTCGGGTGTAAGATCTTTTTTATACGGGCTACAATGTGATGTATACTATATTACTTGAGAAAATGACTGGCGGTGCATCCTTACGCTGAGATGTGGAACTAGATTACCAGGCAGTGACGTGATGTTAAACACTAGTATTGTTCTGCCGGTACGTTGACCCGACGTTCAAACCTGCTCAAATCACAGTCGGGATGCCTTTGAATGAGGACGCCGCCGACCAAAAGACCGCGACGGACAGAATATCATGATCACGTGTTGGATCAGATCAACCTGCCCTAAAGTCACGAAACCCCTGAGTCCATTTCCGAGACCCGAAGCATCCCCACCGTCATCGGAGAGCCAACTCCAAGTTGTCCCCCTCCACTCACGCTGGTCTGCGTCAAACTGAATGTCCAAGCACCTCACTGCTGCTGAATCACAACATTCCCTGGGCTTATTCCGGTTATTCGATAAGTTGTCAACAAACTCCTCCGAGTCGGTTCGGACGCGAAGTCTACTTGGACTTACACGAGCATTATTCGGGTGCATGTTGAAAAGAAGCGCGCTTAAGAACTCTACTGATCAGATCTAGGGCTCGGCTTGCGGTTTAGTTGAGCCCAAGCCTTCTCAGACCGAGCACTTTACTCCACAACCTCTACATGACCTCCGCCAAGAATCGTTATCCACCTGATGGGCGCAGTTATTACGTACATCACAGGCATTAAATAGGCTCTGCTTCTGTGGTTCTGATTCCTTCCTTTGCCTCGATACGTTATTATGCATTTTACCAGCATCGCACTGCCATTGGTTTGCCTTGCTTCACGACTCGGTGCGTCCTACTTCATCAAGACTATCATCAAGCTGACAAGCGTCGTTTAGGAGTTACCCTAGCACAGTCAGTTCTATGGATGCTCATTCTACATGGGGCTAAAGCTCCGTACGCTTATGTCAGGTCTAACACAGGGGATGGCCCCCTCGGTATCCCACAAAACCAGATTCCTTCGAGCTGTGCGGCGGGATGCGGGATCTTATCGACACTGAGGGTACGTTCATACTATGGTCGTACGTATGATCTTCTGCTGAAAGCCCTTGTCGGACTAGTATTGCAACAACGACCAGACATGCATGTGCACAGAAGATAATGCTAGTTCTCTTAACACTTGCATGAACTGCGTAGGAAGTAACGGCTTCATATCCGAAGAAGAGTTGCAACAGAGGGTCGATTGTACGTCCGCCCAGTATCTCCTGCAAATTCGTACTTTGACCCCGTAATTGGATCCGCACAGCATATGTGAACGATTGCAATAATGCCGGTAAACAGATACCGAATATAGTAGTAGAGTAAATTCGTCTAGTCTCGTTAACAAACCCCACGTTCTAACTTTCACTTGTAGTGACAAGGCACCTGCTGCTGAAGCAGCATCATCGGAAAATGGGGGTGGCGACGCCAGTAGTGCTTCTCGTACAACACTCGGTTTTAGCGCTCTCGTAGTAGCCGCCGGTGTTGTACTTTCAACGTGGTGATCAGACACCACACATAGCGCTTACTATATCGACGATGCGACTACTAGGTGTGAAAGAATTCTATGTAACGATATGATCTTATCTTTGTCACAGGCTGAGCGCTTGTACCGGCGCTGATATGAATCTGCAATGTAGGCAACTCTTAGCAGCACGGAACACAGCGTACATCTATCGCTCAGGCTGTAGACTCAATAAGCACCGCAATTACTACCATCGCCTCGGCTGTACACTCTTCCTCTGGAGTGCGAGGATGACTGATAACCCGTTTCATGAATGTCGAAAGTACTGCTAGACGAGCGACGAAAAACGGTTGTCACCTGGTGTCTGCGGGAGTTTTGAGCCTTTTTTTCACTTGGTAAGGATCTAGGCGCAGAAGCAACCTGTTACGCTGATGATCTGCTACTAGGCCCCCAGGGGGCTCATCGTGGTATCAGTACGAGCTCAAGAATGATTAGCGCCTGACCTTAAGCGAACTCCCTTGTAATCCCTTATCCCTTTATGCCCCGTCCTTGATGATTTGGCCACCAATGCCCTCCTAGGATCTCATTTCACGACTCGAACTGAATCGGGCATGGGAGAGGTGTGGATAACCTGAACTTTCAAAAGGCACTTTCTTGCCCAGGGCCTGCTCACGCGCTGACGTACCGCTCACGTACTGACAAACATCCTCAGAATTGTACGTGAAAAAGTTCGTCAGCGTAACTCTCCTTCCGTACGTACACGATACCCACAATTGTTGAGGGTGTAGTCTCACAGCATGCCTTTCCGCAATGTAGCTGCTGCACATGTCTACAATCAAAGCCGAATTGGCCCATAGCCTATGTATGTGTTCCCAAGCACTTGGATCTTAGATTCCTGGAGTTGACGTCTCAGGACCAGTTGAAGCGCAATAAAAAAACTAACGAGTGTCCTAGCATCGGTGCGGCGGATGACATTCATCCAAGCACATGAACCTGAGTCCAGCTCAGACACAATCCACCAAGAATTCTTTACAGAAAGATGGGTTCACTCATCACACTTAAGCGCTCATTCCAGCGGTGATATGGATCTTTCTGCAATGTGAGCAAGTCTATTCTTAGCTGATATTCATCTTCTTTAGCAACATACAGATCGCGATGGCTACTCACCGCTTGGGCGGGTTGCGGGCTCAATGGTAAAGCATCACAATATCTGGCATCGCATCGACTATACAGCCTTCATCCAGAGTGCGAGAATGACTGGCATACTCGTGTGGGAAGTCTAGGACACCCGCGTTGCTTGCTGGACGAACGGGGAAAAGTCGCCGTCATGTCAGATATGCCAGATCTTTCTCACTTGGTAAGAATCTACGTACTAAAAGCAACCGTTGCTAATTTCACAACGTGCCTTTCTGCAGGGACCTATTTATTGGGGGGTGTTCAGTACGAATTTCTACAATCATTGTCCCTCTATACACCTCTTTCATTTTAACCATTCTCACCTCACGTCTACGATGCACTTTGCCCCGTCTGCTGTCTTAGCGATCGCTGCTGCCACTGTATTCTCTTCTGGTAATACCTTTCTCAGTCTCGATCCGATTCTTGTTCTCATCCCAACAGCAGCTTTAGCAGAACCTGTGCCCGAGTTCGACATTCCCAACTCCCTCGTTGCTCGAGCAGATAACCTCCCAGCCAGCATACCATCCCAATGTCAATCACCATGTCAAGTGCTGTCGGACTTGCAGGTAAGGCCGAGCACCATTAATCTCCATTGCTAATACCTTCTAACCTGTTTCTGTATAGAAATGCACTGACACAAAATGTAGTTGCAACGATCAAGTCAGCGATTCTCTTGCTGGCTGTTACGACTGTGTCGCTGCTACCTTTAACAATGCAACTCAGACAAATGTCCTTCAAGCGGGGTTCGATGGTAAGGTTCATGCAAAATTTGTTAGATGAGGATGAATCTCAGTCCTCGATTAGGATACGCAAATCAATGCAAAGCCGCAGGAGCGCCAATCAAGTCTCAGACGATAACAGCTAATGGTGCTCTTCGCAATGTCGGTGTTGGGATGGGCGTCGTCGGAGTTGTGTTGGGCTTGCTCTTATCGGCTATGTAGAATCCATGTGTTCAGAGTTTCACATGGGCATTCCAGAACATATACCCTCTGATGGCTCAAATGGAAGCTTAGAGAACTTTGATACTCATCATAAGTTGATGTCAATATATATCATGATATTGTTCACCATGTATGATACATTAAAAATGTGATGTAACATGTGTATTGATGGATTGGACGGGTAACAAGCAGCAGTTTGCTTCTCCGAGTCATGCCTGGACTCCCAGCCTGAGATTGGGTCAGAATGTGAGTTTGGCCCTGCCTGAAAATAATCAGTCTGATTGCGTATTGACAGGGCATAGCAATCAACGTAGCATTGCTGGAACTGGTGGAACCAGAAACTACTCATCAACATTTCCAGCTACTGATGAGTTGACCGATGCAGCGCCTCCGAAAGGATCGAGGACAACAGTTCTCTTGGGAATACTACACTATCAATAAGCCTTACAGGTCTGGTGCGGGAGATCATTGTAACTTTGGTGGTATAAATAATAGATTTCGGAATAGGTGGCGCGCGCGTATTAATCCGCAGACAACCTACCTGTATGATGAGATGCCTGACAGCAGATAATATGCATCTCCCAGCTTACTACTATCAAAATGTCCGTGTCGTCACGGAACTTCCCGACTTGAGTTGAATCTCATGAGTTGACACAGGGTAATATGAATGGAAAGGAGATAAGGCCAGAGTTAGTTGAGGGGCTGTGGATGAAACTGACCTCTATCCAACTCCAGCTCATTCAAGTATCCGTCGCCTATCTCCAATGCGTCCGTTCAAATCCAATCACTTTGCACTCAGGGCTTCTCAGAGCGATTTAGAATCAGAATTAACACTTCTCATGCGCCTTCCTTGCACCTTCCACTGATCCTCCCGCAACTACCATACTCGCCCAAGTTACGATATCGCTTGGCTAGGACCAATCATTGGGTGGGCCCACGTCGCTGCTTCATGGCGTCCCAGGCTCCGCAACCCAACACTTCCATCACCTGGCTTTCAGAGTGCGCCTTGTAGCTGGATTTCATATATACCTCGGTAGGGTACTTCCTCGATCGTTTTGACTACTACCGTGTCTGTGGGGAGTGCTGGAGCGATGCATGAATGGCCATGTTACGTCGGCGTTGGTATCAACAGTATCGAGAAGGGTGTCGAGGAGGGTATGTGGTATCGCCGGATATTCAATATTTGACGTTGAAGTATAGGAAAACACCATTTCGTGGCAGCTTGCGGAAGGTAAGCGTACAAGACTAGGATTGAGGGGGCCGATTACTCACGAGAGTCAAAGGAGGAATCCACCATAAGCCTATCCTCAACCGTAGCATTGACCCAATTGCTTCTGTGTCCGAGTCCTCCATCTCAATCCAGACCTACAGTCTCATGCTTTCCGCCCCAACTGTATTCTGCTTCCGAGCCAACCATTTGCCTCGTCTGTCCGTCGGGAGAACTTTGAACGCGAGCAGCTAAGAGACCGACCGATAGGCAATGACGACAAATGCTTACTCGCACTAGGTTCCGACCTCAGGGACAACAGGTCATTTCTCCGAGTATCCGAAGCTAGTGATACTGCTCCAGAGTGAGTCAGAACAACGATAATACAGGCCTATGATGGATGCCGCATCAGAATGGACGCGGATCGGAGAAAAGGTGGTGGACCACAGTCAGGTGATACACCTCACCTGTAGACTAGTCCATGGACTCAAAGCGCTGGTCAAGCGCTCCTCTCAGGCTGCTCTTCCCACCGGTCATTGAACATCCCCTTACGCGCACTCTTATTGCTTCTCCCAGAGGCAAGATACATCAAGTAAAGATTAATGATGACCATTATACTGAAAGCATCAAAACACCCATCCCAATACCAAGCGCACTCAGCTTGAGCGAGGCCTCCCGATTAAGACCAACCCCACCGTTCCTACTGGCAGCCAAGCTTTGGGAGTTGACCTTGAATCCTGCAGTGTTGCATGCACCAGTTATGACTGTTAAAACACAGCGAGTCAGGCTACTGTGTCCGCAACAACCGATTAATGAACTCGGATTTGTGCCAACTCACCATCCATCGCGCCTTGCAACGTCTGTTCCGCGTCCGGCTCCTGGTCCTTAACCTCAGAGGCAACGCAGGCGAAGCATTTTGAGGTTCGGCCGAGTATGTCATTGGTGCATACACAAGCAGCGGCTTTATCCTCTGAAACTCCTGTGCATTTCTGTTTATACAGTTAGAGGGCCCGAACGGGTCAAGGAATAGGAACGTTCGGCTCACGTTAATATCTGCATCGATAGCGTTGCACTGATCCCTGCATTTTTCGGGCAAATCGGAACCAAGGTCACTGAAAGGATTAATATTCTGTTGTCGTGGGGTGAGGTGGGGGGCGGCCGTAGCTAGTATGAATATCGAGTGAGAAGATAATCAAGAGGTTGATGTGGCGGCAAACTTACCGATGGTGGATAGGGAAGAGAGAACGAGAAGCAATGCAGCGGGTGCGAAGATCATCGTGAAAGAAGCGTGAATAAAAGTAGGATAGAAGATAGAAAGAGGCCTATCAAAGGCTGGTAAAGGTAGAAGTGAAGAGCGAAAGGGATGTCGTTTAGCTTCCCTGTACACCCCTATATATATGCTCGTTATAATACTCATCCAATATCTCGGTCTGGTGCCTTGCTAGCGGGAAGCTGACCTCCAAATTTGATGCGCCGGAGTAGGTGCATCTACGTTTCCTGTGTTGTGGTGGCGGCACGATGCGTTTGCTTTTGACGTCGAATTGCTTGGCCCGTGATAGCCGATAGAAATATGCACACTTAGATCGTCGGTTGAGCGGGAGCCTGTGAGAAATCGGCATCAATCCCGGTATTGACATCAATACCCACCCTGGTTTTGACAAGTCCAGTGTTGATATGACACCTCCCATCAACTGACATCGTTCCGAAGAATAGACATATATGCGGGGAGCTGAGAATTGGTTGAGCTGGCTGATTCTTCAAGTCTTAACGGATTCGCCAGAAGACCAATGGCCTCGGATTTGAGAGGGGCTTCAGTATTGGCGACACTGAAGATCCCCTCCCGTCTTTGGCATGCTATGGTCGAATTCCTGTCGCTACGTCTCACATTCAGCGAATATTTATAATTTTCAGGCACAAACTCGAACTTGGGCGCAGATTGAAATGTTTGAGTTAAGTGTTGTGCTCGAGCCGGGGGTCTCTGACTCCCTCCTATTCATATCAACTCTATTATACAAGAAGAGCAGCAATTCCTATGCCCACCCCCACAATGATACTCGTACTGATCCTCCCTGAGGAAAGCGCCCCGTTGCCTTTATTATCCTCTGCAGGAAGTGTGTTACCAGGAAGTGAAGTCGCAGATGCAGACGCAGTAGTACCCAAAGATGTTGGGGATATAGTACTCAAGGCAGATGTACTACTGATCGACAAGGATACCGGTGTTGCACTGCTACTTGCTGATATCGAGGAATTGCTCGAGGTTCCGTCTGAAATTGTTCCTGCTGTGAGGTTGATCCCCGAAGCAGAGCACTGGTCGATAATGCCTAGATGATGCAAGTAAGAAGCATATTAACACAAGGTAGAACAACTGAGCGATACCATTCATGACATCCTGGAACCCAGTCGTGGCAGTACTATTATTTTCCTCTCTCGCTCTGCAGTTGAAGCAGCCCGTAAGTTTATCGATGTTGCCTTGTGTGCATGAACATTCAATACTATCGCACTGAAGTTGAAAGTGTCAATCATAGTGTCCCACCGGCCAGAATGAAACTCACAGATATGGCAGGTGCAAGTAAGCTGCAACTTAATTGACATTTGAGGTTAGTGCGTTCCGACGTTTCTGGAAGTTTGGTGAAGATATCCTGGGATTGCGTATCACCGGGGATAGAAGAATTTGAGCTGCTGTTTGAAGCCGCTCCTTCCGAAATCGTTGCCGGAATCAATGGAAAACCCACTGCAGTACATGGCTCTGAGAGTGCTAGATGATATGGATGTTAAGATCAGAAAAGAGCCAGCAAGCGTGTAGTGAGCGGCTTACCGTTCATGACGTCTTGGAGTCCAGAGGTAACGGTACTGTTCTTCTCCTCACGTGCTGCGCAATTGAAGCAGGATGCTAATAAATCGACATTGGTTTGTGCACATAGACAATCGGTTTGAGCCACGTCGCATCTCTGAGAAGTAATGAGCGGAATAAGGTCAACTGGGTCAGAAGACAAGGGAAGGTTGACAAGCAGTACATACGTTGAGAGTAGCTTGAAACAGGTCGCAGGGTAGTTGACATTTGAGGTTACTTCGAATGCCTGTTTGCGGCATGTTGGCGAAGACGTTGGTGATTTCGCTGTTCTCATCACCGTCGCCACTTGCTGTGATGATCTGTGGTGTGACATCGAATCCTGCATTGGTGCAAGCAATCGTTGCCTCTATGAACTAATATTAGTTTTCACTATTTAGCGCATATCAAGATTGGCCATACGGTCTAAAACGCCCTGGAGAGCCTCTGTCGTCTCCGGCTGCACAGAGGCAACGCAAGAAAAGCAAGTAGCGCTCGAGGTTAGGAGTAAGTCATCACAGAGACATGCCGCGTCATTGCCGCATCGCTATTGGGAAATGAGTTAGAACTACTACTTATTCGTGGGAGTGACTTGCGAGAATCTCAGTATCCGTTGCTTCACATTGGGCTTTGCATTGGAAAGGGTATTCGAAGCCTTCATCCTGGCGAGCTTGCAGATTAGGAAAGGCGAGCACTGTAATAGGCGTCAGCATTCAGATTCGGAGCGTGTCTGAGAGATATTACCAAAACCAGAAAAAGTGGAAAGAGCGAGCAAAAGCAAAGATGGATTGACCAGCATCGCCGAAGAGGAATGTAGAATAGGAAAGGGCCTGTCAAAGGCTACGAAAAAAAAAAAAAACAGAGAGAAAGCGGAAGAAAGGGAGAAAGGGGTAGCCTCGCCTACATATCTTGAACTGTTATTGGTTTATTGGTTGCAAGCAATGCTCAGCGTCCCGGCGCTGCCTGTGCGTTGAAGGAGTTAGGCGCTGATTCTGATGGGACATAATACACATTGAATACGTTCGGTGCGCCTGTTGATCCCTTTGCATGTAGATCCTCGCTGTCAGCGGCTGCGTGTGAACCGGAGACACGAGGCAGTGGTCCTCAACTGCAAATGAATAGTAGCTGGTACCTGGCGACTGATGTTATTAATCGGCCAAGGGTAACATAGGTACTGTCAGTGCTGATCTTGGATACGAACTGCTCTACGGGTCAGCTAGCCATAGCCATGATGTGGGTGCCTGTTCAGCGTAGGTCCAAATCAGATGAAACGGAGCAGGGATTTTGGAGTTGTACAGAGCGAACAATACCACGATCAGAGTCCAGAGTAATTGAATCTCACCTAACCAGAATCCCTGTTCTCCATTCGGCTTCTGCAGTTTGTTGAAGGTTTTGGAGAAAGAACGGTGGGTAACCCGGAAGGCCACGTTTATGGTCCGTGCGCACTAAATTTGTAACTCCGCTCCGGTGTTCACTTGCTTCCTCCGGACGAATATGATCTCAACACAACTCGTCGAAGTCCCCCTCTCATCTGATCAGTCCAAGTAATTCAAGCAACTTCAGTCATCAAAGTGCACAGCGCGACCTACAAAGGAAACATGCAGAAAGAAACAAGACTTACTAGATATCAGACCCGTTACCGTCCCTTGCTGAACCTGGTTTGAATTTGAACCCGGCCCCGACACATCCATCTTGATTCCTACCTTGAAAGCCATCTGCTCAGAATCACCTACCGGGCCGGGTAGCGTACCTTCATGGATCAACACGAAACCAGGTCAGTTGGCTTGGTCATTCCACCCGATGACAATTATCGACAGTTCTATGTTATTTTAGCCCAGGATGAGAAGGTCGGCCGCCCTGAATGACCTTCCTAGCCATGCTGCTCGTCGTAGTAGTCATTCTCACCTTTTCACTACCTTCCTTTGCCTGGCGTCAGTTATGGCCAGAGAGCTATAGTTTCTCTGCAGGTCTACAATTTGGGAATTCGAAGAGAGCAGGGAAAGAGGCCTTTGTGAACGACTTGGTGGAAAGGATGTCCGTTGAGGAGCTTGGTACGTGTTACTACCCTTCTCGTGAGAGCCTGCGCGCTGAAACATCTCTGTTTTAGTTATGCAGCTTCATCTGATGTTCGCTGACAACGTGGTCGGCCCGAAGTCCTCAAACGAGCTGTATGGTATCCGACATCCCATTCTCACATTCAGATACGACATTGACGATTTTTGAAGATTTTGCTCTTCGGCCCGCGCCGCCGTCGACTGGCTTAGGCGTCATGCATGACTGGTACCCAACCTCGGCTGACTACTACAATACGCTCCAGCAACTCAATCTCAACAAGTCCCGCCTACAAACGCCATTCATGCTACTCGAAGAATGTGTACATGGTGTCGGTTCATTCAAACAATCCATGTTTCCGCATGCTATTGCTCTTGCGGCGAGCTGGGACGAAGATTTGGTCTGGCGTGTTGGAAGAGCTATCGGTACGGAAGCCAGAGCAATCGGCATACACGGATGCTTTGCGCCAGTGCTAGATCTGGGGAAGGATGTAAGGTGGGGTAGAGTTCAAGGTTTGTCTGCATCCATCAATTCTCACTCTTATCGGAAAATTGACGTTCACCGGCATAGAGGCCTGGGGAGAGGATTACGTGTTTACATCGCACATGGGTGTCGCTTTTGCTTCCGGATTATCGAAGAACGGATCATGGGCTGATCCCGACGCTGTAGTCCCAGTAATGAAGGCATCATTACTTTGACTTCTCGTTCTAGTTAGTGGCACTAATGATGTCTTTTAGCATTTTGCGGCTCATGGCTCACCTCGGGGAGGTATCAACGCTGCGCCTTTCATGGGTCGGGGTCACCGGCAGGTCATGATGGAGATGCTCATTCCCTTCCGAGACGCTGTCCAAAAAGGTTTCGTGAAGGGCGTCATGATGCAAGTTCCCACTAATACTTCTGAACTATATTTACTCACATTGCATCACTAGGGCATACCATGAGTACGATGAGATACCTGCGCACGTCAACCCCGTTTTTTATGACGCTTTGGAAGATTGGGGGTTTGATGGTGTGTCGTCCCTTTATGATCGAACATCTTCTGACCCCAAATCGCTGCAGGCTTTGTCATTGCAGATGATACAGGTAATGAACCTCGTTCAGACCTCTAAAAATCATTATGGCCGATATGTTTGATAGGAATGCGGATGCTCCACGTTGGGCACAAGGTATCGAACTCGGACGCGGACACCATTGCTCAGTGGTTCAATGCTGGTGGAATGTTACAGTTCTACGATTACAGCTACGAGACCTACCTCAACGTGAGCTGTACTATTCTTGAACACGCTATTCGGTCACTGACTCCCTTCTAGGTAACGAAAGCTCTTATCGCCAACTCAACAATCTCTCTCTCAACGATTCAGTCTCACGCCGCTAGGATTCTCGCCGTGAAACATGATCTTGGTCTCTTCGACAACCCGTATGTACCCCACGAGGTGGATTACCAGGCCATTACCCAGCAACACGTTCCATTAACCCTCGAAGCTGCACAGAAGGCTATTGTTCTCCTGGAGAACAAGAACCAGACACTCCCACTCCAGCCTAATCAGCAGGGTATTAAAACCATCGCATTGATTGGTCCATTCGGGGACCAACTCAACTATGGTGACTACTCAGGCCCTTGGGGCAGTACGCCTGTAAACAATTCCAACACGATACGAGAAGCTATGTTGGGATATCTTGCAGCTGAGAATGTCGAACTTCTGACCAGTACTGGTGCCAACACCTTCCTATACAATGCTCCATATCCCATTCCGACATACCTTCTATCGCCACCGTCTTCGGAAGTCACAGGTGGCCTAAAGGCAACCTATTTCGCTGACACCAACTTCTCCGAACCCGTTTTTACCACCGTTGAGGCTCCGAACCGAGACTGGGGGCTTTATCCACCTCTTGGGCTTCCTTCGAACAATTTTAGCGTGATATGGGAAGGCGAGGTGACGTTACCGTTCTCCGACACCTCGGATATCGAACAAGACGTCCACGGCTTTATCGGTATATCAGTCTCTCCCAACACTACCGCTCGTCTCTATATCGATTCTCAGTTAGTCGCTGAATCACCGTTCTCTTCTTCCGGTACGATCATGGGAAACATTATGCCTCTGGCGTACAGTCTCGTTAATGCGACGAGCACACCGTTGGGCGGCTCACCATTTGTTTTTGAGAAGGCAAGGAAGAAGTTGAGTGTTAGAGTGGAGTTTCAGACGTGGAATCTCTACCAGAAGATTGAGAATCTCAGTTCTTTGAATGCTCAGGTTCAGCTTTGGTGGAATTTAGTTGATCAGAGGCCGGGTGAGGCGGTTAGACAGGTATGTTTCGATCAGGGCTTAAACCTCAGCTGATTTAGTTCTTTTGTAGGCTGTTGCAGTAGCCGAAGCCGCGGATATTGTTGTTCTTGCTGTTGGTGCAAATTGGAATAGTGATGGTGAGAGTGGTGATCGTGCTACGCTGGGTTTACCTGCGAATCAAAGTGAGTGACAATGAAATTTGATAGCGTCAGTGTTGACTGTCTGCGATGCAGCTGTCTTGGCCGACGCAATATTTGCGCTTGGGAAGCCAGTGGTGCTAGTTCTCGAAGGCGGTAGGCCTTTTGCTATACCGGAGTTTTATTCAAAGTGTGCTGCTGCTGTGAACGCCGTGAGTCCTTCTATTACTTACAACATAATTCGATACTGATACCCGTTTACCTAGCTTTTCCCTGGGCAACAGGGTGGTCAAGCCATTGCAGATGTTCTATTTGGCAAAGTGAACCCAGGGGGCAGAATACCTCTTAGCGTGCCATATGGTGAAGGAACACTGCCTTCGTATTACAAGTGATTGTTCAGCGTTCCTCCATGTGAGGACCTAGTTAATGAGACGTTGTTCCAGCTACCACCCTACGGCTCACGCTGGGAACTACATAGATGTGCATTCATTCCCCACAGTAAGTAGTTAGCCTGTCCTCGGATTTAGCCACTGACGTGCAACCCTACAGTATTCGTTCGGCTATGGCCTCTCATATAGCGCGTTCTCAACGTCCGACTTCAATGCGGCCTCTTCAGGCAGCCCTGGTGGACTCTCTCAGACCTTCGCAGCTGGAGAAACGATTCACTTCCATGTCAAAGTCACGAACAAGGGTCCTATGGCTGGGAGCTACGTTGCGCAGGTACGTTCGATCATATTGTCTGCATATTGCTTCCTGTCTCAAGAATAAGAACACGTGTAGATCTATCTGCTGCAACGTGTATCTACCATAGTCCGTGCTGAACGTCAACTCGTCGCTTTCAAGCGTGTATACTTGGATGTTGGCGAGTCCGAGGAAGTGAAGCTTGATCTGGAAGTTGATCGATTCTTACCAATTGTGAATCGTCGGTACCAGTGGGAATTGGAGAAGGGGAACTATACATTCGCTTTGTTGGATCACGGCAGTCTTGAGGCTAATCCAAGTGTAAATGTCACCCTGAACTGTATTTGATGGACGGGGTTCACATGTCGGCTATACCTAGTCATTGAAATACCTTTTCTGTCTGCCGTACATTCTCCCCGTAGCTAGCTTAGTTACCAGGGTTGATGAGGTAACGAAACACAACCCGGAATTTTTTTACTCGGCACGTGTCCGCGTCGCTTAGTCTGGACCTAGCTTGCCTCTTGCCCTCATCTTTGCGTCTTTTTCAGATGGTTTTATGGACGATACTTAAGTACGTTTGCCCTCTCTCTCTAACCCACCTTGAGCTAACTTTCTCCTGCAGATATTCCAATTACGAACGCTCTAAAATTGGCTTCGCATCTGTCGCAAGTTCCGGGGAGATGAGAGATCCAGTCGCAAGACTAGACCAGCATATGAGCGTGAATGGAAACTCCGGGAAGAAATCGCACATTCAAAAGCTCCCCGTAGAGATCCTTTCCCTCATTTTTGGTTACGTGGTCTCTACGAACACGTTCTCCTTCCTAGCCGATGGTGACATCGTGTCATCTACCGCTACAAAGTTGGGCTTGACATGTTCGCACTGGCGTGCTGTTTGCCTGTCTACACCGCAGATATGGGCTACGATATCTATAGAACTCTGGCGCGATCTTGATAGCGTTGGTCCTGTACTGGTGCACGGGATCAAGTTACATATCTCCCGCGCTCAGGACGTACCCCTGCAGATATCCTTGGGGTTATTCAGGGTCGGGGATAGAGAGTATGCTCGGAGTGCGCTTACGGATCTGCTGCGGGCAAATCGCCACCGATGGGGTCGTTTGGAAGTTGTAGGAAGAGCACATCGAGTGCTGTCACTCTTGGAGTCGGACGTTCGGCCCAGCAGACTACGTCATCTTGAGGTGGATTCTTCGTTGGTTCCTCCTGGATCACTTCGATCTTTTCACCAAGCAGCCGAGCTGCGCTCGATGACGTTGGTATCTCATCGCACATACGATCGACTAGATCCCTTACTTCCATGGTCCCACATCACAGAACTCCACCTTTCCATGGCCCTAAATGCCGTTCTGCGCTCATTACTCCTTTGTCCCAAAATCCAAACCGCTCATTTCTCGATACGAGCGGTTACCCAGGATGCGGAATATCATCTTTTACCTCCGGAAATTCATCATCATGCGATGCGCGATCTCACCGTCGAGGTTCATCATATCACTCGATATGAAGAGCCGTTTGAGCTTGCATCCAACTTTTTCACCGTCCTCACTTGTCCGGATCTGGAATCCTTTTCACTCGTATACAATACAAAGAACGGCGTGCTTTGGCCAGGATTTCAACGGGATCCTTCGATTGATTCTGAATCCCAGCTTCAGGCTACCGTTTCCCAGTTCCTTAGGCGATCCGGTGTCACGGAGCGTCTAACCAAGTTGTCTCTGAAACGAGTACCATTTTCTTCCCAGCAGGTTACAGACCTACTTCACTTGCTTCCCGACATAGTCGAGCTCGAGATTGAAGAGCTGCAACAGAATGTCCACAGACTCAGTCGCGTTAATCAGATTGTTACTGCATCCTTCTTGGACTACCTTGCATCACGTAAGTTTGTTTCAAATTCAATTTATATGCATTGTCCTTTATTCAACTTCATATCTTACAGTATGCCTTCCGCGTTTGAAGGTCCTCTCATTTTCAGTACTCGCTGACTGGGAGTTCAACAACCTGGAACGCATGCTAAAGGTTCGAAGTTCCTCCCTGCACCCGGTGACCCGGCCGCACTCGGTCCTTCTAAAGGTACATAGCGTGCGATACATCAGTCTTGTTCGCCTGCGAGAGCTCCAACGGGGAGGCTTGGCGGTCAGGGTGATTCAGGAACTTTCGGACAAAAAGTCTCCTTACTCGAGTGTTCCGTCAGGTTTTAGTGTTGTCCTGGGATACGAGCCTGATTGCTATAGATAGATGCAGAGCATCTACGCGTCCTTTTTATCCTTTGTAATGCATCCTTTGTAACGCAATATAAAACCCAGTGTATCTTGGTAGAGAAGCACACAAAATTTGGTCACTCGTTTGACATTGAATCATTCCCGCTGTCAAACTTTCGAATCCGATGTACCGTACAACCGAAGAATGGCACTAACATCGATCTGTTCCCCAAGTGTACGCCAACCGGCTTCCCCTCTTTGGCACCCTCCATGTCCCTCACAGTCATGACTCTCACAAAGGTCCTTTTGCTATTGCTTTCAGCTGTTGCCACCCACATCACGTTCAAGCCTCCCAACGGGACACCAAAAGCACCACCCCGGCCACCTCTCAGTCAAGGATTCGTACCTACGAGGGAGTGGATCCTTCTCGCAACAGTTCGGTACATATATCGACCGATACGGGTTCGTTATCCTTTTCATGCTTCTTCATGGTCTCACCTTCTTCGCTCAACTTTCTAGGTCCTCTATTACATTGCGACATTCAATGAATGTCTATTCGTTCTATCTCGTGGACATTCAGCCCTTCAAAATGTTTACTATCCTTCCTCTCCGTCGAACTCCATCACCTACCCTTTCATTTTTTCTGCTTTCCTTGCTATCTTTGGTGGAGTCATCCGCCATGCGTGCTACCAAGCGTTAGCCTCCGCCTATGCCTTTGAACTCGTACCCTCGGCCAAACTGTCCAAAGATCCCCACCTTGCCTCTAATCCCAAACTCGTCACATTTGGCCCTTATTCCATCGTCCGGCACCCAGCTTATACTGGAGCATGTATATGCCTTATAGGCATCACATTCCTACACATGGGAAGTGACGGTTGGCTGATACAGAGTGGATTCCTGTCAACACTGACAGGGAAAATGGTGGTATACTCTTGGATTTTGATTACGTGGTTGAGTGTGGCACTGATGGCCACGAGGGTATTCGACGAGGATGAATTAATGAAAAAGCAGTTTGGGAAGGAGTGGGAGAGGTGGAGAGAAGTTGTGCGGTGGAGGCTTGTGCCCGGAGTATTCTGAGGGTTTGACCTCATTACGATAGACTCGGAAGGGCAAAGTTCTTGGGGCAAGACTGCCACACTCGGACGGCAGGCATTTTGAGCCTCGTGTTCTCTTTTACCAAAGCAGTGGGGCTGGGGCGATGCCGTACAGCTGATTCTAAGTATCTATTTGTTATCCCATCTGTTCTGCGTATAGATCTGGCGCAAATTCATACGTATCTTTTCCTCGTAGCCTGCAGGTGGTGAGAGAACTGCTATTTGCGTCGATCATGAATACTACAAAAGATCTGCCTGATGAGGTTAGTCCTCGAAGACGCGTCGGAGTGACGGGAGCCACGAAGCGATAAGTCAACATTTGTCTGTTAGGGTCACAGCAGTGTTTTACTCCAAAAACCAGGTCTACAGCTTCGGTTGCCTTGGGAAATTCATCGACGCCGGGGCACTTGTCGTTTTTCGTTACAAGTTCACGAATCTGTGAAACAACTATTTGCACATTATAACAATTGCCGGGGAGTGTGATTGCGTTCACACGTGATTGGTACCTGGTGAGTGTGATAAGGTATGTTGACCATCATGGACGATGATCAGTATTGGACGACCGGCTCGGAAGTATCAAAACGCACCCATAGCAAGTAACGCTCTGCGGGTCCTTCAAACGCTGGAATAACAACGTCCTTCAATTGTCTGGCCGTGCGATGTCGTCTATGTCGGGGCAAAAGCTTGTAGCGTAGGACCTTCAATGCCATGGTTGGGTTTCCCAGAGACTGAGCGTCTAAAATACTCGGGGTGAGATATTTTTATGGCAAATAGGGATGTCTGGAACGTACTTGACAAGCGTGTAGCGCTATGAAGCACCCATATTTTTCTGCAGCAGTATAGATCTCTAGGAGGATCTCGAGGTCTAGCTTTGATGTCTGGTGCCACAGCATTGTGCATAAAAGCAAGCAGGAGTCGGAGAGTTGAGCCGGCCTCGGATAATTCAAGCGGCTCCGAAATAGTATGCGTCACTAATTTCGGTGGCGGAAAACCGTCGCTGAAAATTTCGAGATTCTTGGTGTGTGATCCAAATCGTTCTCCATTCGATGACTGTAGAGTGATATCGACAGGAGTCGCAATTCGGTACAACTGCCCCATGATCGATGGACCAGTTGATATAACTACAGGAATGTAACACTTACCTTCACACTTCTCGTACTGCATTATAGAAATCCGATGTGGCAATAATAATCGCAGCGGTAGTAGGTGAACCTGACGTTGGTAGTGCCTTCGTATTCTGATTATGGTGTTTTCAGATTCTTACTGGGGATTGGAAGGGCTGTGACATAGATGTTAAGGTACAAGACTGGACGTGGGAATTTCCAATTTGCCGGCTTAGGCGGCGATTCATCTGAGCATAAATTTTCAGCCCCGACAGCCCTCTCTTTCTAGCTTTCAGCCACTCCCACCAAGCACCCGGGAACGCCAGTATGCGAAGGTACGAGGCTTATTACCGTTCAAGTGATTAGGTGCAGCTGTCAGAGACTGCAAATTACCGGTCGATATCATCGGGTGGAAAGCGATCCGAAAGCTTACATGAGGAACCTTTTCAACCAGGCTTTTCCAGAAGCCGGCTCCGTGACTCACGGCATTGAATGTTATCAAACTCGATGAAGTTGCGGACATCGTGCTATCGCTTCTCTGATTCTCTCACTACAAATATCATCGCAGTCTTTCAAAGCTCCCCATCAACAGGTTATTCGCATTCGCTGATGCTGCTGATAGGTATGAAAATTTCTTCGCCTTGACCGCCTGTCGGGAAGCAATCACGTACGGTTCAATTTCCGGATACGAGTTCTGGTAGATGAGTGTTCTTCTAATCGTATGTAGGTCCTTATCGCTGCACATACCCCTCCTGTGGACTGAAAATGGAACCAGACTCTGCACAAGGAAAAATACCAAGTAGCATTGAAGAAGTTTCGTGACGCCGTTGTCAGTTATCACTTCCTAACCGAGGAGTATGCACGATCCTGCCCGAGCTACGCCCGGGCTGCCGAGATATTCAGCACCCAGCTCAGGTATATTCTATCACCGACCGGAGAAAGTGTCGAAGAAGCAAGAAATATTGCTCAGCGCGCAACCAACAATATCCTTACGAGCAAGAAATGGCAGTCTTGGATTTAGGAATACCAAGATGGGAAGAAATGACTTGAACACCTGAAATAGATGTCCATAATCATTGTATGTTTCATGTTGTTTGGTAGAATGTACGTTGTAACTGTTCACAAACACATTTTCTTATACATAGTTTGGGTCAAATCAAAATGAACTCAGCTAATTGATTTGATCCTCAGAAACTGATTATATGCACTTGATTAACTTTGGAAAACACCTAAGTTTTTACATTCAAATCAACACCAATATCAATGTGAACAAATTTACAGTCCCATTACAACGTAATTGCAGATCATCATCAATAATCCTTTGCTCTCACACTGCAGAAGCAACAAATGAGCATCTTCTGCCTCCTCCTCCATAGCAAGTTGAACCTCCAAACCCTCACAGACCGTCTCTGTGACCTTGTCCCAACTAGATCTTTGCATCATTGTCTTATCAGAGAACTGGGATTCTGACCTCTTCAAGACCTGTAAACGCCATCAAAACCTCATCCAGTTTGGCCATTCCACCCTCATAAAAAGCAATTCTTGCCAACTGCTGGATTACCATTGTCTTGACATTCAGTATTACCACAATGTCAGCTGACAGATAGATAGAGATGGCTTCCCCTTCAATGCTCCAGCTAGGAAGCATTTCAAAGTGTAAGAGCTCTAACACACTCTGCATGATTACCAGTTTATTATTATCTACCATCTTCAGCACAAGGTGACAGTGTTCAAGGTGCTTGTACTTGACTGCTGCACTCAATTCCAGGAACTGGTTAATGGTGATAACTTGAGGTAGGTAGTCTGGGAATGCAATAGTGATGGAAATATGTTGTAATGTTGAGCAGGCTCTGAAGATGGGGAGAGACACATGTGGCATCTCAACCTCGACACGAGTGAGTGATGAAGGAAATGACATCTGGGTAAATGGGTTCTCCATCATAGGGAGAAGATCACTGATGAGATCCATCTGAGTGACTTGTGGAAATGGCAAGAGTAGTAAGAGTTTTTGGAGCTTCTGCATGCATTTGTCTGACCCGATATAGGAAAGTGTAAGGTGTTCTACTTTGCAGAACAGTGTTTGGGTGTAAGTCTTCAAAGTGTGTTTTCCTTTGGGCTTGCCACAAAGCCATGATATTAGCATTGTGAATGTGGGCACATCATGTTGATCATTACCAAAGTACCTCCCCACTATGCATTCAACCACCAGCATCAATTCAATTGCAGTAGGGCCTGTGTTGAGAATGGTGGATAACAGATGATTGCAGAGGGTGATGAATTCTTGAATTAGAGTGTGAATACCCTTCGTTGGCCAGTGGAAATGACTTTTCAGTGGCAGCAGATGGATTTTTTGGAATAGGTGCTTCCGGGAACATGGGATGAATGAACGAGAGACACAGGCCATGCTTGCAAGTGCTGGTTCATCAGAAGAGAGGTCGTCAATAATCAGGTCGAGAACTTCTTGTGGGAGCATCATTTTTAAACTGTATTTGAAGCTTGTCATTGGAATTTGCAGTAGGCGATAAAACATGAGACATACCTGGACATTGATTAGAGCTGAGTTTGCCAATTGACTAAGGAAACGAGCGGGGAGTGGTTATGAGAGCAGTACACATACAGAGGAGAGAACAATAGCGCAGGAATGTGACAATGATCTCATGACGTGAAATGCCATTATTCACCGCAACTGGGAAACGGTTAGTTCCTTTGTATTCTGATTATGGTGCTTTTGGATTCTTGGAAGGGGCTGTGACATGGATATGTTCAGGTACAAGAGTGGGAATTTTCAATTTGCCGCCTTAGGCGGCAGTTTCATCTGAGCATGAAATTTTCAACCCCGACAGCCCTTCCTTTTTAGCTTCCACGCCGACGCTGATCCCACTGAGAAGCCGGGAATGCCAGCATGCGAAGGTACGAGGTTTTTACCTAGCTCATGTCGTATCTGTGTCGTTGAATTGATTGAAATCATTTATGACATGAGACTGGCTGCGGAAGTTAACCTTGCTTGGCTGCGGAGAAGATAGCCTCGCTATGGGTCTGCTATAAAACCATGGAATTCCCAATCCTTCCTCGCTTCCTCGCTTCCTCGTACGATGTCACAAACACTGATATGTGAGAGTTTTCTAGTGTGCAGAGGTATGGGATTCAAGTTGTCGTCTATTCCGAAATTTACAATGGTTTGTTCTTTGAACAGCCATTGAACACTGTCCACTTCCAGTTGACCTTGTGCTAGAGTCCAGTGATGGCGTCAAGCTAGGGGCACACATGAAGAATCTCGAGTCCTTCAATAACGCGTTTCCCATCACAGGAACTGTAACCCACACAATCGACGACACCGTGAAGCTCACGGAGAATTCTGACATCTTGCTGCTTCTCCTGAAATACTCCCACTACGACGACCATCCTGATATCGCAGACTTGGGAATTGATACGGCGATAGCGCTTATGAACGCAGCCGATAAGTATGGAAACCACTCTGCGATGTCGGCATGCAGAACTGCAATGAGGTGGGTCTTGCGATCCTGACATTCGAGGCAATCACGAACTAAGTTTGGGTGCTCTACTAGTTATCTCGCCAGACGCTCGCCGACAAACGCAATCAGGATATTGCCATACAAGATTGCGCATGGAGATTTCAACGAGATTGACGACCTGGTTCGTTCGACGATGGATCTCCCTACACAAACCGTGTTAGACGCGACAAAACATGACCCACAAATCTATTTCACCTATGTAAGTCCTTATTACTGCACACACCCTTCCTGTGAACTGAAAACGAAACCAGACACTGTACAAGGAGAAATACAAAGTAGCATTGAAGAAGTTTCGTGACGCCGTTGTCGGTTATCACTTCCTAACCGAGGAGTATGCTCGATCCTGCCCGAGCTACGCTCGGGCTGCTGAGATATTCAGTGCCCAGCTCAGGTATATTCCATCTCCAACTGAAGAAAGCATCGAAGAAGCAAGAAATGTTGCTCAGCGCGAAACCAACAATATCCTTACGAGCAAGAAATGGAAGTCTTGGATCTACTCGCTGAAGAAGGAGGTCAGAGGATTCCCGAGATGGGAAGAAATGACTTGAAAACCCAAAACAGATATCCATAATCGTTACTGTATGTCTAATTGCCCTATGTTGTTTGGTTGAATGTATGTTTTAACCATTCACAAACACATCGTCTTAAAAAACATAGTTTGGATGAACTCAGCTAATCGATACAATTTCTCCGAACCCATTATATGCTCTCGATTAACTTTGGGGGAAAATGATACAAATTTACCGTCCCACTACAGTGTATTTGTACATGCTTGCCATCGTCATACAAGGGCCGCTCAGGTCTAGTATTTGTGGACTATTGTCAATACTCCTTTTCTCTCACACTGCGGAAGCAACAAGCGAAGGTCTTCCGCCTTCTTATCCATAACAAGTTGAACTTACGAACCCTCACGGACCGTCCCTGTAACCTTGTCCCAACCCGATTCCTGCATCATTGTACTTGAAAAGTAATGGATTATTGAGATTCTGACCTCTTCGAGACCTGTAAACGCCATCAAAACCTTATCCAGTTTGGCCATCCGGTCTTCATACTTCGAGTTGAAGTTCAGATCAGGGGATACCATGATACTACTCTCGTTGTGTTATCCTCCATCGCTTTCCGATATTGATATCTCGCTTCAGTCACGACTTCGAATCCCTTGTATGGGAGCTCTGTCGATGCTGTATGCTTCATCTCTTCAAGGATTGATTTGCTTCCTATTCATGCGTGAATACTGTAGACGCCACGACCTATAACGACCATCTTATTCGCCTCCTGGATAGATTTGATTACGCTGTTATCCTTGATGGTTGTTATTAAATGCTCATCATGGTTGATCAACGTTCGATTTTGCGTTTTTCTCTTGCAGTTCAGATGCCGTCTACATGTGGAAAACCGGGCGTTTCAAGGGGGAGAAAATGAAGGCAAAAGAGTTCATGGACACTGTGGGATTTGAACC
Organism: Moniliophthora roreri; assembly: GCA_001466705.2. Lineage (NCBI taxonomy): Eukaryota > Fungi > Basidiomycota > Agaricomycetes > Agaricales > Marasmiaceae > Moniliophthora > Moniliophthora roreri. The sequence continues at coordinate 564,775 of LATX02000178.1, forward strand.
CACGACCTCTCGCAATACCAGGGCATAGATGCGAAGCGAGCGCTCTACCCCTGAGCTAAGCGCCCTGATACAATTTTGGATTAGAGAATTATCACATTGGGTTTGGTGAATTGAAGAATGTCATCTCCAACTCGGATCTTTGTTAGTACATGCCCCGATTACTGTATCATCATTCCTCCCACCTTCAGACGTTAAATCTCCCTCACGCTCGCTCTCGACGTCTTTACGGCTCTCAGTGGCTGAGGACACGTTTAGTTTTGCAAGGCAAGATGGCCGAGTGGTCTGAGGCACCAAAATTAGTAGTCACCTTATGACTCAATCTCTAATCCTCGGGCGCGAGTTCGAACCTTGCTCTTGTCATGTCTGGCATGGGAATCGCTTTTCATGCAGCGATTTTGCATAGATTCTTGAGCAAATAGGAAGCTCAATGGCTGCACATTACTTTCGCTCGTCACTCCGCCTTATGGTACGTCAGGTGTCAGGATTTGTCTTCACTGCTTCAGGGCTGGAACCTCCGTTCCGTGTCCCGGTCCCCCTACTACAACGATGAGGCGGGGCGAGTCTGCCTCAGTGAGTACGATGCAATGGGAACATGATGCATAAGACTGAGGAACAAGTACAACGTGCGATACGACTAAGACCTGAAGGCGGTTGGGCGTTACCAAGCGAAATAATTAGATCTAAAGGTACTTGGTTTACCTTGTTTATCATACCGGCCAAACTAAAGAAGTGAACCTAAATACGCAAGGGTGACTCACCTCCGCGGTGTAAGCGCCCCGAGAGAAGCCAATTATACAAATTTTGCCTCCATCTATACTCAGTTAGCTAGGTCAGGCAAATTCTGTGAGACGAGTGATACTCACCCATAACATCCGAGCGGGAGGTTACATGCTATTCCCTCATCAAGCCGCTAATGAAACGGTGTGTATAGCAGCAGCTGACCGTCAACCTTTGATATATTTGCTGTCAAAGGGGAAGCGAAATGCGGAGCAGTAACTTATAAGTGCCCATTCCAGTCTGATTATCTATCAGTCGTTGCACTTGACTGATTCCAAGCGAAATTCCGACCTGATGGTACGCCATCTGCTGCTCTTGATCATCCTTTTTGGAGAGATGAAAAAACTCGATGATGCTTGAGTTCTAGAAGTATTCCCTTTTCAGCCTGTGTATAAATCCGTCTTCGGCAAATCTATGGACCCAATGTTACAAAGGACAAGCGTGTTGAATCTCACTGACGAGCTCACTGATTACCGGTGCGATCAAAGCGCAAAATTAACGTCCGAGCATCGTGAGTTTCTGGAATATCTTCCGGACTGTTATGAACCGGCTGGTTGTCATAGTCCGAACTGTAAGAGAGCTAACGGTGTCTCTATGAGTGTCAGTGTGCATGGAAATGCTCGAGCCCTGAGAATAAGCCACAATTGCAGATTTAGAACGACGGTAAGTACTTGACACGCCTCAGTCGAGGAGAAATATTAGGACCAGATCTTCGCCCCGTAATCTTATAGACCATGGCCACACCATCATAGCGTGAAGTGTAAGAAAAATGAGGCTCCTTGTGTTGGGCAGCTGTAGAAGCCAAGTTCAGACGACGAAGAGATTGTCGCTACGGTGCCTATTCCTTTTTTGAGATTTGGGCATGGGTCACTCGACATTCCTTCTAGCCAACCAACCTAAAATATCTGACGGATTTTAGATAGTGCTCATTTTTTTTAAAGCACTTGGAAGCCATGGACACGTACATGCGTGCATGCCGAGACGTTCCTATCGGACCACAATGTGGACAATCTTAGATCGCGAGGGATTTTAGTGAACTCCAAACGAGGTGAAACGTTACGAACTTACATGGAAGATCATGTGCATAATACTGTATTCATTAGGCACTTTTTTTTCTGAGAAATGAGCTCAACTTACGGGCGAGCAGAAAAGACTCCGGACGTGCGACATGGAAGTTCGAAGTCGAGAAGTAGAAATGCCCGCCGGAAGGGACCCGATTAAGGCTTCATCTTTCATATTCGCCTCCAGTAAGCCGCAGCTACAGACCTAGCGTAGAATATTCCTAAATCTGGGAACAGGTAGCCGCATTCGAAAACCGGCAGGCGAAGCGCTCTCGGTAACAATTTGACACCTGACAAACTATATTGCTATGGAAGAATACAAGAATTTGTTTCTCCCGCACTTCTCAACCGTGGCAACGCTACGGCAAAGGAGAATTAGTACTTTCAGTGGCAGCGAACGTGATTCATACTCACGCCAATCTTCAACGACTCTGACCAGACACATATACACCCGGCGGCTGTCCCACAATCGGGCGTCGTATTGCAGAATCCGCCACAGGATTGACGACGAGTAAGGGAACTTCCGAGCTGCGATATTGCTGATTCAGCTTTCTCTTATGGGTTCCTACAGAGCTTGCGTACCTCGTTCGATCCCGGAGCAGGAGCGGCGAGCTAGTACCAAGTCAATAACTTGATCCTGAAGGACGGCAGTTTAAATGCATACCGTAGAGAATGCGAAGGACGCAAGTAAGGATGCCAAAGTAGCTGTAATTGTGAATCGCATTGTTGGCGTTAAGGGAGGGCCAGTATAAGCGAGTTTTTATAAGTGTATGGACAGGGGGAGCGCCGAAGACTGTACCTATCATTCAAAGGGGAGAATCAGTTCATGTCAGTAGTGATTCGGGCTAAACTCACCGCTAGAATCAATACTCTGGTGGTACTGTGTCTGCCATTCCTGTCAGAGTTGATCATTCGGTTCTGGAAATACTTATTAGAGCTCGCTTCAGGAGAGTCGAGAGTCAGTCTTGAGCACAGTTAGCAGTTGACATGGGGGTTACGACCCCAACAAGGAGATCTTGAATCTGCAAATGTGTTTCGAGACTTTGGAAAAGGAGGCGTCTGGAGACAAGTAATTAGTACCAGAACTCTAAGTATAGATGGGCGGTGACTGACTGTCGACGTAGTGTTGGCGTAGAGCGTTAACTTCAGGAACGGATAGGTCGCATTTAGAAGCAGCTGTAGCAAATCAGCTCGAGTATGTCGGTGGTCCATAGCGTGTGGCCCTGAACTAAGAAGTCTTGTTCGCAAGATGGTGGTCCCTGAAAGAGTATAAGAAACCTTAACCCGAGTACATCCGCTCTTTACTCGTCGCCGGCCATTCATGGCCACGTGCCTGGTTTGTGCCTTACCTCCTACTACGATGTGTCCACTTGAACCAGAATTCTGATTCTGTCAGGACAAAACCTTCTCAAGAGTTGGCGCAGACAGATGGAAAGTTACCATCGGCTGAATTCTTCCTTATCCGGGCCTCTCCATCTTTGGAACAAGAAATGGGGTTTCTGCGGGGGCGTCGAAGGCGGAGATGCTGATAGGAGACGATTCTTACTCGGTATCCGTGGTAAGTGCCTTGTCCATTTCTATGCCTGTCAGCACCCCAGTCATCAGTCATATTATGGCGAATCTAGAGCGCTCTCTTCCTCCGTCTGATGCTGTTTCAGTGTCCTCGACTAACGGCCTCAATCTTTTTTTCAGCGTTTGGCGATTCAGATACCGAGCTATTTTACAGCAGAGGATCTACATAGGAACACTATACTCCGTGCATGATGTATACGATAATCAATACATGCCAGGACATAGCTTGTACCTCACAACTTTGCTCCATGCTTCCCATTCACTACCGAACTGCTTCCTCATCAAGTTGTCTTCATCATCCATTCGCATCAGCAAGACTGTGATTCCACCCCCAACACCAATTAGCCACCCGCATGCCAACAGCCTCGCACCAGTCCCCAGGATCCATAAGTGAACCATTACGCTACCGGTGAAGTTTATCCAGCATGCTGCGTAGGACGGGTGACGGACGATGGAGTATGGGCCATGCGTGATAAGCTTGGGCGATTTTACGAGGGTAGGATTATTGGAAAGCTTTCCGGCGGGCACGAGCTCGAAGGTAAACCCCTCCGAGAGTGCTCGATAGCAGAATATGCGGAAGATACAACCTGAGATGGAGAGTAAAGCACCGAGGAGAAGGACAGGGGATAATTCGGTGTTGGAAACGAGGGATGGAAAGTAAGGCTGGACTGGAAGAGTCGGGAATATTGATGATAGGACATGAATGACCTCGTTCACAGACACGAGGTAGTACATTTTCTGCTCAATAACGGTGTTCAGAATTATAAACTGATCAAACAGATCGGACGACGTACGACTTCGATGGGTAGGGCGTATTTGATCAGAAATACCAATATCCATTCCCGCATATCAGCGGTAAACCCTCGCTTCAAAGAAGGTGTAGGTGGAAGAGACTTTGGTCCGCCATTGGGTGGAGTGAAACTCACTCCGAACGAAACAGCGGAGGAGAAGACGAGGAAGGCCTTTGCCAGTGCTAGTGAGTCCAAAGTTACCATGGCTATTATCGTGTGCTGGTCTGAATCCAATATCTAAAATACTAGCGACCTCGTATATTGACAGCGTAAATGTTCTCATCCACGACCTGTGAGCGCGGCCATGAAGCTTGGCCGACTGAACCTTGCCGCCTGCCCTGAACACGCGGCGTTTTATTCTTTTGAGAGGTTTGAATTCCACAGCCACTTGGAACAGGCAATTAATTACTGATTGACAGCAAGAATGTGGCTTTAATGCAAGCGTGACGCAAATTGTCATTAACCGACGGTATTTTGCCGACAACCCTACGAACTCACGCCAAGTTCAGGGAGAAGTGAATATATTTTCAATTGGCTGGACTCAAAAGACACCTGGTATCATTCTATACTTCACAACCTTGCTCCATCTATCCCACTGTTCCCCAAATTGCTTCCTCATCAGTTCATCTTCATCACAAATTCTCATAGTCACCAAGACGGCTCCCTGCCCTACGGCAAACATCCAGCTTCCCACACTGATTCGTCCAATTGCGGTATTGAGGAACCCACTTTCCCTAATCCATGATCCATCCACGAGGAGCGTCGATATACTCCCGAAAAATGACAGCCACGATCCAAGATAAGAAGGATGGCGTACGTAGTTGTACGGACCGGTGGTAATCAGCTTGGGATTATTAGCGGTGAAGGTATTTTTCGCGTGTTGCCCAGCAGGAACGAGCTCGAAACTGAAGCATTCCCCTAGCTCACGGTAGCATGAAAATCTAATAAGGCCCCCGAGGAATAAGGAAAGTACGGCCGCAAGAAACGCCGTGGTTATGGATGGAGTCGTTGGGTTAGGAGTTGTATTCATGAATGTCATGAGACAGAAGCATTCGTGGAGAATAGCCACGTAATAAGCTGCCTATTTAAGGATTAGATGCGGCCAAGTGAAAATACTCCGAGACTCACTCGCTGCAAGGGCAACACGTATTTGACACGGAAGACCACAATCCATTCTCGTACCCCTCTCTGGGATGGATTTTTATCCTCGGAAGGAGTTGGTAACGAATGGGGCGGCGTAAAGCTAACTCCAAACGAAATTGCGGACAAGAGAAAGAGGCTGATTTTGAGTGCCGCTTGCATCGAGTTCTGTAATGAGAGTGTGTGAAGATGGAGCCGACTTTTAAAGAGAAACTGAACAAGGGTCGTGCAAAAGACAGGATGAATGTTTGGTTTATTTCCGCGTCGGCTGGAATGAGGGACTTATCCCCGGTTCCTGCTTCCATGGAGATTAACAATTACCTATCAGTTTGAGCTTTACGGAAACTGAAGGAAGTAGCGCTTCCGAAGCCGGTCACCAATTAAGTGCCAAGTACCCATGCATACATCAACCTTGTATCAGCATGTGACCAAAATCTCCTTCTAATCCTCGCCATCACCTCTGAATCTCCGTCGCTCACCTGGTGATATTTGTGTTTTGCTTCCTCTTGCCAGGACAAGATCATCACCCGCGTTGTGTAACTTGATAGACTATCACACGACGCGCCAAGATCCGATGTCTTCGCAACGTTCTCAAGCAAATCGCGGAGAAACCACTGGCACGAATGCTGCACGAATGATAACAGATCAGAGGAACCGTCACTGCTCCCAGTTTTATTAGGGCTGCTCATCGTAACCGTATATGGTGGTGTAACATTCCAGACATTTGAACAGCTGCAGCGACTGGGGCCCGGTTTATCGGTGCTGACGGCAGCGTCCCACTTCAAATTAAGTGTTGTATGGGCACTAGAGATCTTAATGTTTGTAATCTTCAGTCAGGAGAGTTGCTAATTCCAGAGCGCCCGCTTGTCGACGTACTTAGCGCAATCTTCGCGTTTTGTTTTCAGGAAGATATACATTGAGGTATGTTAGCACTACTTCTGAAGGAGGAATACCGCCATGTAGGGCGGCACCACCAGGAAGTCACTCGCTTTCAGTGCAATATCCGTCTGTTGAACTTGCATGAGTATGCCCTTCACGATCCATAACCTGAAAAATCTCGCACCTGCCACTTGGCTACGCCAGCACTACCGCCGAAATGTCTCATGAAGTACAAACCAGTGGGAACGTTGGACAGGTTGTATGAAACTGGTGCACTGGGACTCTTGTTAATGATAACGAGCGATAACTTGCCATTTTCAGTCCCAGCGTATATACTAAGGATGTCAGGGTTTGGTGAGGTGAGATTGACTTGAGCGCTAGAACTGCCGAAGTACGTCCCGTATCTGCATTAAGGTAGATGTTAGTCCATTGTTTATGTAGCCACAGAACGAGGCTTCGTACCCCCTGAAAAGCCAATACGCCAGACCAACTGGTCCCATCTCGTCAGGAGTAGCCCAGTAGGTTGCTGCATCCACCGCATACTTTCCAAAGATACCAAGCATATCTGCAGTGACAAGACCTCCTGTAATGTCCTGGTCATTTGTGGAACTCCATTCGCTAATGGAAAATTTGGTTCCTGGGTAGTTCTGATCGATGAGAGATTTCATGCGGGGAACGAGCTTGATGATGGTCGGATCGGGCTGATGATTCTGCTGAGGCTCCTCACCAACCCACGACTCATCGACATACGTCTCGTCCTATTAAACAATGTTCAGCACCAGCGATAGCATCGATAAAAACAGTACAAGCTAACCCAAAGGCTACGCGTTGCTCTCAGTCTCACTGCTTTCGCAGCGTCATCATTCGCACTAGTATCTGCCTGGAAGTAGTAATGGATGTCGAGGTAATCCAAGAGTCGAGTTCCAGTGTTCTGGTCGTGCTTTGCCATCTCCTGTAGGAACCAAGGCAGGAAGTCGATATTGGAGTGAGCTGCAGTGTCGTCCCATCCAATAACGCTTGTCCAGTCTGAGAAAGGTTAAAATAGGTCAGTGTGAAGCTATCAAATATACGATTCTAGCTCACAGAACCACCAAGCACATGTCGAGGGTGCTGCAACTTGAACATCAGGAATAGCTTCTTTGGCGACTGTAGCAAACTCTATCACTCGGTTGAGCTCTTCATCGTAGCCGATAGGTCTACAGAAAATATCTTCAGCTTCGTGCGGAATTCCATGAACTGACTACTTACTCTGGATGCATATCTCGATGCGTTTCGCTAGCAATCTCAATCTCATTGTCAATAGCAACTATCGCCGGCTTATTCTTCAAGCCAGATAGCCATTGCTTAGCGAGAGTGCTGTTCCAAGCAGTATATGCACGAGTTGGATCAGTCGCCGGAACGGCAGTCCCATTGGGGTACATCCCATTTCCCGCGTCGGCATTGTATGGGTCAAAATTTTGTTGATCTGAAGGAAAGGTACAGATAAGTATTGAGACAGCAAACAAATCAAAGACGTTTACCAGGGTAGACTGTCTTGGGATAAGAGTAAGATTTATTATCTTTGGCAACCCAATCGAGTCTAGATATCATATCGACATGAGAAATGCTGATCAAGAAACAAAGGGAAGCGTACGCCGGTACTGTTAACAGTGAACTGGAACTCGCTCCATGAACCCATTCAATCCATTCGTCTGCATTGTCATTGTCCCGGTTTTCGAAGTACCAGTCAGCACCAGCATTAGTGAAGTCACCGTCTGGGTTGTAGGCAGTGACGGCGTTGCCTCCCCAACGCGAAAATGTGACACCTAGGTGCTTGATGTAATCAGCGTTTGTTGGAAAATTGACACCGTAAATGAGAGGGTTACACATCTTGGTTGACGCTGATGTCAAATGATTAACTGATTGAGCTCCAAGAAAGCACTGAAGTTTACCTCCCGCTTTGAGCTTCGGGTAGCGTATGGTTGAAGGTCGAATTTCCTGTAGTGATGACGAGTGAACCGGCTGCGAAGGATGAAGCCAGTGTGAGACAAGTTATTGCCTTCGCAGGGGTATCTGGAGAGTATGTCGTTGTATTGGACACGGATATCGTCTATAATAGGATTGAATAGGGCAAAATACTAGGAAAAGATATCTGTAACAAACCTCCCCGTTGAGCTGTATACTAACGGTGTCGAGATCGACGTCACCAACAGTAGTAATTGCGACAACGTTGTTAGCTAAAGGCTCTGCGCTAAGGAACTCGGGTTCGACCACGATGGACTGAGAACAATTATTAGTACCATTCGAACCAGATCTTAAAACCAGGCGTACATCGACAAGAACAATGTTATCCAAGTGGTACTGCAATTAACTTAGAGGATTAGAATACGAATAGGAAACAAAGCAGGCTCACAGAAGCGCCATTCGCACCTGCTTGGAAGTTGATATGGTCCCAAGTTGCATCAGGCTTAGGATACCCGGTCAGTTTAAAAACTAGCATGCATGGCCCGAGGAATATTTACCAAGGGTGCTCCAGTACCTGGCAGAGAGCTGAAATCAATCACAAGAGACGTGAATTCACCTTCCTTGACTTCCTTGCTGATTGAGGACAGAGGTATGCTCGGTGAGTCTGTCTCGGTTTCCGTCGCCGAAAAGGAAATTTGTATATCGGTTCCCTGCGAGTTATACTATCGATAACGTTACTGCTTATTGTACGAGAATTAGGATATACCGCGATATCAAACCGAAGGCCAGCATAGTCAGGAAAAGTCCCTTCCAGTTTGAGAGAAAGTGCGGACCATGCTTCAGAAGTCACTGAGATGCTGCTACTTCCATCAAAGATATCAGTTGCCGCAAAGTCAATGGTAGAACTCCAGCTCCAGTTCTCCCATCCGGATGCGAGTGCATCGTCTTGGTACACCGGTAAATCAGCGTGCACAAGTTGAATTGCCGCTACTACGAGCGAGACGAGTAGGAGCCGGTAGAACATTGCAACAAGAAGCGACAGGGATGATCAAAGCCACAGACTTCGAAGGCTTTTAAGTTATCGACCGGACAAAACTCGGCACCAGTTGCAAGCCGGCAGACTTCCGGGATCCCCTTGCCAAATGAACTAGCTCCACATCAAGGAACCCGTGAGTATGATCCATCAGGCCATCATCGCATCGTCAAGAGGAAATCGCGCGATATCAGGCTTACGACCGTTATGATTTCGCAAAGCATTTTCCGTGGGGTTCCAGCCCGGGATTCCACCGAACGAGGCGACAAAGATAGCTCAGCTACCTGCTTGACGAAAAAGATACCATGTGGAAGGGTGTTTCAGATGGCTTCCGTTGCGAGAGAAATGTGAGGAAGAAGCCATCTCGTCGCCTAATGTTCGGTTAGTGGACGGACTTCAACAAGTCCTGAATGGGAGAACGAATTTAGAAGGATATCTGCAAGCCTAAAAGACATTTCCTGGAGACATTAGTGGAACCGTGTGTCGTGTACAAGATTCATAGAACGCCTTTTGAGCACAGCGAAAAGAAGCCGACGCGAAACCTGATGTGGCATTCAACATTCGCGAACTTCCTTTGGATCAAGACTCTCAGTGACACCTATAAATTGCATATAGAGATGAACCTAAGCGCTAAAGCTTCCGAAGTAACAGCTCCCAGATGTCAACGGCCATATTGATGGGATGCAAAGATAGATGAAAGTAGATATATACCTTCTGACAAGTCAAAACGCTAATCCAGCCGGTCGTATCTTATCAGGAGTGTGGCTGGAAGCGGGAGTACGAGGTGAAGGTAGTGTCGATGTCAATATCGGAGTCAAGACGGTGACTGTGAGCTTAGCCGATGTTGTATTAGTGTTCAACGACCCAGAAAACCACCAGGAGAGTTTGCTGGTGGGTTTCTGCGCTGTTGGATGGGACTGAGCGTTGATTTTGGTTCGGGTGTGTTCTGGCGAGGTGGCGGCTTTTTCGAGGGATTCGGCGGCGATAATAGGTAGTGTAGGCGTTTCAGAGGGGGTAGATAGTTCCATGGAAGCTGTGAAGTAAAAGAAGACGGTCAGTGGAGGAGAAAAAAACCTTGGTTTGGCACACACCTTGATCCCTGCCCCACAACTCACCTCCTCCTTCTTCCAGCTCCTTCTGCCCTTCCTCAAAGTCCCGAGTGGTCCTAGAGTAGCGTGATTAGTAATGGAGGTAAATCAGATAAAAGAAAACATGTATAATGAAAAGAAAAGGTAAGAATTTTTTTTTTTTAAAAAAAAAGGCAAACTGCGGCCGCGCACTTGGTACCCCACCCTTTGCACGCCCTTCTCCTTCACCTACTCCCTTCTAGCTTTCCTGTAGTGCCTAGATAGTCCTAGAATAAGATCAAATGAAACGAATAAGGGAATGTGACACAACGCCACGTGTTTGCTCGCACATCGCTTGTTATCGCCGCGCCTGTTGATTATAATCCCGTGGCCGCCCCGCAGATCCGGATCCGATGCAATTGCATAGCGCGTATGTATAGAGATACGGGCAGCGTCATGCTGATTGGTTCTCATCCAGACTTGGTTACGGATACACTGCGTAACGTTGCCAACGCTCTCGAATATCTCAGTTCCCTTGGGTGACGAGTTTCAGATGTATCCAATCACGAACCGTAACTCGATGATGCTGGTGCAATTACAAGAGTACGACGACGACTCATACCGCAAAGGTCGGGAAAGTATCAGCTGCGCGGGTGTCGAGGCAAAGTCGCATATGTATCTTCGGCTCACTTCCGTTTGAGAAAGGAACAGTAGTTCATTCCGATACACTACAATGGTCGATGACCCCCAATTTGAGCTAAACTATCATACGCGGGGGGTAACCTTCCCGATGATTGGCTTGCGGATCTTTCCAACACAACAAGGCCAGAGTCTATATGTCGTTCAAGGGTCTGAGTCTGTTGTGGAACAGGAACAGCCTCTTCTTGCCTTTGAACCCGTGCTGCTTTGGGCCGTTTCGGAGCAAGGTCATCAGGCGTCGTATAGGGATCTATTCGAGTCTCCTCAATGAGTATGAATGTACGTTTCTTCTTCCAGCCCTTCCGACGTTGCAGACGTCGATACCTGATTAACCACATGCACGCGCCGAAGAATATAGTAGAACTTATGACAATGCCTGCAATGGCTCCGGGGTGTAATCCCAAATGCTCAGAGCCTGGGTCGGGAGTTGACGATGTCACTGAAGGGATGCTGTAATATTTAATCAGATAAACATACCGATCCTAGGGTTTCTATGCTTACCTATTCGACATCGTATCAGACACTGTCGAGTTGGTAGGGCTTGTCATATCAATAGTGGTCTTAGTGGTAGGGGGAGTGGGGGAAGTAGCCTGAGTGGGGGGAGTAGCCTGAGTGATGCCAGAGACGTCAACTGATCTAGCGAGACAGGATGTGGAGGCTGTTGGAGTCGATGGTAAGACGATAGTGAAGCCTGGTAGATGACCGGTGCGTACTACCGAACTGAACCATAGCAGGGGCAGTTTCGCTGGTAGAGCCATTGCTGTCACTGAGTCGGAAGCGGAGGTTAGTGCCTAGCGGCAGATGATTCAGTCCAACACATTCCGCGATAATGGATATAAAACGCACCTGGTTCGATGTTGACCTGCCAGGTCAAGGTAGTTCCATTCTGTACAGGGAAATCGAAAAGAGCAGGACCACTAGCGTTGTCATCGTCTCGAACACTCTGTGAGGAAGACAAGGATGAGAATCATATGGGACTGCGCAAGTGCTGCAGAACATACAATGAAGTACGGTGCTAAAAATGTGTTATTTTATTGATTTAATTATTTTCTCAGATCTGCTGAAGCAAAAAAGCATCAAAAGGCGGCTGCTTACGCTCTCCCCCAGACCATGTGAGCCGTAAGGGTTGGCAAGCCACCACGCGTGAACTAGGGAAAAGATGAGTGATCTCCTTAAACGAAAGCCTGGTGCTGAGCTTACGGACCGTACAAATTAACTTGGGCGAGGACACCGGAGAGGACGGAGAACGCAGAAAAGGGAATGGCAACTGCTTTCATGTCGACGTTGAAGAGATTGAGAAGACGATGATGGTGGAAAAAGTCAAGGAAAGGCTCAGTAATTAACCAGAGATATAACTGATGGTAGTCATCCTAGACTGATATCATATCGTAGTTCTCTCATCTTCCGCAGATCAAAGCGGGCGGTGGTGTTTTCTGAGACTCAGTCAGCATGCTTCACATGCCGGCGTGCGGGTGGGTAGCGATCCTTATAAGATTTAACAAGTCCGCAGAGATGGTCTGTGTTGAAACGAGCATATTAACCACAGTTTTGCCTTGAGTAAAAAGGGACATGCACCTTCTGCCCTATATCGCAGCGACAAAGACCGAAAGGAAGAGCAAGCGTGAGAAACTCAACCACTAAGATGGCGACGTGGCGATGACATCATCATCAACGTGCGCACAGCTTTCCCTCTCTGTCCGCATGCAGGTCCGCATGCTACCCTTGCACGCTCAACCCAAAAGGAGGACGACGGACGCTTCACAAGCGTCCCCGTCATTTTAACAGATCAATTTAGCCGATTCGCTAAATCGACCGAAATGAGCTTGAAAGATAGGTCGACAAGACCCTCCCGCGCCGGCGGTGGGCACGTGCATGAGCCGGCGCCAGACGCCTTCAACGACACCGGTTATTTCCGACCCAGTTCATTCACACCAACCACCATGACCATTTCGGCTCGACGTCTGCATATCGTTCATCCTCTCTGGCAAAGTTCAGAATCGCTGACATGGATACTGGCAATCGATCTTTTCGTCAAGAACGCCCGTTTTTCATTATCTCGCTGGCCCTTCGCTGATTTCATCACCTCCAGCGGTTTTGAATATTGATTCGCTACGAGCGGAGCAGATAAGCTATCGTTTCGCTGGTGCTCAACTAGCAAGCGCCTCGCCTTTATGTCTCTCAGATTCATTGGTAACTTCAGAGGCGAGGTAACATCTCCATCCTTTCGCGTACACCATACCTGGTTAAAGTTGATGTGCATTCTTTCAGGACGCCGATAGCTACTAATGTCATGATGTTCCACGGTTTTATCTTTAGATGTTGGTTGACAAAGTATGTCTTTACCATTCGACTTCCATACCCTCCTCCGTATTTATCCGGGTGCTGGTATGAACTCCAGCGGAACAGGGCACAGGTGTGAGTGAGTGTTACCAAGTACGAGTAACTTCAACTCGCCGGGAAAGTCAACTGCAGAAATTCACCTATTAATCATGCATCAAAAGTTGATTTGGTCACAAATGAGTAATGTTGGCGTTGTTAGACTCGGCCCGCCTTCAGGAATGATGAATTTATGCCATGGTATAAGTCCTTCACCACCGTTACCCACTTTGGTACTCTCGTTACAATGCTTTTCCTTCACTGGTAAGAGCAGTAACTCATTCTTATGGGATAACTGACATATTTGTAGGGTATTCTTTCTCTTGTATTTGAGAACGTCAGCATGCCTTGCCCCTCCTAAGCTGTCCAGACATCTTTCTGGATCTTTACAGCTAGAAGGAATTCCCAGGTTAGCAGCTGCATTCGGGGGTGGGAAGGGCGGGAAGGGCGGTCAAGGGGGTAATCACAGGCAGGGGGACGGGAGTGGACATCCTGATCAAGACAGACATGAGCATGGGTATGGGTATTCAAGTTGAGATAAATTTCGTCGTAACACATACTCTGCAGAGGCCAACAGACAGCAAATGGCCAAACCATCATCAGTACAAGGTATGTGACTCGAGACATACTTCCTCCCTAGCACTCAAATATCCTTCTGCAACAGTCCAGTAACGGAAACGCTAACCGTCCCCGTTTCTGTGCCTGTCTCTATCGTGGTAACAGCAACACCAACCTCCGACGTTTCAGAAAGCAATAAATCGCCCATCGAATTGTCTTCGTTTGTTGCAACAGCGTCATCTTCGTGAGATTGATTTGCTCGATTAGTCAGATGATGGCGAATCATCGCTTATTCTTGGATCTCACTAGGGAGACTAGAATAGAGACTACGGCAAGCGCCTCCCCGAAACATTCATACATGATTCCCTCGCCGGTATCTACTGTAGCTTCAGCTACCAGGAGCACCCAGCCTACGGGCCCTCCAAGCAATACTTCCCGATCAAATCCCCGGTCCATAAAAGCTGGTGTTATTGGTGCGGTATTAGGGTCCCTTTTTTTTTTCCTTGGCGTACTCGCCTTAATCCTATTATACCTCCAATATTGTCGAAGGAAGCGCAGTCACGACCCCTATGGTGATACCTTTGACGGAGAAAAGCCAGCTCCATATTTTCGGTGGACCTCATCGCACTATAAATTCAGAAAAAGAACGAAATCACATAAACATATGAAGACAAAAGCATCTCATCAACCCGAATCTGAATTGGATGATACCTTTGAATCTCTCACGCCATCTGATTCGGTCTCGCAGTCACAGAATAAAGGCAGAAGCGGCCCATATGGGAAACGCTGGCCACCACGGTTGGGCCCATCTACCGACCTTACAGATGTTCCGGAGAAGGCTGAAGGGTCGAAAGGAGGCTAAGCCGAGTTTGTTTGGCTTGGATGCTGGAGAGTCAATGTGAGTTTCTCTTCAGACTCCAATATAAAGCTTATCACGTACTGATTGTGGTGATTTAACAGTTGCGAAAATAGATAAAAACCTGGACCTTGTATGTATTGTATTTAATCTATAGTTATCTTCAATACCTTAGTTCAATTGGAATCCATTCATTCTTTCGCTCCAAGGCAGGGTTTGCTGAATTATCCCAATATAAAACTCTTTGGAATTACTGGGGTATTTCGATTGATTCGGATGGCCTGTGACCTGCGACTTGTCCATCCGGACTCAACCATTCGGATGGAGGCCTGGCGGTCCGTGACCGCCGAAGATTTTTCGGATTCTAGCGCCCAAAATCAACCCAAAACTGCCAAATTTGGAAATTTTTTGGTGGTCACAGTCCGAGCCTATTCGGATGGACCCTCCGTGACCTGTGACCATCCGAAAATATTCGGAAATTTTGAGCCCTGTGACGCGTGACCATCCGAATCAATCGAAATACCCCAGTATGTCCTAATTGGAGAGATTGTAGCTGACCATCCAACGCAGTCTCTGCTTAAAGGCATAGAAGCTCCAAAAGGATCCTGCATAAAGTCCAGTCTGAGGTTTTTAGAACGAATGATGTACCAGATGGCGAGATGGACATTGCGGAGAAAGAGGCCTCGGGCCGTGAGAAACCACTGAGTCAGCATATTAGCGCCCGACTCGTTCTTATTCTCTTCATTCATGTCGTCGCATCGTTACACCGCCTCATCCAGCGACATTCATCCAGCGGTATCACTAGGCAGCGGATCTTTCTGGTATATAGGGTGTGTTTTCAATGTATCTTGTGAATTTGTACGATCCTGATTGGTTGATTGACGGAGCTAGTCGGATGTACATGCTTCCTAGCTAAAGCGGACGTCAGCGACAAGAGATTTCTAGATGGACTGCTGCAGTAGTTGGACGAGCTTGGCATCCTGGATGAGTACTTATCTCGATAACCTGCTTTTTATTTCCTCTAATACTTTTGCTCGCAGAAAGACCTCCGCAATACCGAAATGCACTACCGAATATGTATGAAATACAACCAATGATTCCGTTCTCGGTGGCCAGCTTCCAATTGTCGTCACTGGCACTGCAATACATGGCAGCTTCATCCAGTTACCATGAGCCACCCTGTTCTTTTGGCCAACGAGTCAGCATCCGCCTCACACTCTACCCCGTCTGGAGGTATTCAGACGCTGAAGAATATCTCCACTCACGTTTTCTGTCGCTGCTCACGTTTACATAATTCTACCCTTGTTGCGTAAGGTCGATCCTTAGGAATTATAGTTTTGTTAGGACTCATCAAGTACAAAGGTGCGAATCAGTCTCCATTAACTCCCTCTATTGACTGAACTGTACCCAATAGGATTCCAATGAAGACGGGATTCAGGGAACCTCGCGGATGACACTGCATCTGTTGGCATCGCGCGTTTCCATTTCTAGTCAAATTAGACCTGCTTTTGCGTTGCCTTCCCCCCGGGGCAATGCACCCTACAGAAAACAAACTGCAACCTCCACATGGATAGCCACGGTTTCCGGGACCAAGAGTCATTCGTTGAGGGTAAGAATGCTCAAGTGACCACTGTTTGACGGGAGAGTTGAGGAAGCGGTGGAGACAGTGTTAGCAGAGGTTCTTAGGGTGGTAGGAAGGTAAAATAGGGCAGTTGACACTGGCACATTCACAACCTAGGACCACACTCACTCCCTTTATATCTCTTCTGCGCCACAACATCTTCGTTATCTCCGTACATCCAGCGCTCCCTAGTCAATCCTCCCCACGTTTCTCTCTCCCCGAAAGATGTTCGGCTACGCTCCCTCCATCGGGTGAGCCGACATTCATCTTATTCACGGTCTCGACCTTCTCCACGGAATCGTCGTCGGGATACACCACGCACCGCATTCGTCTTCCCAAACTCATTCTCCATTCTTTTGGTACCTCCACAGCATCTTCTCTGTGGCTCGCTAACCCTTCAATGTTTGTGCTAGGCTCCTCTGACGCTATCAAGTTTACCTAGGGTGTTTTGGAATTCGTATCCCTATTCGACAACTCGCGAATCCGGTGCTTAAACTTTACAACTCATTTACAAAAGGGTACTGCATATGTACACGGGCCGATATTAGGAGTCGGCCCATTAGCTACGCTTGCTAGACTATTATTGCCACTCCTCTTTCGCCAACTTCAAAAGCTCTTGAGCTTCGGGGAAGCGAGGTGCAGATGAGATCTTGTAGGGAGGTGGTCGACTGTCGAATCTTCAGTAAAAAGTTTTCGTGAAAACCTAGTCTTTACCTGAGAACACCTGTACCTTCGTCATCTGTATTGAGCGGACTCTCGTCTTCGGGCTTGAGATGTGTGGACCAAAGAACGATTGCAAAGGTAAGCAATGCGTTGAATGCTAAGTGTCTTCCTGGGCAGATCCTGTAATGTACAAACCATTCCATGAGATGACAATGTAAGCAAACTGCAGTCACGCACCTCCGTCCAAAACCAAAAGAGTAATGTCCTTCGTTCTTGGTATCAGGAGGTGACACTGTATGGGTGCCGTCGTCATTCAAGAATCTTTCGGGTCGGAACTCCTCTGGATTTGGACCGTATGTCTCGGCGTCGTGATTCATCGCTCTGCAGTACAAGTGAGCAAGTGCATGACAGTCAGAAAACGAGACTTACAATACATTTGGTATGACATAGCTATTTTTAGGAATGAAATATCCTTCGTACGTGTCATCCTGGAGCAGCCGAGTTGTTTAACGAGTAATATGTAACAGGACTACGATGATCTACCTCTAGAGATGCATGAAAAATACTCATTGGAGCTGGAGGACGCCATCGCAGTGCCTGCGGATAATCATCAATACTGGATCAGAAGAGCATACGCAGTTCGTTACCTCTTTCACGACTGCACGTAAGTACGGCAGGTTTTCCGCGTCATCCAAGGTAGGTATCCTTGTACGTCCAATCACATTGTCAAGCTCTTCTTGGGCTTTACGTTGAACCTCGGGGAACCGAGCCATGGCAAGTATTAGCCATCCCATGGTACTCGCCGTCTACATTCCAAAGGTTTAGATATCGGCAGCAAAATACGCCGCATGAGTTAACGCACCGTTTCATATGCTGCCATACTGATAAGGGAAAAGTCAACAACTTCAACCAATAATCAATAAGCCTCCTCGGATACGTACTATATCATTGCGGCTAACCACGACGAAGAATTGTCATCCAGACCGTGATCCACATAGGTTTCAACAAGCGTGGCACAAAAACTCGGTCCGACTCCTTGTTTCTGGAGCTTTGTTTCAAAGTGTCAGATAGATGTACCACCAGAAAAGCGACATTGTACGCACCACTTTCTCTTTGACATTCAAGAAGTACCTTTGGAACTCTTTCGACTGGTATTCGTATAGTTCCTTACTCTTCCGCTTCCATTTTGCTAGGCTCTCCGGAAAGTACTCCAGAATTGGGACATGGTTGGCAAGATAAGTCCCGGGCGAGGCAGCCAGTGATACAGCATTGACGAAATTTTCAAGGAAAGATATAACAGGGTCTTGAGAGGAAGCCATAGGTGGGTTATTGTACAACAGAGATGCAATTTCAGACGACGTAAACCTGAGTGTCATTGAGATCAGAGTGGGATCATCAGGTCGAATGAAGCTTACCGATGAACGTGATCACGGCAATGCTCTGGGCTCTCTAGGAGATCCATTGCAAGTTGGATGCCTTCACGCATCTGGATTGGGTAATATCGAGTACTGGCCCTGATGTTCAGAGCTTCGTGGGTAGCACGACGCATTGCGCGCCACCTGTGTAGTGATGAAACGTGAACATGGGATCTGCGCACAATCGCAGGAAGACCTACTTTTCTCCAATGTTCATGAATACGAGAAGCATTCCCCCTGACATATAGTCGGCGACTACTGATCGAGGCCGCTGCGAGTAATTGGCCGCACGGCGGTCAAGAAGATCGCCTGCTGCCTTAGCTGTGTTTAGCAGGATAACGTCCTCGTTGAATAGACGAAAATGAACAATGTTGCCTGGAACAGTGTATGATCAGCTTTTTACCAGTTACCTATGGTTATGATCTACGTACCATACATCTTCTTCCACTCAACAAAGGTATTCCAGGGCCGGCTTGGATCTAATTGGAATGTGTTTCCTACGATCGGATACCCCTTTGGACCTGGAGGTAATTTCCTAATTCTTCTAGTATTGCAGTAGACGACCCAGACATACAGAGAAAGGGCTACGCAGACGAGTATGCTGGAAACCATGAGAGGGGTAGATAAATCAGGTCCTGTAACTTGATAGAATCTGCTCGCGATAAGGCCCTGGTGCGTGTAGCCTAAAAATGCTAATATTTATATATGAGCCAGGATTTACGAATGTCAGAGCTCCACATTGGAGGTGTGTCCCATGACTTACCGAACAATTCTATGTTCAAGTTTAGTTCGTGAGATGACGTGATGGGAACTTGAGGGTCACGTCTTCTATACTCTTCCGACAGAACGGGAAAATAGTGAGCGATACCACCGATGGTGATCGGGTTGCCTGTCATTGCGCATTAGGAACTGGGAATATTCAGAAGTACCGTGCTATTGTAGAGCGAAAGAATCTGAAGCCCATAATAAACGTGAGGAGGTATAACTCGTGAACGTGAGAGTCAAGTTATCGAATGGAACGACGTATCAAAGTTGTCATCCGGCATACTCTAGTATTCAGAGTCTGGCAGGTTACTTCATGTTGGAGAGGGCCGGGTGGTCTGGCTATCGCGATGCCGAAGACGATGCTGCTGGTTCTGATGATGACTAACTGCGTACACGGAAATGTATACTACGCGCCGGAAGCTCATGCCAGACACTGCTAAACAGGTCTGGAACCTCCGCTCCGTGCCCCGGTCCCCCTACTACAATGTGAACGTCAAAACGTCAATCTTGATCAGCTCTCAACACCAAATTCCTGAGACGCGTCACACCGGTTTAGGCAAAGAACCTGTTAGACAGATTTCAACCGGAAACGTATACTGATTTACCGGCAATAAAGGAGCAGGATATGGCAAACTGAAAGGCGTCCAGAATATAAGTCGTCCCGAATTTCGAGCTGACACTCAACCAATCAGGAGCGCTTCAGGAAAAAGACGAGAATTGCGACGTACCGAAATGGATGCTGATCTGCTTCTTTCGGAAGACCAGAAATGTGCGCCGATTGTTTGCAAATCTGGAAGGATTCCGGAATGTCTTATTGTCTGTATTTCGGACTTGGCTTCCTGCCTACCAAAATGCTTCCTGTTTCCTTTCCTTTCAGGCGTCAAGTCAGAAGCTCAGAATCACCCAGTTTATGTAGCCAGTTCTGCTTACCTTATGCTCTGCCAGATCGATGAATCAGGTGCGGTTTCCGGAAATCTGTTCAAACTGATTTTTTTTCTGAACCGGTGTGCATAGTAACCGTGATGGACGTTGTGGAGAAAGAGCCTGACTCATGTGAATAATTGCGTATGCCGTAATCGGCTCCGCTGCGGAATGATTTGAACCTGCTTGCTCTCATCTCCCATATCCGTCGCATTCGTTCTTCGAGTCCCTCTTCCTCAACCCGTTCAGATCCACAACTTTTACTGATGGCTCAATCCCATCTGGAGAAGGATACATGGCTTAGAGGAAGTTGCGTACGACTCCAGACCAAGCAATCCTAGCTCAATCCCGGGTTTCCTGGCATGCCTGATTTATTGAACATTGAATAGATACCCGGCGGAGCAGGTATCTGACCTCGTTCTCATACAAGAACCAGAGGATCACGAGCTTGACCTGAACTTGTGTTGCTCTGGGTCATGCGGTTTAAATGCAAGCACCAAGTTCTGAGAGCGGAAAACTACCATACAACAGCATTCGGACATGATTCGGTCTGGGATCGACGCAGGGTTCATTGCGCGTTACATATACAGCCAAATTTATACATGACGAGGGTATTTCCGTCATCTCACCGAATCATACCAGAATGGCTGCCGCGTTGAATCGTACAGAGGCATGCAATTGACAGAGAACGGGTGTACGAGTAGGTATGAGTGTTGGTCATTTTTCTCTCACTTTGCCGCATCATCTATATCACCCACCGCTCTTACCAATCGCTGCACTTCCCCACTGCCTGACCTCCCTGCCCACTCGTCGTCAGTGTGGGTGGTGTGTGGATACCGCCCGTTCGTTGGAAAGATCGACATGAGGGCCTAGCTAAAACTAGCCCAAGTTATTCCCACACCCAATAGACGCAGACGCCCCTAACGCAACCCATGTTGCTCGTCCACCAGCACCCTACGCATGAAAAGATAAACCTCGAGTTACGGAGGGTGATGCCGGCGACCCAGAGGTGTATACGAAGTAAGAGGACGGAGGGGTAGCAAGCAAGAGAGGTGGTTCTTTAGCGTCATGGTGGGCAGGATTTGAGGTGGCGTGTATGAAATAGGAATATGATGAGATTACGAATAGTATTGGTGAGGTAGGACAATTTCGTAGTTGCGTGAAAGCGTTGACCCCTCTTCAACACCACCCAACTCAAATCAACGCGGGTGGCCTTGAAAGCGGCGATATGTAAGATGGATCCAAGTGTTGGAGAGAGTCTTGAGAACAAGGTGACGGTTCTACCTCGAGGTTGGAAGGATGACCGGGGTGAGCGAGAGACAGGAAACGGAAGTACACAATGGAGATGGCTGAAAAGAGACTGCTTTTCAACTATCCCGGAGAAAGATTGCTGGGCTGAGATACGCACCAATACTACTTATAATACTCATAATTCTCGCGCTTCGAGCTCCCTTTATGATTCACGGGAAATTTGGTCTTGAAAGCACTGGCCCTTCATCTTGTCGCTCGAGGGCCACAGAGAGCGACCAAAAGTTGAGAAAAAAATCATCCTGATGCTTGATCGCCGAAAAAGCTAGAAATCAGGCTAAGATGCAAGGAAAGGGGGTTAAACGTACTTGTGCAAACCCAATGGCGACGGTATAAAGCGGTTCTGCTTGAAGATAAACATGCATCAGTCGAGAGCATTGCGAACCACGAAAAGCATACCCAGAAACTTCGTCACGGCCGATGGTGGGGGATTATGCAAAAGGGGGCCTCGTGGCCGTCTCCCACGTTGCTGAGTAACGTGTCAACGTCAGTCATAGCCGATATCGGCGGAGTTCTGTAGCCTTCTACGACGTTCCTTCCATCGTCCTTGACTGATCCGGTCTGATTTGAAGAGTTTTTAGGGTGACAAGAACAAACTAGCAAGGCGAATCGACAATCTGGAAGCCACAGCGTAGAAAAGAGCAGCGGATGAAGTCGATAAGATAATCTTCAGATTACATCCGCGCAACTCCGACTCAGATAACGCTGGGTGAGATTTATATCGTTTACTCCATTCTTTTCACATGCATATAATGCTGGATGCAGACTGAATGTCGTCTGCAATGTTGGAGGATTTTGCAGTCAAAGGCGAGTAAATCCTTACACGACCTTTCACCGGAGTTTTCGAATGGATAGACAAAGGGACAATTTGAAACAGCACCGATTTTGAAATCAATAGGCGCCTATAAGCATATATAAGACGGTAGGTTGTAAGGAGACTTCCACTAATGCCCTCAGCTCTCGTTCATCTAGTCCTTTATCCCATTTTTATTTATCTAATAGACCGTTTATACCAGGAAAACATCAAGTCACTTCGTTTATGAATGGAGAAACTATTGTTTTCGGATTGGGAAGGCCGTTGCAAGGGTGAGTATCCGACATCTGAAAGTCATAGCAAAACATCCCAGCTGAGCCACATCGTCTATGTAGTACCTGATTGCGCCCTACCCGTCAATGTCATTCTTAAATCTTGCGACGGCAAACGATATGGTGCCCATGCCAAGAACCTAGAAGTGTTTAATGACGGCTTCCCTGTGACCGATTTTGTCGTTCTAGACGGACAGGATGTGCTGTTGGAGGAAAAAGGCGACATCACGTTTCGAGAAGTCGTTCCCTGCTCCTGGCTTCCACGTTCTGTTTGTCGTTCGACCTACTTCTTCCTCAAGGATTTCCTTCCTAGGATCGTTCTCCGTCCTCCTGATAGCCTGAGTGAGTAAAAAGTTCATTTGACTGTAGGACTCGTTACCGTACCCGTACATCGCCGTCTATACGGGGTCTTATATACGGTTATGGACCCGTACCGTAGCCCAGTGGAGGGAAGAAAGGTACGGTACGGTTTACGGGTCAGTCGTAAACCGTACAGACCGTACCGTCAGACGGGTTTACGGTCTGGGTGGGCGCCTAATGCGGCGATGGCTTCCAAATTGGGAAAATCTGCCGTCGCACGACTTCCTTTTTCCTCAACGTTACTCTGGTTCCTTTCACGTCTTCCAAACTTACTTACCTCCGTCTTCAACGTCACTAGCACCGGTCACGAAAAGCTATTGCTCGCCTTCTAGGGCATTCATTGATCAAATTGGGAATTTTGAGCAAGGGAGAAATGGATTATCGGAGTGATGAAGGTGAGCCGCTGATTTTTCATATGTATACCCATACTAATAACCCTCGGCAGTCTTCAAAGACAACCACGTTCAGGAAGACTTTCAGACAATAGCAGACGTAAAATCACCCCCTTCCACCATTTTCATCGACAACAAAACCGTGTTCTGTCGTTCAAATTCACTTCCTGCAATATTCGATGACTAAAGGCTCGCGAATACTCAAAACGTCATATACAGTATTTGGATCAATAAACGCCGGGAATCAGCTTGTATCGTACGACTTTGCTCCATGCTTCCCACTCGCTACCAAACTGTTCCTTCATCAAGGCATCTTCATCATCCATCCTCATCAACAAAACTGTTATTCCACCAACAGCAGCAACCAGCCACGCATATGCCAAACCCTTTATGCCAGTTTCTAGGATCCACGAGTGTACCATTGCGCTCCCAATGACATTTAGCCAGCACCCTACATAAGAAGGGTGACGCACAATGGAGTATGGACCGTGTGTAACGAGCTTCGGCGATTTGATGAGTGTTGGATTGTTGGCGAGCTTCCCCGCAGGCACCAGTTCAAATGTGAACCCTTCAGAAAGCGCCCGGAAGCAAAACATGCAGAGGACGCAGCCTGTGATAGAGAGTAGAGCACCGAGGAGCAATGTGATAGAGATCCCGGTATTCGACACGAGTGATGGAAAGTATGACCGGATTGAAAGAGATGGGAATGTTGAGGAGAGAATATGGGAAATTTCATTTATGGACACGAGGTAGTACGTCTTCTGTTTGAGGTATAGTGGTCTGAAATCCGTGTTTGTAAAATAAATGAAACGACGTACAATTTGGATTGGAAGATTGTATTTGATCAGAAATACTAGTATCCATTCCCGCATTTCAGTATTGAAACCAGCTTTCAATGTCGATCTGGGTGGGAGTGCCTTTGGACCGCCATTTGGTGGGGTAAAGTTCAGTCCATACGAGAGAGCGGAGGAGAGGATAAGAGACACTTTGAGCAAAACCTCCATATTTTGGATTAACATGGGTATTGTCATACAAAGGTCGCGTATCAATCCGGCTCCAATCTTGAAATACTTAGCTCGTACTTTAGTAAAATTATCTCTCCCTCCCTCCCTCATGTATGTGAGCACGACACGATACTGGGCCGACGAAGCCTTTGTGGCACTTTTGAATGCAAGGGCGTCCCGTTTATGCAAGAAGTAATTGATTGATCCTTTGGATCTGCACTTTGTCTAGATTTAGGTACTGGGAGAGACAATTTTAACCTACAACTCGCGCAAGGTGATGAGCTAAAACTCATATCCTATGATATGATCAGCAAAACTAGAATCCACTTTTTGGGCTCAGAAGGCATTTATACTTCTGGCTGTTCAAACTAATTCTTCTTGTTCTACGGCTGCCATCGATTTCCCACACATTGTCGAGTCTTGACAGACTGGATCTAAGAGATGAACGGCGTTGGAGTTGAATCATGATTAGTCCTGGCCGTATAACACGGGAGGGGTCATCTACGTGTTCCTGAACGGAACTGGATCTGGATCACTACGTATTCCCCAAATTACGGTCGAACAAAATCGGTCAAGACCACCATGACACAGATACACTGGCAAGAAATGCGTCTACTCGCTAAGTGGGAAGTAATAAACGTGAGTCCTGGGATGTAGAGGCACGAAATATGCCTTGAATAATTAAAGCGGAGGTGTGGATAATTGGTCATTAGTTGTTCAAGCGATTCTGACGGTGAATCATGTAAGGTAATGGTTTGGGGATCATTATGAGAATCTAGATCATTCAGGCATCCTACCAGTGTGAGCGATGTCATTTTGGCCCGATGAGTACTCTAAGGGTAGTTAAGAATTTGGTGATTATAGCCTTCAAGCTGTACAGTTAAAAGAGCCGAGGTGCCCGGTGGTTTGCCGCTGGTGGGCTTATGTCTTTGTGTTTTTCAACCTAACATTGAATCTTGAATTTGATTGGATATGGGCAGTCTTGTCATCTGGTCTATGTTATCATATGTTCTGCCAGTAAGGAATGTGCCATAGTCTGCAGCATCTACTGCGAATACGAAGATTAACCAGTGACGAACATGTATGCAGAACAAAGCGAGCAATGCCATGGTCAGCTTTCGATGGGCGGTAATCTGTTCAAGGTACTCAGCCAGGTAAATCGTTTTAATAAGGCGATTCCATGTAATAGTCACGCGGGTACAAGTTACATTTCTTGAGTGAGTAGACAATGTTCCTGCAGAATCCCAGACTGACTTATGCAGGAAGATGTCAACAATGGGGAGTGTCCAATAAATTGACTAGTTAGCTCGTTAATGCAAGCTTTTTTCGTAAAAAGTATCCAACCATACCACTAGCCCTGGTACTTGACTTGAGTATCCGTATCGTCAAAGACCACACGATGCGGATAGTCTATTTCGGATGGAGTACTCATCGGGTCAGGGGGAAAGAGGGGCGCGGGGAAGAGAAAGGGAACCCAGTGTGCCTTCGATATGATATAGGGCGACATCTTTACCTACCCACAGAACTGAATGAACATCACTAGTTTGAGACATATGGATAAGTGAGCATATACCCGGAAACAATAACTGTTCAACGTACTGAGAGTTCAGCAATCCAACACAAGTTGCTGTGTCTAGACCCAAATCGACTCTCGTCGTTTCAAACAACTGGCTAGAAACTATTCGAGAATAAGTTCGCGTTCTAGTAATCGCCGAAACCGGTGCTTACCCTTGATGAAACTCTATCTGATATTGTCAGCATCAGATGGTCGAGGCGGTTAACACTTTGCTTCCTGACTGGCAACAACTTGAAGGGGCTCCAATACAAAGGTGTACTCGATGGATATCTTGTGAGTAGGAATGCGAGTTGACCGAGCCCTCAAATTTAAGGGACTCAGTACTGCGGATTTCGGTTGCGGCCAGTCAGCGCTAACATTGGTGATCTACATCAGCTGTTTGATTGTTGAAGAGAAACCAATTAGAGATAAAACAAGCGCTTCAGGGAATGATTGTGTCGAAGAACCGACAGACGTGAAGTGTTTCAGGGGATTTCGGCGCTTCTCAACTGAGTGCAAATTTCCTTGTGGCGTGCATCAGAAACAGCGGAACGTGGGAACAAGGATTAGGCTACATAAACCTTTCTCACGCACTCCTTTTTGATTCGCAATTGTCAACATCCATCGGATAGTCAGCGAACGCCAAGTTTTGACCTGGGTGTTGGTAGCATTGATTTTTTCTGCTCTGACATCGTTCGGTATTGAACTAAATTAACGTTTGGTCAAGATGCTATTTACTGCGGAAAACGAAACACACTCAATATCCAGGCATCTGATAACAATACCCACATATCCAAGTATATACC
Organism: Moniliophthora roreri; assembly: GCA_001466705.2. Classification (NCBI taxonomy): domain Eukaryota; kingdom Fungi; phylum Basidiomycota; class Agaricomycetes; order Agaricales; family Marasmiaceae; genus Moniliophthora; species Moniliophthora roreri. Next base: position 591,424 of record LATX02000178.1, read on the forward strand.
CATGCATAGGTCAGCAATCCAATTGTATGAAGGTCAGTGATGTCTACGCTGCCGCGTCATAGTCACCATGGCTGATTATCTCACATGCATCCATGTGGCTGACGATGAATTGAGGTTATCTAACTTCAAAGCAACAATCACTTGATGAATCAACCGCTGTGGGCTATAGCTTAAGATCATCAGATTCTCGGCAGCGATTTCAGTATTTTTAGGGCTCGCAACTCAGAGACAGAACCAGGACCCACCATCCATTCCCCTCAACTTCGGGTCCCCTAACGCTAAGATGAAATTACTGAAGTGGGTTCCGACTTATCTACTTACGCTTTGTCATTGAAGACTCTGAAATTTATCGTAGTCTAGTTCTAGTGATTTCCTGGTTCACTTGCATCAAAGCTCTGTTCACCGGGTTTCAAGAGGTTAAGCCAAGCACAATATCAGCTACAAACAATGAACTTGCCATATACTTTGTATGGTCACAACCAGACGAAGCGGCGGGCAAAAACGCGACATACTACCTTGAATTGGTTTCCTATGGTGACTCTAGTTTTAGCGTTATCGGAAACAAAACCATAGCTGCCAACGCTTCCTCTCCGGTTGTCGTCCGTTTTGCAATCCCAAGGAATATATCGGGGTAGGTCAACCCAGTTCTTTTCCATCATCACTTACGATAAGGAGATATCACCAGAAATGGCGAGATTCAGGCGAGTCCTCTCGACTACGATCGTTACCTCGCACAAGGTATATCTATGCCCAGCTATTCCGTCGGTGTCACATATCTCGCCGAGTCGGGCTCGGAAGAAAGCTCCCAGACCATTGCTACTACCAACCCTGCTAATACCTCATCGCGGGATCCAACACAACCAAGCTCCGATACCCTCCCCACCTCTTCATCAGTGTAAGTTGATCACTACTCGACATTTCCGTGCTAACCTAACGGAAGGCGCAGTGGGACGTCTAGCATAACTTTTATTCCCCCGGAAACAAGCCATACGTCCACTGCCGGCAGTGAAAGTGAGACACATTCGGCAAGCTCATCGCCAGACACACCCAAAGGTACGATTGCTGGTGCTGTCGTCGGTGCGATATTATTCCTATCGGCCATTGTTATTTTGGTTTGGCATTATCGTCGGCGCCTAAATTCCCGACGGCATGTCCAGCTTTCGCAGTCCACAGTCGTGCCGTACACAGACAAGCCTGATACAATAACCAAGCGGAGACGGAAGGGACGTCGCTACAGTGTTCCTGAGGACATATCACCAGTCCAAGCCGCGTTACACCACCCCGATGTTGACATCATCAATCCAAATGAAGCCCGAAACATTGAAGCCCGAAACATCACGAGTAGGGAACCACGTTTTGTCTTCCACGACGATAGTGGCTGGAGGCCCCCGCAAAGACCTCTAACACAACCAGATGTAGAGGCTACGAGCACGTATGTCATTGACATGCCTCCTCATTACGATGCTGCTTTGTGAAGTTTGATAAGAGGGGCTGAATGTACTACGCTATAGCGCAATTGATTCTTGTCGGGGGTCTTTTATTCTCTTCCCCAAAGTGACTTGATGATGCAGCTCCATGGCTTGTGGTATTCAGCGGATCAGAGTACCTTGATTCTGTATCCAGGCGTGAATTGTGCAAGACTGTATGCTATGAATACTTATCGACTTTAAAGGCCACACCAGGAGGAAGAACGGACAGCCGGCGATAGCGAGGAACAGAATCGTGTCGAACAGCCGATTCCATGAAGCTTCTCTTGATGTTAGTTCGCGTACTTCAAGGGTAGAGCATGGTCCCGAAATTAATTGCCGAACTCTATAGACGTATTTCGAAACAAACAAAACCTGGGATGGAACACTTACCTCTGATACGATCAATAGCGATACTCTCGACTATGAGCCTGCAAGCAGATCGATACACCTGGACCGGAATACCATTTCATGGTACGGGAATTTCGCTACATAGCATTAGTTGACGGGCAACCCGAATGATCTATCACATCCAAAATTATGGCCACAGAACCAAATGCCTTCGATCTATATTGAGCGAGACCTTACATCCGAGCCCGACTTGAATTCGGAGAACCAACCCAAAGGACGGTAAGAAAAGTAGAGAGTGACGAGATGGGCACCACGACTCCCGACTCATCCGGCAAAGCGTAATCAAGTACATCTCCTGCGTTGATTCCGATAGTAGTAGCCAATAAAATATCACTTGATGTAACATCCAGTGAGCCTATCTAGACCAAAAGTGCATTCGTCGGACGTACAGAAGATGAAAACAATGGCATTCTCGATGTGTCGGGAGGAATGCGAGTTCGCACATTGATGTAGAGATACAGCCATACCGTCGCGATAGAACCGAGGGACGAGTCCAGAAGCTTCAGCTGAACGACAAAGATCAGAGACAGCTTTAGCTTTGAAAAGTTCTACCGAAAAACTAAACTTGCAACCAAGTAGTCTCTCTTGTGACCCTGATTCAATGGAGGCGGAGTGATTCGGGAGTCATCAAGGCTGCAGGACTTGAAAAGAATAGATGAAGACATCTAGTTCACTTTCCTGGGGTACTACACGGGGTAACGGAAGATGATGGTCCGGAAACCGCATCTGATTCATCAGATACCATCCGATACAATGACATTCCCCACGTTCTGGTCCGATCATGGTATTAACCTTCAGCGAAAGCACCACATTTTGCTATGCCCTTCATCCTGACAATGTCAGTCCAACCACTCATATCCTGTATTCAGGGTGATTCCTAGGACACGAACCAAAGTTACGTGTACAAGAAATATCATTGGATGGATGGAAACAAGCGAGGAGAAGGTAATTTTTGCGGGGGGCAGAAAAACCTGATGTCATATCCGGAGGTCATCATTTTCCGTTACCCCGAGTATGGTGGATGGGAGACCTTTCGTTGCGAGGTGACCGTATTTACTCTCGTCTACCTTCTGCGATACGATTAAAGATATCAGTGGATATGGCACTGGGACAAACCCGGTATTCAGCAGTGAGCAGTGATAATCAAAAAGAAAAAGGAAATTGCCTCGTGACTGTCCGAAAAAGACGCGTCATCGTCGCGATAGCCGGCTTCCACGGTCTTCCACGATCTTCTTCAACGTTTTCTTTCTCCCTCCCATGTCTAGTCTCCCTTCCACGTCCCAGCTCCCTCTCTTTGCTTACGTGGCATCTCTCATCTTCATACTAGATTATGTTCCGGCGTTAATGGACCTCGCTACGGCCTTTTTCTTTCTAGGCTGCGAACGTCATCTCGAATATGTTCACCCTCAAGTTTCGAGTAACGTGGATTCCTTCCTATCTGAAGGAAGACTACATTCGTGAGATCATGTCTTCCTCTCAAAGTCTCAGGCTGCTCACCGTAATCTACACGACAGACGAAAATGCCAGATAACATCATTTTCGCCGTATAATTGTAAGAATAAGCTCCTGGTTTCGGAAAGACACGGCTTTTCGGTGCGTGACTCCCTTCTCGTCTCATCTCTTTGTCACTGACACTCGCTGTTCTGAATATATCGCTCTGAACCTGGCCGAATAACCTATAAACAAATCCCTCCACACCTGCCAAGGATTCATCCCATTTTTCCTCCGAATTTCTATTCGTATCCCTCAGATCATGAAACACCTTTCTCTCCATCGTTCTCAACCCAGGCTCTCCGAACACGTCACCCCATTCTTCAGCTGGATACCTTCACTGCAAGTTCTGTACCTCGAAACTTACATCAAGGATGGATCGTATAGCTTCGTTCACATACGACATGTCGACCGTATGGAACGGCTTCATGTTACGTGCCGCCTTACAGGTGGCATCGAGGACTTTGGCTCACTTGGTAACACCTGTCAGGTTTCTGGACAAGATTCAGCGCAGGTGACATATCCTCTGCTATCCGCGCTGTTGAGTTACTCCGCCCAACCCCCAAATGGTAGGATCCTACGCCACCTGCAATGAATAATGCAACAATTGAGAAGGAGCGAAGATTCGATATCCCCTATCTGTCATGTCAATGGTACCGTACCGCTGTATGCACCCTGTTCACACCCTTGCATTCACACTCCTGCATTCGTTCTCATCCCTGTATAATTATTCCCCGAATCCTCGTTAGGCACAAATGTGATACATCTGCACGCGTTGATAAACAGAATTATTTTAAGGATAACAAACATTCTAAGCTCGCTGCCTCTCCTTCACAGTGGTTAGTAATGATAGTCGTTCTATGTCCATCAATTGATGTTGCCAACGTAAACAGAAACATGGGTCCACAAGGTACGCAAATTTCTACCTCCGCTGGTACAGTGCATTCAAGAGCTTTTTGTAACCGCGTTTTCTTCTTCTTGAAACACCAGGAGATCTTACAAGATCCTTCTGCTGGGCCGCGGAGAGGGTCAGAAGTACCGAGTGGTGCTGGGCGTCGTCGAGCGTAGCCATGACCATGACTGCTTGATACGTCAAACAATTGGAATAATCTGTACATGATGGGTGATGATCATTCGATGGGGAGACTTCAGGACCAAAATGGTGAGCTATATATTACATTCAATAATCGAGCCACCTGGAAAACGATCCATCTTTCTTTTCACTTTCCCCTCGATGAGCACGACGGAGAAAAAGTACCCCCGCCGTGTTGTCATCGACGACACGGATCCTCGAATTAAATATGCAGGAAACTGGCGCAAGGACGTAGGATCGTTTGATGACCTTGGCGTGACGGGGGCGCCTTATAATCGTACCCTTCATGGCACGAACCAACATGGGGCAAACATGATATTCGAATTCGAAGGTGCGTATTCTTACTATGGGTATCTTTCGGTAAAACTGATATTCATACCAGGCGAGTTCATACAAGTACGAGGAGCAAAGGATAACCGCAAACTCCCTCACGACCCAAACTCTCCTTACGACAACATCACACTTCTTGCCTCGTGGATATGCCAAGTCGATGGTTTTACCATCACTAATGCCCCATTCCACAATGACACCGACATCATGACTCATAATCAACTCTGTGCATATGACTCTTTGTCTCGACAGAGACATACCCTCAACCTCACCGTATTCATCGACAATCCCGATACACAAATGTTCTGGCTGGATACGATTGAATATAAACCATTGGAGGGGGCTAATGTGGATAGAGAGGTCTTGAGGATAGACTCCAGTGATCCTAGCGTCCACTACGATAATACGAGCGCACGTTGGTTCGAAGACGCCATGGGTTTTAACGGGACGACTACTCCGGGTACAAGTCTTTCGTTCAACTTCACCGGTATGTCTTATGTACTAGGACATTTGCTTATTACTTATGAGGAGTACAGGTACCAGCGTATCATTGTACACTGTCAACGCAGGCGCCGAACACAGAAGAAAAGCAAGCGCCAAGTATCATATCGATGACTCCCCCACTACGGTCTTCGATACACCGGAGAGTAAGATAGGACCCGGTGGATTGAACACGACCACATATTATCACCAGCTTCTGTTTACTACTCCGACGCTCGAACCAGGTCAACATGAAATGGTCATTACATTTGAGGGCTCGTCCTCGGGGGAAGGTCGCTACCAACCGCTCTTCATAGATTACTTCTATGTGACCGGCGTAAATAGCAGCCTTCAACCCAACTCCAATGATCCAGGCGTAGGTCCAAGTCCCAGCTCGGGGCCTGGATCCTCAGATGGAGAGGCAAGCGACGCAAAGACTCCAATGGGCGCCATTGTTGGTGGAGTTGTCGGAGGCGTGGTTGGGCTTGCTATTCTTGTAGCAGCCATTTGGTTCCTTCTTAAGCGTAGGAATAGGGAGCGTCCAGAACGTGTCATATCGGCGTATTACAACTCGGCGTCCATCGATAGTGACGACCCATTCTTATCACCAACGTCCATGCGATCCGGTGAATCAATTATGCAAAACCAAGGGTGGACTGATCTGAAGAACGCACAGCGACACGCTGTATCTGCTGGTGCTGTCGAGATCCGTCATACGGATAGCGGGATAAGGTATTCCCAACAGGGCGCAGTGGTGAACATCCCTCCACACTACAGCTTGGAATAATATCGGGGGACTAATTAGTGTTTGGGACTATGCTCGAAAGCGAAGATCACGTATCTGTATTCACTGTGTTGGTTTTTAAATATATAACTTGCAAAGATACCCACCTCGCGATTGCCAATTTATTAGCATAGACGTAAAAAACTCAATATTCAACACCTAAGAGAAGAGACGTACCTATTATTCAATCAGCTGTAAACATCAGCAAAAACCGTGTAGTGCTATAATGAGTTCCCCGGGGTTTATAATCGACCTGCAAGGTATTATGACCCTTAAAACCAGTCATAACCCTCACAAACCAGGCCACAACCAGGTTATAATCCCCCTGGAGCTAGGTTATAGCAATTTCCAGTTTTTGCTGATGAACGACGCATGCATCTGGATACCTAGTTCACTCTTGCTGAAGTGACTTGATGACGTCCGCAGAGCATTCTAGCATCCCCGCTACAGCTTGTGCTCCTTAACAAATATTGAGTATGTCGGCACGCCTAAACCGAAATATACCCCCAGGGAGGGTAGCAGGCCCGATATGTTCAGACGAGGCCGAAGACCGAAGGAGCATGGAACGTATCCCTGACCACTCGGCAATTCAGAAATTCGTCTGGAATAGTGTCGCTCGGCTCGGAGTTGAATTGAGAGTTGAATTGATTAGTTAGCCTCGCATCCTGACTCGTACGTTGTAGATTGAGGTAGTAAAATCTGGCCAATATCCAAGGTAAACCATGAAATCGAGAATCAATGTACTACACCGCAGGAAGGTTTTAACCAGCAGTTCGGTAAGAATGAGTTGGGGGAGGGACTCTGAGTATCGAGAACATACATACCTTCAAAAAGTCTGTTTTCATACTCATGACGACCCCGAAAGTTCTAGAGCTATAGTCAATAGTCACCTTCCTATCCTTCGATAGTCCGACAAGCGATGAATGTAGTTGATCAAAGGCAGTGCTGTCACGCTGTCACTCTGATTGCGATAAAACCTGAGCGTGACCGCCCTGAAATCAAACCATCACCGTTGCCCTCATCTTCCTTCAGACGAAGCTCTGATCTGCACTTACATCCTGCTTATAACGGAGCTTTCTTCACTGATGTGAATCATGACCGTAAACCTGCCGCCCCTCTACTGCATACTGGGCAGATCCTTGATCCATATCACACCATTCGCAGATACCAATACCCACCTAGCAGACATAGATCTGTTGTCTTCGTCAAACTCTCCCGGGATGTTCGACACTGAATGCAGAAAGATTGTATCTGGGTAGTCGCTGATCCATTCCCGCCTTCCATTTCGTAAAACGGGGCACTCCTAGCTATGCTTGAGCTATGCCGACGGCAGCCGACCCTGCATGCAATGGTGGCGTTGTTTTGCATATGCCGGTCTGCCGACATTCGATGCTCAAGTCCTTTCAAGCCCTTTGAGATTACCCTAGGCATATCCTCAGCTCGCTGCCGCTACTTACGCCAGGAACGTGCGTTGAGAAGACCCAATTGCTGTCAAGCTAAGTACGCTACTCGGTCGTGAAATTGCATCTATCAATCTAATGTCAATAGCTACCATGATGTCGCAAAAGATCCCTGATGATGAGCAGCAACACCTACCGTGTTGCCCGTTTTGATGTCGCTGTCCCTGGAGCTATTCTCGAGCTCGATGACGGCAATAGTATTTTCTCCATGACCAGTAATTTATTCTATTTCTAGGTCGGGTTCCCAGTGTACCGCATGGTCTAAAGCTGCAACTTCCCTCGACTTCCCGTCCCATCAAGATCCGGTCACATAGGACGATGCTTATCTCCAAGGGTGTGGGCATAAATATCCGGCCCAAAATTTCAATGGTTCTGCTTCCCACCATCGTCGCTATCGTGAGTCACAGTCCTAACCCTCTTACTACTCCGCTCATTCAGAGAACAGATGGCTGAATCTGGCGTCAAAATTGAGCGTAAAGCCAGGAACACCCTCATCGGCCTGTTATCAACATGCTTTGGGATAGCGTTCTTGCTCATTTTGTGCAAGTTGACCCTCATGTGTAGACGGAGAATACGGAAACAGAAATTGCAGGTCGAAGAAGATGCTACGGCAATGGCAGGTGGGAGTCAGGAGAATGATGGGGCAAGGGTAGCTGGCAAGACGATTGAGGCAGTGTCCAGCGTAAACCACAACCAAAGCTCGGGTGGTGCAGAGGAACCGCCACCGTATAGTAGGACTTGAAGCGGTCAATATCTTTCGAATTTGGGGATCTGGATCTGTAAAACATTTACATTTTCGCCTTCGGTCGAAGCACTTTCATGGTATGTCTTCGATTGCAATAGTTGTCCTTTCCGAACGATGGAAAAATGTTTCCTGCTTCTGTAATTTATTCGACATGTTCGAGGCTTCCACGTACCACGGAAAAGTGTCAATGGTGATAAGGGCTAAGGACTGATTGCTATGGCGTCTGAGAACATAAATCTCTTCTAGCTATCACCATACTCACCATGATCAATGATGTCCCCCCCCCAAATACCCGTTATTACCAGCAAGTACGACCCCTAGTCGACGGTTCTCAATAGTTTTTGGGGTGGTCTATACCGTCATCTCATTTCTTACTGGCGGTGTAGCTTACTAGTTCCATGGCGAAACAAACTGGAGCATGCGCTATTCGGTCATGTATATGCTTGAGAATAGTACTTTGCGAGTCCGCAAGCATGAAACGAACCCTGGCACGGGCAGAAAATGCTCAGATCCGCCACCAGGAAACATGTTTCTTCAGCAAATTGAACGCATCGCGTGCGGTTTGACACAGAAACATAATGCCATGTCACTCTGCGGTAGGGACTTCATTCACAAACATGCGGTGGCGTTAACTTCGTGACATTGAACCGTGTTCAAGGGTCAAGAATGCTCTATCATGCTACAATAACGTGGTAAATACATACAACCGTCAGGCAAGAATGAAACCAGAATGAAAAAATAAGCTTTGAAAAGCAGACACAGTTAAACAAGAACCAAACAACTCGGGAACGTTAAGCGCCGTTATCCGTCCTCTCTGGAGGAGGCGTACCAGGGACACTCGAGTCGCCTGGGGACCCATAACGAAAGACTGAAGAGTACCTAGGTGTACTCGTCCCACTTGTTCTACCAGCCCCGGACTCGTCATGGAACCTCACGGACCTGGCGGGAGATAGCTCTCGAGCAGCGTGATGTGCATGTAACGCACGGATGCCATCCATAGGATGACGGGAATTACTTCTACTTGGCCGATGTTGCATGCTGACCTGCATAGACGAACGTCCTCGAGCGTTTTCGGAATCTCCTTCATCTGGAGCTTGAGTCTGAGCTTGATTGGGGAGCGACTGTGGTTCCGTAGCACCAGTTTGGTTCATCATAATGCCCCGTCTCATCGAGGCTCTCCTTTTACTTCTGCCCTTTTTTGAGACAGAGGACACGGATCCGGGTCTGGATCTAACACCACTCCCGCGTCGAGAAGTGTGGTCTCTGTCGACGTGAGTCTGAGCTGTAGAGGACGGATGGATCCCAGCTCCACTTTGATCAGATGCCCAGCCCTCTTCATCATCGTCATCATCAAGAATAGCACTTTCGTGCTCAGTACGAGTTGCGGCTCCAGGCGGAGCTTCAGTGTCAACGCTGGTGTGAGTTGAGGCATCTGGAAGCCCAACACCTGGGCGGCGCCGTACTTCCGTGCCACGTTCATGAACAAGCTGCTTTAGCCTTGCAAGGTAAGCAGCAAGGTGTTCCTGAACGCTTGGGTGAGGCCCACGGAAGTGGAAGGAATGAGCGTGCGGTGATCCATAATCCCGAATGACTTCGACTTCGACCTGTGGTTCGAAATCAATTAAGTAGTATGAAAAATATACTTCAAACACTTTACCTCTTCTCCCGGTCCTTTACGTCGTTCAATAACCTTATGTGGACCTTCATCCCACTCCAACACTCTCTCCTCTCCATCTGGAGGCAATTCACCCGCGGAATGAACTACTAAATCCTCCGTGCTTCCTTGTGACCTATCCCGTATGTCGGTAGCACTTGTAGAATTCGATACACCCGAATTGCTTTTTCCGATTGAAGAAAGTTCTCCTCTCTCCATCCTATTCGCGGTATCATTCTTCTCCGGATCACGATTAATCGCAATCTCCTCACCCGGATTGATATGCTTCGCTTGGTTCGTCCATTCTGGTGGCTGGTTTGCGCCTCCGAGAGTGGTGTGTCGGGACCAAGTGCGAGAAACGGTATGGATGCGACGACTCAGTGAGAAGGACGGAATCGATAGCCCATGCACCAGAATGGAACATAACACCATGAAAGCTGTTATAGGTTGAATGGCCTTTGCGAGCAACTCAACTTGTGCCGAATCGTGGTCGCCATCACGGTGAAGGCGTTCCGCAGCAAGGGTAGATATGAAGACAGCACCTACAGAAGAACGTAAAATTGAGTAGGAGTATAGCACGAAGAAAATATCGGATTACCTATACCCATAGGACCAAAGTGCCCACTAAATAACGCTTCCCTGAAGGTCTTGACATCCGGGATCCATCGATACAAAGCGATCATGGCCGGTAGACGCCTGAAGAGCAGAACCAAGATCGCGATGACCACCAGCCTCCACACGCTGAGTGTGAGCTCGGCATCATTAAAAGCGCCAAAAGGCATCCATGCGCCAACAAACACGAAGGATGCAATGTTGAACAGAAGATCGATTACACTCGAGAATACTGCTTCCTCCGTTTGCCTGTTGAAAAAGCCGTCCCAGGCGAAGGCAGCTCCGCAGGAGAAGGCTGCGAGGAGATCATCAGACCCAAGGAGCGTCGTTACGCCGATGGTCAGGAGGGCGAGAGAGATGTATTGAGCGACGTATGAATGACGATCAATGAGATCCCGCTTCTGACAGAACTTCATCAAATAGCGGAATCCCATTCCGAGAGAGGCACCAATGACAATTCCGAGGATGACTTGGTCTGCAGAAAATTCGTGAGTACTAGGGATTCTTATCCATGAATGAGCACACGTACAAAGCCAGAGAAGGAGGAACCAATCACGAATCGCCTCACCCGTGTTGTGATCCAGGATGAGATACAACGCGATGAAGAGAAACGGGAAAGCCGCACCATCATTACAGCCGGACTCTGCGGCGAGGAGGTGACGAATGTGCGCAGGGACATGCTTATTTGCATATTTCCCGCCAACGACTGCCTGTGCTAAAATTGGATCGGTCGGAGTGAGGCACGCAGCAACCACGAGAGACGATAGAAAATTAAGGCCTGGTACGAGAGCAAATATGAACGCTGCGGAGATGAACCATCCCTAATGCAAGCTATCAGTAATCAGAACTCGTGAACTAATAAACACGTACCCATGTCATTACCGGGCCTAGTAGAAAGAATAGGCTCTTCCAATGGCGAGCCATATAGGCTTTGGGTAGTTCCACGCCAATTGCAAAGACTCCGACAGCTAGGACGACTCTAGTGAACTCTAATGCGATTACGTCGGACGTTGCTTCATCCCCGTGGGTCCATCCTCGAGGGTCGAAAATGTTTGCGCCATAGGGTCCTAACTCAATCAGTCAGATTACCAGTCTCATGGCGGAAAACCAACAACTCACCAATAATGACACCAAATACAAAAGCCCAGCAAGCTTCCCCTATGTATAACTTGATGACAGTTAATTTTGATTCAAATAAAGCATAGACGCCTCACTTTCTCGCGGAGAAACAAAGAGAACATGCCAAACTAAATGAATGATCAGCGAACTCGTGCGCTACCACAACCACGAAGCCATCACTCACCAGAACGATAAAGCCTCCCAGACAGGCATAAATGATGTGAGGAACTGTGACCTCGAACTGCGAAAAATATTCGATAAGTCTGCATCGTTCGTGGTAGCGGGACAAAATTGACGAACTGGAGAGAACAGCATGACGTCGACTGTAAGGAAGTTTTGGCAAATGGCATAAATTGCTCAGCGCTGATGGCCGACGGAATGAAGCCGAACACCGAAAGAGAAGCCGGGGTCGTCAATATCGTGAGCGCGTCTGACTGGCGCAGGTCGTGATTTTCGTTGAAGAGGAAGGAAAAAGGGAAAAAAAAAGGTAGAAAGAGGGGAATGGGGGCTTTACACATATGTCCTATAAGCCAAGCTTTTATGTGTCTTGCGCCGTGGCTCAATCGGGAAAAGGTACCGAGTCACTATACAATCCGCTGTGAACTCCGTACCGTACCTTTACCTCGTGTTCCCCGACCGCCGCTGCTACACACGCCAATGGTTAGCGTGTTGCAAGCACCCTCTCAAGATACTCACCGCGCATGAAATCACCGATACTGACTTTTGACAACTGAAAACGTTGTTATTTTTGTGTCTTTAGAGGTTACAAATTCCGGAACTCCAGCCCAGAGTAACCTGTCGACTAGCAGTCTCCAGCACCCGACCGGAAAGTAACCGTGGAGGAGCGATGAGCACATTGTGTTCGAAAGGGTTCCAAAAGTTACGATTAAGCTTGGATGAAGTTTCTTTGTGGCCTTTCCAACCTCAATCTGAATACAAACATTCATTCAACAGCTTTACGTCTCGGCTATCTATCAAGATACCTCGTTCATGCAGGGAAGCGCGATTTATGCCCACGTTTCATAGCGATCCCTGGTACCGTAGTGTCAGAGCACTAGCACTCCCGATGAGCATCGGAGGAAGTACACTTAACCGCACGTCTGAAGCACCCTCGGAAAGGTATAGAATGACGGAGCTGCTCAAAGGATTTTTGAGGACCCCGCCGTTCACACCCTGGTATGTTTACGTACCTGTATCGGATCTTCATCTGGCCTCGTCTAAATGTTCAGGCGCAAGCGTTGTATTTGCCATTTCGGACACCAGTCATCTTCTACTTGAGCTTGGAGGCGAATTGGTAATATGAGCGTGTGTGTAGTTGTCGGGGACGATTTGAGGGCAAATGTCCGTGTTGATGACGAATTCATGTCGCAGGGACATCAGCGAAATGGACACCTAAATATATTGGAATAAAATGAGTGAAATACGTTATAATGGCCAAAATACATTATAATCATTACGGCGTATTTTAATGTAATATAATTGTTGTTCCTTTATTTTAATGGATTAAAATGAACCAAAATGGTTATAATGTATTCTGGCTATTATAATGTATTTCGGCTATTATAATGTATTATGGCTATTATAATGTATTCTGGCTATTATAATGTATTTTGGCCATTATAACGTATTTCACTCATTTTATTCCAATATATTTAGGTGTCCATTTCGCTGATGCCATGTCACATGAGCAAAAACCGGGATGATCATTATTCGAACGAGGATCGTTTACACAAGGGTAGTTGCAGGTGAGTGCTCCGGGAGCACTCAAATCTCGAAACGCGACCTACTGCTGAAATCGGTATTCGCANAGTGAAATACGTTATAATGGCCAAAATACATTATAATCATTATGGTGTATTTTAATGTAATATAATTGTTGTTCCTTTATTTTAATGGATTAAAATGAAGCAAAATGGTTATAATGTATTCTGGCTATTATAATGTATTTCGGCTATTATAATGTATTATGGCTATTATAATGTATTCTGGCTATTATAATGTATTTTGGCTATTATAATGTATTTCAGCCATTATAATGCATCGGCCCCACCTGGGGGTCGGGGACAAAAAGAAATAATATTTATTTGTTGCAACCCCCGTGAGTCGAACCGTCGACCTCAAGATGGATTAGTCAGCAACCTTGGCAGCCACGGGGTGCTCAAGACCACTGTACCACAGTGCCATATACTTACCAACACACATAGTGCAATATATCCCCTTACTCAAAAGACCTATCTCCACCCCCTTGCTGTTTCTATTGATCAAATCCCCAACCAAAAGCTTCCCTTCACTTTATAGAGTCCTCTCCCTGTCCTCTGGAAGGCATAAAAATGCACTGTTTTGATTGCCTCTGTTACAATCTATTTTACTACATTATAATAACTCTGTCTCATTTTATTGCATTTTAATACACTATAATAATACCATCCCATTTTATTGCATTTTAATGTACTATAATAATACCATCCCATTTTATTGTATTTTAATGGATTATAATAACACCAGTCTCATTTTAATGCATTTTAATGTATTGTAATAGCATTGCTTGATTTTAATCTATTACAATGGACTAAAATCAGCAAAATACATTATAATTTATTATATTTAGGTGTCCATTTTGCTGATGCAGTACCAT